>JAPFRF010000011.1:9364271-10564271 GCA_029282475.1 Phrynocephalus forsythii
AAGGGGGCTGAGTTATGAAGCTCCAAAGGGGGTGCCCCTAGGAAAAAAACCTTCTAATTGGAATCATATGAGAAGCAGCAGCAGCACTGTTGCTGACCCAATCAGCTTCAGAGTGAAGACTTTTTCCTAGGGGCACCCCCTTTGGAGCTTCATAACTCAGCCCCCTTACCCCCAAATGTTTCCAAATTTCAGGGGGTTCCCTAAAATCATTTTCTGAAGGTACCCCTGCTACTTTGGAGTCCAAAGGTAAGTAAATTTTGGTTGTATATTTTTAAAACAATTTTCGAGTGCATATTTTTTTAAAAAACATGCACTCAAAAATTACTTACCTAAATACCACATTACTTACCTAAAGCACAGCTGGCGTTCAGAACACAGTGCCACCCTCCAGAACAAAAGCAACCACTCTCTTACCTTGCTTTACCTCATGTGGGGCGATACTCCGACCAGGAAGCAGCCTCCTATGCATCATCTTTCCCTCTCCCTGGCACTGGCACAATCAGACAGGGAGGTGGAATGATGCATGTCCTTGCACAGCTCCTGATTGGCCAGTGCCAGGGAGAGGGAAAGATGCTTTGAAGGCTGCTTCCTGGTTGGAATTTCACCCTGCGTAAGATAAAGCAAGGTAAGAAAGTGGTTGATTTTGTTCTGGAGGGTGAAACTGCACTCCAAATGCCAGCGGTGCTGGCGTGTTTCATTTCAGAACCAGTCCCTTCCAAAACAAAACACCCATCTCTAGTTCCAGTTAACGTTACAACACATCATTGTAGAATTGTAGTAGCTCCCTACCTGTGAAGGGCCGGCTGGCAGCTGCAGAAGACAAGGGGCTGCCATCACTTGGTGCTCTGGTGATTATTTTCCAAGTCAGAGCTTGTTAACCAGAACAATAATGGTCCGAATTTTTTGCTTGTCTTGCAAAACGCTTGTAGACCAAGTGCCCCAGTCTGTAGTGCAACTGGGACAGAATGTTGCCCAATCCAGTGGAGAGCTCCGTCCAATGATTCCCCCTGCCTGAGCTCGCTGAGCTGGTCTTAGGAGTGGTGCTCGAGTTTCCTAGGCTTGTTGTGTTTTGGGGAATTCAGCTTCTGTGTTCAGGCAGCTTTGGCAGGAGAGGCTCAGGACTTCATGTCCTCCATGATGATCGTGGATCTGTCCCAAAATATATCTGCTCCCACTCATGGGTATGGGTCAGAGACAGCTTTGGTGGCTTGAGTGGACAACCTTACACCAGGAACTATGGCTCCCTTTGGGAAATGTTTGGAAACGTGAAAGGGTTCAAAATGCTTTCAACTGGGACTGGCTACAGGAGGCATATCCTGGAACTACCCTGTTAACAGCCACTCCACTAGCCGCTGATCCATTTACAGGCACAATTCAAAGAGCTGGTTTGAATGATAAAACTCTAAAGGGCTTGGGTCCTAGTTACCCAAGGACCACATCTCCCCACATGAACCTGCCTGGTGCTTCTCTATTGCTGCTTCCCGACTCGGGAACTCCCTCTGACAGGAAGCTAGGCTGGCACCATCTCTTGCTGTCCTTCCTCAGGCAGGCAAAGATCTTTCTCTTCAGGCAAGCTTTTCCTTAAGAACTGGTGGTCTGAGAGGGGTTTTAAATTAGGGTTCTTGTGCTCTGCTTTAATATTGGTCTTATTAATGCTATTTTAATATAATACTTGTTTAATTATTTTTAAATATTTTAAATATTTAAAATCTGGCTGTATATAAATATAAAAATAAATAAATATTTGTATGTCTCTTGTTTTTAGCTTTTAAATATTATTTTACGATGTAAGCCACGAATGTGAGCAATGTGACCGAACGAATGAAGAAACAAATGAAATAAGAAACAACTCCTTGTGAGCCAAAGGCAGATCAACCCAAAACATGGGATGCTGGGTCATTTGCAGATAAACAGGATGGGACAAACTACGAAGTAAAGAAGAAGGATAATCTAGAGGAGGGTGAAGAAGCTCCGGGAAAACTATTCTTTGCAAAGAGGGATCAAACGGAGGGAGTCAGTGTTGAGGAAGAAGATAAGAAAGAGATAGGCAAGACAGATATAGACACAATGGGGAAGGGAGAGAAGAATCTGATGGAAGAGAAGTTCAGAGACTGTTATTTAGCCATTAGAACGGAAGTGAAGCTATGGGAGGATATTAAAATGGGATTGATGGACATCTGTCATAATCTGAAGAATACAGGGGTACAGACAGAGGAAGAGATAAGAGAAGTCAAGGGATTCAAACAGGTAGGAATACAAGTAGGAAAGAGTGAAGGGGAGATTAAGACCATGAGTACACAGACAGAAAATAGAAACGAAACAAAGCAAATGGGGATCCAGGTGCAATTGGAAGATAAACAGGTATATAGGTCGATAGCCATTCAAACAGAAAGAATAGATAGGAAGCTTATATTCAAAGAGAGAGGAACTCAGACGGAAGGTCGCGAGGAAGGAGGGGCCGGTAAGGGAGGGGGAGAGGAGCTATTTAGGAAAATAACGACAGAAAAAGAAAGGAGTTGGGGGCAGACGAGGGGAAGCGGAGATAGAGAGAAGTATAATGAGACTGATGCTCCGAGCCAGAGAGGATAAGTCGGAATTAATTCCCCAGGAAATTATCCGTATTTAGGAATCCCAAGTGGGAAGCGAGATCCTAATCCCCCGGGATGGATACCAGGATGGGGATGGGTTCATCCCCTCAGAGCTCCACCTCCTACCCCAAGGAACCGGGATGGTGGGATAATGAAGAAATTTTGAGTAACCAAAGAGATAGAAATAGAAATCCTTTTACGTTAAGTAGGAAAAGTTCTGATTCCGAATTGTTTCTGAGTTCCAATTTACCTGTGTTAACCCCTCATGTTATGAGTAACCAAAGAAAAGAAATGAAGAAACAGACTAACGACTTGTTAAATAAAGATTTAATGTTGGACTTCTTCGTACAAAACGACTCTCTTCCGTGTGTTGCGTCAGAACAACTATTAGAATTTAACGAACCCGCACACTCCTGTTGTCCTTCACTGCTGGCTATTCTGGCAATGGCTGATGGGATTGCAATCTAATAATGTTTGCTTCTCTAAATCTATTGTCTAGAAGGGAAGCATTATATTTCTGTGACTGTAGCTCTCAAAGGACAAGCACTCACATCTAGATTTCAAGTCAGCATACCTTCTCATTTGTCCTGTGTATCAGAGACCATAAGAAAGAGTATCTGCAATGCCTTACCTGGAATGACCAGCATGCTGACATCAGTGTGTTTTCGACGTCTGACCGTGGGGTGATAGGGCAAAGCTGCTTCTCTTTAATCATTGAGGGACTTGTATGTCACAGGTCTATTCGCTGGCTTGACAGATGTATTGCAGCCAACAGCAAGCCTAGCCAGCAGAATCTGTTTGCTATTATCCAAGGTGGGCTGGATCCTGCCCTTCGAACCAAGTGCCTGGAAGGTGAGTTGATTTCTGTATCTTATATTTTCCCCCTTCATTGACTTGAGTCTCCATCTACCAGTTCATTCTTGCAGTTAGCTATTTGGACCCCCTTTGGAGATTAATAACTTAGCCCCCTGAACCCCAAACCTCTCCAAATTTTGGAGGCTTACATGGAAGAGCTTGAGGAAACTATCCTGCCATTTCCATGCTAAAAACAAAGGCTGTGATCTATATTTTTGAGTACATAATGTTTAGTTATGTTTATGTACTTGAAAATATGGATTGTAGCCATGTATTGACATGGAAATCACAGTGTAGCTTCTTTGGACTCTTACCTGTAAGCCCCTAAAATTTGTAGAGGTTTGAGGTTCTGGGGGCCAAATTATTAAACTCCAAAGAGAGTGCCTCTAGGAAAATATATTTCTGATTGATTTGGGAAGCCGGCTTGCCGGGGGACTAGTCTCGGCCTCTGACGTGATTCCTAGGGGGACCCCATTTGGAGTTTAATAGCTCAGCCCTCTAAACCCCAAAACCTCTCCAGATTTGGGGGGGGTATACAGGGAAGAGTCCAAAGAAGTTACCCTGCCATTTTGTTTTCTCTAGGACAAATCATTACATTCCTAGAGGGGAAAATGTTGTTTCATTTTGTAACACAGTAATTCGTTATGCAATGGAACGACGAAACAGCATTTTGTTTTTTGTTTTGTGCCCATCTCTAGCACTTTTATTTGTAGAGCTGCTTTCTTGAAGAAAGGAGTTCCTCACCCTAACAACCATTTCCCTTCTGTTCTTCCTTCTGTCAGAAATGACTAAACGTGACGTGCCAGGCTTCGCCATTGGTGGCCTGAGTGGGGGTGAAGCCAAATATCATTTCTGGAGGATGGTGGCCCTCACCACAAAACACCTTCCAATGAACAAGCCTCGCTATCTTATGGGAGTTGGGTATGAGTCGATGTTGTGCTCGCCGGGCAAAGCTTTTGGGTGCAAGGAACATCTCTTTGTCTCTTGAGGTCCCACTAGGCATGACAAAGTCTGTTACTGCTGACAGTGGAGCTAAACAGTAGTATTCCCAAACTGCCAGATTCATTCTGCCTGCTGAAGATACGGTAAATGACTTGAGGGTTCTGTGCCCCCAAAATACCAGGGGGTAAATTTATCACAATGCCCTTGGGAAGTATAGGGTGGCGCATTCTGTGCTCTAGTCAAAGGCTGAGTCAGCTGCATCATTGGCTAATAATGTATCTCTCTGCTCTGCTTTTCAACAAGTTATGCTATGGATCTTGTGGTTTGTGTGGCTCTGGGCTGCGATATGTTCGACTGTGTCTTTCCCACAAGGACTGCAGTAAGTAGTTATTTATTTATTTATTTTTTTTACATTATGTACTGCGCCAATTTCCCAGAAGGGAACTCTGGGTGGTTCACATAAAAACACAAGACATCCACAAGACAATAATAGTAAATGAAAAGACAATAATAAAATAAAGGGGAAAATACCCAACAACAATTAAAAAAAATAAGAAAGCAGTATTTCATTACTGGGGGGAAACTGAAGATGGGGATATTTAAAGAAAATGTGGGGTTCATCCGTGCATAAGAAGTGGCTTGAAATGCCAACAAAAACAGGGTGCAAATTGAGTCTTTGTAGCATTCCCTAGATCTACGCATCTCTTTGGCGTGTCTGTTTCCAGCGCTTTGGTTCAGCCTTGGTCCCCCACGGCTCCCTACAGCTGAAGAACAAGCAATATGCCAAGGACTTCCTGCCCATTGATGAGAACTGCAATTGTCCCACCTGCCGGAGGTTGGTGTGTTGGAAATCAAATGTTTGTTGATTGTTTTACTAACCATTAGAGTCCCCTAGCATATATTATTTCATTTGTTTTTTCAGACCTCCGTGAACTGTGTAGAGAATGGGGTGCCTAGGTAGAGCCCAGGCCATTTTTTCACCTGTGTCTGAAATCATAAAATGTGCCTTTAAGCCAGTGGTTCTCAACCTGTGGGTCCCCAGATGTTCCTGGACTGCAACTCCCAGAAGTCTTCATCACTAGCTGAGCTGGCAAGGGTTTCTGGGAGTTGCAGTCCAGGAACATCTGGGGACCCACAGGTTGGGAAGCACTTGCTCTAAGGCAAGCATGTCCAAACTTCGGCCCTCCTGATGTTTTGGACCACAACTCCCAGAATTCTAAGCTTAGATTGCAAATGGCAAAGGACTGTGGGAGTTGCGGTCCAAAACATCTGGAGGGCCAAAGTTTGGCCATGCCTGCTCTAAGGGAAGCCTCAGGGATGAAGAATCCAAGTGAAAAAGAGAGTAATATGTTGCTACTGAGCTTTGGCAATGCAGGTCTGACCAAAGCCGTGGTCCCAGATGCTCTACTGGCAAGGTTAAGAGATATGTGCCACTGTCTATTTTTGTCCATGATCATTTGGATAGGAGGGCCACAACAATCTTGCAACTGCAAAGCTGGAAAGGAAGCGTTTGATCATCACACTCAGCCCCTGTCACAGACGCACAGTAGGAATCAAATTCCTGACTTCTGCCTCTACAGCCAGATTGACATGCCAGATAGTTCAGTGGTTTGGGAATCTGGCTGTAGAGGCAGAAGTCAGGAATTATGATTGCCAGCAGCATGCCTGATTTGGTATTGTTTGAAGGATTGTATCTTCCCATATGGTTCCTTTCATGATTTCAGATCTTCTAGAAAAAGCCTCTGCTTAGGGGTGTCTTCATCGCTGGATGCTGATCTGACTTGGTTTTTCCTTTAGAAATTGTGTGAGGTGTTTTCCGTTTGGGAGCATCTTGGGCTACGGAGTTGCTTGGTTGTCCTTATATTGACTAGACTTTTGATGGTTTTTGTGATGAATAATTCCATAGCTGAAATTGAGAATGTTATGTTTGCATGTGGGGGTGCTTGTGTGGTGTATGTGTTTTATTGATCTGTAAGCTGCTGCAAGAAGCTCGGATTAGTTCACAGTTAATAAAAGGACATTTTGTGAGTGGAAGAAAGCTGTAACTGAGCGTGCACATATTCCCCAGTGTGGGGGAAAACCCCTAAAGTAGTTGATCACAGAGCAGTCTTTGCTGTTAGTTGCAGAGGGAATCTGGTCCTTGCTCTTAGAGCTCCCACATGATGCTTTCTGCCGGTCCCCTACTGTTTACTCTATCAGCACACTCTCAGGAACAGCAGGAAACTAGTATAGCAAGGGTCAGACAAAGCATTAGATGGACAGTGGCCTGAATAGGCCTATTAGGTGGGAAATGGCCTGAATAAGCTGGTTAGATGTACAATGGCCTAAAGTGTGTGAACGTCCCACCTATGCAACCCTTCCTAACACCCATTAAGTAGAGGTGTTTAGCAGGGGCCTTCCTGGTGGAGGTGTAAAGTGATTCTGATTTGTTTGGGGGTTGACGAAAGGGCAGCATGATAAGTAGCAGACAGATTGTGCCCAAGTCCCCAACCTTGTTGAGAGAGTGTTGATATTCCCTGGAGACTGTGTGTTTTTTTTTTTTTTTTTTTTTCCTGAAGCCTTTTGGGTCCCCCCCCCAAAAAAAAATATTGGAAAAATTGAAAAAAGAAAAAATGATTATGGAATGTTTTATTTCAGGGGTCCTCAACCTTTTTAAACAGGGGGCCGGTTCACTGTCCCTCAGACACTGTTGGGGGCCGGACTAGATTTTGAAAAAAATATGAAGAAATACCTATGCACACTGAACATTTTTTTTGTAGTGCACAAAAAACAGGAAAAAGAATGCAATATTAATATAATAATAACAATAAATTGCAATAATTATTATTATTATTATTATTATTATTATTATTATTATTATTATTATTATTATTATTATTATTATTATTATTATTATTAATAATAATAATAATAATAATAATAATAATAATAATAATAATAATAATATCTTTGGGTAGTGGGCGGCATACAAGCTATATAAATAAATAAATAAATAAATAAATAAATAAATAAATAAATAAATAAATAAAATGCATACATACGTACATACATACATACATACATACATACATACATACATACATACATACATACATACATACATGGAAACAGGAGGAGAAAGGGGGGAATCGTCAAACCCCTGGGCACAGAGTCATCCACCACAACGTGATGCCAGTTCGCAACGTGAAAAAAGCCAACCACACAACACCCCACCGCCACCACTTCCATCACCAGTAACTTCTGGTCCTGTGATCCCTGGCCAGCGGCATCACGAGGGCCCGGGAGAAAGTTTGTGACTGAAGTGGGGAAAACAAGCCAGCTCGCCCAGGGGGCGGGAGAGAGGGAGGGAGGAGAGCAAGCCAAAACAGCCAGCCTGCTTCTCGGTCAGCGGCACCACCGGCCCGACCGCCTGCCGCCGTCCTCGGTCTCAGGCGGCAGGCTCTGCGGCGGCGGCGCCTGGAGAGAAAACCGGGCGCGATGGGGTGCGGGTCTGTCCAGCCTTCCAGCCTCTCTCCTGGTCCTCCCCACCACCACCACCGGCCCCGCCGACGCAGCAGCAGAAGAGAGCAAAAGAGCAGCAGCACCCCGTCCGAGCGGGATCCCCATCACCCCCCCCCGCCACCCCGGATCCAAGGCGGGCGATCCCCCACCACCACACCCCCATACCTCCGCCACATACTGGCACCGCAGCCGCTCCAAGGACATCGCTCAGAGGGAAGGTGCAGCGTCCATCTCCTCCTCCTCCTCCTCCCTCTCCCCTCTCTGCGGCAAGCGACCGTTGCGGGGCCGCCAAACCTCGGCCCTCTCGGCTTCCCCCAGCAGCACCACCCCCAGCACCCCCTCACTGGCCCTTCCTTCCTTTCCTCTACAGTCGTCCCCCCCACGCCCCGGGTGAGCGAGCGCGGGCGCCCCCGAGCTCCGCTGCGGCAGAGGCTGGGAAGCAGCTCTCCCGAGCCAGCTGCTGTGCTGCCTCCACAGCTGGCGGCGGGGAGGGAGGGAGGGAGCGAAGAAGAGGAAGGTGGGGAGGTCACATGACCTCCCAGAAAGCCAGCACCCCTCCCTCCCCCCCCAAGTTCTCCTCTCTCGCGCCTTTTTGCCGGGATCCACATGCACAGACCTCCGGAGCGGCGCCGGGTCACGTGGTCGCCCCGCTTCCATTTAAGCGTCTCCTGCCCGGTGTCCCGAGTCTGCACCCCTCTTCCCCCCCTCCTGCGTGGACTTCTTCACCCCCTTTCTGCTCCCCGGCCTTCGGCCTCTAGAGTGACCTTTAGCGATCCCTTCGCCGCCTCCAGAGCAACTTTACTAGTAGTATAAGGGCTCGAGTGGCCCCCACGGGCGGGGGGGTTGCTGTTGCTCCCGGGGGCCGGATTCAGGCTCCCTGGGGGCCGTATACGGCCCGCAGGCCGTAGGTTGAGGACCCCTGTTTTATTTGAACATGATGAATAAAATATTTTAAGACAGCGTGTTCTAATATTTTCCAAATCATTTCTAAAAATATGCATAGTATCAGATTTTTCTAATTCCTGTGCAGTGAGGACAAGCAAGTCCTAGATTACAAACTGGACTCTCCAATACAAGAACAAGGTGCATTTCTTCCTTTAGGAAGTGCTGGTGTCATAAGAAAAAAGCGCGGACAGCACACCTTTAGTCGAGGACTGCTTCTTCTCACACCATGCTGTTTTGTAAAGCCAGGAATTGGAAGGGAAAATACTGCTTTAAAGCAACAATTATGACAACCTTCTCCCAGAAGTTGATGTGACATCCCAATTCTGTTGTGTAAAATTTCTGTTGAACTGATATTTCTTTTCTGTGGATGCCATTGTTCCTATTTTGAAGCCTTTTTTTGCCAATTTCTTATTCCCCACCCCCACCCCTTGATATTCGTATAAAATAAATTGTCAGGTCTTGGGCCACAAAGGAATGTTCTTATTTCTCCTCGGTCTCTTGGCAGGTACAGCCGAGCTTTCTTGAATGCCCTCCTCCGCCATGACACAGCTGCCATGCACCACATAACCGTCCATAACATTTCTTACCAGGTGGGTTTCCTATACTGTATTGTAACTGCAAAGCTTTGTTTTGCTCAAAGGGTGTCAGGGGATTTTGCCTTAGCAGTGATTTGAGGACAAGAAAGCACGCCAATTACTGTATATGCTCAAGTATAAGCTGAGTTTTTCAGCCCTTATTTTTGTCTGGGGGAAAAAACTGCCCTCGGCTTATATTAGAGTCATAAGTTTCCCAGTTTTCTGAGGTAAAATTAGATGCTCGGAGGGTGGCGGAGGGCAAGGCCTCATCGAGCAAGCGATAGCAGCCAGTATGAATTGCCTTGCGTCAAATTTGGGGTTTAGACTTTGATGTCTGCCTCTTCACATGCTGTCCACGGCATGAACCTCTTTTTTGAAACAGCAACATGGAGTTACTGCTTAAATAGATTTAGTTTGCAGATTAACTATGCTTTTTGTGTGTGTGTGTTTTGTATTGTTTTGTGTTTGTTTGTTTGTTTGCTTCTATAACAGATTAGGTGGCAGGGTGCTCCTCTAATCTTAATCTTCATGGCCAAGGTTTAATAGTACAGTGGTACCCCAACTTAAGAGCAGCTCAACTTAAGAGCAGAAAACTGTTGGCATTTTAACTGCTGCCTTACAAATTTTAGATATGGTCTGCTCGACTTACAATTTTTTCTTATTTTTAACTTATTTTTTCAATTTTTAGATAGGTACCCCGACTTAAGAGTAGTTTGACTTAAGAGTATGCATTCGGAACGGATTAAATTCGTAAGTTGAGGTACCACTGTACTTGTAATAGTGGTAGTACTGTTATGACTAGAGTGCTGATGATTAGTTTGGTTTTTCTCTTGTTGGTTGGAATTGTTCTTTCCTTGTTCTTCGTGCCTGCTCTGACACCTACAGTATGCCCAACTGAACAGTTTGTGTCAATCCTCTTCCTCTCCAGCTGAACCTGATGAGTTCAATACGAGAAAGTATCATTGAACAGAGATTCCCGCAATTTGTTCAGGATTTCATGAAGACCATGTATCGAAACTCACACAGCTACCCCCAATGGGCAACAGAGGCCCTAGCGTCAGTAGGAATCACTCTGGAGTGAGCTACCAGAGCAGTCTGCAAGCCTCTGTCTAGCTCCAGCTTCTTTTTACAGACAACTCGGGATGCTAGGGCAGTACTCGGGGTGGACTCCTTCACCCATGTTGGATCTGAGGTGGATTCCTGAAATCGTGGGCCTTATTTCTTCTGAAACAGTCTACTAGCCCTACCATCTCATTCTTGCACCATACATCTCCTTTCTGCACAAGCAAGTCCAGCTTCTTTTTATCTCATGAATCCAGTTTCTCCTTTCTGCCCACACTGCAGCTGCTCCATGCAACTGATATAAAAACTGATTTGAACCAATCTGCCTCCATTTTGTGTGTGTCCCTCTGGTTCTTTGCCTCTTGTATGGCCATGGATTCTTTCCCTGACATGATCGCCTCCACAAATTTGGCTTCAAAATATACTAATATCAAAATCCAAAGCATTTATTGAGACAAAGCTTCTCTGTTACTCAGCAATATCAAAAACTGCATATCAGATAAACAAATCATTTTCTTAATACAATATGGTAAGATTAGCTTCCCGGCCTGATGCTGAAACTCAAGACCTTTAACAAAAATAAGCTTTTTGCAATTATCTAAAATTATTAAAGAATATACATGTTTCTCTACACAACTGGCTTCCAGTCTGACACAGTGAGGTCTCATCTCAATTCCACCATCACTGAAGATCTGCTCCACTGGTGCTGAGCTCGCTGGAACTAGAAACACATTCAGAGCAGTCACACCAAGGAATCTCAGCTCTTAGGGATGCCTCCTCTAAAACCTCAACACATTTACTGGGCTACACTCAATGCTCTGAGGAATTATAAAAATTCATCTCAGCACCAAAATCCAGTTGCACAGAGTCAGAGGCTGAGCTTATTCTAGAACTGGACTTAATATATTCAAACAGGGAAGTCGATACACCAGGAAAGAATTCTGTTAAATACTTTGCTTTTCTTCACTTCACAACATTATGTAAAATATTAAGAATTGTAGAAGAATTTAATTTAAAATCTCATTTTAGTAAAAAAAAATTCCACTGAGTCCTTGTTGTTGTTGTTGTTGTTGTTGTTGTTGTTGTTGTTAAAGATCTAGCTGCTAACATTCTTCCTCTAATTAACCTGAGGTCATCTCAGGGTTTTAAATTCAATATTTCAAATGACAGTTGCTCTTATCTTTTTATTATTGATAACAGATGGCATAAACTTGCAGTCCTAGCCTGTGTACATCTTTTATGATTATTTCTACTAAGCAAAGTGTATTGAGAAGGTTGTTATATCCTTTAAAGGTGCCATTTCATTTAAGTACTTCAAATAACAAGACTACAGGTTTGGAGTTGCCTGATTCACAATTTTTTTCCAGATGAAATTTTTCACAGTAAAAATTGCTTTTCTTCTAGGAAGAGTTTTACGGTTGTATAAATTCTAGATAAATTCCTCAGCATCTTAAGAAATCATCTCCATGTGCTCAGAATTTTCTATAAAATCTTCTCGATTTCTGGACAGACAAAGCAAGTAACAGCCAATGCTTCTGAATTTTGCAACCACTGAAGTTTGTGAACCATCTTCAAAGCCAGCCCCACATAGATCATTTTATATTAATTCAAGTGGAAGAGAGATCCAGCAGAACCAATAGGCTCATTCCCCCCCCCCGTCCAGTTCCTGGAGAAGGTCATCCATCAAGGTGACCAAAGCTATCTCTGTCCCATAACCAGGACTGAAACCATTTTGAAAGTTGGTTCAAAAGGGCCTAAATAATTGTTAATTACAAGAGACAAAGAAAAGAAACAGTGGCTCAGTTACTCAAGGGAGATGGAGAAATGGCAACAGATAGCAAAGGAAAAGCAGACGTGTTCAACTGCTATTTCAGCTCAGTCTTTTCCAGAAGGAGATACTATGACCTTCCAGACAAATGTGAAGTACAAGGAGGGGACAGTATTGAAGCTGGATATTGATAAAAGATAGCCAAGAAATACCTTATTACCTTGAATGAGTTTAGCTCTCCAAGGCTGGATTGAAGGAACTGGCTTAAGAACTGTCAGAGCTGAATATGAGTCAGCATGTGATGAGGTTGCTAAAGACAAATGCTATTTTATGCTGCATTAACAGAAATATAGCCTCCAAATTCTGCAAGGTAGTAATTCTTCTATATTCAGGTTAGGCCTCCGGGGGTGGGGAGAAGCACTGCATGCCCGGAAGTCAAAGATGACTTTGCAGGCACATTGCCATACCACCCACAGATGAATGGTCTCATGGCGAAATGTAATAATATATTCACGAAGGCTTTCACGGCTGGGATCTGATGGCTGACGTTTTTCAGAACATGGCCAAACAGCCCGAAAAACTCACAACTATAGTTTAATAATGCATTGATGTGGATGATTAAAGCATATATTGTTGAAAATCCCAACAAATGGGATAGCAAACTGCAGCCATTGCTAAATGCTTATACATCAATACCTCAAGAAAGCACTAGATAAAGTCCTTTTGAACTATTATTTGGAAGGAAAGTAACAGCCCCATTAGAGATAATCAGAGAAAATTGAGAAGGCAGTGAAAATAGGAATGACCCTGAAACAGTAGTGGATGTGCAGATAAATTAATGGATATACCAAAAAGTACATTGAACTTAGAGGGCAAAAACCTGGAAAGGGCTCAGAGTAAGCAAAAAGTATGGTATGGTAGAAGAGCGAGGGAAAGGAAATTTGGGCCAGGTGATGAAGTACTCATGCTAAGACATGTAAAAGGGAATAAACTGCAATTAAACTGCACAGGGATGTATACTGTTATATCTAAAATGAATGAAGTTAATTACATAGTACAAAATGAAGATGATCAGCATAGAGTAGTACAGTGGTACCTTGGTTTAAGTAATTAATTCATTATCTAGACCAGGCATGTCCAAACTTCGGCCCTCCTGATGTTTTGGACCACAACTCCCAGAATTCCAAGCCTGTATTTCCAATGGCAAAGGACTGTGGGAGTTGTGGTCCAAAACATCTGGAGGACCAAAGTTTGGACATGCCTGCTCTAGACCATTTCAAATTGCAAAAAAAATGTAAACCAAAGTATAATTTCCCATAGGATTGTATTGAAAACCAATTAATCCATTCCGTATGTCAGAAAAAAGGCAAACATGGGCATTCCATTTAAAATTTTCTTAAACTGAGGCAACCCCATTCTTTTTGTCATGTGAACATCACACATCAACTTTTAATGCCTTACAAAAAATGTAAACCAGGGCATTCCATTGAATTTTTTTCTTAAATCGAGGCATTCCCATTTCCAATAATTCATTTTCTTAAACTGTTTGTTGTTGTTGTTGCTGTTGTTGTTAACCGAGGCATTCTTAAACCGAGGTACAGTAATCCCTGGCCTCTCACAGGGGTTAGGGACCTGACTCCGACCCGCAATAATGGAAAATCCATGATATGTGGATGATGGATTGGGTCAGGACGGCAGGGGGGGTACTGTCTGGGATCTCCTACTCTTACCTGAGACCTGGCCCTGCCCTGAACGGGCCTCTGACAGGCTTCCTAGACCAGTCACTTCCCACGTCAAGTCACTTCTGATTTGCCCAAAACCATTTCTGGGGCCTCTGACAGGCCCAGGAAGCTTGTTGGCGGCCCAAGAAGTGGTTTGGGGCAATTCAGAAGGCACTTCCAGTTTTCTGGAAGTGACTTCCAGTTTGCCAGAAACCACTTCTGGGGCTTTTGACAGGCCTGGGAAGCCCATCGGAGGCCCATTCAGGGCAGCGCCAGGCATGGGGTAAGTGCAGGAGGCTTCAAACAGGCCCACATAGCTTGCCCCAGGAGCCCTTTGTTTCATATACTGCAGTCCCACGATATAACGGTACCGCAGTATATGAAATGTAGAATGGCAGGGGAAAACTGTACCACTGTACACATAAATATGTTAAAACCTTACTACAGAAAGGAGATTTGGGTATTATAATCCATTAAAGAAACTGCAGAAGAAAACCATGAGCCCAGGAGAAAATCAGATAATAATCTGGAAGTGGTTGAGCATAGTACCACATTAACCAAGGAACAAAAGGAGGAAATTGTAAATAAAGATAGGACTTTATTTACACCTAACCTTGGCAAAGCTAAAGGAATTGTGCATAAAATTGATACAGGCAATGCAACACCAATTGCTGTTAACACTTTATATAGTGGCAAAGCCATATATAGATAACATTTAAAAAGGAAATTGAAGAAATATTATAGTATCTTCAGGGACCCCATGGGCTGCACTCATAGTTTTGGTTGACAAGCCAGATGGAAGCATCTACTTTTGCATCAACTATAGAAAACTAAATAGTGTAACCAAGCCAGATGCTTATCCTTATGCCAAGGTTAGGTGATTTAATTGAAACAATCGGCCAGTGCGGTTTCATCAGCTGATTTGATCTAACTAACGGTTACTGACAGATATGAATGCATCCTAAGGACCAGGAAAAGACCACAGTTTTCAGTCCTTTGGGAATTTTTGAGTTTAAAGTCATGGCTTTCAGGTTACAAAATGCACCAGGTACTTTCCAAAGGCTGGTTGATAAGACTTTACATGGATTAAAAGATTGTACTGTAGTTTACTTAGGTGATATTGCCATATATAGTCATACTTGGGAAAATAATAAAGTGCATATAGAAAAGGTACTTCAGAGGTTACAGACAGCAGGGTTAACACTTAAAGTTTCCAAGTGTCAAATTAGTAGTTGTGAAATTAAAAGTATCTGCAACATCTAGTCAGCAGAGGTATGATAAAGCCTCTTGGTTAAAAAGCGAAGGCGATCAGCAATTGGCCTATACTAGTGTCCAAGAAGAAAATATGATCATTCCTGGGACTGGCGGGCTACTATCAGTGATTTATACCAAATTTCAGCTCTATTGCCGCACCACTGGTGGATCTGACATGGAAATGGCAACTGGACATTTTACAATGGACAACTGCATGTCAAGAAGCATTTCACAATTTAAAGAGGTGTTAACATTGAAGCCAGTTCTTCTAGCACCAAACTTTGACAAAGAATTCATCGTGTTCATGGATGCTTCAAACATAGGTTTGGGAGCTGTACTGTGTCAAGAAGAAGAAAAAGGGGTGTTGCATCCTGTCATCTACATTAGCAAGAAATTACAACTATGAGAAAGACACTTATCCACAATAGAAGAAGAGTGTTTGGCCATTGTTTGGTCAATATTGAATCTTAAACCTTATTTGTGGGGCCGTAAGTTTACTCTTTGTACAGACCATTCATCATTACTGTGGCTCAGTACTATAAAACCTAGTAGCAATAAGTTAATGAGGTGGACATTATTGCTCCAATATTTTAATTTTGTAATTAGAGGTGTGAAAGGTATCAACCACATTGTTGCAGATGCATTATCCAGATGTCCTATTGGTGACAGAAATTTATTGTGGCAGTAATATATATACAGGTATAGTATTCATACGTAATATGCTTGTATATTTTTATGTATTATTCTAAGGTTGTTATGGGGGTAAGTATGTATTAATTAGCTGTAATAAGTAATATGATTAGGTTACCATGTCCTGTTTGATTTTAAGAGGGCAAATTATTTAAAAAAATTCCCTCTTAAACTAAAAAGTGGGGATATTTATGATTTTAATTTGATTATACAATCAGATAGCTTATGGGTGGGGCTAGTAGAAGAATATAAACAACTGAGCACGCTGGTGACAGATAGGGACTGGTTAAGCATCGGATAGGGTCTAGGAACTGAAGAGATAGAGAACAACTGTAAGATACTATATGAAACGAGTGAAGAGGTGATAGTAATGCATCATAAAATATTAGTTAATAATAAAACTGACGAGTGCAAAGTATTGCTTACATTCATTTATTTTGTAACATCAATAAATTTATTTTGTATTTTGAAGCTAAAAACCATCGATCTTGGAATGTTTGATTCCATCAATCTTGTAAATACGTTAAATCGCTATATGGTGGCAGTGATCATATCCAGGTCTGCAGCATCTTGTGTACAGTTTGGTACTCTTATACAGTATAAAACATTGGACTTGCTGGTTCAGAATTACAGGAATCATAGTCTAACATTTGTGGAGATCCAGAAAACTTGATTTGCTCTCTTCATCATATCATTGCAATTGGTTTATCTCCCAGTTTATACATTTATTTTATTTATTTATACCACTTATATGCCACCCACTACCTGAAGGTCTCTGGGTGGCTTACAATTCAAAATTAAAATGAATAATTAAAAGTAATTAAAACATTAAAATGTAATACTGTGATTGTTTTTGTTGTTTTGTTATATTGTTAGCTGCCCAGAGTTCTGATTCGGAAGATGGGCGGGATACAAGTGTTCTAAATAAATAAATACAATACAATACAATACAATACAATTAAAATACGTTAAAATGCAATACACTAAAATTGCCACCAGGACCCACAATATAAGTTGTATCAGTTAAAGACCTTCTGGAACAGGAAGATTTTTACCTGATGCCAAAACATTATCAAAGTTGGCACCAGGCAGGTCCCTAATCGCTGGACTGTTTTCAAAGCCTGTCCCACATACAGTACATTGCAGTAATCAATACGGGATGTTGCTAGTTCATGTGTAACTGTCACGGGGCTCCGCTTGTCCAGGTAGGGGCACAGCTGGTATAATTTCTGTAGTTGAAGAAAGGCACCCCTGGCCACGAAGTCCACCTGAGCTTCCAGAGGTAAACTGTGGTCCAGGAGCACTCCCAAGCTGCGGACCCTGTCCCTTAAGAGGAAGTGCAACCCCACCCAGGACAGGGGGATGGCCCTCTAACATGTCTGGGCAAGCACCCACCAATATACACTTCTGTCTTGTCTGGATTATCCAGTTCATTATCCTGTTCAGCACAGAAACTGCCTCACCTGGATTCATGGAAAATTAGAAGTAGAGCTGAGTATCATCAGCATATTGCTAACTCCTCACCCCAAACCTCCTGATGACCTCTCCCAGTGATTCCATGTAGATCTTATGGGGGACAATATTGAGCCCTGAGGAACCCCATGACGTAAACACCACACGCCTGAACATCTGTCCCCCAGCATCACCTTCTGGACATGGTCAGCCAGGTAAGAGTGGAACCACTGCAAGACAGTGCCTCCAACTCCTAACCCGGCCAGCCTATCCAGAAGGACACTATGGTCGATGGTGTCGAAAACTGCAGAGAGGTCCAGGAGTATCAACAGGGTAGCACTCCCCCTGTCTCTCTACCGGCAAAGGTCATCATACAGGGCGACCAACACACCCGAATGACTTGGAGAGCACCATGCACTCCTCGGATGTGCACAGAGCATTGGCTTTTTATGTGGACAGGACTTCCTTGTTTAGGACCTCCTCCAGACTCTTTGTCAGTGTCCAGGAGGCAACTAGAGGTTTGGTGATCTCCTCTCAGATTATTCCCAAGTGGGTCACAGATACAATCTGGCTAGCTTATGAACTAGGGGGATCGAGCACACTCCACCAGAGCTGTGGCATCCTCCATGCCTTCCTGAGAGGAGTCAGCATTCCAGATACTGTATTTATAAGGCTGGCACATGGGCGACACCATCCACTTTTACCTCTCACAATAGACTGGACATCAGAGCTTGCCGTGACGTCCTGCCTCCGGGTGACTAAGCTTGCTTATCACCTCTGTGTGTGTAATCATGGAAGACCACAAAGAAGAAAAAGAAGTTACGTACCTGTAACTCTGGTTCTTCGAGTGGTCATTCTGAGAATTCACACACTGCCCGGCCAGCCTGCCCCACTTTCCATGATGGTCTATTTTGCTTTCTCAATGGTGGTGGACAAGGCGATCAAACTGAGAGGGCGTGGTATCGGCACACCTATATGAGGTGGAGGAGGTCCAGGGGTGATTGACAATAAAGCTCTGAAAACATCCAAGTAACCTTGTGCTGGGGCAGAAGAAGCCCATGGGTGTGAATTCACAGAATGACCACTCAAAGAACCAGAGTTACAGGTACATAACTTCTTTTTTCCTTGTTTATTTACCAGAGAAATAAGATCCTTGCCTTTCATAAGGTAGCTTGGTCACATTGTCATCTTGTGTTCCACTCCCAGCCACTCCCTCCCCAAGAAAGTGCAGTAGCCAGCAGGCAGGCAGCTGGAGCATTCACTCCAAGGCACACCTGGATGAAAGGCATTTCAGCAGGTAAGACCTCAGCTCCAGTCGGCTCTTCGGGGAAGAGAATGAGATCAAATGAAAAAGACACCTCAGGAAGGAAGGGAACAAAGAGTGTGGACACTTGCCCAAGTTTAGAGTAAGACTTGAAGAAGTACCGTATTTCCCCAAAAATAAGACAGTGTCTTATATTAATTTTTGTTCCCAAAGATGCGCTAGGTCTTATTTTCAGGGGATGTCTTATTTTTCCATGAAGAAAAATACGGTACACATTTATTGTTATCTTATTATGTGGATGCCTTATTTTAGGGGGATGCCTTATATTTCAGTGTGGGGCAAAACTGTAAGTAGGTCTTATTTTCAGGGGATGCCTTATTTGGGGGGCATATTAGAGCAGTACAACAATGGAACCAATCACCTTAGGGGGGCGGTGAGTGTTCCAACACTGGACACACTCAAGGGAAAAGTAGACAGCCGTCTGTCAGATCTGCTTTGATTTGTATTCTGCACCGAGCAGGGGATTGGACTTGGTGGCCTTCCAGTTCAGATACTCTGTGATTCTAGATCAGAGTAGTTTGCACAGTTATTTTTATATGTAACCACTTACAGATACTGGAAGTGAAAAGAAATTGTACCTAGGCAAGTGAGCTGTGGATGACTACTAGAGGATGGGCAAAGTGAACCATGCCTCCCCATCAGTCCCTGGTACTCATGAGTTGGGTGTGCAGGGCCACGGCTGGTCATTTCTGCATATTCACTGAACCTAAGCTGGCAAAATGTTTGGTCGTTATGGCAAGCTGGCAGTGGAAGGATGGAGGATTTTGTCTACCAGTAGTTTTACAAATATAAAGTAGGCCAGTTGGAAAAATATATGTGGGCTTTTTAAAGAAGACATTATTACTAGCATATGCATATTATTTCACTGAGTAGCAAACAAGGAGGCATGCTGCTGGCATGAGGAAGCTTCCCTACAAGTCTACTCTGAGAAAGGCTACAAAGGGAGGAGAGTCAAATTGTGATGAGGGCATTGCAAGAATCTGTTGGGCAACACAGCATGTTTCTTTTACCCATTTAATTGCTTCCTGCAGTTTCTCTGCTCCCCAGCGTGTGCCAGGCTGGAATGCAAATTGTGATACACCCCCACACACACAAAAGGCAGGGTCTCCTAGGTCTAGCTTGGCAGGCATGACAGAACTGTGAAGTTTAGGCTGTACAGAAGAACATATTAAATGGGGCCACCCATTGGGGAACGACAAAGCGAGGAGCCTTGTGTGTGGTATGGTTTTTGATGATATAAAAGGGACTAGTATGATGTGGGCAGAGCTCAGTTGGCAGCAGTTGGTGAAACTATCAGCCAGTTTATATGCAGAGATGAGACTCCAGCTGGGGAAACATGCCTAGGAGTCGTTCAGTCTCTCTCAGCTGAAGACGGGAACAGCTATTGACACTTTGCCAACTACCTCATACAAAGCAGGATTGTTAAATCCATGCTTTGGTCCAAAGATAGCAACATCTTTAAGAGCACAGTCAATTAAAATACCATGTATGTAGAGAAAAAATGTTCAAAGCAAACAGGAAGGTATCTACCTATATCATTCAAAGGGTTTCTTTCTCTGTTCTTTTCCTTGTTTGTGTGCCCTGTATCATCAAGTAGGAAGTAGTTTATAGTGATTCTAATAGGGATTTCAAGGTAACTGGTTCGTTTAAGGAGTGGTTTTACTAATTCCACTCTCCCTGTGAGTTTCTATGACCAACTGGAAATTCAAGCCCTGTTCTGGAGAGTCCTGGTCTGTTGTCACTCTATCCCCACTACCCCACAGTGAGAAAGAATATCTTGTTGTTCAAGTATCTCAATGCTAATCAGGTATTTAATAATGATCTCAAAAGGGTTTTCTACCTGCAACCACTTTCTGCAGTTGCACCTTCTTCCACTTAAACTGGTTTTGCTTTTCATAGGGGTTGGAAATAGCTGTCATTCTTTCTTGGAAAGGATGAGTTTAAAGAGAGCTCTGGGGACCATAGCCAAAAGGCAGGCCTGTGACTTGGTTGGAAAGGGGGCAGAAGAGGGGAAGCCACACTTGCCCTTTGGGGCACACCATCCCAGCCTCTGACACTTCATCAGTGGTGTCTGATGTTAAGTTGTCCCATAGCCAAAAACTAAGCCCTTGTCTGGCTAAGTCCACCTTAAAGCCGATGACTAGAGATGGGCAGAAACTGGAAAACTGATGGTTTGGCATGGGTTGTGTGGCTACCCACGAACCACAAACAATCACGAATCCACAGATTGATTCATTTTGGGTGCATTGTGGGGTGCCATCTGGTTCTGCTGCTTGGTCCTGCCACTTCCAGCTCTTCCACTGCTGGTACAGGCTGCTGTTGCCACCATCTTCAAAGACAGCAGCAGCAGCCTCCTGGCAAGGAAGCCGGGCCTGTTGACTTGGCACATTCTTCTGCCTCTCATACAGGTACCGTACTTGCCCAGGGGCAGCCAGTGCCTCTGTGCATGCACTCACTGCCCAACTGTTAGGGAAGGGCATGCCAGAGGCAGAAGTATCGCTCCAGAGGGGGAAACCTGGCCCGATACCTCTGTGCTTGCACCTGCCTATCAGCTAAGCAGTGAGACCATGAACAAAGGCAGTAGCCAGCTTTCCTTCCAGGAACCTGCTGTTTCCTCTGAGGATGCCACTGACAGCCTGCACCAACAGCAGAGGAGGTGGAGGCAGCAGGACCAGGGAAGAGGAGGTGATGGGGCAGTGGGAAAGGGGTCGGGCAGACCATCCCATTTTACCAAAGCAAAATGAAATGCCAAGCAGAAAAAAAAGTTTGGTGCTTTGTTTTGCTTTGGCAAAACTGGATCCTCGATCTGGGATATGAAATCAGTCTGGTTTTCCGGGTTTTCTAGTTCATTTCAGATTGTGCCCATCTCTTCTGTGACAGCTGGGTGGCACCGGTAGCTTCTTCTTCTTCTTCTTCTTCTTCTTCTTCTTCTTCTTCTTCTTCTTCAGTGCCATGTCCTCATAGAACATTGGTGATCTAGTCTGAACTGGTTTCTATCTAAAGCTATTCTAAACAGTGCAGCTGTGCTCACTGTGGACCATTGGCTCAAGTTAAGCCAGAATGTTCTTCTATGCCCCAGGCCACATTTCCCATCTATGTTTCCTTGAAGGATAACCTGCAGCAGTATGGTATTTCTTATTGTGCATTATGTGTCTGAAATATTGGGCTTCCCTTTCCCACTTAAATATATATTGTTGCTAAAAGATTTATTTCAGACGTTGGGTGTTAATTCTGCCCTTAGTGCTGCTGCTAAATTGTGTTGTGCTCCACTCTCAGATTATCTTTTCCTTTCAAGCAAGGAGATGACTGGAAACCTTCGAGCTGTTTGGGAGGGCCATTCATTTGAATGCAATATACTATTTAGATGATCAGCTATTGAAATGTAAAGCAACAGCAGAGAATCTTTGCCCCCCCCAGATCCTTTGGATATTAACTTTTCAAAAGCCCCAGACAACATGGCCAGTGATGAGGGATTGTGGAAGTTGTGATCCAAAACATTGGAGAGCCAATGGTTCTCTTCACACCATGAAAATTACTGTATTTCTGTATTAAGTTACTGTGATAAATCTCTTTGTGATGCTTTACATGATTGGGATTTCATTCATTCACACTTTCAGCCCAGCAACTCCCTGCCTTTATCCAGAAAATGTCACTCTGTTGCTTGAGTAAACACTTTTGTTACCTTTTTCCTGGTTTAGTCACTTGCTCCAGATATAGTTTTCTTCTTCTTTGAGGAAATGCTTGGCTGACAGTTGTGTAAGTGCAACTTATATTTGCTTTAGCTGTCCACACAGTAATCAGTAGAGATAGGGAGGAAATTGATAGTTCGCTTTGTTTGCAGCCTGTTAAGGTAGCTCTACTGCTGGCATCCAGATTTGCAGGGGGCATGGCTACATCAGAGCTACCTTAGCAAATCACAAATAAGTATTATTTTGCAAATGTCTTCTCTTTTTCGTCCTAAGCCCCCAACTCCAATTTGGTCTCCAGGGTGCTCATGTGCACAGGCACCAAACTTAAAAAAAAAAAGAAATAGACAGTAAGGGTAAATGAAAACAGACAGGTTTGGGAAGGAGAGAAGTCAAGCAGCAGCCTTATCTGAATGGGCTCCTTGCTCTAGCCCCTGACTGCTGTAGCCACATGGAATGGCTTGAAATAGAAAGCTACAAACTCATTGATGTATCTCAAGCTTTTCAAAGATTGTCACGAGCAATCACACCATCTTAGCCAATGTGAACAGATTAATTAAAAATAAAACTAGAAAGTCCCAGCAACGTAGAAAAATTGGGAGCTGCAGGAGTGGTATGGGGAAAACTCTGGGTTGATTCACATGGATGGTATGTCATGTAATAAAATACTACAGATCCATCCATCCCAATCTCAGAGCATTTCCTGCATTATTTGCCAATGTAGTTATACCCTTACTCTAATTGCATGTGTGTTGTGTCGTTACAGTTGTGACCGACTCTTCGTGACTCCATGTCCATGGAGTTTTCTTGGCAGGAATACTGGAGTGGTTTGCCAGTTCACTACTCACCAAACCCAGTATGTAGCAGGAGGAGTACTCTAATACAGGAAGGAGGCTACCAATCTGATCTGTCATCTCTGCTTTATTCTGTTTAGCTCTTCTTTTTAAAAAATTTGGATTGTGCCTTCCCCAGGGTAGCCTGAAGGGAGGTTCCCTTTGGCACTTACAGGAGGCATCTGGAGCAGGGCTAGCCAGAGGCAGCCTTCCATACTTGTTGGGCAGGTACCCAACATACCGTATATACTCGAGTATGTCGACCCCAGTATAAGTCGAGGTCCCTAATTTAACCCCCCAAAACTGGGGAAATGTATTGACTCGAGTATAAGTCTAGGGTGGGAAATGCAGCAGGGCCTGGCAACTCTTCCTTTGTGAGCTGGGGGAGTGGTATGTGATGTTTAAAATAATTTTTGGCCACTGAGGCAAGTGCTTGGGTCAGTGGCTGCCTAAAAGTCATTTTAAACATTGTGTGCCACTCCCCTTTGATGCGGGGGGGGGGGGTCATGAGAAGCGGTATGCAATGTTTAAAATGACTTTTAGCCACAGATTACTTGCCTCAGTGGCTAAAAGTATTGACCCGAATATAAGCCGAGGGCCTCTTTTTTCAGCCCAAAATTAGGGCTGAAAAACTAGGCTTATATTCGAGTATATACAGTAATTCATCTTTCTCTGTGTTAATTAGGATTGCTGAGGTTGAGGCCCAAACAACATCTGGACTGTTGTACTTTAACCACCCATAATCCAGGTTTGGGTCAATTAAGGGCCATGGAAGCCTTGTGGGAACTGCAAGGGCGCAAGAGTCTTCCTAGGCTGGATGCCTCCTCTGATGAGGTTACAGGAGGCTGAAAGTGGAGACTCCCTGACTCTTGCTGCCTTCCCAAGTCTTTAGCAATATCTAGCCTTTGGAGTGCAATGGGTCTTGGAGTGAGATGGGGGGGCCTTGGGCTGGAGGGGCTCTATAAATTTTACAGAGGCTCAGATTGATCCCTCCCTCCCTAAGGACATCAGTATGGAAACATCGAGCAACCCAATATCTGAAGGCAGTTTTTATCTCACAGTTTTATTGCCATCCTTGATTTAAAGATGGCATCGATCAACTATTTTATTAAAAACTGGCCTGCATGTGACCAACTTAGATCTATGAATTTACTAATATGGCCACAACAATCTGGTAGACTGGTATAGTTAGCAATGATTTCAAATCCCTGCTTCAGCACTGCAAGCTTACTAGATTATCATCTTTCCCCCCCCTGAATGCATGAATACATAATACAATAAGTTAGGTATTTCTGCTATATTAATTATGATTTTTATTATGCCTGTTTACATTCTTTTCTTATTTTTATGAATGTTTCATGCCACACAGAGTGGCCTTTAGCCAGATGGGTGGGATATAAATGCAAAAAGAAAGAAAGAAAGAAAGAAAGAAAGAAAGAAAGAAAGAAAGAAAGAAAGAAAGAAAGAAAGAAAGAAAGAAAGAAAGAAAGAAAAAAAGACTGACTGACTGACTGACTGACTGACTGACTGACTGACCAGTCAGTGGCCTATAAAGGTATCGCCTGTAGCCTAGTTTTGTCTTTGTGTTTTGTGATGGCCACATGGCTCAACCCCCTTTTTTGCTTTGACTGACTGGGGGAAATAGAGGTGAGATGAGATATCTGGGGTTACCAAAATCACATCTGCTTTCCTCAAGTTAGGTAGCTGACACAGCCATTTTGAGCTATTCGGAATCCCTTTTTTTTTTTTTTTAAAGCAGGCATGGCCAAACTTTGGCCCTCCTGATGTTTTGGACCACAACTCCCAGAATTCCAAGCCTGTATTGCCAATGACAAAGGACTGTGGAAGTTGTGGTCCAAAACATCTGGAGGGCCGAAGTTTGGCCATGCCTGTTTTAAAGCCATGGTAGGCAAAATGGAGTGGCTAGTCTTGTCATGAAGTGTTTAGGGGTGAAGAAAATGAGGAATCCTGACGGGAGTGTTCTGATTCTCCACCTCTTTATTCTGCTTCTTATCTTTTTGTTCCAGGATCCTGGGGTTGTTGCAGTTAGCCATTCTGCCTTAAACCCTTTAGCTTATCTAGGAGGAAAGGGGCAGCTGCACTGCAGTCAGGCTTTAAACATAATCATATTACACCACAATTTAGGCAAACATAGCACACAATGATAAAACAATCAAGGAAATGGAAAATTACACCAACACAGGTTACCTTTTTAGCATTCCAAAGTAATATTTTTCCCTTCCCCATGTTTTCAATACCTTTAAGGGTGTATTGCTTTCCTGATCTTTTAAAAAAATCTAAATTACTTTCATGATGGGTAGTAGCGGATTAGTTCCTTTGGTTGCTGGATGCTTTAGTTGACAGGTGAGCAAACATATAAAATTAGCACATCTACCTTTTTTATGAGGTTTGAATTTAAGTCTGACCTATGCTCCATTTCGGAAACTGTATAGAGGACTTAAAGGATGGTAGGGATGGGGACATGCATATATGCCCATCTCAGATAGCCTCTCCACACTAGAAAGTCATGGAGGCCTTTGCATCAAGTCTGCAGTAGAGAGCACATAGACATATTAGGCTTAATGGCTTTATAGTACTTGTAAAAAAGACAGAAAGCATAAAAGTTAATGTATTTCTGAGGATCCGTTGGCTCCCTTCTTACACCCTCTGGCAAACAAGCTAGAGAAGGACAAACACAAAGTGATCCTGTCTTACTTGCAAGTATAAGGATAAATCTCATTTTTGTGTTTGTTTAATTTCATAGATGATAATTTTATTCAACTGTGCTTTAAAATGGTAGAATGATAATTCCAGCCTGTGAAAATACATTCTTTTTCTACAGGAACAAATAGATAACGCGGAGAAGGATAACGCTGGGAATTAGCTTTACCTGAAACCTACTGCAGCCTCTGTTAAAGAAAAGAGACTTCAGAGAGCCATGAAGGTGTCAACATGCCCGTTACAGGCCTTATCTACTTGTGATTCTCTGCTATATTTTACTTGTTGCTGAAAATGAAAAGGAGGTTTCCAAGACTTTTGCACTGGAAATGCCAGAAATGACCCATTGCTCCCAAAGGTCTGCAAAGAAGCCTCTCCATGCCTTGAATTTCCAGTGGGAAACGGCCCTCAAGAAAAAGGATGAGGCCGGTTCCTTTGGTCCGCAGCCTTTATCTCCACCATCACCCACAAGACATCCCTTAGAAGTTGCCTATTCTGGAGGCTATCGGTTCCTTCTCAATGAACCGAATAAGTGCCAGGAGAGGAACCCTTTCCTGGTCTTGTTAGTGATAACTCGGCCGCAAGATGTTGCCAGAAGGCACGCCATTCGGCAGACATGGGGAAATGAGAGCTCGGTTCCCGGTATCTCTATTGTCCGCCTCTTTTTGACTGGTGTTCACCCAGGGTTTGTATTGCCACTCCAACGTCTTTTGGAAGAGGAGAGTTCCATCTACAGAGATATCTTCCAGCAGGATTTTCTGGACACCTACAATAACCTTACCCTGAAAACTCTGATGGGCATGGAATGGATCAGCAAGTTCTGTCCCAACATATCCTATGTGATGAAGGCAGATACTGACATTTTTCTCAATGTGGGCTACATGATATCACAGCTGCTACAGCCCCACCTACCCCCCAAGAAAGACTATATGACGGGATACATTTACCGGAACACCAAACCACTGCGCGATAAGGCTTACAAATGGTATGTTCCACGGGAGGTGTATCCCAATGACACCTATCCACCCTACTGTGGAGGCCCTGGGTATGTACTTTCTGGAGATCTGCCCAGTAAAATCTACCAAGTGGCTCAGACCATCAAGGTAATCAACATGGAAGATTCTTTCATGGGAATCTGTCTGTACGAACTTGGTATTAGTGTGACCGACAGCCCCTGGGGTCTCTTCAATGTGTATAAAATTGACTACGAGAAATGCCGATTCTCTAGGCTTGTGGTTGTGCATCATTATGGGCCAGAGGAGCTCTTGCAGATTTGGCCTGACTTTCAGGATCAAAACAAAACTTGCAAAATTGAAAGCTGAGGGCGGAGCTAACATGCCAAGCTCTTTGTGTCATTCAGATCAAAGCATGTTAATTTGTTCATTTATGACTGGCAAATTTACACTTTGTATTTATGAAATTTAATTTATGACGGTGATAAAAGATTTCTCCAGACAAACTCCCCAAATTAGCATCTCCCAAATGAGTAGAGTGTGTGCATCAACTTTTTATTCTCACTGGTATCTGGGCGCTATTCTTCAGCAACTTTGCTGATTTGCTCTGAACTGCAGCTTTACTTTGGGTATATTGGTTTAGCATCTATCAAACAAATAATCTCAGCATGAGAATGGGAAAAAGCATGGCAAAATGTTTCCCACTTCCCCATCTTTTCTGGTGGAAAAATGACAAACACGTTGCCATGCAGGTATAACGTTGAGGAAATCCATTCCAGTCCCTGTTATGTGATGCATCCTGACCCATCTTTATAGCTGTTTGGAATAAAGATATTGTATCCATCAGTCTCACAGCTCTTGCTTAGTGTATTATTTCAGTGGCAATGTACATAGAAGGAAAGGCAACCTGGTGTGTGGAGTGCCTGTTGTATCATTTACCCCTGTGTGGTTGTTGAAATCACAGTAAGCTAACCTTACTGTATGCTGCTGGATTTTTTAAGACCCAATACAAGAAATCCAACACAGAGAGATCCAGAGGAAATTACCGATTTATTAGGCCTAATAAAAGACAGTAAGGCGAACGACCGACCCAAGGCAGTGCGAGGCGTTCAGCGCCCAAAACAGGAAAGACATAATCTTTTATTTCCTTCCCCCCTCCCACAGGGTGCGCACCTCCCCTGGGCCGGGCAAGGGGTGGTGTTTGGGGGCATCCAATGAAACCAGTCCAGAAGTCTCCTGGGGGAGGTCCCGGGGCGTTCCTGATGTTCTGGAACTGGATACCTGCACAGTTGTGATTGGGCCATATCTGTCCTTTAATGAGCCATCATGGGGGTGATAATGGGAAGGAAGAACCTGGGCATTGTTCAGGAGTCAGGGTAATCCTTGGGTAATCAGCAGATCAATGGGGGAGCTGGAAAGTCAATAGAGGGAGTCCCAGACTTGTCCGACACAGTTCCTGGAAGATGTGGAAGTGAAACGATAGACAGCCTCCGGGCTGGAGTTAATCCATGGTATATTCTGGAATGAGACGTGCTGAAGTCCATGTTGACAAATGGAGTCTGTTCCAGAGATGTGACCTTTTCCTAGAGTTGCCATGTTGTCACCTTCCCTGCCATGAGCCTCACCCAAGATGATGTAGGTTCAGGAATTGTAGAACAGCGCAGGGACACGTTTTAAGCAGACCCAGGGAGAGTGGGTTGGGGAGAGATAAAGAATGATAGAGAGAAGGAAGAATAGGGCAGAGGAGGGGAGAAGGGGGCTGGCTATGGCTGAAACCCAGGGTCCATATAGATGGAGGGGTGATGGAGGTAGTTTCATGTGTAAAGGGGTGTCCCTGTGGTTTGAAGATGGCCATCTATGGCCGTCACCCCATGAGCCATGACCACAGTGGGAATAAACTGTCAATTCAGGGAGATCCAACCTGGGTTGTAAATCTGGCTGCTTTAAATGTTCAGAGAATGGGACACAATCTGGCCAAGGAAGGGTTAACCAAACTTGCCAGTCGGGGGCCTTGGCCAGGTCTCGGTGGAAACCTTTGGAAAAGGCGAAATGAGTTTCCAAAGGTTTCCGCAAAGGGAGATAGTCCTTTCTGCTTATTTCTGAACCACGGGTTGGTCTACCACAATTAATTAACACTACCAACCAAAGGCACAAATCTCCTGGAACTGAGACATGGCAGGGAAATGAGAGATTTGACCTGTGCTGAGGTTGTGATTTAACCCGGGCCTGTGGAGCTGTGAAGCGGCTGGAGAGGGGCAAATCTATACCATATGTGTTGCTGGACCTCGGCCGGCTCTCTGGAAGCCTGGGTCGGCTGGGAGTTTCGAGTTCCTGCAGTCCAGGGGCTATGGATCAAATTCGTTGTAGTGGTCTACCGGTTTAATCTATTGCAATCTCTACTTGCTAAGCGCCCCCTTCCGGCCTCGTAATTAACGAGACAGTGACGGATGAGGGCGCACTGATTGGTTAAGGCGCACAGTCAGGGCGTGGGCGGTTACTCCTTTTAGCACCCCTGCTGTTTTATGGACTCTCCATGGAAATTGACTGCCACTGTTATCTTGTTTAGTGGAAACTAGCAATTTGGATACAAAGTGGCTTCCTCTTTGCCTCCCGAGCCTCGGATTTCACCAACAATGCCTCCAGCCGCCGAAATGACGGTGAATGTATTTTTCCCGATATCTCGGGAATGGAATGGAATTTTTGGACCGGGTTTTGAATGTGGTGCTTGTGATGGTGTGGGGCAGCAGCCAGTTGTTCCGGGAAGTCTTGGAACTGCTCCAATTATTTATTACAGTTGTTTTTCCATTATGACTCTTCATGGTAGTGTTCAGAAACCTGGTATGGGCCAAATAGCAAAGAAAAAGCCACATTCTTGTAGTTAGATATGGACACTTCACATTTGTGTCTTTGGGGGTATGACTATGAAGAGCAGCACCTCAGCTAGGAAGGTCCTTTCCCTCCTTTCTATAGGACCTGGCACTCCTCTCATTAGTTGCCATGCAATCTGTTGACATCACACGAACTGGTGAAGTGGCCAGGTGGGTGCTTCCCCATCTCCCCCTGCAGCTGAGGTAGGATGAAGCATCTACCTGCTCTGCTGTTGAGAGGTCAGCTGTATGGGGAAGCACCAGGTGGGCTACTTCTGTGATTGGTGCAATTTTAACCACATATTCCAGTGAGTGGACCATCCAGTTCTTGGGGGAGGGAACAGACTTCCCTGGCACCTGTGGTGCTACACTTTGTCTCCATATCCCAAGGGATACAATACAAAGTCAACATGTCTATAGATGACCGCTCATCATTTAATTTACATGCTTATTTTTCTTACAAGCATACCCAAATCATCTAAGCCACGTAAAATCAGTATGTTGCAACTAAATATCCAATGAGTAAAATGTCTAGTGAACTAAACAACATTAAAACATCTTGCATAAATCGATCACTCTTCTACCCATGTCTAAAATAACAATTGTCAAGACTGGGCTAATTTTAGAGGAAAGATTCTTTCAATAATCTGTGGATTTGTAAGTCTACTGGATCTTAATTTCTTAATCTAGGGCTTCTTCTCTATGGTTTTGGTTAGACCATAAGATATTAGTTTTTGTGTGTGAGAGAGATAAATGTTGAAGAGGAAATGAAACCTGTACTTTTATGGCACAATCTCATGGCATATTTATGGGGAAAACTTATAACAGAGTAAAGATTTTTTAAAAGAGAGAAACAAGTTTCAAGAACAATTAGAAATCAAAATAAAAAGACTGAAGAACATGAAAAATCAGGTTCAAACAATTTTTTTACAGAGCTGACTAGAATCAAAGCCAAAGCATTAGTTATAAGTAAAATACATGCAGCAATGAAGTAAGAACATAAGAACATAACAAGAGCCATGCTGGATCAGGCCAAAGGCCCATCTAGTCCAGCTTCCTGTATCTCACAGTGGCCCCACCAAATGTGTTTGGGAGCGCATGAGACTAGATATCTGTCTCCTGATACCACTTCTCTGCATCTGGCCTTTGAAGTACCCCAGTTTTAAGCCTGGAAATTACACATCTCCATCATGGTTTGTAACCTGTGATGGACTTTTCCTCCAGGAATCTGTCCAATCCCCTTTTGAAGGCATCCAGGCCAGATGCCATCACTACATCCTGTGGCATGGAGTTCCACAGACTAACAACGTGCTGGGTGAAAAAAATATTTTCTTTTGTCTGTTCTTACTCTCCCAGCCCTCAATTTGAGTGTATGCCACCTAGTTCTGGTATTTTGGGAGAGGGAGAAGAGCTTCCCTCTATCCACTTTACTCATGCCCTGCATTATTTTGTACATCTCAATCATATCCCCCTCAGGCGCCTTTTTTTCCAGACTAAAGAGCCCCAAATGTTTTAGCCTTTCCTCATAAGGGAGGTGCCCCAGCCCAGTAATCATTTTAGTCGCTCTCGTCTGCACCTTTTCCAGTTCCACTATGTCTTTCTTGAGATGCAGTGACCAGAATTGTACACAATACTCCAGGTGCGGCCTTACTATTGTTTTGTATAATGGCATTATAATGTTGGCTTTTTTATTTTCAATCCCCTTTTTGATAACCCCTAGCATGGAATTGGCCTTCTTCACCGCTGTCACACATTGGATGGAGCTGTCCACCAACACACCAAGATTTCTTTCCTGATTCATCATGGATAACTCAGAGCCCATGAGTTGATAGATAAAGTTTTGATTTTTTTTTGCCCCAATATGCATTACTTTACATTTGGCTACATTAAAATGCATTTGCCATTTCGGAGTCCATTCCCCCAGTTTGGAGAAATCCTTCTGGAGCTCCTCACAATCTTCTCTGGTTTTTACCACACGGAAAAGTTTTGTGTCATCTACAAACTTGGCCACCTCACTGTTTATCCCTGTCTCTAGGTCATTTATGAACAGATTGAAAAGCACCGGTTCCAGCACAGATCCCTGGGGCACACTGCTTTTCACTTCTCTCCATTGTGAAAATTTCCCATTGACACCTACTCTTTGTTTCCTGGATCTCAACCAGTTCTCAGTCCATAAGAGGACCTGCCCTCTTATCCCCTGGCTGTGCAATTTTCTCAGCAGCCTTTGGTGAGGGACTGTGTCAAAAGCCTTTTGAAAATCCAGATAGACTATATCCACCGGTTCACCCAAATCCACATGCCTGTTGACCTTTTCAAAAAAATTCCAAGATTTGTCAGACAAGACTTACCCTTACAGAAGCCATGCTGATTTTCTCTCAGCAAGGTTTGTTCTTCTATGTGTTTTAAGATTTTCTCTTAGATGAGGCTTTCCACCATCTTTCCTGGGACAGATGTAAGGCTAACTGGCCTGTAGTTTCCCGGGTCCCCCCTCCTTCCTTTTTTAAAAATTGGTGTGACATCCGCTATCCTCCAGTCCTCTGGCACTGTGGTCATTTTAAGAGACAAAGTTGCATATTACTGTAAAGAGATCTGCAATTTCATTTCTCAGTTCCCTAATAACCCTTGGCTGGATGCCATCTGGGCCCGGTGACTTGTTAATCTCCAATTTATCAATTAGTCCTAAAACATCCTCTCTTTTAACCTGTATTTGATTTAATTCTTTAGTCAAGAGGAGCCGTTCGAGCAGTGGAATCTGCTCAAGGTCTTCTGTTGTGAAGACAGATGCAAAGAACTCATTTAATTTCTCTGCAATTTCCAAGTCCTCCTTAACCTCCCCTTTTCCTCCCTCACCATCCAGAGGGCCAACTGGTTCTCTGGCAGGTTTTCTACTTCTAACTTATTTAAAGAAGCTTTTATTATTACCCTTTATATTGCTAGCCATGCGTTCCTCAAAATCTTTCTTTGCCTCTCTTATCATCTTCTTACAAGTCTTTTTCTAGAGTTTGTGTTCCTTTTATTTTCCTCATTTGGGGAGGATTTCCATTTACAGAAAGACCTCTCCTTGCGCTTTAGAGCCTCTCTAACTCCACTTGTTAACCATGCCGGTGCCCTTGTGGCCTTAAATGAGCTCTTCTTTCTTTGTGGTATGCACTTGTGCTGGGCCTCTATTAACGTTGTTTTAAACAGGCTCCATGCGCTCTGAAGAGACTGGAATCTTCTAACCTTCCCTTTCAATTTCTTTCTAACTAGTTTCCTCATCTGAGGGAAATTTGCCCTTCGGAAATCAAGGGGTTTTATGTCTGCTTTGTTTGACACTCTTCCTCCAACATGCATGGCAAAGGAGATTGCAGCATGGTCACTGTTCCCCCGAGGCTCAGTTGACATTCACATCCATGACCAGGTCCTGAGTATCACACAGTATTAGATCCAGAGTTGCCTGTTCTCGGGTGGGCTCTATGACAAGTTGCTCTAAGGCACAGTCATTCAGCAAGTCGAGAAACCCGGTTTCTCTTTCTTGCCTGGAGCTCGCATTGGCCCAGTCAATGTGGGGATAATTGAAGTCCCCCATGATTACTATCCTAACCCTCTTAGACACCTCCATGATTTCTCTCCTCATTTCAAGGTCCCCCTCAATTTTTTGATCTGGTGGACAACAGAATACTCCAACTATCACATGACTTCTTGGACCTAGTAGTTTAACTCACAGTGATTCTATGGTGGAGTCAGACCCTCTGCCAATCTCCATTCTGCTGGATTTTACCCCTTCTTTGACATAGATGGCCACTCCCCCTCTAACCTGCCCCTCTCTATCCCTTTTATAGAGTTTATAGCCTGGGATTGCTGTATCCCACTGGTTCTCCACATTCCACCAGGTTTCTGTTATGGCTATTATATCAATTATCCCTAGCTGACAAATGTTCAAGTTCTCCCATCTTTGCTCGGAGGCTTCAAGCATTGCTGTAGAAGCACCTGTACAGTGGGTCCTGCAACAACAGCTGCTGCTTTGTTGTCCCCCCACAGCTTTTATTCTCAGTAGACAAACTATCACATTCCATTATTCTCCCAGTGCTAATACCTGCTATATCATCTCTATGTGATTCTCTACCCTCTCCAACCTCATTCCCTGGGGATGCCACCAGCTCCTGTCGGCTTTCCCCCAGTTATCAGTTTAAAAGCTGCTCTGCAGCCTTTTTGAGGTTGAGATCCAACAATCTGGTCCCATCATGATTCAAGTGCAACCCATCCCTCCTGAACAGGTTTGGCTTATCCCAAAATGTTCTCCAGTTACTGACAAATCTAAAGCCCTCCTCTCGACACCATCGCCTCATCCACACATTGAGGCTTCTGAGCAATGCCTGCCTGGCGGGTCATGCACGAGGAATAGGTAGCACTTCTGAAAATGCTACCTTGGAAGTCCGGGACTTCAATCTTTTTCCTAACAACCTGAATTTGGCTTCCAGGACTGACCGCTTGGCCTTCCCGACATCATTGGTACCAACGTGTACTATGACCACTGGCTCCTTCCCAGTTCTCTCTAACAAGCTATCTAGATTTCTTGTGATGTCTGCAACCTTTGCATCTAGCAGGCAAGTGACCATACGGTAATCATGCTCATCACAAATCCATCCCTCTGTATTTCTAATTATAGAATCCCCTAGTACAAGGAGCTTCTCTCCTGCAGCCTGTTCATCTACATGTACCTGATCCTGTATCTCATCAATTGTGATGAGGGAGAGATCATCAGGTGGAACCAGCTGTTCCTCTGTGCATGTTTCATAGGTGTGATGAGGGAAAGAGCCTCAAATTGACTGTGCAATATGAGAGTCTCTGAGTGATCCCTTGGCCTTCTACTCCTTTGAGTCACATTCCTCCACACATCTACCTCCTGAGTTGGGGAAGTGACTTCATCCTCAAAAGTGTGCCCTGTCTCTTCTTGGACCTGGATAGTCTGTTCCGCTCTGTCCAAGAACAGTTCAAGCTCCTTAATATGTTGCTGGTTCGATATGTGGGCCTCTAGATCCTGGACCTTCTCTTCTAATAGTGCAACCAGCTTGCACTTGCAGCAAGTGTAGTTCTCCGTGCGCTTTGTCAAGATGACAAACATGGCACAAGTGTGAAATCTTGGTGCGTGGGCCAGTAAAACAGCCCTAGTTGAATTGCTCCAACCCAGAAATTTACCAAAAAGCAAAGCAAAGTGTTCTGCTTATATACCGCCCCATACCACTACAAGTAGCTGCCTAGGTGCCCTAAGCACATCCGATCTCGCCTGATTTCGGAAGCTAAGCAGGGTTGGTCCTGGTTAGTACTTGGATGGGAGACCACCAGGGAATACCAGGTGCTGTGGGCGCCTGGAGTAGGAACTGGCAAGCCACTCCAGTATTCCTGCCAAGAAAACCTCATGGACATGGGGTCACGAAGAGTCAGTCACGACTGTAACGACACAACACACACACACACACACACCACTACAAGTAGTCTCTAGGCGGTTTACAATTTTAATTACAGTGTGCAGGCTACACATTGCCCCCCCAGCAAGCTGGGTACTCATTTTACCGACCTCGGAAGGCTGGAAGGCTGAGTGAACCTTGAGCCTGCTACCAGGGATTGAACCCAGGTCGTGAGCACAGTTTTACCTGCAGTACCTCTTGCTCTCTCAGATGTAGGTCTGCTTAGTCTCACACACCAGGCTCAAATGCTGAGGCTAACCTTCTTCTTCAGGGGAATACACTTAGTGTAACTCCACCCCCAAGCTCAGAGGAAGGCTTAGTCTGGCACCACCCCCTGCTTCCTAGCTACTTCCTTTGTTTGGCTGACTAATGGCTCTTTGTATTTAAATGAGCAGTTAACGTTAGCAGAGGCAGAGGTCAAACAGCCCTAGTTGAACTGCTCCAACCCAGAAACTTACCAGTGCTCACTTCTTTCTCTTTTGCTCTCTCAGCAGTAGGTCTGCTTGGTCTCACACACCAGGCTCAAAGTACATAAAGAAGGACTATTATGAATATGGAAATCAAAATGTTAAGTTGTTTTGCACATGCTGAAGTATTGATTACTGTAACAGAATTAGAAACATATGAGATCCCTGTCTCCTTTAATATTTGCTATTAGTTGCCTAATAGCTCAATATGTTAATATTTACAGGGATAACAATTAGAACATACAAAATAAAATCAATTTGTATGCAGATAACTTGCTTTTGTTTTTGGGAAATCCATTAAAAAGTCAAGAATCATTAAAACAATCATTAGAAAAATGGAGGTGTCATACTGGACTAAAAATCAACTACCAAAAATCTGAACTGTTGTATATAAATACCCCTATAGCAGAACAAAAAGAAATTAAGGTAATATCTAGTATAGACCACTTTCAAAATATTTAGGAATTTTGTTAACAAAAAGCATAAACCTGTTGGCGTATAGAAATTAGGCATGTTTGGTGAGATAAAGGGAAAAATTAAGAAAGGGGCTCGATTAATCATTATTAGAGATAGGCACAAAACAGAAAAATTGTGTTTCATTTTGTTTCATTTCATTTCATTTGTAACAATTTTTAAAAGTAGTTTCATTACAAAACGAAATGAAATGAAGTGAAACGCTATGCTCCCCTGGGTCCTAAAGGAACAAAAATGGCAGGGGAGCTTCCTCAAGCTCTTCCCTGTAAGCCCCCCAAATTTGGAAAGCTTTGGGGGTCAGGAGGCTGAGTTATTAAGCTTTAAGGCGGGTGCCCCTAGGAAAACTATTTTCTTTTTTTATTTTCTGTTTTGATTTTTTGCCAGGAATTCAATCTCAGGCAGTTAAAAAGAAAAAAATAGTGAAATAATAAGTAGCTGGCTTCAATTAATTCAGGTAGGAAATTTTGCAAATAAATTGCATACAACTGAACACTAACCATAGTAGAAAGCTATTGCATAGGAGGTATTAACAACTGAATAAATTCCAACAGTTTATAAAAGTATTATAAATGAAGAATATGCTAGTCACATGGAAACAAAAGTCTGTTAAAAATCTAAAATATTAAGATACCTGAAAAAATGTACAGATATGTGAAACATTCAAATGTATAAATCAGTATCACACAAATCAAAGGAGATGGTGTTGAAAGCTAAATGGGTCATTAGAACATATGTGGAGCTCCTGCCCAAAGGTGGAACTATTTTGGCATGAGATAATAAAATGGGTAGAAAAAAATAACCCATCAAAAATAATTCCTAAAGAAACATTATTATTCTCATTTACCAATGTGAATGAGAATTTAAGCAATAAAGGGTTTGGGGAAATCCCTACAGGAGCTTCAACAATAGAAATAGCTTGTACTTGGAAAGATCCAGAAGGATTCTCCTTCCAAAGATAGCTAGACAGGATATGGAACATAGTATTAATGGAGAAGAGAATTAAAAGTAGACAATTTCACTAAAATTTGGCACCCCCTACTGGCTTAAAACATAGAATTAACGGAGATGAATACACTCGGTAGCAGGCTAGTTGATTGATCCTCTGTTAAGTTGTACCAAAACTATGCAACTTTATGTAATAAATTATTCAAAATAATCAAAATAGAGATACAAGTAAGATTATGGGTTTATATAAAATGAAAATTAGGTGGGATGATTAGACAGGGCAATAGATTTTGGATACTTTTATTTTGTTTCTCTTGTTCCTCTAAATTATCGATAAAAGGTTTAAAGGATAGAGAAAAAACAGGCATGAGTCTCTATATATTCAAATTGATACTGAGGGGCACAAGCTGAGAAATCATTACTGCAATAGAACCAGAAGTTTAAAACATCTTACCACTGACTAGGACAAAGGCTAAGACCAGCTGATCTGTGTGTCTTCTCAGTTTGCTAACAGACTTCCATGCTCTTACTCTCCCTTTTTATGGATCATTTATATCCAAAACAGATTTGTTTGTATGGCTCCTTAGATAAAGGATGCCTTCAAGTAGAGGACTCTCTCTTTTGCCCTAGAGACACTACTGTATTTATTTATTTATTTGATTTATGTACTGAGTCCTGAGTCGGTCAGGACTGTAACAACACAACACACTCACAAAGGACTGTTTCAAGGCTCCAAGTGAGGGGGGCAGGTGGATCTCAGGCAGTAAAATGTTCTGGAAACGAGGAGCAATTGATGAGGAGGCCGAGTTCCTAGACATGTCATTCCAGGCCTCTCTTGGGGCCAGAGTCCTCAACTACCTTGCCTGGGAGGCGTGAGTGTGATGGGCAGTTCTAGCTGAAAGCAGGCATTCTGCCAAGTAATGAGATCCTTAACAGTTTGGGACTTTCTATGTTAATATCATCATCTTGAAGCAGCTGTGGAAGCAGACCAGTAGCAAGTGTAAGGGAGCCAGAGTTGGGGGAGTTATGTTGGAATTTTTTTCACCTGTTAGTAATCTGGCTGCTGTGTTCCGAACCAATTAAAGCCTCCGCACCAGCCTCATATGCAGCCCCACATAGAGACAGTTGCAATACTTTAATTTTGAGATTACCATTGCTTGAACACTGCTTGGCAATCCACCTCAGATGGTAATAGGCAAAGTGAACCACCTGGGACTTTATGGATACCACCAGGTCCAAAAGAATGCCCAGAATGCTAATTTCACCCTTTGCAGAGAGAGTTACTCCCCCAAATTAGAGAGAGGTTCCCAATTCACAGACACTGGGGGAACCCACTTGTAGGATGTCTGTCTTGATTGCACGCAGTGCAACCTCCAGGGAGGTTCTAGGGATAGTATGGAATCTACTGCAGATGGTTGGAAGGCGAGATAGACCTGGGTGTTATCAGCATACTGATGACACAAAAACTCATGATACATTAACCTCTCCCAGTGGCCTTATGTGAATATTAAATAGCATTGGTGAGATGAGCAACCCCAGTGGAACCCCACAATTGAGGGTTCAAAGGGTGCATCTCATCTCATCAAGCTGCACCCTCTGGGAATGTTCCTTCAGGAATCCAATCCCCATCCGGGAGAGCCTCTTCAGGAGGATAAGTTATATCAAAGGCCACTGAGAGATTAAGGAGGACCAAGGGCATCTTTCTTTCTTATTGATTGACTAACTGAATGAGTGAGTGAGTGATAGATATACTGCCCTTCTAGCCCTGGAGCCACTCTTGCCCTGTCAATCTCCCGCAGAAGGTCATCATGCACAATGGCCAATGCTTTCTGTGCCATGCTGCAGCATGAATGGATCAAGGGCATTTGTCTCCTCCAAGAGTGCCTGAAGCTGATCAGCCACCATCCTCTCTACTACCTTCGCTTATACAAGAAACATTGGTGATGGGTCTGTAGTTAAGTTTGTCTGCTGCTAATTCAGATTTCTTATGGACGGCCCTAATGAACATCTCCTTGAGGTCTAGAGGGACCCTGCCCTTTGGGAGAGACCCATTGATTATAATTGTGGCCTATTCTGTTCTTTCTGGTCTGCCCACTTTATCAGTCAGACCTGGCAAGAATCTAGAGAGGTTGTGGTGGCCCTGTAGAGATCAGTCCACCTCAAATGGCACCACAGGCTGGAACTGTTTCAGGTTCACCAGACAAGGTGGCGTGGCAGACACCTCAGCTTGATGGCCTCCACTTTAGATTTTTAAAATTCTACAACTTGGTCACAAGAAATACCTCAGTGTTGGAGCACACTTTCCACTGCCATACTGTTCTAGCAGGAAGTTTTTCCTGATATTCAGCTGAAAGATGGGTCCTCTTAACTTGAGCACATGGCTAGGCATCCTGCACTCTGGGATTATCGAGAATAGATCTTGCCCCTTCTCTGTATGACAGCCCTTCAAATATCTGAAAAGTGCTATCATATTGCCCCTCAATCTTCGATTCTCATGGCTAAACATGCCCAGTTCTTTCCGTCTTCCCTCACAGGCCTTGGTTTCCAGCCCCCAACCACCCTTGTTGCCCTCCTCTGAACTTGTTCCAGTTTGTCAGCATCGTTCTTGAAGTGTGTCCAGAACTTCAAGGTGGGGCCTAACCAGTGCTGAATAGAGGGGGACGAGCACGCACTTGTTAATTCTAAAATCCTTTTCACTTGTAGTATTGCCAAGCCAGGTGTCGCCCATCTTGGAAGTGTGCATTAGGTTTCTTCTTCCTAGGTGCAGTACTTAGCACTTATCCCTCTTAAATTTCATTCTCATTGTTCAGCCCATTACTTGAGCCTATCACGATAATTTAGAACTTTATTTCTGTCTCCTACTGTTTTAGCTATTCCACCCAATTTTGTGTCACACACAAATCCGGCAAGCATCTCCTGCACTCCCTTGTTCAAATCATTAATAAGAATGTGGAAGAGCATCAGACCCAGGACTGAGCCTCGGAGTATCCCCTTTGTTACCTCTTCCCACTTAGAGAAGGAACCATTAATCATCACTGAGTACAATTCCGTACAATGGATTCCGTAGGCAATTGTATATCGAAGATAAGATAAATCATTATTGATCCCACATTAGGGAAATTTACTTGTTGCACAGCTCTCAATATAAAGAACAAGCAAGAAGGGTAAGTGCACAAAAAGTGTAAAGTGAAAAAGAAAGAAAAAATACATGCCGTAATAGAAATAAAAATGAAATAAAAATAAACACATCCAATATACAAATATACACTATAAAATTTGGATATAAAAATTAAATGTGAAAAAGAGAAAGAACCCACAGTGTACCCCCATTTGAATAACAGGTTAGACTGTAGAGTTATAGAGACTAACAGCAGTGGGAACAAAAGACCCGCGATAGCGCTCCTTCCCACAGCGGGGATGTCTGCGTCTGCCACTGAAGGAGCTACACAAAGCCTCCACTGACTGGTGCAGTGGATGAAAGGTATTGTTCATAACGGATGTCAGCTTGGCCAACCTCCTCATCTCACCCATCTCCTCCAGGATCCAGAGGGCAGCCCAAGACAGAGCTTGCCCTCCTGACCAGCTTATTCAGTCTCCTCCTATCCCGTTCAATACTACCTCAACTCCAGCAGACTACAGCATAATAGTGAGATGAGGCTACCACAGAGCCATAAAAATTCTTAACATAGGCCTGCACACCCCAAAGGACCTCAGTCTCCTCAGGAGATGGGGGTGGCTTTGATCCTTCTTATATAGGGCATCAGTATTAATACTTCAGTCCAGTTTATGATTAAAGGTGAACACCCAGGTACTTAATTCTGTCCACTATCTCAATGTCTAATCCCCAGATGTCCACAAGTGTGAGGTAGTCTTTCTACAGAAGTCAGTCATCATCTCCTTCACCTTGTGTGTGTGTGTGTTGTGTCGTTACAGTCATGACTGACTCTTCGTGACCCCATGTCCATGGAGTTTTTTGGCAAGGAATACTGGAGTGGCTTGCCAGTTCCTACTCCAGGAGCCTACAGCACCTGGTATTCCCTGGCGGTCTCCCACCCAAGTACTAACCAGGGCCGACCCTGCTTAGCTTCCGAAGTCAGGTGAGATCGGAGGTGCTTAGGGCATCTAGGCAGCTCTCTCCTTCACCTTACTGGTGTTTAAGCACAAATGTTTTTTTTTCCACACAAGTCAACAAAGTCCATGATTTTTGACCTATACTCCAGCTCCTTCCCTGCCGAAACACATCCAACAATTGGCTGAGTCATCAGAGAATTTATGGAAATGACAATTGCTAGTATTGTAAGTGAAATCCGAAGTGTGAAGAGTAAAAAGAAAAGGTGAAAACACTGTAGCCCGAGGGCCCCCTGTATTGCAGACCACCATCTCAGACACGCAGTACCATAGCCTCGCGTACTGTGGCCTGTTGGTAAGAAAATATGTTGTCCATGTCCATGTGGCAAGCTGTCCATCCACTCCTGCTCCTTCCAGCTTCCTGCACAATAATGCCAGCTGAATGGTGTTAAATGTGCTGAAGAAGTTTTAAAAAATGACCCTCACAGTGGTTCCACCAACTTCCAGGTGAACCAGTGCTCAATGTAGCAGGTGACAGCATCATCTGCCCAGATGTTTGGCCTATAGGCAAACTGTAGTGGGTCCAGAACTGTGCCCATCACAGAAGGAAGATGCCTGAGAATGAGCCTTTCCATGATCTTTATCAAATGTGAGGTAAAGTTTACGGGTCTGTAGTGATTTGGCTCCTTTGCATGTGTAATCTTGGGAACTGGAACCACACAGGTCTTCCACAGGACAGGGACAATCTCCAGTCTGAGGTTCAGGTTGAAAACGAATGTGATGACCCCACAGAGCTGGTCCACAGTTCCTCAGCCATCTGGGACTGATCCCACCTGGTTCTACACAGCCCTCCTAACCTTCAGGTGTCTCAACTCTCTCCACACCGGGCTGGATGTTAATAAGAGAGGGGAAGAGGGAGAGGAGGAAAGGGAGCTGACTCTGGAATGGTATGAGAACAGGGGGTGAGGGGAGATGAAGATTGAGGGATGCTGGTTGAGTCTACAACACAACCCCCTATCCAATGGCTGCCCGCAGTGGTGGCGGCAAGTAGGAAAAAAAACTTACTGCCATTGCCACTGGCCAGGCACCCTCCAGAGGGGTGGGGTGGTCATTTTAAGGACCCACATGGCCAACCAGCCTGCTTGGGTCCCAGGTGGCAGACTGGAAGTTTGAAATTCACAACTTGTAATGCTGCCCAGGACTCAAGCTGGAAGTTCAAAGGCTGGCTGGCCAGGCAGGTCCTCCACCCCTCTGGAGGATGCCTGATGGGACCCACCACCCCTCCAGAGGGTGCCTGGCTGGCCAGCAGTAGTGAGAAGGGAAGATTTTTCTTTATTTTCTCCTTGCTGCCTGTGAGAAAGGGAAAAAAACTTTTATTCCCTCCTTGCTGTTTGGGCAGTGTGAAGGGCAAAAGCTTTCACAACCTGGATAAGCGCATTTGCTCTTATCCACAGATTTCACTATCCGTGGGGAATCCTGGAACCAATCCCCCGTGGATACGGTGGTCCTACTAGGACTAGATATGTATGGGAAAGGGACTGAGGGGCTTTCAGAAGACATGGGAGTGGAGTCAAACCTGTTATAAAACAGGTTTCACTCATTAGCCCAATCCCGGTCATCATCAGTCAATCCCTTACTCATGGCCTAAGATGGTCTTCAGGCTCCTCCAAACATACCACACGTTATTGTTCTCCAATCGCTCCTCCAGCTGCTTCTTATAGCTGTCCTTGGCCAATCTTATCCTGTACCTAAATTCATGCTGAACTCTGAAATCTACCTTACATTTGTTCTATCCAGCTCATCAGGATATCATGGGGAACTTTGTCAAAAGCTTTGCAGATTCTAGAGCAGATTATTAAGCAGACAGTCTGTTATTTAACAAGCAATGCTGTCATTACTAGAAGTCAACACGGGTTTCTCAAAAACAAGTCATGCCAGACTAATTTGCTCTCTTTTTGACAGAGTTACAGGACTGGTGGATGAGAACACTGTGTACGTTGCTTAACATGATTTCAGTAAGACTTTCAATAAGGTTCCCCATGATATACTTGCGAACAAGTTAGTAGAATGTGGAATAGATAGTGCTATTAGGTGGATTTGTAACTGGTTGATTGATTGTACCCAAAGGGTGATCATAAATGGTTTCTCCTCAGCATGAAGAGAGGTGACTAGTGGGGTGCCCCAGGGTTCTGTTCTGGTGCTATTCAATATCTTTATTAATGACTTGGATGAAGGAATAGAGTAGACCGATTAAATTTACAGATGATACCAAATTGGGAGGTGTGTTGAATTCCCTAGACTCAGGATAGGATAAAAATCAAAAATGACATTGACAGATTAGAGTGCTGGGCCAAAGCTAATGGAATGAGATTCAACAGAGAAAAACGTACGGTGCTGCATCTAGGCACAAAAAACGAACTGCATACATATAGGATGGGAGACACCTGGCTGGAGAAATAGTACATGTGAACAGGATCTGGAAGTCTGGGTGGACCACAACTTGAACATGAGTCTGCAGATACGGCAGCCAAGATAGCCAATGCAATTCTTGGTTTATTTATTTATTTATTTGATTTATATACCGCAACCATCTAGCAAAAAAGCTACTCTGGGTGGTTTACAAACATATACAAAATATAAAAACAGACTAAACAACTTAAAATAAAAATAAAAATTAGTCAATCAAACCAAATAATCAAATCATAACAATAAAAGGAACAAATAAACAAATAAGCACAAATACAAAAAAATCAAAATGCTTTAAGAACAAATGGGAAAAAATAACTTAATAAAATAATTTTTTTTCATAAGGCGGGGAAAATGACAGTGTCCTATTTATATAAGTTGGTTGAATCAGAATAGTCAGGGAAGGCCAACCTATAAAGCCAGTTGCATCAATAGAAACATAGTGTCTAGATCAAGGGAAGTGATAGTACCACTCTATTCTGCCTGGTCAGACCCCACTGAACACCTGTAGTAGTGTTCAGTCCTGCGCACCTCAGTCTAAAAAGGATGCTGACAACCTTGAATGGGTCCAGAGGACGGTGACCAGGATGGTGTAAAGGTCTGGAAGAAATGTCTTAGGAGGAACAGCTTAGGAAGCTGGAAATGAGCCTTACAAAAAGAAGGTTGAGAGGGGATATAATAGCCTTGTTTAAATATATGAAAGGATGTCATATCAAAGAGGGGACAAGAGACTAGGACTCAGAGCAATGTTTTCAAACTACAGGAAAGGAGATTCCACTTGAACATTAGGAAGAGCTTCATGACGGTTAGAGCTGTTCAACAGGGGAATATACTGCCACAGAGGGTGGGTGAGTAAGCAAAGGCTGGATGGCCATCTGTCGGGAGTACTTTGATGGGGGTTCCTGTATGGCAGGGGGTTGGACTGGATGCCCCTTGAGGTCTCTTCCAACTCACTAATTCTATGATTCTAAGTCAAGATATGTCTACAACATTCCTTGTCTACTAGGGGGACTACCTGATCAAAAATGTGAGTTCAGTTTAGCTTGACAGGATTTGTTGACAAACCCATGTTGACTTCTAGTTACACTTGCATTGTCTTCTAGACGGTTACAGTAACTGCTTAATAAACTTGTTTTTCTCATACTCCTGGCATTTGCATAGAAACCAGAAGTTGTGGTTCGTGGCTTGTTTGTCTTAATGTTTTTATATTGTTAATGCTAATATTATTTGGCCCTCCCCATTTGATAATTTGGTCCATTCCTCTTATCATAAGGCTTCACCTACCTTGGGCTTGCATATCCCTCTCCCTTACAATTCAGTTTAAAGCCCTCCTCACGAAGTTTTTCATGTTGTGGCCAAACACATTCTTCCTAGTCCTTGTTAGATGCAAGCCATCTCTTGAAAGTAGTCCTTGTTCCAGGAAGCTTAGCTGTTGGTCCCAAAACCCAAATCTCTCATGATGATGCCACCTTCATATCATCATTCACCTGGAGTATTTTCCTTTCCCTTTCTATTCCCCTGCCTAGTACTGATAGGATGGATAAAAAAACTATCTGGGCCCCAAAGTCCGTCGAGTTTCCTTCCCTGTGTTTTGAAGTCTGATGGGATTTCTTCATAGCAACTCTTGGCTGGGTCATTTGTTCCCATGTGGACAAGAAGGGATATGTATCTGTGGCTTTTATGAGCAATGACAAGTCCTTCCATCACATCCCTTATCTGACCTCCAGGGAGACAGCATACCTAGCGAATCCATGGATCTTCCCTGCATATTTCAGCCTCCATTCCCACACACTGACTACGGAGTCTCCTATTACAACTACTCTCGTCTTCTTTTTATAGGATGTGGGTTGTGACTGTATTCTGCTGTGCTTCATCCTCTCATGTTGTCCTCTGAGGTTTCCTTAGCATGCTGTCTGGCAGACTCCTTAAAGTGAGGTGTGTCTTCTCCTTTTGCTTCTGTAATCCTTTCCTACTGTGATTCCTCCATTATGTCTGTACTGTACTCATACTAGCACCCCAATGCTTTGTTTGGGTTTTCTTCCACCTGTAGTGCCGTCCAGGACAGCTGCTGCTGCTGCTCAAGAATTCTGTCAATGTATGCTTCATCTTATAGCCTTCAGTGCAGCTACTTCCTGCTTCAGGTCCCTCACCTTTTCTTCTAACATTGCCATTGGTTTATACTTGTTACATATCTATCTTTTGTTAGACTCAGGAACAAAGACAAACATAGCACAAAGTGGTATCCCGACTTAAGAGCAATTCGACCTAAGAGCAAAAACTGTTGACATTTTAACTGCCGCCTTACAAATTTTAGATATGGTCTGCTCAACTTACAATTTTTTAAAAATGTTTTAGATAGGCACCCCGACTTAAGAGTAGTTCGACTTAAGAGCATGCATTCGGAACGGATTAAATTTGTAAACTGAGGTACCACTGTATTTGCAGGTTGCCACAACTGCATTGTCTCCACCTTTCATAATCCCTACTTGGCATTTTGCACTCAACAGGTTGTTCATGAAGGAAGGGCACCAAATGAAAAGCAAAATGCTGATTCGTTGATTCGTTACGTAACAAAACAAACGGAAGCAGCAGCATTTTATTGTTAGGTTTTCTGAAACCAGAGACGCTGACAAGCTGCAACAGAAAGAATCCTGAAAAGAATTATCTCCTTGTAGAAAGTTCCACACGTGCATATGTTTGTGTATTTAAGGAGAAATGTTTGAGTCTCCATTCTCTGCTTCCTGCCTCCTCCTGCTGTGAGCCTTGACTCCTGCATTCCTCCTCCGTTTTTGCTGTGTTCCTGCGTACTCTCCGTTACTCCCGTTTACATTTGTATTTCTGAAGATTCTGCTGGGTGTCTGTCTATGTTTGTAAGAGAATTCTACGTTTGTTTTTCTGGAACTGTTTATAACAAATCCCAGCTTCTTTTTGAAGAACTCTCCACAAGTGTTTGCAACCTTCTCGCTGTGCATGTTTTTACTCTGCTAACAAGGATATTCTCGGCAGCCCAGTGGAAGTGTGCCGGACAGAGACAGTAAATCCTCATAGGTCATTGAACCTCAAAACCTCAAATTTATTAAGACTCAAAACAAAACAGTGTGGATTTTTTTGTTTGAAACGAACCGTTTCGTTCTGCTTGTAAGCTGCCTAAGGTGCTGCTGTCTCCCAGGTGGGAGGAGGTGGGGAATCTCCAGCAGGGGGCGGAGAAAAGGAGTGCTAATGTCAGCGCCGCTGGGACTGCCTCCACTACTGCCTCACCAAGGCAGGCAAAGGGCCCAGCTAGGACCTGTCAGAGGCTGGAGCTGGCAGCGACGAAGAAAAGTGTTGGAGGAGGACTCGCTCGCCTCCTAGCTTGCTCCCTTGCCTGCCTCAGTGAGACGGCAGCGGAGGCGTGCACAGCGGTGCGAGTCCTCCTGGGACAATCTTCTCTGCCTGCTGACGTCACTGCTACCCTCTCAGCTCCCTGCCGGGGGGTTCCCATTTTGTTTCGTTATTTGTAACGAATTTTTTTTTGAAAAAAATTGTTACTTACGAAACAAAGTGCAGGAGGTTGAAATGGAACAGAACTCAATTTTTCTGTTTCATGCCCATCCCTAATGAATACCTGTCTTTTTATTTTGTAACCCTGAGTGTGGCTGGGATTGTGCACAAGTATAATAACTATGTCCAAAAGAACCAAAAGATGGTGATGATAAAAAAAAATGTTAGGGGGCTCCCCCTTGAAACCCCCCCCAAGAAACCTGTTTGTTCACTCTAGTCACAAGCCCCCTGGGTCTGCCTCATCTTTATTCCTCAGTTGAGTAAGGAATGAAAAGATATGACTTAGAAAATCCTGTTTGCCCACAGTGGAAGTTGGGAGGACACAAACAAACTGAAAATAAGGTTGAGGTAGATTTGTGTGAGGCACAAGCAGTAACAGAAACTGGTTGAGCCAGAATTGATACCTTCCTCTTAAGAGCGTCCTGCTGCTGCCTACCTGCCTGATCATTCCCACCTATGGAAGCAAGCAGAAGAGACTACCGATCTTTTGAGTATGTACAGGAAAGTCCCTTACTCCACTCTTTGAGAAGGGCCCACACTGCCTCTCATTCTTTTTGGGTAATCCTTAATACTAACCTCACAATCACAAGTATATTTAAAGATTGATTATATGACAATTTTAATGTATACTCACAAAAAGGTATTTTAATAAAATTTAGTCAAAAGTAACTATGTCCCTTCAAAGTTGTGAAACACTTAACAGCAAAGCAAGGCAGCTATTCTTTTACTCATTACATAGGAACATTTGGGCAGAATAACAATCCAGACAGATACATGAAGGGTTTGTGTTTATTTGTCTACATTCAGCATAACCCAGATGTGCTGTCTGAATGACCCAGACATAGAAAACCCAATCTTTCCCATGAGTTTTAAAATAAAATCCTCACTTATAAAACTGAAAAACACTAAAGCATTAAAATACAGAAAGCTTGTTTAAACTCACTTCACAAAAGCATTAGAAGAAAATATCCCTTATCTATTTAAAATCATGCTTTGTTAAACACCTGAATGCCATTTAAACAGAAAAGGGACAATGAACTCATATTCTATTTTGACAAAAAGTTGAAATGGTAAACTAACAAACCTTTAAATACACCATTCAATGTCCAAAATACAGCTAAGTATGGAATTACAAGGTACTCAACCATTAGTGACTGGTATCACGAAGAGCACTGCAATATGGAAACAGGGCTTACATGTTTACTGTGATGCAATAAAACTCAATATTCAAAGGGTATGCAAGTTTAGAAGATAAAAGCTTCACACCCATGACAAACAGAATGGCTTATCTATACTGATAGTTCATGCTGTGGTCATTTCTGCCATAGCCAGCCTGAGGGGCTTGGTAGGAACTGGGAGGTCCACTGTAATTCTGGTTTGCAGCTGGGGCATTGTAGTTTGACTGTGAGTATCCACCTGGGAGGGAAAAGGTAGAGTGGTCACTTTGCTATGTCAGCATACCCAAGATCCTGATTACACAGTACAACCTATCATATCCACATATAGTAAGAACAACATAACAGAGTGATTGAGGTACATGCTGTCTCTCTCAATGATGTGCATAGGGGACTGAGAGGGGTATAGTCTATTAAGATACCAGACTGTGGATATGAAAAACAATGGTCTTTTTACCACTTCTCATTCTCTAAAGCTAAAAGTGAAGAGCCTAAGTCCCCCCTCTTTCTGACAGTTTATGCTAGCCAACTTAAGAAAGCAGAAAAATCAGTACTGACCAAATAAAATGGCTGGCTAGAAAGCCCAATAAAAACTGATTGCTGCCAGACACAAGATCTCATTAATCCATACAGAAACATATTACGTGTTGCATGTCTCACACTGTACTGACCTGGCTTACCTTGGTAAGATGACCCTCCACCCCCAGCTCCTCCCCCATAGCCACCGGCATTGTAGGAGGCACCTCCTGAACTATAGTTGTTTGCGCCGCCGCCTCCACGTCCACTGCCAGCACCGTAGCCTGAAATTAAGAATACATGCTGATTAAGATGCCTTCAGAAGCAGCATTAATCTTATGACAGCTGTCTTCAAAGAATATTAGTACAATGGATCTAGGAACCAAACATGGGTCAAAATGCAGTTGCAAAAACTCCTTTTATTTGCTTTATATCCCATCTCTCTTCTGGTAAAAAGATTCAAGATGCCCCAAAATAAGTTGAGGTAACAGGTTTGTTACCAAAATAAGTAACAGCACAGCTTGGTTTATTAGTGCAGCTTCATTTATAACAAACCAGACTGCACAAGCAAAAGTTATTTAAGCAAAACTTCCTAAGAACATAAAGCTCCACTAGCTTTTTTATCTCAAGGTTTTTATCCAGAGAAGATCACCACTTATGTGTACCACTGTTTCAAGTACTCTTCAAAACATAGCTTCCACTTGACTTAAATGTGGCAATAAAACTTTCACACCTCTTACCCATCCACCCGCCCACCAGGCACTCACTGAATTTACTTTCATAGTTGTAGTCTGATCCTCCGCCGCCGCCAGGAGAGTTGTACGAATTTGAGTAGGAACCGTAGTTTCCTTGGTTATATCCCTTCTGTTTGCCTTGTGGTGGACCATAGTTGCTATACTGGTTCTGGTTATATGACTGTTGCTGCTGGCCTTGATGTGACTGGTATCCTGAACCATAGGAAGGCTTCTGTTGTCCTCCATGTTGTTGCTTCTTCCCAGCATGTTTAGGAGGAGCAGGAGAGCTGTAGTCACCACCCTGGTAATAGGAACCATAGTTGGAGGAGCCACCACCTCCTCCTGTATTGCCAGAATGACCGCCATTACTATAGAACTGACCTAAAGAGAACATTCTCAGAGTTAGACGTCTGCAGAGACAATAGTAAAATCCATAATACTTAAAGCGATTATTGTATGAAGGACCACTGCACAGCTTTGCTGGTCCTCTTACCAGGTTCTGGGTGACACCAGAGTCCTTGATCTGCCAATCAACACTGGGGCCCTGCCAGCTTCCCCCCACCTTTTCAGGCAGCTGGCCATTCTGGCAAGGAGGCAGAGATTCCCTGTCCAGCCAATGAGTGGTCATCTGCCTGGGGAGGCAGGGAAAGTCCAGCCAGGCTTCAGTGTGGATTGGCATGCCACCAATGAAGGACCCTGTGACGTGCAGAGCCTGGTAAGTAAAGCAGGTAGATGGGGTGGGTGAGATTAGAAGGAGCTATCTAAAATATGAAGCTGAAAGTTTAGCATATCTCACTGGGTTGCACCCTATAACATAGGCCAAGACCCCACACTATGCAAACACAATCTGAAACAACCTGTCTGGCACATGCTGAATGAAATACTGATGAAAACATCTTATGTGGGTCTGCCTAAGACCTGAAACAAGTTCACAGCTTTAGTAAGAAAAACTGTGTACTCTAAAATACTTGGTACATTGGGTTCAACATTTGCTGTACATCCCACATGTGGACCTACAGTGGTACCTCAAATTACAGACACCCTGAGTTATGAAAAATTCAAGTTACAAATAGAAATCCAAGGGTACAGGAAAGATTCAAGTAATGAAAAAAAAGCCTTTTTTGAGTTACAAAAAGAAAAAGGAGATTCCTTTTCAAAACAGCTCTTGCTTGTTTGCAATAGCAATATGGCCACCCAACTTCAGTGCTGCAATTAGGAAGGAGGAGCCATTTTGAAAAGCAAAGCTGAGAACTGGGGCTTTTGGCACCGTTTTGGGGACCTTTTGGGTGGTTTTCTCAAGTGATTATAAGGTAGGGTTGCTCATCTTCTGTTGTTTGCTTTCCTGTTACTATGCTTTTTGCTGGGGGGGATGTGATTTCCCATTTGGAACAGATTAATAATCCATTTCCAATGCATTTCTATGGGAAACTTTCGAGTTCCAAAAATGCATTTGGAATGGATTAATTTGGTAATTAATTCGGAATTAAGATTGCCAGAAGAAATATCAACAACCTCAGATATGCAGAATGGTACGACTCTGATAGCAGAAAGTGAGGAGGAATTGAAGAACCTCTTAATGAGGGTGAAAGAGGAGAATGAAAAAATGGGCTGAAGTACAACATTAAAAAAACCTAAGATCATGGCCACCGGTCCCATCACCTCCTGGGAAGTAGAAGGGGAAGAAATGAAGGCAATGACAGAGTTTACTTTCTTGGGCTCCTTGATCATTGCAGATGGCGACTGCAGCAATGAAATTAAAAGATGCCTGCTTCTTGGGAGGAAAGCAGTGGCAAACCCAGGCAGCATCTTTAAAGAGCAGATACATCACTTTGCCTTTTTTCAATAATGATGTTTGGAAGTGAGAGCTGACCATAAAGAAGGCTGATCGCCACAGAATTGATGCTTTTGAGCTGTGCTGCTGGACTGCAAGTAGATCAAACATATCCATCCTGAAAGAAATCAACCCCGAATGTTCACTGGAAGGACAGATTTTGTAGCTGAGGCTCCAGCACTTTGGCCACCCTATGAGGAGAGAGGAGCCCTTGAAAAAGTCCCTGATGTTGGGAAAGACTGCAAAAGGAAAAGAGGACCGCAGAGAATGAGATGGCTGAACGGTGTCATCGGTCCAACCGATATGGATTTGACCAAACTCCAGGAGGCAGTGGAAAACAGGAGTGCTCTGGTCCATGGGGTCACGAAGAGTTAGACACGACTTAACGAATGAACAAGAACAAAATTTGGTAATTAGAGGTACCACTATATTGTGGCCAAGCATAAGTATAGCTAAATTATGGTGACAGTTCAAATTGTGGGATGTTATAGAGATAAGTTCAATTAAATCACCACCCTTAAACCCCTGCATTTAGCTAAGGAGCATATCTAACAAAGCAATTTCCTAATTTTGGTTCCCCCCACCCATCATTTTTTCAATGCAGTAAAATCAACTATAATGGCAATATAGCTAACTCCACATTTAAGAGTGATACAATCTTTTTTACGTGTCAGAAAACTGCAGGCTACACTGGCTCAGTCTTGCTAATTTAGTATACAATAGCCTTGAATGCTGGCCAATCTTGGCCAGACAGTTTGTCAATTTACTGCTGCTACTGATTCTTTTCAATGAAAAACAATGTGAAATAAACTTCAAACCTGATATTTGCATACTGTAACATTATACTTTAGTAACAAAGATGCCATTCTCTGTCTTGTTTCTATCCACAGAGAACAGTTATACACCTATGATCAAAACCTCATAGGAATGGCTAAAGTTCATAAAGCAACATGTGCAGGAAACATTTTAGCATGATGCACTTTAGGGAACCAATGATCTCAAAAATGTAAAACTGATTTTTATGTCATTCTTTGTTCCAACCAGCTTCACCTTTAAAAAAAGAATAATCACTCCAGCTGTTACTTTCTTCAATATTAAATCCCCAAATGGTAATTTATATTTAAATTTATCTTAACTTCATTACAAGATGTTCCTTTGACATTCAGTCTCACCAGCTATGTCCCTGTCTTATATTTAACAAGCTAGGAATACTAATGTTGTTACTCAGAGAGTAACCAAATTAAACACATTTAAATAAACTACGGAAATAAAGAGGGCTGAACAATCAATTTATCAAAAATCTTAACTAATACTTTATTCCCTGTGCCTTTCACTGTTTAGAAACTTTTATTTCCTTTGACATTACATACATCTTCTGCAAAAAAAGGAAAAAAACCACAACCTATTGGGATTGCAACCATCCTGCAAAGAACTTTAGACCTTTTATCTTTAGCTCCCCAAAACCACAAGAGGTCAACAAACCATTTAAACTTTAAAGTTAACACAATCCAACAACTGTGGCACAGGCCATAGGTCCTGCATGTTACACTAATACAATAAGCACAAAGGATGCTGAGATTAAAACCAGCACATACTATTTCACCAACATGTGAACATTATGCATGCTTAAAACATCAGTTTTCGGCAGACTGTAAAATATTAAAATGTTTAAGAGGTATTAACCCACATTTTGGGACTAAAAGGGTTAGGTTTTGTACAAAATATGTAGTAAATTAAGACAAGAAGTTATCACACTTTTGCATGTTTTCTTAAAAATAAAATGATGCTTTCCATAAAAAGCAAACAGGGCCTTTTGCTTGTAAGCAGAATGGAGTTGGCTTTTACTGTGCACAATGCACAAAGACATTCCTTGAATTTAATTCCCTCATAATGTACATCAATATGATCAAAGTCACAATAAAAACTGCCATTGTTTGTAAGCTAATAGTTTCAGACAAGCTGCGGTGAAAAGCCACTGTTGAGAAACCCAATGAAGCACAGGGTCACAGCACGGACACTTTGAGTTTGGAGTTCGGGAAAATTGGAGTAAAAAGCTGTTTTGTGTGCAATACTTTTAGATGATCTAGGAAGACCCAAAATCATGATAGCCGTAGCAGTCTGTGAAAAAGTCACCTACAAAAGGGGGAGACAGAGCAGAGAAAAAAAATTAGAATTTTTGAAGATGGCAAAATGTGCCACATTTTTTAAAAATTATTTTTTATTTCTCTGCTCCCGTCACCCCCTCCCAGCAAAATTCTCACATAACTAAATTGTAATTTTTGTAGGGAGATAGTTTTATAAAAATGGTGTATTGCTTTACTTGGCTTAAAGCAGAGAAATTTAAAAATAAATGGTTCCTCATTTCATTATCCATCACAAAGTTGAGCTGAATTTTGTTCCCCTCCCCAGGTGTTGTGCTCAGCTTTTCTTCCCACAAACACTTACTATAGCCTGCTGTTGCAGAATTGCCACCATAACCATAACTTCCATATCCAGCTCCTGAAAGAAAAGGTAACGATTATATCACAGAAAAATGAATGATTTGGGAAACAAATTTTGTAAACTGATACAGCAATAAAGGCAGAGACTATTTGCACAGAAAATGGATTCCAAGAATAAGCCAATTCAATACATATGACTCACCAGCGTTCATGTAACCTCCGTGATTGGCACCACCAAATCCACCTCTGCCTCTACCACGGCCTCTGATATTTCCTCCTCTACCACGACCCCGCATACTCGGGGGAGGTGGCACTTCAGTATGTATAGGACCTCCCATGCCATAGCCTGGATTATGCTGTGAAAAAGTGTATATCCAGTCATTACACAGATTCACTTAGTTCCTTAAATTTAGTTGTTTCACCTACAATCATTCTGAGTGACTGGCTCACGGTGCATGCAAACGTGTGGAATCCCCAAATCTTTAGCTACTGTCTCTTCATCAGGATTTAATTGACCGTGCTGAACAAGGTAACCTTTATACCAGTGCTTTATGGATAGCTGCCATCAAATATATGGGGAAGGGAGCTGTAGAAGTATTATTACGCCCTGTGGTTTATCAAGTTGTAGCATGCACACTTACCTTCATTGGAAACTTGGGTCCACCACGTGTTGGCATAGGGATTCTTTTTTTCTTTTGTTCCATTGGAACAGGAGCATCTGGGAAAAGTTTCTCTAATGCAGCCAATGCAGCATAGGCCTTTGCCACTTTTTTGTTTGAACCAGCTCCTTGAAACTTTTGGCCATCAACCTCAACCTTTTTTTGAGGGGGGGAAACCAGAAAAGGATTCACATTTTTCCAATCTGTTGATTTATACTCATTAACCACAATTCTGAATGCAGTTTTATGTATTGGTCATCTCACCTCCATCACAAACCGCTTGTCGTGACTGCCACCAGTTTCTGAAATGAGCTCGTATTTTAAGCCACGCCGTTTCTCATTTAACTCCATAACTGGGTTTTTCCCATGCTTTGTCAGTATTGGACCCTGCTGTTTCACATTCTAGGAAGTTAAAATATTATGGAATATATTTCTACATACTAAAACAATGGGGGCAATAAAAGGAAATGGGGAGGAAGGCTTCAAAGACATTTTCAATGATTAAGGAAAATCTAAGTCCAAATGTTTATCTAGTGAAGAATTCCAGAATCCACAAATTCATAACTTCACAATAACTGACCAGCGGGAAATCTTTCTTGGCTGGCCCAGATCAAATTAAGAATGAATAAATACTAGCTACTGTGCCCAGAAACATAGGAAAGAGGCACTGACATTCTGACAAGCCACGTAGAATATTCAGTGGGGGAGAGACTCTGGCAATGCAAGGCTGGAGTCAGGGATGTATCTCTTAAAACAGGAATTATAAAAATAGACAGGAAAAACCTTCCAGGCAACTATGGAAATCATAAAAGAAAATGAAACTGCGAGAAGACAAAAAGGTCAATGACATGACATGTGTAGAACAGATTACAGGGAAGCATATTAAGAAAGACAGCCAGTTAAGACAGATGCCTTCAAAATGTCGGCAATTGCGTAGAACCCACAGAAAGGCTGGAGCCAAAGATAGAGGTACAAACAATGTTCACCTCTGTTTGCTCTGAAGGAGATGCTGAACTGGGTGTACAAACAGTTTCCACTACAGGGGGAGCAGTAACAGCTGCTGGTTTCTGATCAGATTCCTCTGCTGATTCATCACCCCTCTCTCTGCTTTCCACACCTGTAGGCAATCCCATATCTTGTAACACCTAAAAACAGGAGATCAGTTACATTCATCACAATGAACCACATTTTAAAACTTCCATAAGTTCTATACCAGTAGTGGCCAAACTTGAGCCCTCTAGATGTTTTGGACCACAACTCCCAGAATTCCAAGCCTGTATTGCCAATAACAAAAGACTGCGGGAGATGTGGTCCAAAACTTCCGGAGGGCCAAAGTTTGGCCACCACTGTTCTATACATTCCATTAACTTCTACCACTGAAGGTTCAGGAAAAAATACCCAAAGGGCACAACTTATTAGTTCATGAATCAGACCAAGCAGTTTCTTTCAAACAATATTTTAAGCTTCTAAATAGAGATGGGCACGGAATGACAAATTTTCCGTTACCGTTAGTCGTTCCGTTACGTAACGGAACGAAGAACAACAATTTGGATGGGCCAGGCTTGAACCAAACAGAACCAAGAAAATTTTCTTTGTTCTGTTCATTTCCATTACTGGCCTGGCCGCCCGATGAATGGAAGAAAGTCCTCCTACCTGCTGGTGCTGCTGCTGGCCTTCCTGGTCCAGTGACAGTCTTCCGGCTTCCGGGGCGGAGTTGAGAAGGGGCTGACATCCGGTCTCCCCACGTGGAGGCCGGATGGGAGCCCCCTCTCGCCGCCCTCCCCCCACAGCCTGACACCCGGTGGGCTGCAGGCTGTGGGCGGAGTCAGGAAAGAAGGGGCTGAGATCCGGTCTCCGCGTGCGGAAGCCGGATCCCAGCCCCTTCTCGACTCCACCAGAGCCTGGAAGGAAGGGGCTGAGATTTGGTCTCCGTGTGCGGAAGCCGGATCCCAGCCCCTCTTGCCGCCCTCCGCCCCACAGCCTGACAGCCCTGTGGGCTGCAGGCTGTGGGTCGGAGTCCTGCGAGACCAGGGCTTGATCTCCTCCGCCCTGGGTGACGGCCGGCACAACTGTCATCCCTGGCTGAGGAGATCAGCTGAACTTCGGTCAGGGGTCCGGCCGCCCTGTCATCAGCTGGACCCCTTCAAAAATGGCCCGCTTGGCACTAGGGGGTCCCCCTAGTGCCAGGCGGCCCATTTTGAAGGGGTCCAGCCAAAAGCAGGGCAGCAAGAGCCCACTGAATATGGTCCGGTTGCCAGCGCGGACCTCCTGCATTGGCGACCGGGCCATTTTCACAGGTCCTGCCGCCCTTCCGCGGGCTGGAGCCCTTCAAAAATGGGCTGCCTGGCACTAGGGGGTCCCCCTAGTGCCAACCGGGTCATTTGACAAGGGGTCCAGCCCATGGCAGGGCAGCAGCATTCCTCTCTTCAGAGGGGACCACGGGCTCAGCTGTGCAATCAGAGCAGAGCCCTCGGTCTCCTCTCAAGGGAGGGCGGGGAGAGGGGTCTGGGATCCGGCTTCCACATGTGGAGGCCGGAACGCAGTCCCCTCCTGACTGCCCTCCGCCTCCCCCCCCCAGCCAGATGACAGCACCCAACGCTGTCATGACTGGCGTGGGGAAGAAGAGACCCCCGTTCCGCCTCTGCATGCAGAGACAGAATGGGGTCTCTTTAAAGGGATCTTCCCCGCGGGGATGACAGCGCGCCTGGCGCTCTCATCCACCACGGGGAAGAATAACCCCAAAAACGGTAAACGGAAACAAAGTTTTTTTAAAACATTCATTTCCGAAAAATGGTAAACGAAGGGATATGGGCACGAAACGGAACGGAAACGAAACCCCATTTTTCCGTTTCGTGCCCATCTCTACTTCTAAATACAGACAGACCATGACTTAAGAGCATGACTCTAGCTTCTGGGTAAAATTAATCTCCTCAGTCAACTGTAACTAGTTTTTCAGTTACAATCAAACCAAATTATAGTGCACACAACTGCACTAAGTAAAACCCACATGAAAGCACACTTCATTTTTAAATTTAATTCATGATTAATCATAAAGCACATTTCATTGAGTCAGACTCTACACTAAAACATGTTCATACTTTCTTAAACATGATTCATCGTTTATATCAGATTCGTTATATTTCTGTTTAAGAATGCTCTTACCTTTACCGCTACGTGAAGTTTGGCAGTTTTTTTAGAGGGTCCCGAGGCTTCATATGTGATGCCATCAACCTCCACAGACATAGTAAATATAGGAGCATGAACTGGACCTGTCTGAGACACCAATTTGTACTGAAGTCCTGGTTTCAGTTGATTTAGCTTCATCAGAGCATTCATAGCTTGTGGAGGTTCTGATTTCTCTTCTGTAGAAAAGAAATTCTTGGTCATATACAAACCATATGACAAAAGACCCTACTCTGTTGGGCTGGTGCAGAGTTCTGAGCTCAAGCAAAGAAGCCAGACAGAGTCTTAAGATTGGCAGTTTCTTTCTATGTCTTACCAATCATCCGCGGTTACACAGCCACATGAATCCTAACCAGTGTTTTAGGAAACACCTGGGAAAATAAGTATACCTACCTCTTGTCAGCTCAATACCTTTTTTCTGAATCTTCTTTTTCTTTTTGCTTGGAGATTTCTCTTCTCCATCTTCTTCCATAGGACGTTTCAATGGAGCGACAGCATATGTGGTACTAGGGGGAATCTGAACTGTAGGTAAAATTTTAAAGGGTCAGTAGAAATGCCTAGAAATGTTCTGACAGAAACAAAGGAATTTGACAGCATTAAAAAAAAACTACCTGTGTAATCCACTGGATTTTCATTTTTTGGTTTCTTGGGCATCTTTGATGGCAATGGATCCATCCCCAAAACCTTGTGAAGTTGGCCAAAAGCAGCAAGCCTTAGAGCGTGCTAGAAAGATGGGATTGGATTATTACCGAGGTGCCCAATCTCACCCCAACCTTCTCCCACATTCATGGTACATCAAAAGCCCAGTCCCAATTTTTCAATAAAATTTCTGAAACCAGCAGGACCAAACATTTTGCAATGCCATCTTTTAAAACCTGACACCTTGTTTCTGGCAGATCAACAAAAGCTGCCTTCTGCATTACTGAAATGGGACCCTTCTCCTGTTTCATATAAAAGTCAATCTAGCTGATATTACTAACTATCATTAAGAACTCATTGCGGTTTGGTAACATCTGTAATCAAAACTATACCTGAGCACTCTGTGTGATATCTTCCCTTTGTTGTCTGTCTAGATGCCCAATAGCATCAGTGGCTTCTTTTTCACAAGGATCATAAATACCAGAACCATCTGAAGGCAGGAAACAAGGAAGATATGCAGAGAATTATCCTAAGGTCTCTGTGTAGACTCAAATATCCCTTAGCAACACCAAAGACTAGCAATGTAAGTAGCCGAACTGAAGTTCTTGATCCACTGGTCAATAATCTGATTTAGTTTATAACATAGACCATTAGGGCAAGCAAAGCAGCAAGCCTACCAATCTTCAAGCACTCCAAAGGCAAACTTACAGTCTGTCACATCCCATTAAGGGATTTCAAATACTGGGTCCTTGATTTTAAGAGCACTTGTTCAACTTATCCCTACACATCAAATCTTACGTGAAATACAGTATGATTACGTCTAACTTGTACTGGGGACACAGCTTAGTTTGCTGTTATTTCCATTGCTTTTCAGATGCAGTTATATCTACTGAAATTTCTCAAGAATCAAGAACCATCTAACCTGGCATAACTATCCCTGATGCAAGGCATTCAAGAACTCTTCTCAAGGCCTCACCAGCACCCATTGGACGATTGGCTGTTCCAATTGATTTCTCACATAGCAACTCAAGAGGCTGAAAAGACATTTCAGGAATTTTAAAACAGATTTGAATGAATACATTAACAACAGAAGATCAAAGTGACAAAACACTTATTAATTTAACAAAGATTCTGCCCTGACTTTTGAGGCTAGCTCCCCATAAATGCTATCAATTTACTCAAATATATAATCCAGTTAAAACAGAGACACAGAGACAAAGAAAAACTGAACTTAGACCTAAGAGGCCACAACAAAGTCATACACACACACACACACACACAAAAAAACACAAGGCACAAAGCTTAACACCCTTTTGCTAAAAAGGAATCAGTGACTGGATAAACATTTTAATAGATCTCTACATTGCCAATACAACATAAAAAGCAGAAATAATCAGCTCTTCCGTAACTCAGATATTCTACTCACTGATTAGAATTCAGAGAGACAAAACTAGACTTAATAAACTTGGCAGTAACTTTGGAAGGCACATATAAATTTGTGCACAATCAAATACAGTATAGTATGTGAGGTCTGTGGGTTTCAATGCTCAAGATGATGATTCTACCCTACTGAGTGAAATAAACCAGTTCTCCAAGTTGGCTGCAAAAGTTTAAGACAGTGTTAAAGAGACCGACTGATGGTAGATGTGGTCAGATATCAGAACCAAGTCATTAATCACCACAAAAGCTGAAACTAGATAGATAGATAGAAAATATTTCTATCCTGCCTTTCTCCCCAAAAGTTCCAGAGTCTGAAAGCAGCAACAAGTAAGGCCTACCAAGGACACCTGTGAAGGGGGTGGGAGTGAGAGAAAGGCCTCCCCTGATGATCCTAATCCAGTGGTGGTGAACCTTCTGCACTCCAGATATTTTGGACCAGAACTCCCAGAATTTCAAGCCTCAACTGCCAATGACAAAGGACTGTGGAAGTTGTGGTCCAAAACATTTGGAGTGCCGAAGTTTCGCCACCACTGTCCTAATCCCTGGGTGGGCTCAGAGAGAAAGATGTAATTTTTAGTTAGCTTGGAGGGCTTTGTATCTTAAAAGCCACACTATGAATTATGCCCAGGAACAGATCAGCAGCCAATATGTTCCCTGTAATAAGCCCCAGTTAAGAATCTGGCAGCAGCATTTTGTATCCATGGGAGTTTCCAAACACTTTTCAAAAGCAACCTCACACAGAGCACTTTACAATACAATGCATCCAGCAAAGATGTAACTAGGGCATGTGTCACTGTGGCCAGATTTCCGTTTCTTGATCTGCTTTTTGACTGACCAGGAGCACCTTTGTATAATCCGGTCCATCCCTTTGGGTCATCAGATAAGGCCCTTCTAAGAGTGCCACTGCCCAGGGAAGTGTGTGGGGCGGTGGCAAGAAACAGGGCCTTCTCAGTAGTGGCACCAGTATTATGGAATTCCCTCCCCTATTATTATTATTATTATTATTATTATCATTATTATTATTATTATTTATTATTATTATTATTATTATTATTAATTAGGATTAAATTTCTATTTATTTGTTCTCATCCAGTCCATCATAGACATCAGACATTGATATAGAACCACGAAAGCTTCCTTGGATTTAGATGGGAAAAAAGCAACAGAATTGGTGTTATCAGCATACTGGTGACACCAAACCCCAACATTCTGGGCAACCTATCCTAGCGGCTTCATGTACTGTATAGCACAGGAGACAAAATTCTCCTAAGGGCCAATAGACAGATTCTCAATAACATCCAAGTACCACTTTCCAGGTTCTCTCTTCTAAGAAAGACTGGGTGACTATAAAAGAGTGCCTCCAAGTCCCATCCCAGAAGGATACCATGGTCAATGGTACTTACCCCAGGCCTGGCACTGACCCAAATAGGCCTCTGACAGGCTTCCCAGGCCTGTCGGGGGGGGCCAGAAGTGGTTTCTGATGAACTGGAAGTAACTTCAGAAAAAAACAGAACTGGAGGCTGCCCAGTCCCAAACCCAGCATCTGCATAACGTGGATTTCCCTTTATCGCGGATCAGGTCAGGTCCCTAATCCCCGCGATAAAAACAAGGGATTATGGTACAATTTTACAACAGCACTGCTGCTTCCTGCCTCATCTATGCCTGGCAAAAATCATCCTGTCAAGAACTTTACATGCGAGACAAACCCTCCTGACAAACCACATATTCCATGTTTGGACTTTTGGTACTTGCCTTGAAATAGTGGATTTGTCCACAATTGCTTCCATTTTTATTATTTATTAGTTGCCTATAAAGGTATTGCCTGGAGCACTGTCTTGCATTTGTATTTTGCAATAACCACACAGCTTCTTTTTATTTCTTATAGCTCTCAGCTTTACTACACATTCTATAGCCTTTCAATTCATCGCAAGATGGGTATTTTACATTTGTTTTAATTATTTTTTTTCAGTAAAATTTAACTGCCATCTATCTCCTGAAATCCACCTATAGTGGGTGAAACATTAGTTTAGATATTTTTAGTTTCACGTTGCTCATTTTTATTCAAAAACAAAATACAGGTGTTGGACTGTTTCACTGCTGTATGTAAAGCATAGGACATTACGTTTGACATTCAAGTTTAAAACACACCTCACTCAGGTTACCTCCCATTGTTACTCAGAATTTTATAGCCCTTAAAGTAATTATCTCATCCATTAACAACTCCTGTTCTAATACTACCCACGTATGCTCACATTCAGCTAAGGCCTGTGGGCATCAGCTACATCCCATCTTACTCAAGGACCAACATCCTATGCTCCTCTGATGGATGAGGTATTTTCCCTACTTGTTTCCTTCAGATTTAATTTTTCTTTGGGAATAAAATGTTAACTGTCATATGCTGTAGTTATAGCCATACTCTTAATTTGTCACATCTGCATAATAAAAGGAAAATATAACTCTCATGATTACCCATCCTCTAAGCGGAGCCCAAGTAGGAACGCGAGTACACAAATCTCTCAGCACTCTGATGACTATGACACATGACTTCAAGCCATTTGCCCTGGCCTAAAAAAAAGGAATAAGCAAACATGTTCAGTAATGAATACTATTACCAAATTGAAACAAAATATAAGTTATTGTAGTGCTACTTTGTCAAGGGTAAACTATGTATACATCTGAAAAGCTTTTTAACTCAGTAGGGTTTTTTTTTTTTTTTACAATGTATGAAAACTTACTCTTAACACAAAGCAGCAGCTATATATCTAGTCCATTTCTTATTTCAGAAACTAAATTCATTCTGGTGCTTCTTTAGCAACTGTACATTTAACAGATGCTAAGTTCTGCACATGTACAGCCAAGTATTACAACGTCTTTACAAAGTTAGGCAATTAGAACTTACAAGTTTTCTACTTAAAAACAAATATAAGAACAAAATGCAAACCTGGAACCACTTGGCGTGTCGGAGTGACGCCAAGGCAGCAAGGCATTTCTGCCTGTCCAGAACGTCCGGTGAGTCGTTGACTGATAGCGTTTCTATTCGTGGGTGGAATAAGAAGACAAGGCACAGTTTGACCAAGGGGGTTCTGTCAGGTGGAGAGGGGATGAGGCAGTTTCCTAAAGGGCAGGCGAGGCTCCCAGAACTCTGATCTATTTCCCTGCATCTGAAAGTATAGCCTTAATACACTTAATTCTTTACCCTTACATAACTACATAAAGACAACGATGTGAGGCCCTCCTACGCTAAAAAAAGGGGGGAAAGGGAAATGAAAAAAGAAAAAAGAAAAATGGGGGGGAAGGGGGAATAAAGGGGGGGAGAAAAAATCTGACAGGAAAAGTCAGAAAACCCCGACTATTTTAACAGGACTACAAAAAGGTACAGAACTACACTAATGAACAGAATGGAAGAGTAAAATTAAGATTCCCACTCTATTGCCAGTAAAAGTGCATAACTAAGAATCTTTCTAGAAGGGAACCCCCTCCGCCCACAAGGCTCGACTGCCCTGGCCCCAGCCCATGACAGAGTGCGTCCTGTTGGTCAAAGGTCCAGCGTCCCTAAAATTGACAAACTAGAAGGCTTGGAAGATGTGGTCAGATATCAAAAACCATAAAACAATCAGACAACAACATTACATCAAGTCTGCGCTGCAGCAATACTGAAGATAGGAGAAAGTCAGGCGTTTAGATAAGACTAGTTCAAGCATTTGAGATATATCCTTCTAGAATGTATATGTGGTTCACCTTGCAAAATTATGGTAGTATCATTTATTCAAATATTATTGTGGTTTTATTATTAAGGGTGAATTCACACATACCAGTTTATTACCATGCAAAGCAATGAGGTGCATGCATGAACACAACTCTGCCTCAACACACGAACACCTCTAAGCAGATTTTCTGTAGTATTTCATGTCACCTGACATATTTTGTGTGGACTTTCTCCTCTGAACTTTGGTGCAAACCACCAGGTTGAGCTACTGTTGTATGAACTCATTAATCATTTTTCTTACAATTCTAAATAATGTAAATAAGCACCTTTATCTAAAACTTTGTTATAGTCTACAATTCAGCAAAACAAGCTGAACACATACCCTCAAAACACAAAGGGCCACCAATCATTTTTGCTGCAACACAAACTGTTTTATGTAATACATCCAATTTTATGAACATGCAGAAGTCATTTAAACTAAGACTTCATGATTTTGAAATACTTTTGATTGATAACATTTGCACCCACCATTAATGTCTGATAAAAAAACACACACAGGCAAACCAGTGCAATCATACAAGGGCTTAGGTCACAAAAAAGGCCTAAACACCTATACCGTGTTTTAATTTGGAGAGCAGCACTCAGATTATAGTAGCCTATAATCACCTGCAACCACGATACTTTATAGAGCTGTGATATGTTGTTGGTTTGAAGAAAAATGCTCTGACTAATGAGAAATTAAACATCACAATGAACAGCAAAGTCAGTCTAGAAATTCATTCTGTAGTTTTTAGTAGTTTTCAGTCTTTCATACCTCCAGCTAACATTTTTTCCATTTCTTCTCTGACAACAGGGGAAGTCAAGTGGATGGTAAGTGTCAGTGGAGGCTCTTTTGTATTCTTAATGATAATTGCAGCATCACTGACAGATTGAATAATTTCATATTTATCTTCAGTAATAGTCTGAAAAGACAAAGTATAACATAATTTCTCCAAATTCTCTCATTTTAAATACTCTCATTATAAATTTGGAGTAACTGCATTTGTTCACATGGTGTAGACAAAAGTGATTTAAGATTAATTACCTCACCACCTTATGTAGCAGAAGCTCCATGAGCAAGATCCTGACAGTATGAACCCTCAAAGACCAAAAATGCCCTCCTTTAGCACTTTCAGTGAATGAGACAAAATATAAAAGAAATCCCAGCAGGACTACTGATGGGGAAGGAAAGCAATACTAGGTTCAGGCTTCTGCGTATCCATTGCTGTAGAAAATCAGTTTATGGACAGCAGGGCAGTTTTAATCATACACAGCCAAATCCAAGCTTCCAATATGTCTGCAAAACAGACATACTGTACACACTATACAAAGTGTGTATAGTAAATATGATAAGCACTGAATCTTTAAGGATGGAACTTTCACATTTTTTTGGATTACAAAATAGCATAACTCTCAATTCTGGGAGTTCTAACTACCTCTCAAGCATCTTAAAAACACCTGAATGTTCAGTCACCGGACAAAAAAAAATCTTAAATTAGAAAGCTTTGGGACTTAGTCAAGCCAAGTTCCACCCAATCTTCCTGCTCAGAAAGCGAGCCTCAGCTATCACTGGGGAAGGGATAGGGGGTCTGATTTACAGTACAGTAAATACACCTCAAAATCTTCTCATTTAGGTCCTTCTTCCAGGTATATCACATTCAGGTATTTGTAAAATGCCCATAAGATACGCAGAACTACCAGCATACAGAACTATAGTGTATATTGCCCAGAAAATCCAAAAATTTAATCCCTAGAATTATACTAAGCAGTTTCTCCTATGCAGCTAGTAATAGCACGTGCACAAGAGTCAATAATATTCTTCTACCTAGCCTTTAAGGAACCCTTATCAGTTCTTACCACAGAAATGTAAAACTGCCAATTATCCTACATCTGAGAAGCTTTAAATACAGGACACCTGCCAGGTCTATAACATACACATTTGCAACCTATTTAAGTGCTATAAAATGAGCACAGCAAATATATTTAAAGGAGAGTGCATACCTTGATTCTCTTTGTCATCATGCTGTTCACACTTACAGTGCTAGGAGGTTCCTGCTGTTTCAGGATTGCCACTAAAATTTTATTTTTCATTTCCCTGACCAACATCTATCAATATCCCTGACCACCATTCAAATACAACCACAAGTTTAAAAATGAATAGGTGGTGCTGCATTAATGCAAGGCTTAATGAAATATTCCACTCTACAACTACACCTGTTTCAACTACAAAATTATTTGTCAACTGAATTTAATATCATCTTCTTTCAACATTAATTGCACTAACATCTGTTTTGCAGGTGCACCAAAAATACCAAGATTCAAGTAAACCCTGAATGCTAACAAATGACATAACATTTTTGTTATTAAAGGTACACTAAAAAGTAAACATTCTATTAAAATTGTTTTCTCTGAAGCCACATTACAAAACTTGGTTTTGAAACTGCAGTAATAATCAAGTTAGAAATTATATATTTTAATCATAATTTTCCTGACTTTCCTTGACCAATTTCCATTTCCCTGACTTTCCAGAAAGTGACAACCCTACATATGGAAGCAAGAATGCTGTGAAATCTGAGGCAAGGCTAGGCACTTTTCTCTTACATATCATCACAGCATCACCATTTTAAACACTTCAATAGAGTTTTTCACAGCAATCTGCATTGTATCAGATATCCTCAAAGCAAACCTAATAAGGCTGCATCACGTTAGGATGTGTGCCACTTCAAATAGCACCTCAAACTGGACTAGTTGTGTAGGCACAACAGCATTCATTCCAACTTTCCAACTAATCACTGTCATAGAACACTTCAACTCAATGTGAGGCCGAGAACATCAGACAGGGTGTGCCATCCAAGAAACCTAATGACACTGAGAAGTCATCCCTGATTTCACTGGTCCACGGAAAGGAAAACCTAAGTTTGAAGCCTATGTCTGCAGAAACTCCAATGAAGGAACGCTAGAGGGTGCCAGTCTGGTGGGTAAAGAGGAAGGTATTTTAAAAAGGAGGGACCAGCTGCAGCAGGGCAGCTACTGGTGGAAGCCAAGACTCTGAAGACTGCTGCTGGAGCAAAGGGGCTGATCCCAGCAAGGAAAGGTGACTCACCATAGTAAAAGGCAACCCATGATCTGGGCAATGGCTGGACATAAAAGTACCAAAAGAACTAACTGAGAAAGAGCAGAGAGACAATAATTACAGTATTCTGTTTCCCCTTCTTACTGGGGAAGGCAGAAAATAGGGCCAGGTGCAAGAGAGAGTGAGAGTGGAGGGTTCAGGAAAAAAAACTACAAAGAAACCTGTCCACATTCTGACAATCCATTGAGGCGCCCTGGGCAGAGTCCCTTTCAGTGTTGATCTGTGGAATACTCTGGGAGTTCTGAAGGAAGAAACTCTGAAAAATAAAAATGGCTATTCTTGCTGTTCCATTAGAAATAAATGACTTACCTTTGTTTAATGGCGAAGAGTCTATGTCCTCTGTTGTGGGGACAAGTAAATGGGAAGAAGAGGGCACTCCAAAGAGTTACATCCAGTGAGGCAGGACTATAGTTTGTGACTTGGAAGTTACAAGAAATCAAAAGATTATCTACGACTAAGTGACTGTTATCATGTAAATTTGACCACAATGGATTTTCATACTCACAGCAAGTTGTGTGCCAAGATTGTCTGCCACTTTTTCCAAAAGTCCACTAGTGGGCTTCTCCTTGCATAAAAGAACCAATTCAAGATCCAGGTCTCCCTTGAGCAAGAGTCCCTTTGCTACAAGACCAACACGCATCACTCCACGGAGTGTCCTGGTCAAATTCTCTGTAGTTTTCTGCTCACTGTGAAAAATTGAACAAAATGTGTACCAAACTAGAGGAATATCCTGAAGAGTTTAACTCTTTCTTTAATGTATTGGTATTTTTTAAAATCCGCCTTTCAGTATATAAATTGGGCTGCTATAAACACAACAGAATATTAATACAATGGTAGCTCTATTTACAAGCAGCTCGACTTAAGAGCAATTAGACTTAAGAGTGAAAAACTGTTGGCGTTTTAACTGCTGCCTTACAAATTTTAGATGCAGTCTGCTCTACTTACTTTTTTTATTTTTTTCAATTAGTTTATTTTTTTTAGATAGGGCTGCTCTACTTAAGAGCTGTTCAACACCACTGTATTACATCTTACATCTGAGAACCACCTTCTTTTTTCTTATTCACTGTTTCAGTTTTCAAATATTGTGGTCTTTTTAAGGAGAAAGAAGAGGTAAATTCTTTAAAATAAGTTACCGCCCTTCACATGCATATTTTCTATTTCTCAAAGAAACAGGTGTCTAAAGGCTGCAGACCAAATACAATTTTGATGCGAAAAACCATTTATTTTAGTGTAACATCAAGGAAACTGAGTGTCCTTCAAGTCAGGAGAGAGGCAATGCCAGGATTTCATAAACATCTCATTAGTTTCTGGCCTTTCTGAGGCTTGCTATCACACACTAAGACCTTCCCCAGGCCTTGAACACTCACATGCCCTTCCTCTAGACCAGTGGTTCTCAATCACGAGTCACCCCAGTGTTCTTGGACTGAAGTTCCCAGAAGCCTTTGACACTAGCTGTGCTGCTCAGGGTTTCTGGGAGTTGCAGTGCAAGAACACGGGTGACTCAAGATTGAAAACCACTCTAGACCATATCCATTCCTGTTAATGGGAATAACAAATTTTGGTTGACCCTAAAGCTTCACCAATACCTGCAGAATTCTAGTTATAAGGATCCTGTGGGAAATTCAAATGCAAACACACTTGTTTCCAATTGCTGATGCCTAACTATTTACAACATGGATCTGTTCAGAACAGTTTAGCAGCATTTCCCACCAACTAGCAAGAGACCAAGAATGGTTACATTCAAATGTGGTTCCACCTCTAACAATGTGACCAAATCCCATTGGATGAGAGTGCCCTCAGCACAGTGAATGCTTTGTTAATCAGAATTCCTACTCCTATTATATAGCTTATCCATGTCAGGTGCAATCAGTCCCAACTGCCTTAGGTCAGGAGGAGGAATTCATTCACTACAATATTCCAGTGCCAGTGATATCACCACCATTAGGCAGGCTTAACCTATGCAGCAGGATTTGGCCACTAGGTTTCTTGAGTGTTGTTTTAATTAGAGATACCAATCCTTGTTTCTTGTCTCTTTGAAGCCAATTATTTGTAGAATTGGAACTTACTTCTCCTTACCAAAGCTGTTGATAAGAAATTTTCTGAACTTTTGGTAAAATTCTCAACACTGTGCAGAATGTTCTTATTCCACAGTACTGTACAATTCACAAAATGTACAAAACTAAGAAGACTGCTTCTTTATTTCAAGACTGGAAGCACAATGGACTAATGGCACATTTCTCAACAGCCACTTTCTCTTGTTTGTGCGCTGTGCTATTCCAAAGGAAATGACACTAAAGATACTTTACACTACTTGAGACTCTGAAATAGGAAAAAAGCTCTTTGGCTCACTCTCAGCTAGAGGAAAAGGAGCTTTAAAATTCTTGATGGAGCTATTTTGTAAAGAGAGCATAAAGTTAAAATAATGACAGCTCCCACACTTAAAACCTTTAAATGCCAATTGAAAACTTGGTTGTTTAGAGTAGCCCTCCCTGATTCTTGATCTTTCTATGTTTTGGATTTGAAAATTTTATTATTCCACCACTTGTAATGTCTGTTTTATGACTGACTGTTTTCTCACTCTAATTCTACTCGTTCTTATTGTTATAAAGTTGTACTATATTTTGTAATTTTAAATTAATTCATTTTTGTTTTATGTGCTTTGGTTGTTGTTTGTTTTAATTTGTATACAGTGGTACCCCAACTTAAGAGCAGCTCGACTTAAGAGCAGAAAACTGTTGGCATTTTAACTGCTGCCTTATGAATTTTAGATATGGTCTGCTCGACTTACAAATATTTTTTTCCATTTTTTTTTTAACTTATTTTTTCAATTTTTTAGATAGGTACCCCAACTTAAGAGTAGTTCAACTTAAGAGCATGCATTTGGAATGGATTAAATTCATAAGTCGAGGTACCACTGTACTTTATCTTGCTGTAAACTGCCCAGAGTGGCCTTGGCGCTAGATAGTGCGTTATACAAATCCAACAAACAAACAACACATGCTGTAAATAAACTTTCTATCCTTCATTTGTATCAAGTGTTTACATTTGCACTTTATATACTCTGTGATACATTTCACACTTCCAAACTAGTGAAGTTTCATGCATCTCAATTGTTCTCAAAGCTCCAGTGTTCTGTTCCAAACTAATGTCATTTTCAGTTGTTTTACAGCTCTAATCCACATGGAACAGTTACAATATATGACATTAGCAAAGCTCCTTGAAGTTCCCAAAGTAATCTGCATGCACAGGCTAGCTATAATCCTTATAACTGCAAGTCAGGATTACTGTGCCCCATATTGGAGATAGAGACGTGAGGCTGAGAGTGAGTACCTTCTAAGATTATACAGCAAATTCACATCAAGGACATCCTGATGTGCCTCCTAATTATCTTCATCAATATATGTTAAACTAATTTCACCCTATTTACCCCTGCTCTATCTACTATCCCAAGAATTTCACTTCTAAGGAAGCATGGACTAAAATCTAATTAAAGTTATGCTGCATCAGTCTGATGATGGCCTCAACTCCCAAAATATTTTGGTAATTAAAAATCCCCCCCCTTCCAAAAGGTTCCTAGGCTCCCTGAGGATTCCATTTGGTCCTGGGGAATACTTGGGGGCAGCAAGGCTTAACTGTCTGAAAATCACCACCAAGAGTCCCAGTGTGAGCAGTGAGACCTGGGGCAGTGATTTTCCAAACATTTAGAACTTTCATACATCCTCCTACTATGGCCAAAGCTTCCCAAAGAACAAAGGGAACACAGAAACTTGGAGGGCGAGGTGGGCCATTTTCAGTTACCAAAGTACAGCCATCAATGATGACATCATCAAATTTACATGGCAAAATTTACACCACTGGATTTCAGTTTATTTTATTTTTATTTTGAATATTTTTTATCCCACCTTTCTCCTTGGAAAAGAACCAAGGTGGCTTACAATAATGAGAGACAATATACAGCCCAGAACATTTCAGACATATTCAAGTTAAGAACAGGGAATTAGAAGCAGCATCTTAGAACATTAAAAGGTAGCATTAACAGTTATTTTGCAGCATCTGCTAGTACTATAAAATACTATTAGGTAAACTGATCAGTTTGAAAGTTAAAATTAACCAATTGTATTTTGAAAGCTAAAATGTATGTGTAATGCAAACACCTAGTATTTTCAATACGCCAACATTAGCACAATGAGAGTTTTGTGTGCTTTCCCTTAAAATTTAGTCAACATAAGAAATGTGTGCTACTGAATGTAATATTTACATAGTAATTAAATTAATTTATATGCATTTTATTTGAGTTCTTAATATAAAATTTAAATATATTAGATCACACTTTATCCATTTAGAAAACTAGATTTCCACCACCACCATCCTGATAATTTTTTGGAAAATATTAAACTCATAGGTCTACCATTATTGGAAGAGGTTTTGATCTCACAGCTAAACAAAACAGGACTCCGCTTCCTCAAAATGTAACATATATATTCTGAAGTGTTTATAAATGCAGTGATCCTGCCACCCTATTCTTGACTTGAACAAATAGCATCTGCTATGAGAATAATGAATGAAAAATTAATCTCATATACCATGTTTCTAATTGATGTTAAATATATACCTACACCTTACCAATTATGCTGTAACACTCTAAGTCTGCAATCCCATAACTAGTTACCAAAATTTAAGATGCACTGAACTTGAAAAGACTTACAAGCTGAAATGGATTCAGGAATATTAATAGCTATTTGTGAGATTCCAGCAGACAACTGGTTAGCTATTGTATGAGGTGAACAGGACTCTGGACTAGTCAGGCCTTCATTCTTATCCAGCCTGTTTTTGTGACATGAATAGATCTATGGAATATGGGATTCTGTGCTAGTGACAAACCCCTGGAAGCTACTGGCTGTGTTGAGGGAATGCTGTGGAACATTCATGAATATGCTTTTTTGCTAAAGTAAACAACTGGAACAGAGAGCAACAGTACAAGCCAACAGCCAAGTTTTACCTCTCCTACACTATTAGAACCAAACACAGTTTTAGAGACACAAACAAAGAAAGAGGACAAGACAGAACTTTATGTCTTTAAGTGGTGGTAGATTGCAATGGTTACCTTTGAGCTCTAATACTTAAAATGATTTTTTTTCAGTGTGACTGACAGATAATCTACCACATTACCTTCCTTCTTTGTTTTCTTCTTCAGCTACTGTCTCCATGGTCTCAGGTTCTGGCTGTTGCTCACTGCTGCCTTTTTCTTGCTCATTAATCCAGTCAGACACAGCTTTCAGAGCACGTTCAGTATGAGAGACCATGTTTTGAACTGCTGTCAGTTCTTCTTGGGTTGGATAAACTGCAGAATGTTTTGCCATAACATGGCGGTCATCATTCACAAAAATACGCATTGGTCGCTGAAAATAAAATCAGAAATTAGCTAGTGAACAATAAGTGTTATTGGCTTTCACTTCCAAATGTCAAATTCTTACCATTTTTGCTTCAAAACAGTGGCCGGTTCAAGAAATGTTTCCTTCTTCTGCTAGTACAACTATTTGTAGTACTCTGAGGATAAAAAGAAGATTAGGTTCAACAATACTGGTATACAGGAATCAGAAACCCTGTTGCTCCATGTACAAGCCAGAGTTAAAACATAAGGATATACAAACCAAGTTGGGAATCAATCCAATCTGCAGGATCAGCCATGTGAGCTCGCCCAGCATGCATGGCTATGATGAAACCCTGGTTTATTTTTGTACCTTTATGTATTTAGCTACAAAAAAGGTTGGATTAATAGTAGTCTCCAAATCCTGTGAGGTACTAGTTCCCCTCATTCAGCATTGGTTAGGCCTAATCCTGAGTACTGTGTCCTGTTCTGGGAACAGCACCTGAAGGATGCTGACAAATTGGAGGAAGTTCAGAAGAAGACATGGATGATTAGAGGGGCAGAAATCAAGTTGTATGAGGAAAGACAGCAAGTACTGGATGTTTAGCCTTGGAAAAACAAGACTGGGGGAGCTAGCAGTTTTGAAATACAGTACCTGTAAAGCTTTCCTGCAGAAAAGGGGCAGGATCAACCCGGAATGCATGGCACGCAACAGGGGGCTCAAGTTATATCAAGGCAGATTTTGGTTGAATATCTGGAAAACCTTCCATTGCACTATGGCAATGGAACCAATTATCTTGAGAGGTGTTGAGTGCTCCAATGCTGGAGGCATTCAAGAGAAATTTACACCGCCTCTTGGAATAAAATCCTGATTTGCATTCCTGTCTTGAGCAGAAGGGTGGACTCAGAGGCCTTCAAGGCTCCTTCAACTTCATGATTCCAAGACATGTATGGAAACTGTGTAGTGGGAAGTGCATTGTGATTTGCTGCACTTCTAATGAACCAACTTTAATAATTTTTCAAAAACAACTTAGTTGAAACATAACCAGAAATTAATGTGGTATATGTGTGACTCTAAACAATAAGAGGACTAATAGAAGATACAATGTCAATGTTAAATATGTCTAATCTTTTGAGGTGATTATAAATATCTGAGCAATTTATAGTACAATTTAACTTCAGATTGACTCCACCGGACTGGGTTTGATTTACATCACAACTTAAATAAAAATCAATTTTTAAATTTAAATTGTGATTTAAATCAATTTGTTTTACAAAATCATTGACTTTTATTCATTCTACCAAATGTTAGCCTGAAAATATACTTCTTTACTAGCTAGAGGGAGGATGGGTTGATACAAGTACTGGCAATGTTCCTGCACTGGTGCTATTGAAGCATCAAGTTATGGCTGCAACAATCCACAAATCATGAGTTTAATAATCTCATAAACTAAACAGGACCAGACAGCCAAGTACAACTTTTCAAGTATGATATTTATGTCAAAAAAGTCAACTTTAAGCCATCAAATCAAATTCTTCATTTTATTAAATTACTTTGGCTAAGGGTGTGAAACTGTCTATAATGACTGCCCAATAAAGACCTACATTCACTAGCCAACCTCAAAATCTGGTTCTTGGTGATCATGCCTTCATGTTCCCTTTGCTTCTTCATTGTTGTTTTCTCAATGAACTTTCTGAGGAGGAACATTTCATTATAACTGCATTTTTGTAACACCAAGACACAGGTCTATAGTTTAGCTTTAACTGCTCAATCCGTTATGTTGTACTCTGTAGGACTAATTCAATTTATGTACAATTGCACAACAATTTCAAATATTATAAACTACATATATTTCTAATTTAAAGAAGATATTACAATTAATCAACCAAACCATTAGCTCTTAGTGCCACTTTCTGAGCTAAAGAGTATTGAAGTTGTTCAACAGTACTACTTCCTCCCACTATAAAACAAATCAGACAAGAAACAAAACAAAAGAAAAACTTTGTGGTGCCATAAAGACTAAACTCCTCTATTTCAACGTAAGTTTCCACAGATAAAGTCCACTTCTTCAGCCATAAAAGTGGAATTACATAGCAAAAATCAATGTACATGGCCCAAATATATAAAAGACAAATGGTATGAGTAAAAATGTGGAATTTTTCATCTAGTGATTACTTGAGCCTATTCAGTGCTTTTCCTTTGATGCTTTGTTCAGTAAAAACTAGCAATAGTAAGTGGGTAAAGGAATCCCAGGACACATATGGTAATGAGTTAACAATCCCTGATTTTTATTTGTTTTGTAAACGTGGTAGGGAAAGAACCTGAGCTTAGTATGATACCTGCATATTGAGATTCCATGTCAGATTTAGTCCCTCTACCCCAGTGGTTCCCGACTCTCAGTCTGCATATGTACTTAGATTACAAACTCACTGAAATCCTGCCCAGCTGAGCCTGTGGTAAAAGCTTCTGGGGTTTATGGAGGGACCATAAACCACTGCTCTACCCCAAAAGTCAAGTCATATTTTTTGTAAATCTACGAAATAACTTTTATACAAATAGTAAATACATATAACAAAATGTATGGTATAATTAAAAAAACTCGTAATATTAATTCTAAACCAAATTAATTAGAGGGAAGAACCTCGGATCACGGGAGTCGACTTTCACTACAAACTTAATACACGAAAAAGCAGGAAGAGTTGATACTTGAGCAGCTTCACAGCTGCAAGGAAGGAAGGCCACACAAACTCGGCATACAGAGCTGCAAGGTTTTTCCCCCTATGAGAAAGGAACTCAAGCCATGCCTTATTTGTAACCACGTGCAAGGGACACCCTCCCCCAGAAAAATTCCAGGCGAAACCTTAGCTATGTATGCAACAGGAAGAAGGAAGACAAGGATTGCGCGCTAATTTCTGGGGACGGGAAAAGTTTTTTTTTAAAAACCTTCCTAGGCATTGGGGGGGAAAATATCAAAGAAAACTGAGTAACGGGGAAAGGAACAGAAAAAAGAGCGAAACAAAGCAGCCGCCGACAGGGCCACAGGTAAGGGCGGAATCTGCCCTTAAGGAAGGTTTCAAATATCTCCCCCCCTCCCCTCCCCCAAGCCAGGCATCCTTTTTCCTCTTGGAAAAGCCGGCCGCGAAGGCAGGCCAGCAAAGGAGGGAGGTCTGTGGGGAGTGACAAGAGCACAGGCGTCCTTGTCGTGTGTGTGTGTGTGTGTGTGTGTGTGGTGGGGGGAAGCAACCCTCTTTCGCGCCACGTGGGCCGCAAACGCCACCACCGGGGGGGGGATTGGGACCAGGAAAAAGGGAAAAGACGGTTAAGAACGCGGCTTCCCCCCCCCCATAATATCTCTCTTTCAGCTTTCCGTTGGGGCGCCCGCACACCATCAACCGCCCTCTCCCCCCCCTCCCGCTCGCTCGCAGGCCCAGCCGCCGCCATTTTGTCTCCTCCACACAATGGAGAGCGCGCGCGAGAAAGAGAGAGACGGGAGGAGACGACGACGGACGCAACCCTTCGTCCGCCTCTCGCAAATTTAAAACAAAAAACAAAAAAAAAACGCCGACGTCCCTTCCCTTTTGGCCTCGCCTGGCTCGCCGCCGCGCAGCGCCTCACCTCCTTCTGCTGCGCTGCCCTTTTCGAGAAAGCGGCCTCGTTTCGGTTATTTTCTCCGCCCGCACGGGGGGCTCCTGTTCACCGAGCGGGCCGAGCCCGTCGACGAGGACTTGTGTCCGCAGCCCCCCCTCCTCCACACACACACAAGGAACGGTGTTGGATTAGACCCCCCACCCCCACACCCCGCTTCCCGCGCAGAAACAACCGGCTCCCACAGCAGCCGCGTCGAGCTCGAACTGCAGCGCGGGGGGCGGAGGAGGGGAGCGGCCGAGAACGAGAGAGAGAGAGAGGAAGGGCGCCAGGCCACGTGATGGTTGTCCTCCAATCAGCCACGAGCGAGGAGGCGGGGACGAACGTCTCCTGCGCCGGCGGACCGAAACGGGGCCTCTCTTGTCCCCGCCCCCCCGGCATGGCCGCCATTTTGTTTGCGCGCTCTGAGGGGATTCAATGAGGCGGCGGGGGGGGGAGACGTTTCCAATACACTCCCGTCGCGCCTCAAAATTTTTTTGTCGCTAGTCGGAACTGTCGATTTAGGGGTTCTTGGGAGGAAAATGAGTACTACAGGGAAAGTAATAATTCGTTCGTTCGGCGTGGAAGGCAGCGGGGCCAGAGTGCGTTTGTAGCACATGAAGCCATCCTGCGCGTGTTCACTGGGGAATATATTCTGGATTCAATGAAGCCGTTTACTACCCGGAAAAAAAAGCCTCTTCAGGCCGGCTTTGCATTATACGTTTCCATCTCATAGCCGCTGATTGTGTATATTTAACACTTGTCGCCGCTACCTGCTTTTAATATGCATTAATGTTTTAATTTTATTCGTCAGCTAATTGAACTTAATGCGCCTGACTTGTTTTTTTGTTGTTGATTATTTTGTGATGCTATGTTCATTTGCTATGTTGTGTCTTATGATTGTTGTGTTTTGTTTAGTTCATTTTGTACACCGCCCGGTGTGGTCCTACGCCAGATGGCGCGGTATAAAAGTTTATTAAAATAAATAAGTTTGTTAAAGACCCGTCAGGACTCGATCCTATGAACTTCTCCCTGACTTCTGCAACTTCATATCTGCCTACCCTAAATGTGCGTATCGGAATTTTTTTTATGATTCCTAAATTGCACCCTTTGATTATAAGTATCTGGATAATCTACAGATGCAATGAAAGGACACTGTGTAAGAGGACAAGTTAAAATGCCTGCCCCTGTTAAGAGCGCTGTTGTACAGGGGGTATTGATTTATTCCCTGATCCGTTTAAAAGGCTCAACTTGCTTCCGAATCACATGTACAGTACTTTATTATATTTGATATTTTTGCAAAATGTCCATCTCTATTCTATAGACTAGGGGTGCCCAAATTTTTTTTTGTAAGGAGGGCCAGATTTGGTGGCTGAGAATGTGTCAGGGGAGGGTTGCTCCCCGGCCCTGCCACCCCACTGCAAGCCCCACCCACTGACCCATAAGCCCCACCTGCTGGAAGGAAGGCTTGGAACCCAAGGGAGGGAGGAAGGTGGAAACCAAGAGAGGAAGGAAGGAAGGTGGGGAACAAGGAAGGAAGGGAGGGAGGGAGGGAGGTGGGGACCAAGGGAGGGAGGAAGGAAAGAAGGAAGGTGGGGACCAAAGAAAGGACAGGGAGCCGTGGCCACCGTAGGGGAATGTGTGGGTGAAGGAGGGGGAGGGAGGGGTGGGCCAGCCAGCCGCGGGCCACTCAGAATCAGGCCAGATGGGCCGGATTTGGCTCCCCCGGCCGGACTTTGGGCAGGCCTACTATAGACGTATACATTATGTTGTAATAGATGTATTAGCTCTTAAGTGCTACAGGGTTCATGTTCTAGAAGTACTGCATCCCTGGCCCACTACCTATGGCAATGCTGGAATCCTGAGGTGTTTCAGTTTTTTTTTTTGTGTACAGACACAGAAGTAGTATGCAGTGATGGCAGACAAAGTGCATAGTTAAAACTACAGTGGTACCTCGGTTTACGAATTTAATGCGTTCTCCGGGACATTACGTATTGTGAAAAATTCATAAACTGAAGCATGCAGAGTGGTCACGCTATAATCCTCCAAGGTGCAATGCATCCTGGGGAAACTTGATTCATATTGCAAAAAAAAAGTTCATAAACTGCAGCGTTATTTTCAGTGGATTTTCATTTGTAAACCAAAAATTACATTAACCGAGGCATTCATAAACCAGGGTACCAATGTATATGGGTCACAGGATTGCAACAGAAACCATGGGTCCTTTAGTGCATGGCTCTGCAATGACACAAAAACATGGGTCCAATCCATGGATCCCCTTGATTTTTCTGCCGGATCATGCCCAACCACTGAATAGTAAAATTTTAACACTTATTCATAATAAATAATGTTCTTAAACAATGTTTTGGTCTTTAAGGAGCACTTTAATAAATGGTTTTTTTTTTGAAAAAATTGACGTTTGTGTCATTTTCCTGTGCATTGGAACAGATTAATCTGTTTTCTAAGCATTCCTATGGGAAATTGCAATTTGTACAAAGGAAATTTTGCTTAATAGAATTTCATTTGGAATTAATTACTTCCTTTATACAAGGTACCACTTGTACCCACAAATAACACCACATAAATAATGTCCATATTCTACTTGTTCCTGCCTTTTAGCCCTTGGGCAAACATCACAGTCTTAGAGTGTCTGAGAAGAAAATTAATGAGGAATGCTTCCCCATAGATCATTGAGGTATTTTTTTATGTCACTCTTACTGAAGAACTGCCAAATCAGGTTTCATATATGTTTATGGAATGGATAAATACCTAACTTATGGAGGAAACAGTAGCATGGATCCAAGTTACAGATCTTGGATATCATGTTTGAAAATCAGAAATCACAGATCACTTACTTGACATTTCTGCCATAACAAAAACATTAATTCAAGCTATGGACCTGTAAGATTTTTTTCTGGTATTTTTACCAGTCTACCATCAAATCATGGATATTACCCATGCCCTGTACTGAAGCATAAAAGTGACTAATATTTTACAAAAACATGGATCAAGGCATGGATATTTTAGGACACGTGCATTCCTGTATCTCATTACAGCATCCTTTCATTTAAGAAGGCACAACTACTGTATCTTTTGCTTCATGGGATAAGAAAATGGAGTTCAGGACTATGTCTTCATGGATCCATTTGGTTTTTGTCTGTCACACAGCATATGCTAAATCACCATCTTAATCACAAACAGGTCACACGTGTCATGCATGTCTCTAAACTAACTTTTAAAAATAAGCATAGTATTGCCCTTGGCCCAAGTACATGTCTCAAAGACATAGAGCCATACGATTCTTCATAGGATGCTTCCCACCACAACTTGTATACATGTTTTTTAAATGACAGAGCTCCCCAACTACAAGTGTGTCATGGTTCAAGAACATGAAAAAAATCAGTCAAGGATCTTCATAAATTTTATATAGGGTACCTACTAAGGCACCCAGTTGCCTAGATGTCCTAAACACATCCAATCTCACCTGATTTCGGAAGCTAAGCAGGGTCAGGCCTGGCTAGTAGTGTACTTGGATGGGTGACCACCAGGGAATACCAGGTGCTGTAGGTGCCTGGAGTAGGAACTGGCAAGCTACTCCAGTATTCCTGCCAAGAAATACGCCATGGCCATGGAGTCATGAAGAGTCAATCACGACTGTAATGAATGACACAACAACTAAGGCACCACCCCTTAAGGGTCCCATCTGTGTACACAGTAAGGACAAAATAATCATAGATCCTTCAGTACATTATATTAGCATTGTGCAAACACCTAGCTCCAAGGCTCTGGTTCTTACAGCACCAGATGACTACATGAATCCAACCAAAACACAGGTCTTTTTGCATTCATATGATTGTTATATGGAGTTGCCATATAAGTACAGTAATCCCTTGTTTATTGCGGGGGTTAGGGATCCAACCCGCAATAAACTGAAATCCATGTTATGCGGATGCTGGGTCAAGTTGGGACTGGAGGGCCTGTTTGGGGCCTCCTGTACTTACTCTAGGCCTGGTGCTACCCCGAGTGGACCTTCATAATATTCTATGCCTTTTTGAGGCAGCGAGACCTGTACAGTTCCTCCAAGGTGGGAAGAAAGCACCCAACAATCTTCTGTGCCGTATTGATCACCCTTTGGAGCTATTTCCTCTGAGTTGCTGTACAGCCTGCATTCCACGTACACATACAGTATGACAATATACTTTCTACTGAGCATTGATAAAAAGACACCAGCAATCTCTGAATGATGTGATTCTTTCTAAGCACCCTCAGAAAGTACAGTCTCTGTTGAGCCTTTTCCAGCAGCTCAGAGATGTTTACACTCACTCCATGTCATATTCTCTTCAATATGGACACCCAAGAATTGAAAGACCCCACTAGAGATGGGCATGAAATGAAAATGTAGTGTTTTGTTATTAACCAAATTTTCAAAAGAATTTCCGAAATGAAACGAATCAAGACTAAACCATTCATTATGCTCTAAAATGGCTCTCCTGGGTCCTAGAGGGACCAAATTTGGTGTGTAGCTCCCTTGTACTCTTCTCTTTAATGTGGCATCTACTTACTGAAGGCAAAGAGTGAGACACGTTGTGCTGAAGAAGTATATGGCCATGATGAGCAATACATGTGAAAGAAAATCCAAGTCACTCCGGACGGATAATGGTGGTGACTGTCTTCTGCACCATGCACAAGTAGGTTCCCAACCTGGAGTTTCTTGAGGCGTTGCCATGGTTTTTAGTTGCAATTATTTTTAAATTTATTATATCAAATGTGTGTAGAGAGACACACCTCTTGAGGCAGTAGCCTTGTCATAAAGTAGAGCTTGCCATAAAACTACCCCAAACCAGCTTCACACTCTCTAATTAATTTTCCCGAGGCACCAGACCCTAACCCCAATTCAACAAGTTACAGGAAGCCAGATTTTGGTTGAATATTAGGAAAACAACGTTCATAAAGAGCACTATGGCACTTGAACCAGATACTTTGAGAGGTGGCGAGTTTTCCAACACTGAAGGAATTCAAGAGAAATTTAGGCAAACACCTTTAATTTATATTCCTGCATTGAGCACGGGTTTGGACTTGATGGCCCTTCTATAGGCTTCTTCCAACCTCATGATTTTATTATTCAAAGTGTTCCTTTGTTTGTACTTTGCATGTGATTGGATTCCCAAAGAATACATGTTTTCTGAGGTTAAGACAGGGATGGGTCTTTCAGGCAGGGAGGAGGATGCAATGGAGTTTGAAAGAAGGGACGTGCATGCAGTAAAGGAACTGAATAGGTTTATGCAGTAGCATCCCAGACTTCTCGCTCAAAGTTTACACCGGTGCCTTATCACAAGAGGCCCGGAGTGCAGGAACCAGTTCTAACTGGCTAAAGGGAGAATAAATACATTCCAATGGAGCTGACAGTGGACACAGTTTCTCATGAGAACTGTGGGGAAGGGCGAGAGGGAAAGGTGGTAGAGAACGGAAAAGCACCGAGTGCAGATTGGACACCCCTCAGGAGAATGGGTAGTAGTGAGTGACAGAGGAGCTAACATGCAGTTATTTGACAGGCCTCGAGCAATGGGGAAGAATGCCTTTTGCTGTTCCGAAGTTTTACAAGCTTTTCACTCAGAATGTAGGCGCTATGGATTTTATAGTCCTTGGTGAGGGGATTACTTAGCTAGCTCTATTGTGTTTTAGGACTGCTTTCCTGAAACTGCTCAGACATCAATTTGAACTGTTTTGCCTTGCCTTTGCATCAGTTTACTCTGGTTTTTATTACTTTTTAGTAAACATATCAATATTTTACCAAGGGGTCTTTGGAATTCAGATGGGCTTGACTGAGGGTCAGAAGAATCCCACTGGCACTCAGACATGGACTCTCCAAGGAGCCTGGGAGATGATGTGTGTGTGTGTGTGTGTGTGTGTGTGTGTGTGTGTGTGTGTGTGTGTGTGTGTGTGTGTGTGTGTGTGTGTGTGTGTGTGTGTGTGTGTTTTGGAAGAGTGGAAGAGCATCTTTGCTAAGTGCAAAGCTGGAGCCTGGTTTAAGATGCACAAATAAACTGAACAGAGATATATGTATATATATATGTATATATACAAAACAAAATATTTAATATTTCAGTTATAAAATACTTCTGAGATACAAGGATGTAAGAGACTAGAGAAAGATTACAAATAAGCAAAAATAAAGTTAAAACGTTTGAGAGCAGGCTTTATCATTCTCTTTGTAGAAAGTTGCCAGTATCTCGCCACTTAAGTTTGGGACTTTTTAGGTTATCCCTGCTTTCTTCCTTTACTGGTGTATCCTTGCATATATTACGTTTTATTTCAAATCAAAGCTATTTTATATCTTACTCTTATGATTTACACATTTTTTCCCAAACACAACTTTTTCAAGTGAAAAACAAGTCTAGATATTTCTTCATTTGCCACAGAAAGCTGTAAACTGTCCATCACTAGCAGCTCCAAATGAAAATAACTAGAAATCCTTTCTTGGTAAGATTTTACTAATGACCCATAAGTATAAAACTAAACTGCAGATGCCGACATGCATGGGTAATCTAGATTTTTTAAAAAATGAATAAAATAGTCTCCATAAAAATCACCAGATTATACTGAAGCTCTTCCTTGAATAACCTTTAAGGCAGGAATGGGCCACATTCAGCCCATGGAGCCGCGTGTGGCTCCCAGAGCCATTTTTACAACCCCCTCAATATTTTTCAAAAGTTCATTTTTCTCTGAACATACGCCATGTTTGAGGACTCCCTTAACCTCCCCCACCAAAAAATATAGAATAAAAAAACTGGGCCGGTAGAGGTTGTCAAGAGGTTTTTTTCTGTTTTTTTAAAATTAGTTAACAAAAAACTATGCAGCAAATTTTAAGGTAAATAACCACTGCATTAAAAATATAAAATAAAGCAACAGACAATTAAATCTGCAAATTACTGGTAGTAATTTGGAGTGTGGTCCAGTTGCTGGGAAATCTGAAACACTTTTTAGCTGTACTAAGACCATCCATTAAACTGGAGAGGCTCTCTATAGGTATAAACAGAGGTTTTTGAAATATGTAGTTAACCAATTCCACCACCTCAGTTCCTAGCGAGTGTTTAGTCTTAGTAGATCACTCAGAAATGGCACATATATAAAGGTCTCCTGTCCATACTAGGAAACCAGAAGCCCTATGCCCAGCACATCAGGCAGCTAATTAGGAGAAGGACAGCATTTCTCAAGCAGAAATGGCACACTTTAACCCCACATATCTTGCTTTTTAAGGAAAAGAGATGATGCACTCAGGGTGGTTTATTTTAAACCCATCTTTTGTATGCTATCCACGGACCACAGGCAAAGGAGACCGGTTATGCGTCTGTTTTTTTGTTTATCTTCTTCAAGAGCTTTTGCAGGTTAGGTGACATGAAGTAAGGCTTTTCGGCAGAACCATCGTTCCGTTCCAAATCTTCCACTGCAAAAGATACAAATCCCACCCCAAAACAAAAGAAGGAGTGAGAAATTTCTACCTTCGAACCGCCAGGTGGCAGATATCCCCAGCAGAAGCCAGGATACAGGCAATTAGAAAAGGTTGCTAGCAAGATGACCTCCAATTCAGAGGAGGAGGATTCAGAACCAAACCTTTAGTCTTTTCATGACTGCACAAGAAGAAAAAATTGTCACCATGAAAAAAAACCCAGTTAAGGAGTGTTTCCTTAAACCTGGGGTAATAAATCATGCCATTCAAGGCCATAGCTGGAGTCAAATGCCATACATATCAGGGAAACATCTGACCTGGGCTATTAACAAGCTTGAGTGATAACATCACAATTTCCCTGATTAAATCCAAAATTCTTGGGATGCAATTTTACTGCAGCAATCAGAACAAGGTAGTCATGTGCGTCTCACAATAAATGGTAAACAGATCTGTGTAAATTCTAAATAGCATCTTTCCTCTGGCATTGCATTTAATTTAGGGTGGGACAGCTGTGGTTTTTCAGATACAATGGACCCTCGAATAACAAACTGTTTGTATAACATAAAATCTCTACAACATAAAAAAATTTGGATAGGAGAAATTTGCTTTACAGAATCGCCTATGGGGCGAATCCGTACAACATAAAAATGGTCGTGATTAGGAATTACTTTGTTTTCAATGCATTCCTAAAGGGGAAATTGTATAAAGGAAAATTTGCTTAATATAATTTTATTTGGGGAAAAATCAATTCCCTTTATACCAGGTACCATTGTACTGCTAAACTACAATTTATTTATTTATTTAGAATATTTTTACCCCACCTTTCTCCTTGGAAAAGGAACCAAGGTGGGCCCCTTTCCCATCAGCTTCACTGTAGGCCAGGCTAGCAGTAGTTGTTGGAAAGTAAAATTCTTCCTGATTTGACAGCATGATTCTGGGAAATTTAGCAAAATATTAGAGGAGGGACAGTTTTCGGATCTTTGGGGGTTATTGGATAGCATCAGGTATCAGTCAAAGTAATGAAGAACGTCGGGAGCGGCAATGCAACAAGATCTGGAACCACACCTGCCCAAAACAGATGGAGGCTCCCAAGGAATCAGAAAAACCTCATCTTTGTTATGCTGAATCACATTTTTCTCTAGTTTCTCTTTATTTTGACAGAGATGTTAAGGAAAAAGACCTTCTCACATAGGAAAGCAGAGAAGTGGCAGATAGTAGAACTTAGCTTCCCTGTGCATTACATGCCATTGACTATTATAGCCAAGGTGGTGGTAATTAATTTTCTGGAGGTCACACCGCACCAGAATCTGTTTCTCTTTGGATTCCCAAAGCAGCTAGGCCTGAAATTCATATCACTAACAGAATTCCTCTGCCCCACTTCTGCCCAATGAATAAGAGTAAAAGAGCTAGTGGTTCTCAAATAGTGGGTCCCCGGATGTTCCTGGACTGCAATGCCCAGAAATCCTGGTCAGCTCAGCTACTGATGGAAGACTTCTGGGAGCTGCAGTCCCGGAACATCTGGGGATGCACAGGTTGAGAACCACTGAAGAATGTAGATAAATGCCTGCAGCATTCTGTCTATACTGTATGCATGCAAGTATTTGAGCATCCAAGCTGGCTAGCAAGATGGCATCTTGAGGAGAGCAGAAAACAACATTACATGGTGCAACAGAACACTTTGGCAGTGGAACCAACTACCTCAGGAGGTGGTGAGTGCTCCAGTGCTAGAGGTGTTTGAGAAAAAAATAGACAAAATTAGATATACTGTATTTTGAGTTGGGGTCCTGGGTTGAACAGGGGGTTGAACTCAATGGCCTTATAGGCCCCTTCCAAGTCAATGGTTCTATCCTTCAAAGCTTGGCACTTTTCACCATTAAATGCCAGCTACCCTTCTCTGGGGCTGTACTCTCTGCTGAACAGAGGATGGTTATGATATAGCACAGTCACCCACTTACCAGTTGTAACCATTGCAAGTGTCTACCGTGTCCTAAAACATCCCAAATCAGAAGGGATGCTGCTCAAGGAAGCCACAAAGGAGAACCTGCCCCGCCTGCTCATCAGACATGCACACATGTGGAAGACCTACATCATTTGCCCTTTCCACTGAGCACCCTGGTCCCTACTCTTGGCTCTCCGTGCTTTTTGAAGGTTCTACGCTTGCTTTCAGCAGGATCTCACTCAGTGCAGGGGACATGTAATAAGGCCGCTCAGGAGATCCATCGTTCCTTTCCAGATCTTCACCTTTGGGGAACCCGAGAACAGCAGCAGAGAGAATGCAGCCAACAGCAGGAAGAACAAGAGAAGCAAAGCAAAGCCAAAATAAATAAAAGACAAGGGGCAAAAGGGGCAGAACGCAAAAGGGGAGAGAAAGGGGGGGAAATTTGAAGTTAGTTTGCAGTTAGATTCCTCCACCCAGAAAAGAACGAGACAGATTAGACAGTTATGACTTTTATGCTCTATAGCAGTGTTGGTGAACCTATGGCATGGGTGCCAAAGGTGGCACTAGGAGCCCTTTCTGTGGGCACCCGACATTGCCCCTTCATAGCCACCTGTATTCGGGTTAAATTGCTGTATTGGCACTTTGCAAAAAAAAATAAAAATAAAAAATAGTGGGTTTTGAATTGCAGTTTGGGCACTCAGTCTCTAAAAGGTTCGCCATCACTGCTCTATAGTGTATTTTTGATACTACAACAGAGGCAAAAGAGCTTCTAGATGAATGAATTATAGATGTAAAGAACATAATTGTTTGAGTAATTAATCCTTACTCTCATGCTGTGAGAAGGAAAGCTGCAACTACATAGGCCTTGATGACCAACCCGAGAGCATTTTTACCTCTATACCAGCCATTTCTTGCAACCCTCTCCCCATGGAGGTTACATCCAGGCACCTAAGAAACACTGATTTAATCAATAAGACTAGGATACCCTTGCCCACGTGGAAGGGCCCTGTCACCAAGAAAGCAAAGCAGGAGAGAGAAGCACCTTAACCTCGTCTTCAACAAAGGGAAGAGAAAGGAACCCCATGCTAAACCAAGATATTGCTGAATCCTTTGACAACGGCTTTAAACCCGTTCTTTACAGGGAGGGTGTCTTGGGGTGCAGATGTGGTCCAGAGCACACACCCCCGCACCTCCTCCAAAAATGTAATTCTTTTTAAAAATAATCTTCAGCCAAAAGGTTCCTTGTGTCCTACCAGTGACACGGGGACCATTCTGTTGCATTTTGAGGATTCTCCTAGCACTTCTCCTCCTAACACATTTTAAAAAGTCATAAAATATTTGGTCGCTAGAGGATAGAACTGTGATTCCCAGTGGATCGAGTAGTGGACACAGTGATGAACCAGGACTTTGAAGAACAGGGTTCAATCCCCACTCAGCCATGGCTGATTGGAACTGGTAAAACCACTCCTTAAATATCTCACTTACCTTGAAAGCCCTGAGGGTCACTCTAAGTCATTTTCAGTTTAATATTTATTTATTTATTTATTTATTTATTTATTAGTCTTATACCCCGCCCATCTTCCCAATGGGAACTCTGGGCGACTTACAATAAAATGGTAATACAAAAAAACAGGTAACAAGCAAAACGAAACACAAGGGAAAGGAGCAAGATGACGGGACATTAAAAAAAAACCTAACTAAAAAGGTCGCCAAACGCCTCCCTGAAGAGGTGAGTCTTCAGGGCTTTTTTAAAGGCGGGCAGGGACTCAATCAGGCGCAGCTCACTGGGTAGATGGTTCCAGAGCACGGGCCCCACCACAGAGAAGGCGCGGTCACGCGTACGCGATTTCTGTACCTCTCTGGGTGTGGCCACCCTTAGTGAGCACGCCTGCACCAATCTCGTGGGTCTGTTCCCAGTTGACCTTTGAGAGACACGCTCCGCCAGATACTCTGGTCCCAGGCCATCGAGGGCTTTGCAATTCAAAACCAGGACCTTGAACCTAATCCGGAGGACAACGGGGAGCCAGTGCAAGCGAGCCAGAACTGGGGTGATGTGCTCGAATCTCCGAGCACCCACCACCAGCCTGGCCGCTGCATTCTGCACCCGTTGTAACCTCTGGATCAGGGTCAATGGCAACCCCACGTAGAGGGCATTGCAGTAGTTGATCCTCAAGATCACCAGAGCCTGCACTACTGTCCTCAGGGAGGACCCATCGAAGTACTGGCGGATCTGGGCGATCCTGCGGAGATGGATAAAGGTGGCCTTGGAAGCAGCCATCACCTGGGCTTCCAGGGAGAGGGCTGAGTCCAGGACCACGCCCAGATTCCTGGCCCAGCTTAGGGAGGGGGCCATTGTACCCAGATGAGGGCGCCCCGAAGAACAGAACCTCCGTCTTCTCCAGATTCAGCTTGAGCCGGTTATCTTTGGTCCATTCCAGAACTGCCTCCAGGCACAGATCAAGGGAGCGAACTGCCTCCATTGCAGACGATGAAAAGGAGAGATAGAGCTGCGTGTCATCAGCGTACTGATGACAGCGAACTCCAAATCTCCTGGTGACATCTGCCAGTGGTCTCATGTAAACGTTGAACAGCATGGGTGAGATTGCCGACCCCTGGGGCACCCCACAAGGGACAGTCCAAGGAGCCGACAAGTCATCACCCAGCTGAACCCGCTGAGTCCGGTCGCCGAGGAAGGAACGGAATCAGGCCAAGGCCTGACCCCCAATTCCCGCCTCGGCCAGCCAGATCAGCAGGTTACCGTGGTCGACGGTATCAAAGGCAGCTGACAGATCAAGGAGAACCAACAGGGAGGAACACCCCCTGTCAGCCTCCCTGAGGAGGTCATCCTGCAGAGCGACCAGGGCAGTCTCGGTCCTGCAAGAGGTCTGAAACCAGACTGGAAGGGATCCAGGATACAATTTACCTCCAGATATTACTGAACCCTGACAGCAGCCACCCTCTCAACAACCTTGCCCAGGAAGGGAACAATGGCAATCGGACGATAGCTGGATAAATCATCCGACGCCATGCCAGTTTTTTTCAGAGTGGGTTTCACCATGGTCTCCTTTAAATGGGCAGGGAAGCATCCCTCCCCGAAAGAGGCCGTGGCAATAGCAGAAACCCACTTGGGCATGTTCCCTTCGGCAGATTTAATAAGCCAGGCCGGACAAGGGTCAAAGGGTGTCAAGCCCCGCACACAGAGCACACACAAAAACAGGGTTCAGTTCTTTGCCAAGATCTTTAGTGGAAAGCCAGGCAAGTTCAAGTCCTTTGCTAACAATCAAGTGCCAGATAAATAGCAGAATCCAACTCCCAGCAATTAACAGTCCAAGTCAAAACCAGAATGTCTCATGGAAACCAGATGCCAAACCCAAGGGAACAGATCAAGCTGTTGTCCAGGAAGCCAGTCCAAAGTCAGGAAACAGAGCCAAGGTCACAGACAGGAACGTGGTTGCAAATTCAAATGACACATTGCTCCCACAGAGAGCTCAAGGTGAGCTTACCAGCTTTACCCCAAAACAGAGAACACACTCTTACTTCTGGAAAGGCTTCTGCTAGTACTCAGGGCTTCCCGACCTGATTCCCCGTCTAGCATCAAAGACCCTTTCCCTAGCTCTTCTGGTAGCACGTCTTTGCAGAATCCTGCTCATAGCCCTTCTACTAGGAGGAGATATGTTTTAAGCTGAGTGATCAGACCCAGCTGCCTGCTGATTTGAGCTTCAAGGCTCCTCCAGCAGCTCTTCACCATTAAACCCCTCAGAGTCAGGTTCTGTGACTGGCAAAGGGAGTGGCCGCTGGCCGGCAATAAGCCATAGCTCTAGAGGCCTCGGCCGGAGAAACTGGCCCAAACTCATCCAGGAGGGAGGGAGGGGTGAGGCCCCAGGGATCTAAAATGGGCTGCGAATTGCTCGCTAGTGAAATCACTAGGAGGAGGCCTCAACTGACTGGGATTGGAGAGGTCTCGAACCACCCAGAACAACTCCGCTTGGCGGTTCGAGGCCTCGCCAATTCTCAGGGAGACATAAGATCTTCTAGCGTCCCTGATCGCGCGAAGATAGCGGCCAGTCAGCTGCTTAAGGGCAACCCTATTCTCTTCCGTCCAGTTTGCCCTCAAAATGACCTCTAGTCTCCTGCGTTCTTGTTTCATCGACTGCAGCTCAGCCGTATACCACGGAGAGGAGCGGTCCCCACAGCGCAGGAGGCGGTTCGGGGCGATCCGGTCCACCGCCCCGGTGGTCGCCTCGTACCACCTATCCACCAGGGCATTGACCGGATCGTCTGCCAGGCCGCCAGAAAGCTCCCCAAAGGCTTCCATGAACCTGGCAGGGTCCAGAAGCCTATGGGGGAGGGCCCAATAGGACATAACAACAACTGGAGGATAGATATAGAAGGGGATTGTTCCAGTATCCCCAGCATTTGTAAGAAAAAATTAGGGAGATATAGGAGTAGGAATGAATGTCCAAATTGAATGGATGCATGAACCCCTTGATGAACCTACTTGCCCCTGCTTCACCAACCCATTAATCAAACTGAAATTTGAAAGTTATACAAGCCTCAAGAGAGCTACTGTTTTGAGGTGTTCAAGAAGAGGTGGGCAACTTTCTAAAGGATAACATTCTGCCCCTATAACTCATAGATCTCCTTAAAACTTCAGGAATGGCATCTGTCCCATGTGCCATGTTCCCCACTTCATTTTAAAGGAAGAATTAGACAGCCATTGCACATTAATGTTGTTAAAGTCTCCACATTTACCATGGGCTAAACCACATGGAAACAAATGAATTCACACAGTTATGAATAAGCAGGTGTATTAGCCTGTGAAGATTCTCAGTCATCCAGGTGAGTTTATCTGGAAGTGGAGCCATGGAAACTGGACTTCTTTTCTTGAGAGATTGAAACGTTGCCATAAGCAGCAAAACATTAAGAAGCTTCTTAATCAGTCTGGAGCTGCTACTGACCAAAGAAGAAAAGAAGCTCACTCCTGAAGAAGGCCCCGCCGAAACATATCGAGCCAGAGCTTTTTAAAAATGATTTAACCGGTAATAAAGATTGTTTTCTATTTTTATACACCCCGAGACTCCGTTTCCCAGTCATATTTTGAATTCAATCCAAGAAACAGATTACTGTTTTAGAAAAAGTTCTCCAGTACAAAGTATCAGTGACATACAGTACCCATCATGACAAGGATCAGATAAAGCTGTAAGTCTTTCAATATGTGCTGTGAAGATCTTGTGCTGAAACGCATTCACATGGCTACCTCTAAGGAAGAGAACAGCACTAGTGCTCTGTTTTTGGCAAAAGCACAGCCAACCCAGAATCCCCCAATTCCAGCCTCCATCTTATCTTCTGATGCTCCTACTGCCCATGCCTTTAAATAGGCAGAGAAGATATAGGAGAGGCCGGCGAACAAAATAGCGGACTTGTGGATATCCCTTACAGCTGTGGTTCTCAACCTGTGGGTCCCCAGATGTTCCTGGACTGCAATTCCCAGAAGTCTTCATCACTAGCTGAGCTGGCCAGGATTTCTGGGCATTGCAGTCCAGGAACATCTGGGGACCCGCAGGTTGAGAACCACTGCCTTACAGTTTAGCCACATGGCTGGACTAAATATGCTTACTTCACCAGAGTGTCACCTCAGTGGGATACTTACAAAAGCAGAGGAAGAGTGTGTCCACACACATGGCATACACACTGAAGAATCCATGTGCAATGAGATAGGAGCCCACAATCACCGTCTACAATAAAACAAAACCCAAAGCATTATCTCAGCGCCGTGTCCTTGTGAGCTAGCAACTGTGAGCAAGGACTGGTAGAAAAGCAGCACCCTCCCTGAGTTAGTAAGATTCGGACGGTGAATTCATACAACCTAGTAGCTGACCTTGGACATTTTTATTTTTATTTTCTCTGTAACTCTCAACTTTGGCTATCTCAGAAGGGGGTGCTGGAATAATAGGGTTAATCGTGTACATCGCCTGGAGCTCCTTTGAGCAAAAGCAAGGAAAGAATAAACAATTCACATGCACCATTTAGTGAATAGGAGTTACTAACCAGAATGGGGACCCAGTAATAGTTGAGAGGCGGTGCTGTATCTTGAATCAATTTTATTCTTTGAGTGAAAAAGAAGAAAGCAAGTATACCTAAAGAAGAAAGGTACATTTTGTCATTTCAAATGTTTCTGGCTGATTTCCAGTTTAAATTTCCAAAGCCGCTAATTTCCTCCTCCTCCTCCTCCTCCTCCTCCTCCTCCTCCTCCTCCTCCTCCTCTTCCAAAGCTGTTCTGTCTTGGCCTGCATCATCCATCCCCCATTCTCATTTCCAACACTGGTGCCCCCTTGCCACATATGAATGGAAAGTGTGGTGAGAAAAGGAAGTCAACCACGAATAACATGACTTGGCCACAGCGACACGTGATGCCCATCTTACCCGGATTACTGTAAGGCACCCTATGTGGGCTGCTGGAAGAAAGAGTTTGGAAACTTCATAGGGTCCAAAATGCAGCAACCAGATTGTTAACTGGTGGCTTGTTAATTATAGGGAACATAAAACTTCCCTGTGACAGCAGCTCCGCTAGCTGCTGATCCATTTACAGGAACAATTCAAAGAGCTGGATTGAATGATAAAGCTCTAAAGGGCTTGGGTCCAAGCTATCTACAAGACCACATTTCCCCACATAAGCCTGCCCGGAGCTTCTCTATTTCTGCTTTTCAACTCCGGCCCTCCGACCAGAAGCTAGGCTGGCGCCATCTCTGTTATCCTTCCTCAGGCCGGCAGAAATCTTTCTCTTCAGGCAAGCTTTCCCTTAAAGACTGGTGATCTGAGAGGGGTTTTAAATTAGGGGTCTTGTGCTCTGTTTTAAATATATGTTAATACTGGTCTTAGTACTGTTTTAATATAATACTTGTATTATATTAAAATATAATACAAGTATTTTTTATATTTGTATAAATATATTTGTATATCTCTTCCTTTTTTATAAGACTGAAGAAGCTACTTGGAGGAGGAGTGCAACATTTCAGTCTAACAAGAAAAGAACTCCAGTAGCCATGGCTCAACCTCCGGATGACCTCACCTGTATAACTAAGAATCTTCAGACTCTTGTTTTTAGCTTTTTAATACTGTTATAAGCTGCCTTGTATGATGTAAGCTACCTTGGGTCCTTTAGGGGAGAAAGGCAGGTCAGAAATATTTTAAATAAATAAATAATAAATAAATAATTAAAATGGAAAGGAAGGTATAGATCAGTGGTTCACAACCTGTGGGTCCCCAGATGTTCCTGGACTGCAACTCCCAGAAGTCTTCATCACTAGCTGAGCTGGCCAGGATTTCTGGGAGTTGCAGTCCAGAACCACCTGGGGACCCACAGGTTGAGAACCACTGGTATAGATCAACCTTCCCAAATGTGGTACTATCCCAATCAGGGGGATTACAATTCCCATTGTCCCCATAAATCAGTAAGATTTTGAGAATTGTAGTCAGGTTGTGGGAGGCTGGATTTAATTCCTTCAGAGCTGCTTCAACCCCCTTCTTAGGAAGAGACGCAAGAGTATCAAACATCTACGGTAAAACCGCGGATCATGAGTACCTTGTTCTACGAGTGTTCCACAAGATAAGCAAACATTTCTTATAAAATTTAACTTGATAAACAGCAATGTCTTGTAATACGAGCACTGCAGTACACCACATGATCACAACTGAGCCAATGGTGATTCTCTCTCTCTCCCCCCCCCTCCCTGTGAGATTGTGGGTGGTTGTCTCCCATGCTCGGTCTCAGGCCCCAGGGTTTGGCAGAAATCAGTGATTTTTTTCAGAATGCTGGAAGGTGCCCACGACTGGCACTAGTGTATCTTTTGTCACTTCAAAACACCTATGGATAGTTCTTTGCTTTTCCATACAAGAGTAAGCTTAGGAATGCTTTGCTTCATTCTAGATCAGGCTGCCTACAGATATAAGCCCCTTTCCTCTACTGCCTTATTGCCAATCACATTAAATACAGTACATGACAAAAGTTTGTCAATACATTGTTTTATTTTTCTTTATATTTTGTATTTTCTTTATTATTTTGAATTACATCACAGTATTGTAATCATTTTTATATCAATATTTTGGGTTGTAGAATGAATAATCTCAGTTTCCATTATTTCTTAGGGGAAAATTTGCTTTGATATACAGTACAAGTGCTTTGGATTTCAAGCATGTTTCCGGAATAAATGATGCTCCTAAACCAAGGTTTTACTTTTTTTAAATAACATCATATAAATTTTATTGCGTGGCTCACAGGGCCATTGCAAAATGCATCAAGTTTTACTTTACTAGATATTCTGTGACAGGTCTCTCAACTGATTAACTGGTAGGAAAAAAGGTTATCAACAAATTAACATTGACTAAATCCCCACAGAGAGGCTAGCGCAAGGACCTAGAAATAAAGCAAATGTGAGAATAGGCCAAAAATAGCGTGAAGATCTTACCAACACTCCCTACAATAAGGAGTTTGCCAAGGAAAAGCAGGAAATCAGTAACTTTATCCAGAACGGCCACTCTGAAAAGAAAGGAACAGTAAGGAACATTAATTTCTGCATATCTTCACAGCCAAGGAAGGATTTCCAGTAATGCCCCCAAAAAGGACTGGATCGGGGTGGGGGTTGGACTTTGTAAGCAGCACCAGCACTTCTGACTTGCTGGGCACAACTGACAAGTTTTGGATTGCTTACCACACTCCCATGAGCATCCTCTGCATGGGACCCTTATTAATATTCTTCCCTGTGCACACGGGAAATGCTGGGTTTCACCCTGCCAGTTCCCTCAAGTAACCACACTTCTTTGCAACACATGCCTCATTCAAACAATCATCCCAAATGGAATTTTAATTTTACATCAAACCACCCGATTTGCATGAAACTAGCCCAATGTCTGTGTTGAACCATCCCTTGACAAAACAGGAAAGTCTTAAGTTCTCAGAACAGGAATTAAAAGACATACAACATATAATAAATGAATTATGAAATGGAAGGAAGAAAGCAAAAATAAACAAAAAGATTTAGTATTTATCCCAAAAAAGGATGTTGGGAATACCAAATTTTAGTAATAACTATGTAGCAAACCAATTGAGAACCAGCACGAATATTATAATACAAAGTGAGAAATTAAATAATTATTTATTTATTGGATATAGATAGATAGATAGATAGATAGATAGATAGATAGATAGATAGATAGATAGATAGATAGATAGATAGATATAATAGATTCCACATTCCACAGGTGTGATAAAAATGGGTGCATAGTTGCATTTGTGGTGGGAATGTGAAGTAATACAAAGGGCTGGGAGAGAAATTTATAGAAATTAGAGGAATATTGGAGATCAGCATTCAACAAGAATAGCAGCATACTGTAAACAGATAATCATGATGTGAATAAATAAAAAAGTTAAGTACTATAAATATAAGAGTTGCTTGATTAATTATAGCAAAAAAATTAGAAAAAGAACTGGATTTTTCAACCACATGAATGATTCAATGAAATCGGGAACATTGCAATTATTGATAAACTGAACTCTGAAATTAAGTTTGAAAAAGGAGGGTAAATACTTATAAATTTAATAAATTTAATGAGATATGGAATGACTTTATATGTGCTGTATTGAATAAAGGAAATGTGTGTGTGTGTGTGTGTGTGTGTGTGTGAATTGCCTTAATGAATGGTCACTGGGGATACAAAGGTGCACTACTGTTTTGTTTTTTGTTTTGCTTTTATACTATATTTTATTCATTTTCTACCAAAAAAACCCCACAAAAACATACATGTGATATTCGTTCCACATCATGTTTTGTTTTCTTCATCTTTAGGCTGTATTGTTTAAGTTTTATATTCAATGTAATTTCTTGAAAAAAGTTATAAATAAAAACTGGCACTCCACAGGCCTTGTATTATTATTATTATTATTATTATTATTATTATTATTATTATTATTATTATTATTATTATTATTATTATTATTATTATTATTATTATTATTATTATACTCCTTGTATCTTTATTCAGGGCTGGTGCTCAGGCCTTTCCCAGTACTAAGAAAGAGGAAAAGACCATGCTGTTTTGACCCAGGGGCTTCTTGCCATTTTAAAGATGGTCTCTGATGGGCCAGAAACCATTCCTTTGTCATCAAAAGGATACTTCAACCTAGGGTTTGGAGCAAGGTTTTTCCTCCTCAAGAACACATGGGTAGTGGGGTTGTTGACAGTTACAGCCAGAGGTTTCTCCTTCTCAGAAAGCACTGCCAGAGAGGATCCAGCAGCTCCCCAGCCTAACGGAGCGGAGTGTCCTCGTTTTAAAGCCCCCAAACCAGAATAACAGCCACCTAATAACAACTGGACGGGCTAATTGCCCAGCCTCTCACCTGATAATGTTTCGCATGAGCAGGAAAAAGGCATTCCTAGCAGAAGTGCAGAAGTTGGTGCCATATATGGCAATCTGGGGGGAGAATCACAGAAGAGAAGATCATGTGAGAAAAGCCGTTAGTCTGAGAAGTCTCGGGAGCGGGAGTCCCCCGTTTCCCCCAAAACAAGACATCCCCGGAAAATAAGACCTACTTATAGTTTTGCCTCTTGCTGCAATATAAGGCATCCCTCCAAAAATAAGGCCTCCCCGATAATAAGATAAAAATAAATGTGTACGTATTCTTCTTCATGGAAATTAAGACATCCCCTGAAAAATAAGACCTAGCGCATCTTTGGGAGCAAAAATTAATATAGGACACTGTCTTATTTTCGGGGAAACAGGGTAGTAGCTTCTGATTTCAAGTCCCAGTCCACTTCCATGTACAGCAGGGTTGAGCATGCACTAGAGTTCTGTTCTGGGCCAATTCTTGCCACACATGAAGGTCAATACCATTTTTTTTTTTTACAACAGTTCTTTTGATAAAGCAAGGTGGAGGGCATGCATGCCTTGTTTCAGAGAACAACATCCTCTGCAGGGACAGTTCCCCCAGGGGCAGGGTTCAAAGCCATAAAAAGTCATGCGTAGCTTGAGTGGGACCTGTCGGCCATCTTATATTGGTGTTAGATTTGGAGCCCAAAAGACAATTCAGTTCAGGCAGACAGAGACTGTCACCATTAACACCGGCTTAATTATCAAGCTTCTACTGAGAAATCTTTACTTGGATTTTGAGAATGTGACTGGACGGGCCAAAATGTCCTGGGCTTGAATGTCCTAAATAAGGTAACCTGGTGACGTGCTAAGTCACTTGTGGTGATAGGGTGGTTTCAGGGCAGGAAACCACAGAACACCTCAAGCAATTATATTTATCTCACTCTTCCCTTTGAGGGAGGGAGGGAGGGAGGGAGGGAGGGAGGGAAAGAAAGAAAGAAAGAAAGAAAGAAAGAAAGAAAGAAAGAAAGAAAGAAAGAAAGAAAGAAAGAAAGAAAGAAAGAAAGAAAGAAAGAAAGCCTCTCTCTTGGCTTCTGTGTGGAGCAAGAGGAAGGTTTAAATTTTTTTAAAAATCTATTTATATAGGAATCTTTATTGTCATTGCCCCCTTGCAGGAACAAAGAAATTTTGTGGTTGCTATATTCAACTCATTTAAAACATTTCACATAGATTTATAATTGGCACAGTTCTGAATTGGCTTGCTGATCAACCAGCACATGAGAACTGTACCTCCAACAGATGCTATTCTTCTCTGAAACAAGAGTTTTTTTTTTTTTTAAAAAAACCACCATTGCATTCCTTCTATCTCTTCCTGCCCAGGACAGTAGCAGGAAGCTTTCAATTTATTAATAACTGGATAGATTAATGGCTACAGTGTCTAAGCAAAGTGACAGCCAGCCATTTACTTAGGTTCAGTCCCACAGATCCCATAGGCTGGATCTGAATCAAAACAGAGCAATGGTACCCACATTTTAAAAACCCAGTAGCATCTTAGATGGGCCCAAAAGGTATTGATAGACATAAATAAGGGGCAGGCTGCTTTGCAACTGCTGGTATGTTATGTGGTCACAAAAACAACAAAACAACAAAAACAGAACAAAACAAAAAGAGCAAACTATCCCACTCCTAAAGTGGACCAAAGTATGTGACATGGGGCGTTTATACACGACCCCTAAACTCCGGGGCAAATGGCTCCCAGCTCCGGAGCTTTAAAATGTTTACCCACCAGCTCCGGAGTTAACAGGAAATTAAGTGCGACCCCGCCCACTTCACCGCGTCCCAGCGCACCTTTCAGATACCTGCTCTTTGGAGGTGAAAATTATTTGATCCGGTGTAAGGATAGTGAGTGCGGGGCTCTCCTTGCTTCTGTTTGTTGTTTTTTGGCTCCCGCCCCTTTAAGAGCTACTTTTACAGAGACGAGAGGCAGAACAATGCTTTTCTTTCTCTTTTTCTCCCTCCCCTCACGCAGCCAGCAGCCAGGAAGTGCGGAGGGGGTGGGAACGCAGGAAGAGCGACGAACCCCTAAGATCTCTGGTCCGAATTTAAGTGGCCAGCGGATCTTAGGGGTCGTGTAAAAAGGCCCAAAGCCTTGTCTGATTGTTCTCCGAGACTGTCCAGTGAAGCCAGTGGTGATGGACAGAATCCCCATTTATAAGGAGACCCATTAGCCTTCTGTGTGAGAGTGGCACTGTTTACTTATGCAAGAGGCCTTCTTCACGCCACCGGGAATCTGCATCTACTCTGCCATTCTAGCTGAAAGAATTTCCTTTCAGAGCTCCTTGCCTTTCTCCTGTTTTTTTTTCAGATTCAAGGTGTATTCCCTTCCTATCTGGGTCCATGTTTACACAGCACCCTTATTATCATGACATATTAATTACAGAGAAAACTAGAGTCCCAATATAGACAAATGTTAACACTTCCATGACATGAAAATGTAAGATACACTATTTCCTAGCACAGAAAAAGGCTACATTCAGAGGAAAGGTGAAGCAGTTCATTTCTTAGGAAATAAGGAACAGAAAACATACTCCTTGGAAATGTCACCTGTTCAGAACAGAATAACACATACCCACCAGTGCAATGAATTCTAGCAGTGACAATTCTGAGGATCTCTACCAACCAATGGTCTAGATTTCCTGGGTTGTCCTAATCATGTTCTTCATACGTTATTGAGATAAGGTGAAAACACACCGAGTCCTTTCTCTCTTCCCTGACCATGTTTCCTAGCTCACTGCTACTGACCACTTCCAGGTCCCTGTGTTCCTGCTTTTACCCACCACTCCCAATGCTTCAAACACTTTTGAGAGGTTGATTATTTCATATGAAATTTTCCTTTAACCCATAGTGCTATATTTCCTTCAAATCATCTTTGTCTCTCTAAAAAGACACAGAAGCAGCAGAACAATCTATCCTGTCTCCTCCACAGAGGGGTCTGCTGCCAGTGGATGTGGGGTCAGGCAGGCCGGACTCCTGCCTGGAGTGTCACACCACCAGAGAGGAAGGACCCTGGAGGCATGTGGCATCTGGTATGTGGCCCTGCCAGTTGAGGCAGAGAGGTAAGTGCCACACAGCACCTGCATATGAAGCTTTCAGCACAGCAAAGCATCCATCTCTACTTGCAACTTACGTCCTGGCTGAGTGTGCAGCTGATTGGGCTATTCCCTCCCTTTCTCAATATGGGAAAAGTGCCACAGCAAGGCCACTCTCCTCGAGGGGGGTGGAAGTTCAAGGAGAGGTCTGTGGCATTTACCTGTTATAATTAATAATGCATGAGAGGTGTCTGTGCTAATTTGTGGGTTTGTAGACCAATGAGAGAGTCTGGGGAGTGGCCTGAGAGGATTTAAGACACTGCTCAGCACTGTTTCAGACTGATAGGGCTGAAGGACAGATAGGGTCAGATAGGGACCTACAGAAAGACCTGCACTTGGAGAAAGAGAATCTGACAGAGTCTGAGAGACTCAGATAGGGTCTGGCACCATCTAAGAGAAAGACAGATAGTGCTAAAGGATTTTTAATGTCTGTGAGAAAACTAAGTGATTAAAATTTGTAAACTTAGGAACTGGGTGTGCATTTATTCAACTCTATTAGTGATCAACCTTGAGTGCGTGGGAGCTATATTCTCCTTTTGTTTATACTCCAACATGTTACCGTTAATGATTTTGATTCAACTTTGTAATCAATAAATTTCTTTTATTTTTATTCAACTTAAAAACAGTCTGAAGGCTTTAATTTACTAGCAAAGCTAGTTGGGGGCAGCAAAAGAGGAAAATCAGAAGCGGTGTTTGTCAATAGCCTGGGAAAAGGCCGGGGGCCAAACACATTAACGCAACGGGGTCGTGGTCTCATCACATATCTCTGTGAGTCACGTGGATGGGCCCCATAGGATGATGTAGTCAAAGGGCTTGGAAATACAGTAGTCCCTCCTCCATCGCGGGGGTTAGGTTCCTTAACCACCCGCAGTAAATGAAAATTCGCGATATGTGGATGCTGTCATGGAGACGGCGTCCACACATTGTGTTGGGTCTGGAGTCCTTCACTGCAGCCGCAGCTGGGTCCAGAGGCAGTGGCGGTGGCTCCCCCCCCCTCCTTCCCTTGCCTTTCCTGCTTTCTCTTCAGCTGGAAGGGAAAGGAGTCGCTTTGCCTGCTCGCCAGCCTGCCTGCCTGCCTTTCTCTTAGCTGAGGAGGTGGTGGTGGCGGCTTCTGCTCCGTTTTTCCTCCCCTCACCAGCTTCCTGCTTTTGCCTCAGCCAGTTAAGGGAAAGGCTCTCTTTTCTTTCCCTCCAGAGGCTCTTATCAGAGGAGACTTAAGGAGGAGGAGAAACGGCCACATGGCCAGCTACCCTGCGACCCACATTCCTTCCCCTCACTGGGAGCGGTGGTGGCTGCTTCTCTTTCGTTTCCCCTCCTTCCCTTGCCTTCCCTGCTTTTGCCTTAGCCACCTAAGGGAAAGGGGGTCCCTTGTCTGTTGCCAGCCTGCCTTTCCTTTAGCCGAGGCAGTGGCTTCTGCTCCGTTTTCCCTCTTTCGTTCACCAGCTTCCTGCTCTTGCTAAGGGAAAGGGATCCGTTCCCAGCCACACCACCCCTTGCCCATCCGCCTGTTCGCCAGATTTCTGGCATGTTGGTGTGGCTGGGAACGGATCCCTTTCCCTTAGCAAGAGCAGGAAGCTGGTGAAAGAAAGAGGGAAAACGGAGCAGAAGCCGCTGCCTCGCTGCCTCGGCTAAAGGAAAGGCAGGTTGGCAAGCAGACAAGGGATCCCCTTTCCCTTAGGTGGCTAAGGCAAAAGCAGGGAAGGCAAGGGAAGGAGGGGAAACGAAAGAGAAGCAGCCACTGCCGCCGCCGCCACTCCCGGTGAGGGGAAGGAACCTGTGGGTTGCCAGGCTGTGGCCGTTTCTCCTCCTCCTTAAGTCAGTCCTCCAGCAGGCAAGCCAGCAAGCAAGCAAGCTAGTGGGGGAAAGCAACAAAATGTTTCCCCATTTGTTTACTTGCTCACTGGCTTGCCCGCTGGAAGGACTCACGGGCAGGACAGAAACTCACCCGATAAGAGCCAGAGCCACTCTTAGCGGACTCTCTAGGCATGCAGACACAATCGTTTTAACCCTTTGGAGGATTTTCCCTTGTCTTTGGGGCTGAGGCTTTCAGAGTCCTCCGCCTTGGAGGAAGATGAAAAGCAGTGTCTCGCAAGTGCCCTGTCTTTGGTGCCAGCGGCCAGGAGCCCACTGAGTTCAGCTTGGGGAGGTGGGGGAGGGGAGGGGCGCATCATAAATTAGCAATATACTGGGACCGCAGTCCATGAACCACGATGTGGGGAGGGATTAGTGTAGTCCCAGGTTTGGGGGGAGGAGGTTATGTAAAAATCTGTATCAGTTCTACAAGTGAGCTGGAAAAGTTTGAATTCTTTACCATAATGTATGCATTCCTATTCAAGAACTTGATGAACTTCTCCAGGCACCAAAAGCAGCATTTGAGGCAGGTCAAGAGGAACTTGGCAAACTTGTTCTCCGCAGCTAAGACAAGAAGAGCAATATGGAACAGGAAGGTTATTTCCTCCTATTTCTCAGAGTGGATAAAGCCACATGGGTATAATTTGCATACAGGCACAAAACTCGGAATGAACTTTAACATAAGGAAAACGCAACCCTGTAAAATTCAACTTCATGCATAAAGCAAAATCACAACTTCCAGACCCCCATCATTTAAAAAAAGCCTATACCTACAAAAATGAAAATTATTACACTTTGATTCAAAGTTTAGTAATAAGTGTTCCTGAACATTCAAGGCGATTGGGGGACAATTCCTGCTTGTGTATGCAAGGCACAGGATTAATAAAACAAAAAGCAGAATCCCAGAGAAATCTTAAAGTCTCATGAGCAACCTGCAAAATTTCCTTTTTTTTTTGGACTGAAATTCCAAGAATAAGTTTGCCATAATGGCTCCCCCAAAGTAACTCCTCCAAGCTCGGGTTCAGAGGCTGGGGCACTGAGCTCCTGTGAAGTTCCCATCATGCTTTTCCTTTTGACGTACAGATATGTTACTCTCCCTGTATGCTTCTTTTTGCTCACATTCTGAATATGGACAAAAAGAAGCATACAGTGCAGTGATGGTGAACCTTTTAAAGACCAAGTGCCCAAACTGCAATTCAAAACCCACTAATTTTTCGCAAAGTGCCAATACAGCCATTTAACCTGAACACAGGTGGCTGTGAAGGGGTGATGTTGGGTGCCCACAGAAAGGGCTCCGAGTGCCACCTCTGGCACCCATGCCGTATATTCGCCAACACCGATATAGCATGATAAACACACCTGCGTGTCCTTGGTGAAGAGCTTCCCAATGTTACAAAAATTGACACCATGATGTAGATTTGAGCAAGTGGGTATAAAAACTGTATCTATATCACTGACTTGCATACATACTGTTTTTGACACAACTTTGGTTCCATTTGATGACACTTCTAGCCAAAAAAGTTAACAATGCTCTTTGGACCAGCAGCAACGCAGCAGCAATTCAGGATTCAAAAATCTTCTTGTGGAAATATGAGACAAGTGGCTTAAAAAATCAAAAAGGACCCCCCAAGGCTTTGTGTTTATTTTGTCTGTGGCAAAAAACTAGTCCAGAAAACAAACCTTTGGAGATGGAGGACTTGAATTGTGCTAGGTCACAGGCCAATTTGTAGCCACCCTTCCCTCTTAACATGCTCTCTGCACCAACTGTCCCCATCCAGTACCTTTCAACCTATGATCCAAGTATTCCAGAATGACACGAATAATCTGGACAATAGCAAGAATCAGAGATCCAAAGGCCAGCGAGCCAGTGTGATACCTGCCAGAAAATAATATGAGCAAAGAAAATGCATTAATTGAGGTTTCATAATAATTCAGAATTCTTTCCTGGGATAAACAAAACGGAGTCCTTTTATATCAGGCTCAGCCTATATGGTTGGGGGGCTGAGGTGCCTGCTTGTCTAGCCCCATCAGCCAAATATTGGAAATTACATATTGAAATCCAGGCCCTATCTTAGATTATCAGCAGATTTCCCAAAGCTCCTGGTCTGCTATTTTGACTCATCCATTGTAGTTGGTTTAAATGACAGTCATCCCCTGCTATATTGTGGTTCATACACTGCAGTCCCTGTGTATCGCAGGACCACATTATATGAAGGCAACGGCTCCTGGGGCAAGCTGTGTGGGCCTGTTTGGGGCCTCTTGCACTTACCCCAGGCCTGGCGCTGCCCTGAACGGACCTCCAACGGGCTTCCTGGGCCTGTCAGAGTTCCCAGAAGTGGTTTCCGTTGAACTTGAAGTGGCTTCCAAAAAGCCACAAGTGATTTACAGTTAACTGGGAATCACTTATGAAGCCTCCAACAGGACTGGGAAGCCCGTCAGAGGCTTGCTCGGGGCAGCGTCAGGCCTGGGGCAATTGCAGGAAACCCCAACAGGCCCCCCAGTCCCATCCCAACCAGCATCCATATATCTCGGTTTTCCCTTTATCGCTGGTCAGGTCGGGTCCCTAACCCCTGTGATAGGCAGGGGATTGCTATATTCAGCATGAGGCCCCTGCAAGGAACTCACAAAAGGCTTCTAATTTTTTGGAAATAAGCAGGGCCCCTCTGTGGCCCTGCTTTGAAATCAGAGGCCTTCACGGGTTGTCCACCTTGACAGGCTCACCTGCATCAAGACATTCAGGGTGGTCACCATTCAGACAAAGATAAAAGGTTTCAAGGAGCTTCTGTTCTCAATGTTCCTTTTTTGGGCTACAGCTCTCAGAATCCCCAAGATGGCTCAGATTTGTGGAGCTACAGACAAAGAAAGGAACTTTTCCAAGGTCTCTTTTTAAATGAGTCATGATCAAGGCTCCCTTGAGCTCCCGGCTCCTGAACAGGAGTTTGCCCGTGGCTTCCACTCTTTCCATGACGGCAGAATGCTTTGCTGCTCCCCAGTCCGCAAGGATACACCCCATCTGCTCACAGGGCACAGATACTCCAACACTAAGCTGCAAGGAGCGATGCCTCCCCTTCGTATCCAGATGTCCTCATCTGTTAGACCTCCTAACTTCATTAACCCCTTCTTTATTCTTTCAGAGGCTGAGGTTGCGGGCTGTCCACAATGCATGCAGTGTGCTGCTTTTCTCCTTCTTCTAGACCCCATGTATTACCTGAGTGCTCGGCCAAAAGAGGAGAAGAGGGGGAAGGCTGGCATGTCATCAGGTTTCTTGAAGGCCCAGTAGTAGGAGGCAAAGGCTCCCGCCAGCGTGACTTGGCCCAAGGCAATGACAAAATTGGCCAGCCAGAAGAACATGAAGGCATTGTAGATCTGGAAGATGATGAGGTATTTGTGGTAGGCCGTCTCACCGCCATAGAAGGCAAACTGGCAATGAGCATCTGGGCACTTCTTGGTGACGTTGGAGGTACTGAAAGTCTGAAAGGAGGGAAGACACAGTAACTTTCGGGACTCTTGACAGGCAGGCAGAGACATTCAGGCACCCTCCTTGTGAAGGAACAGCCACGCGTGACTCTTTTGGTCTGTACTATGTTTCAGACATACTCATTTATAGCAAGGCTGTAAATCAACAACTAAATGGAATTTGGGGACTAATTTTCAGCCCTGAGACCCTGTGCCTACACAGAGTAATAAAATAGAGCAAACCTGGAAAAACAAAACTGGAAATGGCATAGGAAATTTGACTTCTGGTTCTGAAAAACAGGTTTGATTTTTTTTTCAGTGAAACAGTTCAGGGAACCTGTTTAAAAAATCCATTTAAGTAGCCAGTCACCTTTATTTGCTGGGAAACGTGAAGTCCAGGAAAGGACCCAAGTTTCCAAGAAATGTCTTAGGGTAGATTCACATTTGTCTCCATCGTTGAGTTATAGGTAAGGCATTCTTATGACTCCATTTCAACTCAAGCCCATGTAGGAATTACTCTGCCACTCCCCAAGGATACTCAGGATAGTCCACAGGGGTTCTCTCATTTTATCCACAAAACAGCCCTGACAAACCCGAAAGGCTGAGTGCAAACTGATTTCTCCAAGGTAACCCAGTACGCTTCTCAAATTTGCAGGGATCAGGACTCATCTTTGCACTACAAGTGTACACAGAGCTTCCATAAATCCACCTCATACCCCACATGGAAACGTTTCCCTTTGTGACTGCAACTCCCCGAGCTGAGTTGTAGCCAAAACAAGGAAGTTGGTCCCAAACATGGCATCTCCGGTCTCTTCAAGTAATGTTTTAAACACTTGGTTAAAATATAAAGCCACACTTTAAACTTGCCCATTAAACCATAGTGAACCCATTACTGGTCTTCCACGTTCAAGAGCATTCAAGTGCAGCTCCTTCAAAATTTCAGCTCTCAGAGGTGATGCACAATGGTGGACAGATTGGCAGGACACAAGGAAGGGCTCCAATGTCCCTGTGCCAAATGCATCAGAGTACCCTAATCCATGTTACTCAGGAGGGTAGAGGAAATGAGGCTGGGATGAGTAGCTCACAAAGGAGCCCAAAATGCTTCCAGGAGCTCTGGTTCACAGGTGGAGGCTCACTGCTTCATTCTACATGCAGTTAGGGCTTCTAAGCAATCTTCCAGGGCAGCACCATGTAGAAAGCATAGCAGTAATTCTGGAAGCATCTGCCCAGACCATTTACGGTGGCTGAAACTGTTCCATTAGTACAGTGGTTCCCAACCTTCCTAATGCCGTGACCCTTTAATACAGTTCCTCATGTTGTGATGACCCCTTGCCCTGCTTGGAAGAGGCCACAAGCCCCCCTTTGGCAGGCCACTGCCCCAGGTGCCATGGAGAACTTCCCTCTACAGTCGCCCTCAGCCAATCGCAGCCTCCAGTGCTGTTGACTGACATCCCCTCCAACCTATCGAGCTGTAACTCACTCTTCCCCCCCTTCCTCCCCCCTCCTCCAGACCCAAGCCGTTTGTGCCTTTTTCTTCACTGGCTCCTGGCGACCCCTGTAAAATGGTCGTTCAACCCCCAAAGGGGTCCCAACCCCCAAGTTGGGAACCACTGCGTTAGTAGCTATTTCAAATTGTCTTCACCTCTGGATTGCAGGACTGTCCAGCGTATTTGCATTCCGTCTCGTTAAACACCTTGTAGACCGCTTCGTTGGAGGTAGACAAGAAACTGGGAGTCGTCAAGGAGCTCTGTTTGATAGACTTTGGCAGCCCACTCCCGCTTGGCTGCTGAGCCTCCGAGGACCAAGCTGCCTGCTAGCATCCCGCCGCCCCTCCGTTTGCCAAGGCCAGGGTGCGGGGTGAAGGGGGGTTGAGAAGAAGGATACACGGCAGTGCTGGCCCAATAAGCAATGCAAAGACAGACAAGGAAGAAAGTGCAGAGGGGAAACAGCAAGGATGTCATGATGTGACCAATGGCCCTGCCAAAGAGAGAAGGAAGTGGGAGGGAGAAACAAAGGTCATTTCCAAGGTCTCACTCGTCCAACTGGAATAACAAAGCCCACTGCACATTTTACCAAGTGTGGAATGGCTTCTGTCACGCCCAGGCCCCAAATAATCTTCCAATTTCAGCTAGCGTATTGCTACCTTGTCTGCATCCCTTAGCTACGCTCATCATGATACAGTTCTGTAAAGGACAGCCGCCTTGCAACCCCTTGCAAATAAAAACAGCACTTTGTATTTGAAATCGACACACTAGCTAATTGTTTCTTTGACAAGAGAAGAAAAGTACTTCTTGAGCTATTTTATTTCCCTTTTGATGCTTGGTCATCCTGCTAGATTTTCCAGTGGCAAAGGATGAAAGAGAACAATTCATCCTCAGGAATGACACGCAAGAGCCTTGCATTAGCGTGCATGTGTGCGTGCGTGCAGGTCTAAGCCTTGCAAGAGAATCCACTTGGCACAGCCTCCTGCGAGCCTCACCTGCTGGCTTCTTTGATCAGTGAAATGGCAATGAGGATCCTCTTGCGCAAGAAGATCAGCAGTAGGATGATGACAACTTCCACAATGCAGAGGATGATCACTGGATGAGAAAGCAAGAGTCAGGTGTGTGTGTGGGGGGGAATAGAACTCTTGGAGAAGAGGTGCCCCACAGGACCTAAAGGAAGCTAGTTCCACTGGGAAGAGAGCAAAACAGAAATGGCCAACTCGGAAGGACTCTTGAAATGGCTCAAGAGTCAATCAAGGTGAGCAACTGCGGCTCTTCAGTTGTTCCTGTGTGGCAGCTCCCGTCAACCAATTGTATGGGACCACAAGTGTTCTAATCTAATAACATCTCAAGGGTTACACCAGCACGCCCTTTTTTGCCCGTTTTGAAGCAACATCAGTAGAGACATCAGCAGAGTTTCTGCCACCTTCACTATTGTTATCAGCATCGGCACAAGGGAATGTAATTTTTAATGTGGAGGAGGGAGAGATGAGGAAGGTGTTGAAGGGGATCAATCCAAGGAAGGCTACAGGGCCAGATGGAGTTGCCGGAAGGGTATTGAAGGATTGTGCAGATCAATTAGCAGGAGTTTTCACTGGGATTTTGAATCGATCCCTATCCCAAGCTATTGTGCCGTCATGCCTAAAGTCTGCCATTATTGTTCCGATACAAAAAAACCAAATCCGGAAAACTTGAATGACTTTCGTCCAGTAGCACTTACACCTGTAATCATGAAGTGCTTTGAAAAGTTGGTACGGAACTATATTACTGCCTGTTTACCAGAGGGACTGGACACATTCCAATTTGCCTATAAAAAGAAGAGATCAACAGAGGATGCTGTGGCGTGTGCTCTTCATGCTGTTTTTGAACATCTGGAGCAGAGGGGGGGGGCTATGCTAGATTGCTCTTTGTGGGTTTTAGCTCGGCTTTTAACACCATTCTTCCACGATGTTTGATCTCTAAACTGGAAGGTCTAGGGCTTCCACCATCACTTTGTGGATGGATCTTGGATTTTCTGTCAGAATGTTCTCAGAGGGTCCGGTTGGGCCCTTATACCTCTAATACTCTTAGTACCAACATTGGAACACCACAGGGATGTGTACTTAGCCCACTCCTTTATATTCTTTACACATTTGATTGTGTCTCTGCCTATCCTAGCAATAGGATCATTAAGTTTGCAGATGACACAACTGTGATTGGGCTCATCTCTGGCAAGGAGAGTGAGATGGCTTACAGAGATGAAGTGGAGAGGTTGACCAAGTGGTGCAGAATAAATAACTTGCACCTAAATATAAAGAAAACAAAGGAGCTTGTGGTGGATTTTAGGAGGCAGAAAACTGATATTCAACCACTGCTGATTGATGGGACTGGTGTGGAGAGGGTTACAGGTTTTAGATTTTGGGCATTGAGTTACAGGAGGATCTGTCCTGGAGTGTCAACACAAGGGGGCTTGCAAAGAAGGCTCAGCAGAGACTATTATTCTTGAGAACTTTAAGGAAAAACCATCTTCCACAAAGCTGCTGCTGGCCTTCTATCATTGTGCAATTGAGAGTGTACTTACTTACAGGTTATGTGTGTGGTATGGAAGTTGTACCCACCAGGATAAGACAGTGTTGCACAGAATCATAAGAATTGCAGAGAGTATTGTGGGCTGTTCACTCCCCACCCTAGAACAAATTTATACTACCAGGTGCCACTGTAAAGCATTAGATATATTAAGAGATCCATCACATCCTGGTCATCGCCTCTTTGAGTTGCTACCATCGGGACGGAGATATAGAGTACTGAGGGAAAGAACAAACCGTCTCAAAAATAGCTTCTTTTTTAGAGCAATATTGGCCTTAAACGGAAATTCTGGACTTTGAAGTCAGCTTATTTTATATGTCATATTTTAGTCATTTTAAATGTCATATTATTATGTGTTGTACCTGTTTTTAAATCTATGTGAAATGTTTTAAATGAGTTGAATATAGCAACCACAAAATTTCGTTGTTCCTGCAAGGGGGCAATGACAATAAAGATTCCTATCCTATCCTACATGGAAGCTAAGGAGATCCTCTTTCTTTCCTCCCTTCTTCCTGACCCTTCAGTACCACACAGGAGTCCTTGTCTTACAACAAGACATTAGAGGAGACAGAACAGGATACTTACTGAAAGCCAGCCAGGTTTGTTTCAGGTGAAGATAGACACGGAGATCTGTCTGGAATCCAAGCTCTATCAAGGAAACATCAGACCCAGACTGTCCTTTCAGCTGGTCATATTCCATGTAGCAATGGAAGATCCCTGCAAGAGGAAGGCAGCAGTCAAAGTGATACCTGGGAGAAGGCTGTTAGCCCAAATCCACTTGTTAGTTGTAACTAAAGTGGACCACTTAATCCAGGGGTGTCCAGACTTCAGCCCTCCTGATGTTTTGGATCACAACTCCCAGAATTCTAAGCTTAGATTGCCAATGGCAAAGGACTGTGGGAGTTGCGGTCCAAAACATCGATTAGAACTTGGCAAGCTAACACTTACAAAACTGCTATTGATTCACTGAGTCTACTCAAGTGAGGAATAACAAATAGATTTAGGGCGTATGTCTACCAAGGCTCATCTGGGTGGCAGTGAACAAGCTGTCAAGGGCAATAAGGGGAGGCGGACAGGAGGCTTCAACCCCAAGAGTTTTTGAGCTTTGGTGAGAGGTTGCGAGGTTCCATTGGGCATCCATCCACCTTATGTGCCAGATTCCTGGCTTAATCAAACTCACCATATCCAAGCACCAGGATCACCAGGACAATCATCACCCAGACCATGATTCCTGCCAGGAACCGGAGCAAGACAATAAAGATGAGGCTGACCACCATGGAAATCACCAGACCTCTGCAGATAGAAGACCACAAGGAAGTTCTCAGTCAACCTTCCACTGCCAAGCAAAGAGCTTTGCTTCTTCCATGCTCAGTTGCCTTACATACCACAAAGAAACATGATGGTGGATTAACAGTGTCTCAGAAACAGCTGATTTTGACAGCTTGGCAGCCTTGGCTGCTGGTTGATTGAGGGGGTTTCCTGCCAACCCAGCAATGGTGTGTGTGTGTGTGGGGGAGCTCTTCCCCTGCTTTGCTGGGTCGGGACAGGTTTCCCATGGAAATATATTGGAAATCAATTAATCCATCCCCCATTTTGGCATTTTTTGATCTCTGGAACATTAATTGGTTTTCAATGCATTCCTATGGGAAACCATATTTTGAATTTTGAAAATTTTGAGTTACAAAAATTCCATTGGAACAGATTAATTTTTTAATTCAAGGCATCACTGTACTTATGTTTTTAGGGGGGTAGTCAAACATCTCAACAGCTTGGGACCAACTGGAGAGCTGCAGAATTAGCAGTGCAAATTATAAAAGGAACAAAAGTTCAGTATAGACTGCAAAAAGGAATGAGGAACAGAATGGACAATGAAGCATTAGCAATAAATTAGGGAGAAAGTGAGGGGCCTTTGTAAGACAAGAAGTCAAAGGAACAGCAGGGGTCAAAGATGGATAGAAATCTCACAGCATAGTCTGAACACTCTAGTGGCCTATGCAGGCAACTATTAAAAAAAACCTCAATTAAGCATAATAACAAAATGAAAAAAACCTCAATTAAGCGTAATAACAACATGAAAAGTTGCAGCGCCTTAAAGATTATACAGTATTTATCTCAGTATGTATTTTCACGGATTGCAATCCACTTCCTCAAACATAGGATGCAGCGGCTGAAATCATGTTGTTTTATAATACATTCAGAAGACAAATGATGTAAGATCCGGTCTCTTCTAGGCGGCAATTAATGAGCCACCACTGAGTATTCTTGAAGGTGTGGATGCCACTAGCTTGGCAGGTGCTCAAGAATTCCAGTGAGGGTTTGTTAATTCCCAGCTAGAAGCAAATGAATGTTAATGCTATTTGCCTCATGCACGGATAACAAAACAATAGCAGTTCAGCCTCTATTTAAGGAAGTGGCATGTAATCCATGGAAGCCTATACTGAAATAAATCTGCAGTCTTCAAAGTGCATCAACCCTTTTAAAGTATTTATTATGCATACTGAAGCAGGCTAACATTGGTACCTTGCTCAATCTCGCTTTCTGTAAACTAAATGTTGTTATGGATGCCTAAGGACAACCTCCGGGTTGGAGAGAGAGGCAGGCTCTCTCTCAATGCCATTTGAGGGGAATCATAAGCAGGTGAAGACATCTGCTTGGGATGAAGCAACTGGTGAGTCACTGTGTGAGAGAGAATGCTGGACTGGATGGGCTGTGGCCTGTCCCAGCAAGGCTGTTCTTATGTTCTTAATTTTACAATCGCAAGTGTGAGAAAGGTAAAAGTGCTATCAAGGGTCATTTCACCCTAACCCTAACCCAAGACTTCTTGAATTCCAGAGATCAGCCCCCCTGTCAACTCGGTTGAGACAATGATAATTTGTGAATGCCCACAATAAATGGAAAATCCAGGAAATACAGAGAGCCCAGGAATCAGTGGAAAGTGAAGTACACGGAATCAAATCTAAGAGGAGAAAAGTGGAAAGAGAAGGGAAGGAGGTGGAGCAGACAACCAAAGGAGTCTTAGGAAAGGATGGACCAGAAGAAGGAGAAAAAGAAGATGAAATTTGGGGTGATGGGGTGGAGGATTTTAACTCTTAGTCTGCTGAGACAGAAAAAAAGTAGAGAAGAAGGACACCAGGAAAAGTGGAAGTCTATAGAGAAAGGAGACCCCTGAATTAGAGGGAATGTCGCATTTATAATTTCCAAAGTGGAGGCAAAATAATTCAGTGCACAACAAAAGCCCTTCCTCCTGGGGAGAAAAGGAAAAAAGAGTGAGACAATGACCGATCTAGGGGCAAAAGGGACCAAAGATATTAACTCCTGCTAGTCTATCCTGGCCCAATACTGAAGAGAAGGCTTGCCAAACTCACAGGCACTTTTTTTTAAGGGGTGGGGTGGGGAATTAAGGGAGAATCTATCTATCTGTATTCATTGTCTTCATATAAGCCATCCCTGCTGTGGCATGGGGATCCATGCACCAACTCAACAGGGCCACTTCACAGTTGGCTAGATAACCCATATCCCTGACCAACCCCATCACCCCAGAAGAGAGGAGACTGGCAATCAAGAAAATGGAACTGAGTGCACCTAGGCAAGGATGGAAAAATAGCTGCTTGTTATATTCCCTTTTAATAAACCCAGTTGATGCTACTGTAATGGAACAGAATACGAAAAAGGGTTCCCCACTGAAACAGCAGTAGCTGAGGGGGGTGCACAATAAGTATACATGCAATATGTCATCTGCTGCTGGAAGTGGATTACTGGACATCTGGTGTAATTAGGTTTTCTGGTTATATAAGCTCTGCGCAACCTAACCAAGTCCTAATCTTCTGACGGTCATGTTCCCTTAATGACACATCTCACTGAAAGATTTCAACTCCTGCCCTGACTACAAACGCAAAACCAGGAAAGTTAATGAAGTAAAGCTATTTCAACTAGGAGTATATAAACCAACCATATTAATCTCATGATTTAATAGGAATCTACATATGCTTGACCAATCTACCCTCTCTGGCAGGACAAAGCAAGACCAGCTAGTCTAAATCAAATCAGTCAAAATGTATTGACTCTTGGCTCACTAGGAAGTCAGGGGACACCCCCGATCAAATTGTACAGAGGTCAATACCTGAACAAACACACTCACTGCCCTGCCAGATTGATGCAGAACCCTTTCTTCCTAAGAAAGTCTTTATCTTCAATGCTTTAATCCAAGCCTGGACCATGTCAATTTACGGAGCTGACCACAACAAGCCTGTTGGAGACACTTAGGCATCAAGAAACAAGGCAAAAACTAGCACATGCTACAGATGTTGACAATGGGAGAACTGGACCTCTTTTATTGCACTCCTTAGCTTTTTTTTTCTTGTCCTGCCTTTGAGAAAAGCACACACTGGTTAATTATGCAATTGACTCTCTGCTTACATTATTATCCAGTACCAGGAGACGGTGTAATCTTCAAAAATCTTCATAGCCACTTGTCTTGCCTCGAGAACCACATTTGCCTTCCTGAAAACGAAAACAGCCAGCAGTAAGCAAAGAGGAGGTAAGGGCGTGGTTTCCATTCTGTTTGATCTAGTGGCTCGCAGAGCATCAAGTGGGCTTGACAAATAAAAGCATGGAGTTCACATTTTTCTAGACAAGGGTGTGTACCTTTGGCTACCCTCTGCTCTTTTGCTGCAGGCCCGCAGAAAGCTTTGCTCCTTGTCTAGGCTACCCATTCCTCTAAGTTGTCTTGTGACATTTTAGCTGCCACCTAAATCAGGCCAAGAGAACCTGCAGCATTCCAAATATATTTGAGCAACTCGCATCAGCCTCAGTCAGGTGTGACCAACAGTCCCAGGAGATGGGGGAGACCGGGTACTCCAACCATTGTGGCCCTAAAGGCATTAGTAGAGTGTAATTCTAAGGATTGCCCATCACTAACTAAAGTAACTAGGGCTGCTGCAGACCAACATCTGAGGAGCCATTGTTATTTGGCCTTGGCTTAGAGGCTCCGCTGTACTGACCCTGATTTGCAAAATGTGAAATGACTGATCTAGCGCTTGGCTTGTCTGCAAACCATATAATTTATTTTATATTTATTTAAAATTTATATAACAAAGCTGTAATGCTCAAATGCAAGTCTTCTATGCCCAAAAGCTTGCTTGCCCACTTGTCCCTCTATTGCATGCTTCTACATTCCTCACTCTCACCCTGCTTTTTGGATTCTCAATTAAATAGGAGAAGCTGGCACAGATCTGAACACTACACCAGCTTAAGCAAACTAAGCTTGTAGTTTCCACAGAGCATTCCAGTTAGATAGACAGACAGTTTCCACAGCTCCAGGAAGCTCTTAATCAGGGCAGAAGCTGAGAATTATTTTGGCACAATGCGCCTATTCTATACGTCTGTGATGTGTGATAGATACTATCATAAAACAATTATTTCACTTGATAGGTGCAATACGACAATGAAAAAAGAGCCTCAAAGCTAAATTTAGACTGTTAGAACTCTTTGATTAAACATTTAGTGTTCAATAAAAAAATAATTAGACAAAGGTAATGTTAATTTTTTTAAAAATCCCATAACCCAAATTCCACAATGAAAGTTCCAAAATACCTATGGCACTTCTCCATGCAGTGGCATAGGATGGGTTGCCACCACATGGAGCAAGGCAAGTACTGCACCCCCTAACCTATGGACAACAACTCCCAGGATCTCCCTAACCAGTGGGAATCATGTAGTTCAAGGAAGTAACTCCCCCCCCCCAGCACAGATCTCTCTTTGGTCCTGCTTAACCCCCTTCCCCTCCAGTTTTGACCAATGCTGAGGCTAAGAACAACAAATTCCCCCACAGAATGTCTGCACGGGGTGGGTGCTGGACTGGACCCACCACCATCTCACCTGCGCTATGCCTCAAACCCCTCTAAGCCCAGGAATCCCTCACATGGCTGGGTGGAGGGAGAAACGGCACACCCCTTCCTTTGCACCACAATCGGTCACCAGCAGCTCTGCTCTAATCAGTGTGCCCATGGAGCCACCCAGAAGTGGGCACTTGTCTGGGTGCAGTCCGGGAGTTGGGGGTCTGCGAGGCATGCAAAGGAACTTTATGAAGGGGCTGCAGAGGCAAAGGGGTGGTGGGAGAGGTTGCTGAAGGGGAGGAAGCCCATATAGGTTGTCAGGGTGGAGTGAGATAGTCCACTCCATCCACCTGGTTCTTTCTCATCTGGCCACCCCTACCAATGGGGTTGTCTCATTTCCACTGACCTCCAAAGAGAGGGGGTAGCTGCCCCAGAATGCAATTCTGCCTGCAGGACCTAACTAAGCGAAGTGCTCCCTTACTTCCTCTCACCCCCTGAGAGGAAACTCAATGTATTCAGCATATTTAAGGCTTTATGCCAGTGGTGGCGAATCTATGGCACAGGTGCCAAAGGTGGCACGCAGAGCCCTTTCTGTGGGCATGCAACATTGCCCCCTCATAGCCACGGCACTTTCCCCTCTGCTCATTGCACACCACTGAATTCCATGCAGAGAGCCAGGAGAAAGGGAGGCAGTGGATCATGGGCTCGTTCGTCACCCAGTTTACTCTCCAGCCACGCCACTCTGGGCATCCCAAAAGCGGCGTGGCTGGGGAGTAAACTTGGGCTACGAGGAACCCACAACCGCTGCCTCCCCTTCGCTTGGTTCTCTGCATGGAGCCATTTTGGCAGTCTCGAAATAGCTCTGTGAAGATACCCAGGCAAAGGACAGGTACTAGTTTGAGGTAGCACCCCCGCTCTTCGATCCTTGCTTTCCTGAAGGTTAGCACTTTGTAACCTGGGGTACCACTATAGTCAGGTTAAATTGCCGTATTGGCACTTTGTGAAAAATAAGTGGGTTTTGAATCGCAGTTTGGGCACTCGGTCTCTAAAAGGTTCACCATCACTGCTCTATGCCCATCCAACACAGTTTTGTCAGCAGCCCAGGTGGAGCCATCCTCTGAGCAGTCCTCCCATGAAATTCTCTCAGCATATCTCCTAACTGCCTAATGTTACAATTTTTCCATCTGAAACTCTCCCTGTCCAAGCCCCCCCCCCAAAAAAATCATCAAAACATTCTGGGAACAAGCAACATAAATAAGAATATTAAGAAATGAAATGGACTTAGTAAACCCTGCACAACTTATTATCCTGGAATAACTCAGCACTACTAAGGTCGTCACCCAGTCTCACCCCATCCCCAGAAAACAAACTTACAAACAACTCACTTGGCACCTTCCACAAGATCTGTCACGTTTCTCTTCTTCCCATTTTCATCATCAAATGTGGTCTCGTTTCCAACCATGATGACCCCTTTCTTAGCGTTGACTGCAGGTAAACATCTACGAGCCACTGTGGATCACAAACCCAAAAGAGAGATCAGAGCAGCCGGGGAAACCAATGCCCCGGTTCTCCTTTGCTGGGGAAAACTCCCTACTGCTAGAAGGATAAAATGAAAGCCATGGCTGCCACGCTGCCTGGCAGGGAAAAAGCTCTGCTGGGCAAATAAGGAAGAAAGAGAGGGGACGGCTCCTATATTTGTGATATCTCAGACAGAGAAGCAAGGGAAATCTGTATTTAAGTTGAACAGGGATGCTATCAAGCATTTTCCTGAGCCAGGGCTTTCAGGACTGCAGTGTAAAATGCCACGTGGGTATGCACTCCATCAAGGGAGGGCTTGAGCATTTTTAAAAAATTAATTTTATTAAAGAAAATTATACATGACAACCATTAATTGAAACATATTCCATTTAAAATAGCCCTATTAATTCAAAGTAAGGGGAATAAAAGGAAAGGAAAAATAGAAACAACTATCAAAAAACAGAACAGACAGAAAAACAGCTACTACATAAGGCGCTTTTACACAACCCCTAAGATCCACTGGCAACTTAAATTCGGACCAGAGATCTTGGCGGTTTGCTCCTGTTGCTGTGTTCCCACCCCCTCCGCACGCCCATTGCTCCTGTCTGCGGTGAGGGGAGGGAGAAAAGAATGCAGGCTCACCTCCGTCTGCCATCGGGAACAGCCCCAGAAGCATTCCAGAAGGCGAGGACAACCCGGCTCTCACTACTTTACAATCCGCATCAGAAATTTTTTTACCTCCGGAGACCAGGTACTTTTAAAATGCGCTTAGGTGGGCGTGGTCGTACTATTTTTTTTTAAAGTGCGCAGCTGGTGGAAAAACAATTTTAAGCTCCACATCTGGGAGCCCTATGCCTCGGATTTTAGGGGTAGTGTAAAAGCGCCCATAATCTTAGGCAAGTGTGCACCCTTCAATGTTGGGCCTTAGATGTAATGACTGCGAGCTGAGAGACAAGCCTGCACAGGTATGAGGTATGAGTTGGATGTGATTGATATAGCCTGATGTTACTGCACAGGAATATGAGGTAAATGTTTAGTTGGATGTGATTGATGCAATAAAAGCTGGAAGGGGCCTTGTGGACATACCAATGTAAGCCTTGGAGCCAAGGTGATATAATGTAATATACTGTATATGAACCAGGGCAGTACATTCAATGTTAATACCTTAGGGACATCCTCAAGCACAAGATAAAGTCATTAAACACGTTTAACAGTGTAGTCAATTGATAATGCATCTGAGGCCTTGACTATACAGGCAAAAGTGCATTTACCTTTAAAATAATGACCCATTATGCAAATGCAATTACTTTGCCAGGGTAGCATGTTTCATAGGTAGAATGTGAGCTAATATACTGTTCTGCTAGAGGATTATTCAAAACAGCATGCACATGAAACACAATTTATGTTATTCATTTCCACATATGTGCATCTCCATTGCTACAAATTGCACCTCGGGGTAACCAGCAGAGGTGGTAGGAATGAGGAAGGGCAGGTGTGCTGGCAAGTTGTTTGTAAAAAGCTTGGCTGCTTCTGCCTCTTTAAAAATGCTTTTGCTGGTCTCTGGAAGGCAGAGAGAAAGGGAGGGACTCCATCAGCAGACAGGGGTGATGGGCAATGCTGCATCTTGGAGTGTTCCTGCCCAGGAAATGCTTATGCTAGCTTTTGATGTGTTTTGGGTCCACACAGGGAAATATGGCAGGTTGGTCTCCATGGAGGCAGAGGGGAATGGGAGCTGGGGATGAAACCTCATCCCTTCTGTGAGCCCCAGCTACCAAGAATCCACCTCCCTTTGGAGCAAAGGACAGGAAAGGGGGAGCCAAGAAACTCTCTGCTTACATAGAGAAATGCCTGGAAGTTGTGGAAAAGGATAAGATTATCGGGAAACATAAAGGATCAACCCATGGAAACAAACACGTGACAACTGGGACTTGTTCTACAGAGGGATTTGTAAAAAGCCATGAAAGAGGACCAGGGGGAGGGAGCTTAATAGAAACAGATGATGACAAGAACTATTGAGAGCAACAAGTATTTGATATGGATCTAATACAGTACAAAATAATAGGCTTAAAAAGAGATGTAACAAAGAATGTGATTGTACCCTTCCAACCCCAACCCCGTTTTCTCCATCCCCTGCTTTTCTCCTATATACCTTTCCTCCCTCCCACCTGATTCCCCTTGTTCCTTCCTTCCTCTCCTCACTTGACAAAAAGACTATTTGTTTATCACCTCAAATGTATCAAAGCAAAAGAGGGGGCTTTGTCTGTAGCCTAGTTTTGCACCTCAAATATATTTTAACTTCACACAGTCATACACAACTTCCTGGTAACTGAGCCAGAGATTATACTAATTTAAAAAAGCCAGACCAGTTTGGATCACTAGGTGAACTGCTAACCTTCATAATGGTTCACAACAACCAGAGGTATCAAATACACAAGACAAGGCAGGTGCTGGACCCTGAAATTTTACACTAGCAAAACTGGTTGGTACTTGAGACATTTGTTTTGGTTTTTTGGTTTTTGTTTTTGCAAATACATAGTCTAATGAACTCTATGTAGCCAAAAACCAGAAAACCAATTCATTCTGAGATATCCACTTGGATTTTCTGAATGTTTGGAAAGATTTCACAAGAAAGCAGTTAGGTAGGATGCCATTGGAAAGGTAATTTTAAAAAAGCCAAGTGTGCTTGCTTATATACCACCCCATAGCGCTTCAAGCACTCTCTGAGAGGTTTACAACAGGCCTGCCCAAACTTCGGCCCTCCAGATGTTTTGGACTGCAACTCCCACAGTCCTTTGTCATTGGAAATCTAGGCTTAGAATTCTGGGAGCAGTAGTCCAAAACATCAGGAGGGCCAAAGTTTGGGCAGGCCTGGTTTACAATGACAATGCAGGCTACACATTCCCCTTCCCCCCTCCAGCAAGCTGGCAACTCATATTATCAACTTTGGAAGGATGGAAACCTGAGTAAACCTTGAGACGGCTATGTAGAATTGAACCCGAGGTCATAAGCACATGAACTGCAGTGCCGGAGTTTAACCGCCGCCCCATCAAGCTAAATTATCAAATTGACAGCAAAACTCTCCTCAAATCCAGTCAAAGCAAAAAACATCTCTGCAGAGCCGTAGCAGTTGGAATCTCTGTGTGGAAACCAGATTCCTCCTGACAGTGGGAGCTGCAGCAGTTGTCTGCATAACAAGTATCAAGTCCTTCCTCTCCCAAACAGACTTACAGGGCCTACTTGGGACCAGCATGGCAGGACATTCACCATCTCTCAAAACTTCAGCTGGGCTCTGGAACAGAGTGAGGGAGCAAGAGAGAGAGAGAGAAGGCAGCAGTAGTTAATGCCTGGCCAAAGGAAGAGATTTTTATACGCAGGAAGTTGGACGTGATAGCCCTTGAGGTCCCTCCCAACGCCCATTAATCCATCCTACATTTCAACTACGTAGTTCCCGTGCTTTCTGGCTCTTCATATGATGCACTCACCTTATTCAGATCTTTAAACCCCGGAACACAAAACTGCAGATAATATTCATGGTCTTTGATGATTTTGGAGGCAGTTAGCAGGGTGAGATATCGATTGGGACACTGGCTTACACAGATCTGAAATAAGGCAAAGAAGAATAAAAGTCTCTCGCAAGCCTTGTTTATTTAGTTGGCATTAGCTGAAGTGAATTTCCACAATGGAAAAAAAGTCCTTTGCTTTTTTTAAAGTGCAGTACAAATTCTTGTACTTCATGCCAGACCAAGTTTGACCACTAAATGAGCTGATGACCTCCATGGGCCTTTATACACGACCCCTAAACTCCGCAGCAAATGGCTGCAAACTCCGGACCTTACAAGTGTTTTCCCACCAGCTCTGGAGTTTGCAGGAAATTAAGTGCGACCCCGCCCACCTAAGCGCGACCCAGCTGCACTTTCTTGTACCTGCTTGAGGTGGGTGAAAATCCCCAGGTCCGGATTTAATCTGGTCAGTGCGGGGCTCTCCTGGCTTCTGCTTGTGTTTTTTTTGCCTCCCGCCCCTTTAAGAGAAGAAGTGGGAGGAAAAAAAGCAAGCAGAAGAGAAATGGAAGAGAAATGGAGCTCCCGAAGCTCCTCCAGGTGAGCTGCATTTTTTCCTCTCTTTCTCTGGTGGGGAGGAAGGAAGAGCAACGAACCCCTAAGATCTTTGGTCCGAATTTAAGGGGCCAGCAGATCTTAGGGGTCGTGTGAAAAGGCCCCATGATGGTTTGTTGCCTTCACAACAAGAAGAATCATGACTTAGTCCCACTGCAATATTCTGCTGTGTCCATTTGTCTGTAATACATATTTGGTTTGGCCACACATATTCTCCTGTATTTCTTTTAACTAACCCCACCATCTTGTACTTGAAATGGGTGAAATTATTTTTGTCCTCATCTGAGCACCCAGAAGCAACTGATTCCCAAAGGAAAAACCATAATAGAGCCTAATGGATTATTTCTCCTAAGGTTACAATGCTATATTAATTCACTTGCTATATTCATTTAATAGTTCGAAAGTTCAAATCCACCAAAGAGGCAGATCTTTTTTTTTTTTTTTGAAATGCCACTGTGCTACAAGTACATAACTGGAGTACAATTATAGAGGAGAAAATAAAAACTTAGAACAATCGTTCAAAAGGAATTCTCACGTATTCAGTGAATTATTATAATATTAAAACTATATGCTAGGTGCTGTGGGTTTTCCAGTAGGAGTAGAACTTAAAAATGTTAGCAGATTCAGCGAATTTGGTTTAAATGTCATTTTCAAACACTTTCAAAGCTTTATGTAGAAATTGTTTTATTGGAATATTTGAAATTATGTAAACAGTGGGTTTTCCAGTAGGAGTAGAACTTAAAAATGTTAGCAGACTCAGCAAATTTGGTTTAAATGTCATTTTCAAACACTTTCAAAGCTTTATGTAGAAATTGTTTTATTGGAATATTTGAAATTATGTAAACAGAACAGCTTAATTTCCCTTATATTTAATGTAGAAACGTTTCGCTGCTCATCCAAACAGCTTCATCAGTCTGAATACAGCTAGTGTGAGTCCTCTATCTTATAGTCAGTCAGCTTTGACCTCTTGTCACCCTGGTCTGAATTAGGCTCATAAGATGAACAATGGCCTGAATAGGCTCATTAGGGAGACAATAGTATTCATAGCCTTAAGGTGAACAATGGCCTAAGGTGCTGAAACCTATCAAGAATGGGTCATTTGCTATGGCCTTGGTAGTGAAGGCTTTTTGATTTGTCTGGGTACTTTGGAAAGCACACCCTGATAAGTAGCAGATAGACTATGTCTGAGGCCACCACCTCTGTTGAGGGAGGGGGTTTCAATGCTCACATGAATGGCTTCCCTTACTCCTCTCTCAAACCACCTCTTTTCTTTGTCTAATATGTGTACATCCTCATCTTTGAAAGAGTGCCCTTTGTCCTTCAAGTGGAGGTGTACTGCTGATTCTGGTCCTGAGCTGTTACCCCTCCTATGTTTGGCCATCCTTCTGTTTAATGGCTGTTTAGTTTCTCCAATGTAGAGGTCTGAACATTCCTCACTGCATTGCACCGCATATACTATATTGCTCCTTTTATGTGTTGGTATCTGATCCTTTGGGTGGACAAGTCTCTGCCTTAGTGTGTTTGTGGGTTTGAAATAAACAGGGATGTGGTGTTTGCCAAAAATCCTTTTAAGCTTCTCAGACACTCCAGCCATATAAGGAATGACCAGGTTCTTCTGTCGGGTCTGGGTCTCAGACTGATCCCTTGTTCTTCTTGTTCTTGTTCTTGAGTGGGGCATCCCAGAAGAACAAGGGATCAGTCTGAGACCCAGATTCGTCAGTCTGAGGAAAGTTAGTGGCAAGTCCTCCATTTAATAGTTCACCTTCATTTCATATCACCCTGGTCTGAAGAGGCTCTTAAGTTGGAGAATGGACTGAATAGGCTTGTTAGGTGGATAATGGCCTGAATAGACTTTAGGTGGACAATAGTCTCAGTAGGCTCATTAGGTGGACAATGGCCCAGCTTTACAACCTTCCCAACTGACAAAGCTGCTTGGATGAGCAGTGAATAATTTGATCTCTCAAGAAAAGAAGTCCAGTTGCCATGACTCAGCTTCCAGATAAACTCGCCTGGATGAAAGAGAATCTTCACAGACATATTAAAGGCTGTGCCAAAGTGGGGCAGTACCTGTGTCGTGGGACACTGAAACTCCAGCAGCACCAAGGGGCTGGCACATTTCATGATGTTGAAGTAGAATAAATAGGGCCTGTTCCTGAAGGGAGAGGAAAGATCTATCAGAATACTGCATATAAGGTCATCATCAGGTGTACACTGATTCATGATATACAGAACACGATGGATACTGTTCTTCCCTCTCTTCTGGCCCCAGTGCATATTTAGTGAAATCTCTTGGGATAGCAAATGTTCCTGGAAGTACTTTCAAACAACATGGCAAGTCTTCTTTCCAGGGCTAATTTTCTAGTCAAGGCATTCAACTCATGGCCAAAGAAATCTGATGTGGTTTTCCCCGCAGTGAATTAAATACACTTTGCACAGGATCAGAGGCATACAATATTATTACAGGTATTTATTTTTACACATTTATTTATTACTTGAATTAACTGTCCTGGTGCCCATTTCAACTACTACGGATGGCAATCTGCTGCTGCAATTTATACAATTTGTACCTACACTATAAAAGAAGAGGATTCTGGCCAGTATTTAATCCACCATGCAAGAAGTCACATAAATAATTAAATAATTTCTGCTAGATACCTACTCATTGATGGTTCCCTTTTGGCCACAGAACTGTCCACGGCTATCTGTTGGATATATCACCTTCCGAGGATCTCCCTGGGTCCATGCTGGAAAAAAAAAGAAATAAATCCACTGTCGGACTTGCAGCATCCCCTGTGTTCCCAGAAATTACTCTGAACTGTTAACGTGCCTTTTTATCCTCAGAAGAAACTCATAAAATAAAGTAAGGCATCGGTCTATCCAAGGCCACCCAGTGAAATCAAAATCAGCAACACAATCTGAACCCAACTTCGAAGTCTCAGCTCACTCCATGACACTGCCTCTCTGTCAGCCTCCCTTCCATCACTATGCAGTGACTCACAAAATAAGAGGAACTGCTTGTGTCACCCTCTATAGCTCTATTTTGGTTAAAAACAAAACCCAAAAACGCACAGGACCCTGTACAACATCACAATAATCCCCTTGCATTATATATTAGAAACTTCCCACAGAACAGGAGGCAAAATAAGAATATACTTCCTGTCAAAATGAATGAGCGCTGTAGCATACATACCCACAACACCCACAACGACATAGCCCACGACAGCAACCAGGAGTAGGATGCAGCAGATGATATCCGTGCAGCCCCTAAGCAGAAAGTAAAGCAACCATTAGGAACTCCATACAAGTCCTCAATTCCTGTTTCCCCAACCCCAAAATGAAAAAAAATTCAGTGGCTTGGGGAGGTCATCATTCTTTTTCCTCAGGGCAGATCTCCAACATTTAAAAGAGGATCCCCTTAACCAAATAAGATCAGGCACTACATGAAATTCATAGAAGCATAAAGTTGGAATGGGCTTATAAGGCCGCTATGTACAACCACTTGCTCAAGGCAGGAATACAGTCATCGGATATCTGCCTGGTGGTTGTCTAGATTTCTCTGGAATGCCTACAGCACTGGAACAATCATCACTTCTTCAGGCTGGTTGCACGGATGTACTGCTCTAAAATAAAGTTTTTCCTGATATTCAACCAAAACCTGATTTCCTGTAACTTGAGCCCATTGTGGTGTGTCCTGCACTCTAGGTTGATTGAGAACAGATCCTGCCCCTCCCCCATAGGACAGCCTTTCAGGTATTCGAAAACTGCTATCATATCTTCCCTCAGTTTCCTTTTCTCAAGGCTACACGTGCCCACTTCTTTCAGCCTTTCCCCCACAGAACTTGGTTTCTAGTCCCCTGTGAAACTCCTGTTAATAGACTGCTTTTCTTTGTGAAGCCTTATGATTCCATTTCATGGATTATACTTGTTTTCACACCATCCTTCAATCATATTTGATGAACAAAATAAAAATTAGTCCCTTAAATACACGATTGGCAATAGAACCAGTTACCTCAGGAAATAGTGAGTGCTCCAATGCTGGAGGCATTCAAGAGAAAACTGGACAACCCACCTGGCATGGCAGTAGGTTGGTCTGGATGGCTCTCTTCCAACTCTATGATCCTTTGATTTGTATTCCTGCCTGGAGCAAGGGGGTTGGACTTGATGGCCTCATAGCCCCTAACCAACTTCACTATGATTCTGATTATTTCAAAATAGGATTCCTATGTGTGAAAGATAATCTTTAGTCATTGGTTTAGAAGACCACAGAAATCCAGCAATAAGTTGCAGCAAGAATAGACCCTTTGAACTGGTGGGGATTTCATGAGTGAACTCTTCATGTTCTATTGATTCAATAGTCCTATTGTAGTTGTGACTGGATTTCAGCCACCATTTTGGTAACAAAGGTGACATGACAGATGTGCACCCCTTGAAGGAACACTTAATACATATTATTTATCAAGTACTGGGTAAATTTGAGTTTAAATAATTCTAATCTTCTGTGGTGCAGTAGGACCCCCTTATCCACAGGATCAGTATCCACAGGATAGAGGAAGCAGCCTCTGATGTGTCATTTTTCACTCTCCCTGGCACTGGCCAATTAGACAGGGATGCATGTCCCAGCACAGCTCCTGACTGGCCAGTGCCAAGGAGAGTGAAAGATGACAGGTCAGAGGCTGCTTCTTCATTGGAGTTGAGCCCCGCGCAACCAAAAACAAGGTAAGATACTGATTGATTTTAGACTTGAAGGTGGGTCCAGGTACCGAATGGCAGCTATGTTGCCGTGTTTCATTCCAAAACGAAATGCCCATGTCTACTCAATAGCACAACAAGATTAAAAACTGGTATAATTAAGCTTGAGTTAAAATACAATAAAAGATGAGATGGAACTGCTGGATAGCTCCGTGGTTTGTGCTTCTGCCTGCAGAGCCAGAGGTTGGGAGTTTGATTCCCCACCGGGCCTCTTTGGCAGGGCCTGGACTTGACAACCCATAAGGACCTTTCTGGCTTTGCAGTTCAATAATGATGATATTTAATGCTGCCTAGATGCCCTAAGCACATCCGATCTTGCCCGATTTCAGAAGCTAAGCAGGGTCGGCCCTGATTAGTACTTGGATGGGAGACCACCAGGGAATACCAGGTGCTGTAGGAACTGGCAAGCCACTCCAGTATTCCTGCCAAGAAAACTCCATGGTCATGGAGTCACGAAGAGTCGGTCACGACTGTAACGACACAACACACACAAAATACAATAAAATGAAATGCAATTAAATTAATCCTAAATTAAAATTCAGTTTAAACAAACATTGATTTTTTTAAAGCACAGTGTGGTACTAAAAGCCTCTCTCAGAAGATGTACAACTGCTCAAACCCCACAGCTTACCTATCATAAATAGGGCCTTTGAATGTAGGGTCATATTTTTGAGGTGTCCCTAAAAAAATAGAAGAAGAAGGAAAAAGGAAATATTGAGTTCAGCAATTTTGAATGGTAAGAAATTAGAAACAGGGTAATATATTTACATCCATATATTGACTGGAAAGTTCCCCTACAGAGGGCTGACTTCAGGGAACCAAGCAAAACTGTGAAAGGGTTCCTGGCAGACTGAGTCTTCTTTCCCTTTCTTCCAGAATGCATTGGTAAGTGGCCAGATGATTAAGCAGGCAGGGGCATTACATCATAGATAATATGCAGTAGGATCTTGCCAGCATTGGGACCTGACCAGCACTATATTTCAGCTGGCACTACATATACAGTATTCATTTTATCAGCTAATCCCAGAATGAAACCAGACTATCATTGAGAAGCATTTCCAAACTCATCTGGGTATCATATTTTCACTTTTGCAATAATTCCAGGCATTTTCAAAACCAGTTAATTCTATACAACTTTTATTTCTAGGTTTCATATGAAAAACATAAAAGCCAAAAGTATCAAAGGCATGTACCTTTTAAGAAATCGCAGGCATGTCACCTGCAAATATCATTACAGCTATGAACAAAGTGTTGGAAAATGCTTAAAAATATGAAAAGTGACTGTAAGTTGTATTGAAATATAAAACATAGAAGTGTTGAAATGCAGGAGCTAAATACAGTTAAGAATACAAGAGCATATTTAAAATACCAAAAATAATGATTTAAGTTACATTCTGAAAAACTGAAATGTTTCTATCAAGAGTATAGTCTCTTCCAAGAGTACGAATAAGCAGTAGAGGTTTATAACTTAAAAATACATCTCTAGAATACATTATTCTTAAGAATAAACTGTAAAAAGCATTATTCACCCTGTTAGCACCTCTAAACATACACACATGCATGCATGCATGCGCGCGCACATTTCTAGAAAGCTCACTTACAGTATATCACAGAAGAGAGTACACCCCCTCACATTTTGTAAATATTTTAGTATATTATCATGTGACAACACTGAAGAAATGACACTTGGTTACAAAGTAAAGCAGTGAGTATACAGCTTGTATAACAGTGTAAATGTGCTGTCCCCTCAAAAGAATGCAAAACACAGTCATTAATACCTAAACTGCTGGCAACAAAAGTGAGTACACCACTAAGTGACAATGTCCAAATTGGGCACAAAATGTCAATATTTTGTGTGGCCACCATTATTTTCCAGCACAGCCTTAACTCTCTTGGGCATAGAGTTCACCAGAGCTTCACAGGTTGCCACTGGAGTCCTCTTCCACCCCTCCTTGACGACACCACAGAGCTGTTAAATGATAGAGACCTTGCACATCTCCACTATCCATTTCAGGAAGCCCCACAGATGCTCAATAGGGTTTAGGTCTGGAGACATGCTTGGCCAGCCGATCGCCTTTACCCCCAGCTTCTTTAGCAAGGCAGTGGTTGTTTTGGAAGTGTGTTTGGGGTCATTATCATGTTGGAATATTGCCCTGCGGCCCAGTCTCCAAAGGGAGGGGATCATGCTCTGCTTCAGCACATCACAGCACATGTTAGCATTCATGGTTCCCTCAATGAACTGTAGCTCCCCAGTGCCGGCAGCCCTCATGCAGCCCCAGACCATGACACTCCCACCACCATGCTTGACTGTAGGCACAATGCACTTGTCTTTGTACCCCTCACCTGGTTGCAGGCAGACACGCTTGACACCATCTCAACCAAATGTTTATCTTGGTCTCAATGGAACACATGACATGGTTCCAGATATCCACGTCCTTAGTTTGCTTGTCTGCAGCAACCTGTATATGGGCTTTCTTGTACATCATCTTTAGAAAAGGCATCCTTCTGTTACGACAGCCCTGCAGACCAGTGTTTGGCATATGGTCTAATCCCTGACAGGCTGACCCACCACCACCCCATCCCTTCAACCTCTGCAGCACTGCTGGTAGCACTCATATGTCTATTTCCCAAAGCCAACCTCTGGATATGATGCTGAGCACAGGCACTCAATGTCTTTGGCTGACCATGGTGAGGCCTGTTCTGAATGGAACCTGTTCTGTTAAACTGCTTTACATTCTTGGTCACTGAGCTGCAGCTCATTTCCGGGTTTTAGAAATCTGCTTATAGCCTAGGGCAGGCCATCTTTATGTAGAGCGACAATTTGTTGTTTCAAATCCCCAGATAGTTCATTACCATGAAGTGCCATGTGGAACTTCAAGTGACTAGCATGAGAGAGTGAGAGCGATACTGTAACACCGAATATGAGAGTGAGAGTACTAACACCTGCTCCCCCTTCATACCTGAGACTTTGTGACACTAGCAGGTCTCATGACACCAGTGAGGGAAAATGGCTACTTGGGCCAAATTTGGACATTGTCAGGGATATACTCACTTTTGTTGCCAGCAGTTTAGACATTAATGGCTGTGTGTTGCTTTATTTCGAGAGGACAGCACATTTACACTGTTATACAAGCTGTATATTCACTGCCTTACATCATGGTGCATCTCCAAAACAAAGCCATTTGTTTCCCGCTTGAGCTCAAACTTCCAGTCCTCTGCCCAGACCCGAGCAGGAAGTTTAAAGGCTGGTTGGCCAGGCGAGTCCTCTTAGTGTCCCCACCCCACCCCTCTGGATGGCAGGCGAGGAGTGCTTCTCATTGGTAAGTTCTCTTTTTTTTAATTCCCTCCTCACCATCACCATCACTGTCTCCGCAGGCCAACCAAGCCCAGAGGTGAAGAGGGTAGTTGGCTAGCGGCAGCAGTGAGGACAAAAAAAACACCCTTTATTCCCTCGTTGCAGCCAACACCGCACTACCCAGCGTTTGGGGGGGGGGTGTTGGGGCCAAAAGCTTTCACCCTGGCACCCCACCACTTGTCGCAATCATTATCCTCAGATAAGAGCGTTTGCTCTTATCCGTGGATTTCACTATCCATGAGAGTTCCCAGAACCAATCCCCTGAGGATATGGCGGTCCTACTGTACTAATATATTTACAAAATGTGAGGGTGCGCTCACTTCAGTGATGTACTGTAGCTTTGGCCCCTTAAAAATCTAATTAGGAAATTCATTCATAGTGACTGATGTTATCTTCTCAGCTGCTCTAAGGAGATGTACCTTGCATCAGTTCCATTTTGTTGTCTCCTACTCTCAACATCCTCTTTGGAGCCGGAGGGAACCTCAAGGATCTAACCCTCTATGAAGGAACCACAAAGGGGAACTGAACTCCCAACCCAGGCATGTACCTAAACCACTGAGCTTTCCAGCAGTTCTTTGAAAGTAAAAAGGCAAAGGTTCCCGCTGGTGTGCTAGTCATGTCCAACTCTAGGGGCAGTGCTCATCTCCATTTCCAAGCCAAAGAGACAGTGTTGTAGAAGTCCGTGGTCATGTGGCCGGCATGACTGCAACTACTGTCTTAGGCTAAAACAAGAGTGGAGATGGTGCTGGGGCTTTAGAAATGGAGAGTAAAATGATTTACTTTGAACTAAACACGGCCTGGTAGCCATTGGGCACAACAGGCAGGTTTAAGATGCTCTCTCTCTGCTGCTGCTGCTGCTGCTGCTGCTGCTCTATCTGCACATGGAAATAAATGGCTTTGTTTTGGAGATGCACCATGATCAATTTTTCCCCTAATACAAGAGGCACACTGTTGTCAGATGATGTGCCCATGTGTGATTGTTAGGTATCATCCTAGAAGTAATACTTCTGTGTGAGAGAATCTCTCTTAAAATAGTTTTTGCCAGTTGCTGACTTGGCACTGCCTTCTATCTATCATGCCTCTTGCTCCACTAACCAACTTTTTTAATTATAAAGGCTCGACTGATTATGATTAATCAAACTATTACATACAACTGTTCCAAATAATTTTTGGCACTTATAACTCCCTCCTGCCATTTTTCCCACCTTGCTGGAGAATGCACTAGTCAGGACAGTTCTCCTCTTACTATGTCACGATACTATATCCCATCTTAAAGGGCAACCCCAGCTTCCAGTGGTTGGTTCTCTGCCCTTTTTTGTACCGAGGTCCTTTACATGCTCCGGTGTGTAGTATCTGCACTGCAAGGGGAAGGGCACGTGGCTCCAGTGTGTACAAAAGACAAGTCCTCCTCCGCGGTAGGTTTGGAGATTGTGGCTGACCCCCCCACGCTCCACTGACACAAATTATTTCCCCGGGTCTTCTCCTGATAGCTCATTCTCTACTAGAGCGAGATCCGGGCACTGGAAACTTGTGGGCGAGGCTGGGACAAGTCGAGAGGGCCGCAAGCAGCCTTTCGCCCCTCGCCAATGTTTTCTTTTGCCGCCATCGCGTTATTACTGCGTGGAAATTAATTGCCTCTCCGCGCTCACTACTACTAATTAACGTCCGGCAAAGGAAGGAAGGAGCACGCGTGATCGACTTTCAGCTTTCCCGGGGGCCAGCCGGGAAGGCGCCATGACGGCCAAGGCGCCCAAAGCAGGCGCGACTGGGTGTTTGGGAGCTCCTCGGCGAAGGAGGGAGGCCGAGACGGAGGTGCCGCCTTCGGTCGCCGGGAGAGCCTCGCCTGCGATCGAGCCCTTGCCGGGCTCAGCCGGGCTTCTCAGGAGTTTCCGCTGAAGTCTCTCCTTCTCCCCACACCCCACCCCCGCCCACCGCTCGTCTCGCTCCGCTCCGCCTCGGGGCAAAGTCCCTGCGCCGCTCCCACGGAGGGACGGAGAGGTTAGGATCCCCCAAGCGCACTTCCCCAACGTGTCCTACCATGCTTGCCGTAATAATTCTCCTCTTCCTTCGCCATCCCGGCCGAGATTCCCCGCTTGCCTTCTGGCCTGCCTTCCCTCCTTCCTTCCTTCTTTCTTTCTTTCTTCCTCCCCCCCCCCCGCTCCCTCCTTCCCCAGTCAGCTGCTGATGGGCCGCCCAATGAGGCGCCCAGCGTTCGCCTTCCTCCGGGAGGCTGAAACTGGCCCAACCTGTCCAGGACCTTTTGGTAGGAGGAAAGAGGCCTTGCCTGTCCACCAGCCGCCTGGGGGTGGGGAGGTGGGGTGGGGTTGGGGGTGGCTTCTTGATTTGTTGCCTTTTGCCCCCCCCCCTCGTGCGAACTGCCTGCTACAGAATCCGCCGCCGGCGCCGCCTCTGGGCCACAGGCGCAAATCCTAGGGCTTCTTGCAAGCGAGATTTTGCCACGTTTTCTCAACAGCTCGGTTTAAGCTGCCTTCGGCCTGCAATTGAAGACGGGAGCTACTCTAGTGTCCCCTATGAAAACTGATTGTGCCTCTTGTAACAACAAAAAGGAGTTTTGAGCCGTGCAGCCATTAAAACAAACAAAATTAAAACTAGACTATGGGTGATACCTTCATAGGCTGCTGGTAGAAAAATAAAAAAAGTTTGCTGAGCTTTCGAGAGCACAAGCTCTCTTTTTCAAAGCAGGTATAAAAGTCCATAAATGGCAAGGGATGTAACAACAAAGACACTGAAACATTGAATCATGTCCTCTTCCTGTGCCATTTTTACAGACACACCCCTAAGCTCCACTGCAAATGGCTCCCAGCTCCGGAGCTTAAAAATGTTTCCCCACCAGCTCTGGAGCTAACAGAAAATTAAGTGCGACCCCGCCCACCTAAGCACGACCCAGTGCAGCTTTCAAGTACCTGCTCTGGGAGAGTGAAAAATTTTGTTGTTGTTTTTTTGCCTCCTGCCCCTTTAAGAGGAACCAGGAAGTGAAGGGGGATCGGAGCAACTTCCACCAGCAGGGAGGTAAGGCTTTATTCTTTTGTCCCTTTTTAAGGCTTTTTTTCCTCCCTCCCCTCACGCACACAGAAGCAAGGAAGTGCGGAGTGGTGGGGAGGAAGGAAGAGCAATGAACCCCCAAGATCTCTGGTCCGAATTTAAGGGGCCAGCGGATCTTAGGGGTCGTGTGAAAAGGCCCTAAGACTCTGAACTGGCACTTAAAATATTTAGGCAACAAGACGACCAGCGAATCAGTGGCTAAGTTTCTTCTCTCTGCTCAAAGAAGATGGAAGACAATTTTGACTTCTGTTTGCTCTTAATATAATTGGGTATTCTCTTTTCTTTTTAAACAGTGCTCATGTAATCTATATACTACAGCCAATGAATATCTGGTATGAAATGTATATACCATCACATACTATATTGCACACCTCATTCTGCTGCTATATGTCTGGAAAAGAGGACATGTCCACGGACGTTACATTAAAATATCAAAGTTAGTATTTAAATTGCCACAAGTTTTGTGTCTTTTGTTTTGTTTTTCTTTTATTTTTGCCTGAAATATTTTATTATTGAAATTGGCTTAGCGATCCTAAAACGCTTCCGTTGTTTTATCAATTTTTAAAATGACATGCATGTATATATTTTTTTTTAAAAAATGAGTCTTACTGACTCTGTGATCATACATAAAGATTGATTCCTTGACTGAAAAGAGGTTTTGCACCTGCCATGCCTGAATGAGAAGCAATCAAGGCAGTTGATTCCTGTGGTTTTAAGACAGCAGAAAGAACGTCTTTCAAGAGCCTCTTACAGAGTGGATTAAGGTTTGATACCGGAACTTGGGTTCAAATACAGTATATGTTCAGGTATATGAAAATCATCAGCCAACAATGAACATCACAGCACATCACAAACACTTGGGGGGGCTAGGTCACTCCCAGCTCCATGGAACTGTAAATCCCATTGTTCCTGGCCAGCAGTACAACCTGGACAAGGCTCCATCCTCTGCCTTCTCTTTCCACCCCAGATCTGGATGTCCTCCCCTCACAATGAGTTCAGTGGTGCTGGTTCTGCATCTTAACGCAGGCGAGGCCCATAGCTCAATAATCAGCAGGTGGCACATTGCAGAAGCAGCAGCACTTGGTTTGGTTTTATAATTACACAGTGAAGGACGCATGATGATGTGGTAGGTAGCCACAGTACACACCAAGCTGTCTGTATTTGAACCAAGAGCTTGGAGACAAGGAAACCCAAACCCCACTGCTGCTAGCCTCTTGTTTCCAGCAACTCACACAAATTTTCAGGCTTCACTATCCATACCCTCAGGCAACAGGCTTTTTAAAAACATGTCCTCATCTCTAGCATTGACTGCTTCTTAAGTTGTTCTTCCAGTCAGTCCATCACTGAAACTGAGGGCGGCATCAGTGGCTTTGTTTAATACAATGAGTCTTTCCACAAATACACATCAGTCAGGCGAGACTGATAAAGTTCTATAACTACAAATTGGATTGCATTACAAAACTGCTTTGTATAGGTTAATACTACTAAAGCCCGCGTTTATTATTTCAACTCTTCCACATCACTAGTGATGTGCTATGTAGGAAGCCTGGTGGCTAGTGGGATTATGCTGTAATGTTTATTTAGATTAGAAGGTAGGATATAAGAATGTGCTCCTATTTTTATGTGGAGGGTTCAATCTCTAGTCTGAATTTCTTTCATTTGGTGGCTTTATTTCCAATCACATCTTCCTCTTTAGTGTGATCCCCCCTTGGGACTTTTGGCAATGGAAAAAGCCCTCGGTAGTAAATTGTAATAAAAAACAGGCTACACCCACAATGTTATATTTTAAAAATGCAAACAACAGAATTTACCAAAACAAGAACACTTGCAGAATTAAAGCAGTGGAGACGCCCAATATTAAAATGTCCCATTAAAATTATAAAGGACAGCAACAGAATTAATTAAAAGGAAAGTAACCAAATGCCTTTGAATGTCAAGACAGGCACTTCCCACCTGGAAAGGCCCCGATTTCATATCCAACACATTACTCTGTGAAAGAAATAGATCTAAGAGTCGCTTCTTCACTCTGAGATGGACAACCTGTCACCCTCCAGATGCTGCTCAACCCCGTTCATCCCTACGACTAGCCATATGGAGTAAGGCTGATGGGAAGATCTTAAGAAGATCTGGGAAATCCACAGATTTCCCCATTCTTTCACAGTTTATGGTGGGAGGAATGTATGAGAGGAGATCAAACTGAAGCATTATTGGCAACTGTCAACGAGCTACCAGAGGTTGCCTTATATATAATGCTATCAAAGAAACGAGAATGGAAACAGTAAAAACTTTCCCCAGATTGCCACCCATTATTTCATATCCATAGAATAATGGAGTTAGAAGGGACCTACAGGGTCATCAAACATCCTCCTCTATGCAGGAATTCAAATCAAAGGGTTTCTGCCAGGTGCCACCTAACAAGCCCCAACAGAGATTATTATACTCATTGCCATGCTGGTTCTCTCTCTCTCTCTTTTTTTTGTTGTTATCTATTTAAAAAGGTAAAGGTTCCCCCTGCACATGTGTGCTAGTCATGTCCGACTCTAGGGGCAGTGCTCATCTCCATATTTAAGCTGAAGAGCCAGTGTTGTGCAAGTCCATGGCCATGTGGCCGGCATGGCTGCAAGGAAACACTGTTTTACCTTCCTGCTTTTTACAGTGGTACCTATTTATCTACTTGCATTTAAATGCTTTTGAACTGTTAGGTTGGCAGAAGCTGGGGTTAGCAATGGGAGCTTACTCTGATGCGTGGCACCTGGGATTCGAACCGCTGAGCTGCCAACTTTGTAGCTGACAGTTTCCAGTACTCTAGCCTGCTGAGCCACCACACCCCTTGTTATCTATAGTCTGGGATTAATTAAGGCATCTGTCATTGTTAGCATTTACTGAACAATGTTCTCCTGGAATGGGACTGAATATGCCATATCATCAACCAGGATCACAACTGGGGCAGGAGGCAGGGGGACATGTGCCCTGGGTACTGTGCTAAAGGGGGTGCCAAACAGACAAAATAGTATTTGTATTCTTCCCCACACTCACACTGCTGGAGGTGCAACAGAATTCATGTTTGCCCAGAGTAATACAGACCATAGTTGTGGGTCTATCGTCAATTATCTGCACCCATGAATCAATCACTCTCTTTATTTGGGCACCATGCATAACTGTATAAATATTTGCTATGCTGTCCCATTCTCATGTCTGAGGAAGTGGACTTGTCCACAAAAACTCACATTAAAATATAGCAGTTAATCTTTAAGGTGCCACAATTTTCTTCTTCAACTTTTCTTTTAAAAAATTGTTGGTTTTTGCCTGACATGTTTAAAAATGACACCCAAAAGCTAATGGAGACCCACAAACTTGAAACATTACACATATTTCCCCTTCTATGTACCCCTCTTTTAAATTTGCTTTGTTTAACATTTTGAAATATGAGTTTTGAAGAATGGAAAGCTTTTCATTGGCCTAATATATAATTAATATGGATTTTAGCTTTTTAATGGAGTCTTACTACTTTGAAAACAAATAATGGTTTGCTGATTTTATCACCCTATACCTGTATATGCTAATTAATCACCAGTATGACTACCATTCATCAACAATTTTGTGAACTGCAATTAAGCTAGTGTGGTAGGTTGTTTAAATGGTCAAGCTGGGATTTAGGAGACATGGGTTCTAGTCTGAGCCTCATGGCGCAGTAGTTAAATGCCTGTACTGCAGCTAAAACTGTGCTCACAACCTGGGGTTCAATCCCAGGTCGCAGGCTCATGCCTTCCATCCTTCCAAGGTTGGTAAAATGAGTAAAGCAGCTTGTGTTCCTGCATATTAAATTGTAAACTGCCCAGAGAGTGCTTGAAGCCTATGGGGTGGCATATAAGCAGAATACTTTGCTTTGTATGAGCTGACCTTGACAAATTGTTATCTTTTAACTTAACTTACATCATGGCTGTTATAGAGACAAAGTGTGTGTAGAGGGGAGGGAGATACAAGTAAACTGCCTTAGGATGACAAGAAAAAAGGCCAGATATACATGTAACAATTCATAAAATAAATAAAAGTTTAAAGGTGATTACAGTACAACCATCTATATACTTTTTGCATTTCGTATCTTTCTAGCTTTACCGTTATAGTTCCCATTTCCCCACTCAGGCCATTTAAACTATCTGCATCTAATGAAATGGGCTCTGGTCTAGAATACTTATGTCATAGTAAAATTGTTTCACTTTGAGACATCACAAGAATCTTCTGCTGCAACAGACTAAGGGGTGGTATATAAGAGAATACTTCCACTGGCCACTTTTCAGACCAGAGATCTTGACAAATTGTTATCTTTCTTCCTCTAACCCCCTGCATCATGGCTGGCTGCCTATAGAGACAAAAAGTGTGACTGTTAGAGGTTCCGGAGATTCAGATCTCTTAAACTGGGGCGCAGGATGACAAGAAAAAGGAGGCCAGATATACATGTCAAAATTTGTCATAAAATAAATAAAAGTTTAAAGGTGATTACAGTCTGCAAAGTCCATCTATGGGTAAACATTTTTAAGCATTTGCAGCCATCTTTCTAGCTTTACCGTTATAGTTCCCATTTCCCCACTCATATGTATAAAAACCTTCCAATTAAACTATCCTCTCTATGCATCTAATGAAATGGGCTCTGGTCTATGAATACTTATGTCATAGTAAATTTGTTTCACTTTGAGACATCACAAGAATCTTCTGCTGCAACAGACTAACAGAATTATCCTGCTAAACCTAAACATATTACAGGGAGTGAGTATGTACCAAGAATACTGCACTTGGTTACATTGATGCAATCTAACAGGCCATGCATTTTCTCTGAGGTGAGGTGCAATTATTTAATGGGCTTTTTATTGAAGTGTGGAGAAAATCAGGGGCTAAAATGAAAGCTAAGGTGGGGCACTTCACTTCGGAGCTTTCCACCTTGCATCAGCAAAAGGCAAAAACTTCATCTGTTGTGTTTAACCATTAGGACTTAGTTTGTTGGTTTTAAAAAAGTCACTTCTGACAAAACCGAGAACAGTTTCCCCAAACATATTCCATATAAACTGACAAAATATTACAGGGAGTGAGTATGTTCCAAGAATACTGCACTTTGTTACATTGATGCAATCTGACAGGCTCTTCCACAATCCAAATATATTGGACCTCTTCACAATCCAAATATAGCTCATAATTCTTAATGTATCAGGTGGAGGTGTACAAGAAAGGAGGGGAAGAAGAGCTCTATCTCCAGACCAGCTTTCAGCCATTGGAAAAGGAAACTATTCTGCTATGCAAACAATTATATCGCCAGAGAATTTTGTCAGAGAATACAGAGAATCCAACTTCAGGAGGTTCACCGGAAATTTCCATCAGCCCAGGGCAGATAATACTGGGATGGCTTCCAACTTTTGTTCCAATTCACACCACTTAACTGCTCAGGCAGATGTGAAGCCTCATGTCGGTGGGTCAGGAGAGTGGTAGGGAACACGCAGGCCTTCAGATGCTGTGAAACTGCCACTCACATCCGTCTCAGCAACACCCCAACTCTGATTTTAGATAAGAACATAAGAACACAAGACGAGCCCTTCTGGATCAGGCCAAGGGCCCATCTATTCCAGTTTCCTGTATCTCACAGTGGCCCCACCAAATGTGTCTGGGAGCACACGAGACTAGATATCTGTCTCCTGATACTATTCTCCTGCATTTGGCTTCTTTTTAAGCCTGGAGATGACACATCTCCATCATGGTTTATAACCTGTGAGGGACTTTTCCTCCAGGAATCTGTCCAATCCCCTTTTGAAGGCACCCAGGCCAGGTGCCATCACCACATCCTGTGGCAGGAAGTTCCACAGACTAACAACGTGCTCAGTAATTTTTTTCCTTTTTGTCTGTTCTCACTCTCCCAACCCTCAATTTGAGTGGATGTCCTCTAGTTCTGGTATTTTGTGAGAGGGAGAAGAGTGTCCCTCTATCTACTTTACCCATGCACTGCATAATTTTGTACGTCTCAATCATATCCCCCCAGGTGCCTTTTTTCCAGACTAAAGAGCCCCGAATGCTGTAGCCTTTCCTCATAAGGAAGGTCCCCCAGCCCAGTAATCATTTTAGTTGCTCTATACCTTCTCCAGTTCCACTATGTATTTTTTGACATGCAGTGACCATAACTGTATGCAATACTCCAGGTGTGGCCATACTATCGTTTTGTGCAAAAGCATAATATTGGCTGTTTTATTTTCAACCCCCTTCTTGATGATCCCTAGCATGGAATTGGCCTTCTTCACTGCTGCCACACACTGGGTAGACACTTTCATTGAGCTGTCCACCAGCACACCAAGGTCTCTTTCCTGATCCGTCATGGATAGCTCAGAACCCATGAGTTGATAGATAAAGTTTTGATTTTTTTGCTCCATAATGCATTGCTTTACATTTTCCCATACTGAAATGCATTTACCATTTCACAGCCCATTCTCCCAGTTTAGAGACATCCTTCTGTCACTCTTCACAAATCTTCTCTGGTCTTCACCACCCGGAAAAGTTTCATGTCATCTGCAAACTTGGCCAGATGACCAAAATGTGCACAATCCCAGGATGTCCCCAGAAGAAAGGAATATTAGAAGAACCTCTGAATACTGTATACCTGGAAACCCCGTAAGGACTGGAGGAAACCTGACATTATAATTATGGATTTGTATTATTTCAGCCGCTTGATCTGCTCTCACTATTTACTGCTAACTCTTATCTTCATCCTGTCAAAAGCTTTACCTGTTCACTGCTGTAGCATACTAAATTGCTGAATAAGACTCAAGTTAAAGTATTTCTGCCCTGTCCATTTTGTTGGAAGGTACAAACATGGGTAGACCTTCACACTGTTTGTATACCTTCACTTACTAGCAAAGTTGGAGCAGAAGGGCTTCTTCCAAGAGTAGCCCTAGGGCTAGATGGGTGGTATAAATATCAAACAAACAAACAAACAAACAAACAGACAGACAGACAGACAGACGATAGATAGATAGATAGATAGATAGATAGATAGATAGATAGATAGATAGATAGATAGATAGATAGATAGATAGATAGATAGATAGATAGATAGATAGATAGATAGATAGATAGATAGATAGAGAGCTCCACAAGCCAACACAAATTCCCTCAAGGTCTAATTTCAGAAAGACCAGTGGCCCAATTACCACACTTTGTAGGCTTCTCAGGAAGGCAACTGACTTGGGCTGGTTGCCAAATCCATAAAGCCAATTGTGGGAGCCTTCCTTTGAAGGGAGTGTTCCAGAGGCACTGCAGTGATGTGCACACACTCCTGGTTGACGTGGCATGCCTGGAAGGGAGGTGACCTTCTATTTCCTCTGACCTTTTGCTTGGAGGCAAAGCCAAGAGGCTAAAGAGCCATTGTTTCTGTAAGTGCTCCAATGTCTTGCTGGTAAACATTGATAAGATTAAAATGGAGCCTTCTGAGAGGAACGATGCAGTTTTTGTGTGTATGCCTTCTCAGCTGGCTAGAAAAGGTTTTTGCATGTGTTTGTCTTTTCTTTGTTCTGTGGCCAACGTTAGCCTGGCCTCAAACTTCTAGAGCAACTCCCCACAGCCAAATACAGTATATTCATGCATCTTTTGTTACTTCTTAAATGCTACTCACTGGATGCCAACAATTTAGAATGATTTAAATTTTAACACTAACAATGTAAAATGTGCTGCAACTCTCAGGATGTCTTGCGTTGTCTTGCGTTGTCTGTAACACAACACTCTCCAAAGCTCTTGGTGGGAGACCCGGACTTGCCTACAGACAACCTCCCAACCTCAAACAAATACTAATGCACACAAAATTAGAAAACAGCAACATGGACAGTGGAACTAAACCTTGCCACAAACCCCGATGCCAACTCTGCCCACACATCTACTCGGGCAACACAATCACAGGACCCAACAATGTTGAATACAGTATCAAGGGCAACTTCACCTGCTCTTCAACTAATATGATCTATGCCATCTTTTGCCAGCAATGCCCTTCTGCTCTCTACATTGGACAAACAGGACAATCTCTAAGAAAACGCATCAATGGACACAAGTTTGACATAAGAAACCACGATACACAGAAACCTGTCTCAAATCACTTCAGTTTACCTGGATACTCCTTGAAGGACCTGAAGGTTACTGTTTTGGAACAGAATCACTGCAGATCAAGAATACAAAGGGAAACAGCTGAAATAAGATTTATATCCATGATGGACACACACAATAAGGGATTGAACATTAGTTGGGGGTTCTTGAGTCATTATCAAATGTAATATTACCAGATTGCCACTTTCTCATGGACTGTAAGGTAAAAACTTAAAAAATTCCATTCTCTCTCTGCCCCCCCCCCTGTCTTTTCTACCCCTCTAACCCCCCTGACCTGATCTGGTTTCTGTCACTTGAGGAATTTAATTCTCACAGTTTAAGACAACATCGGCTGGCGTGAGCCATAAAACCATAAATTATACAGCTCTAACTCAACATTTAATGATTCTCACCAGTTCTACTAACTAACCGTCCCTCCACTTCTCCACCCTCCTCCTCCCTCCCCTCAACTATACACCCCACCTCTATTTGCTACAGCCTATCATATCATCTACAGCCCATGAATATCTGCTATGAAATGTATATCTCAGCTCATATTATATCTTACACCTCATTCTGCTGCTATATATGTCTGAAGAAGTTCACATGTGAACAAAACGTTACATTAAAATATGAAAGTTAGTCTTTAAGGTGCCACATGTTTGTGTCTTTTATTTTATTTTGTTTTGTTTTTCTTTGAATTTTGCCTGAAATTCTTGAAAAGACTAACATGGCTACCCTCGCTGAAACTTCTCATATGCACAAGTGGACAAAGGGGGGTGGATAATTTTCCTCTACTAATTCTCTCTGGATTATGGTACTAGAAGAGGACATTACAAAACTGAACTAAAAGAGATAATGGACATAATGACTGGGGATCTTGGTTTTAAGGAAGATAATGTCAGAAGACTTTAGGAATGAGTGAACCAGCAGAGTGTTTAGTTTTTGTAGGAAAAGATGGAAATAAAAGAAAAGAGGAAGGTGAAGGGGTGTTAGATGAGTGTAGCAAAGGTGAAGAAAAAGGCTGGGTGGAAATTGCTAAAGAAGAGCCCTGGTCAGGGTAATGGGTCACTCCAAAAGTACCCAAAGAGGTGGCACAAAGGAGACTGCAAGGAAAAATATGGTAAGAAAGCCTCCTTTTTGGAGGGGAAACATAGTAAAGAGAGAAGAGAAAGAAAGAGAGGGGAAAATCACTAGAGAAACCAATTACTGGGAGACCAGACCATGCTTAAGTTTACCTGGGACCAGTCATGGAAGGATCTAACTGCCCATCAGAATTTTCAGAGATCAGGGCCAGAGGATCTGGGAGCCAAATTTGGGATGGATCTTCCACAAGTGAAAGAGACTTTCATTCTACTCCTATGATGGAGGATCTTATGGTACCAACAGACAGTCTGATTAAGAATGTTAAAGTCTCTGCGGAAGTTGTAAATAAAGAATCAAGGAATGCTAAACGTTCAGTTTTAAATTACTCTTTTATTTTAAAAAGTTAACCTATGTTTACAAAAATAAACCCTTTAAAGTTTAAAGCTTTTATTGGGTCTCCATCTGCTGATATACTTAAAAAGGAGGGCTCTGGAGAGGGAGTGGGCTTGTCCGAATTTCACAGCCAGAATCCAACTGGTGTTCATACAAGGTTTGCGTAACATATCCTAGCTAATTGTGGCTTAATGATGAGTTGCTGAGGCACATGCTCAACTGTGCAACCAAGATGCACCCTGGTACCACACCAGTTAGCAATATTCAGTTGCAGCAAGTTATAAAAATCTTATATGATCTGAACACAATTCAAAGAGTTAATTAAGACTTTGGCCAAACATTTCTTGCAGGTGCTCTTACTAAAATATGGTAAAATGCTTTCTAAAAATTTCTCACAGTGCTGTACAGAGTGCTTTACAGTGCTTATTGCATTCACCTAGCAATATTATTAACAATCAGCTTCATTTTGCAGTCTGGAACACTGAAGCCAAAAGGCAGTACACTGCAAAGGACCACTCACATAATGTACAGTAATTCATATTTTGTTCTTATTGCTTCTTCCCCGGCTAATTCCCTGTTGAACAGTTTGCCTATGCATATTGCCAAACATCATGCATTACCATCTGTGGTGGTCTGGTGGGTTATTAGCTATTAGCAAGCCCTCCAGCTGTTGTTGTATTCCAGTTCCCATCAGCCAGAGCTAATGTGGCCAGTTACAAGGGATGATGGAAACTGTAGGGCACAAATTTTATTTGACTGATACTGATACCAGATGGATGGAAATACTGTGATACAGCAGACTGAATTGGAACACGTGTGATAAGCATGGCTGAGGAAAGAGTGGAATTAGCACTTTAAAACTGAGCATTTTCATAGCCATCAATGTCTCTGGCAGACATTGAAGGAGAAATAAAGTAGAAGAACCAGTGGTGGCCACTCTCCTGTTTCCTTGATGCTAGATGAGTCAATCCACAACTGACATTCAGTGGTCAGGACCTTCAGAAGGGACAAAACATCATCAGGAATTCACTTCTATCATTCTATCTATTTTTGTGTTTATTAATCCCTTTTGGTGTTTTGGCTGAGGGGCCTTTTGGAATTCCTGACTCTGTTCTTCCTTGAGTCCACTCGTTTCAAAATAACCATCTCCTAATAGGCATTGATTGGCTTCTGCCCTCCTGTGGACTTTTATTACCAGGACATTTTGAGGACTCTGAGGACTATCTAGCACCTGGGTACAGTATGAGATCCATATCATCGTTGTTGCACTGTTGCCTGGTCCTGATTTCTTTCTCCACCACTTGGCTGATCTGGTACAATTTCACTTGACCTAAATCCCATTAAAATCAACCAGACTAATAGAAATGGACATGGCTCTTGATTGGTATTGGTCCACTACCTCCTGCCTTGATCCTTGCCTGGCCTGGCTAATAAAAGTCGCCAGGCCGGTTACAACTGAGTGGGCCACTGCAATGATAAATAAGTCTCTCCAGGAGCACAGGGTATCCCCTGCCATCAAGGGGACACTAAGTAGGCCCATGGGGGGGGGGAGGAACTAGTTTGGTAATGGATCAAACTTAGAACTACCAACTCATTACCAATATTTCATTTTAAGAATGTTCTTGGGTAGGGTGGTGTTAAATAGTGGGTTCATCACACCAGGAGATAAATCAGCATGCCTTTATTTCACAAGTCTCGGTCAAGGAATGGAATAGTAAGCAGTACACACACATACACATTTATAGAAACACTGCCAAAATAAGTGGTAGTCCTCCCTGTGGCCAATTATCTGCAGCTGGCCCACAAGCAACCCACACACACATCACAGACAGTACCATCCCTATCTCACTACATAACACCCCTTCCCCCTGCTAAAATCTAACTACAAATAAAATCCTGTAAATATTTTGATCACGCCTCACTCATTGTGAGCATTGTGGCTCTTCAGCTATGCTAGTTCCCACTGTTTCTTGATCATCCCTCATTGCTGGATTACCCACTCTCTCTACTTCTGAATTTATTTCCCCATCTGAAGTTGTTCCATTCTCCATCGTTTCCATCTCCGTTGTTCCCATTTCTGCCAATGGTGGATTCTCCCCCTGCTACCCTGGCATTACTGAATGGTCCATTTCTGCTGGACCAACCTCTGGAGCTCTTATACTATCTGCCCAGTGATGTCACAGCTGATCCACATGCCAACACAGCAGCTTCCCTTCTCCGATGGTCACCCCATACAACACTGGTCCCCTTATTTCTGTCACAGTTGCAGGAATCCATTCTGGCTTTCCACTATAATTCTGAGTGTAAACCCAAACACTCACTTGAAAATACTGAGGGATCTCCAGGATTTTACACCAGGCGGGTCTGCTGTCAAATCTGGATACAGTCTGTCCAACAAGGATGTCAACCCCCTGTTCATCAACAGTTCAGTGGGACTCCTACCCATGCCAGTATGTGGGATAATGTGCTGCTTCAGTAAGAAATCAGCCAGCTATAATTGCCAATCCCCATGAACTATTTTCCACATGGACTCCTTGGTCATACACACCATTCTTTCAGCCTGACCATTCACTGATGGATAGAATGGTGCTGCTGTAATATGGTGGATCACATTTGCTGCCATAAAGTGTTGGAACTCAGCTCAGGTAAACTGTGTGTCATTGTCTGACACTATAGTATCTGGTAGCCCATGTGTGAAGAACAGCCACCACAATGCCTGAATCACAACAGCCGATGTCATTGATGAAACAGTGACTACTTCCAACAACTTTGAATATGAATCTATTATGACAAGGAAAACTTGACCCAGAAAGGGGACCGTAAAATCTATATGCAGTTTCAACCACAGTGCCCTTATAGTCTCCCATTACTGTATGGGTGCTTATGGCATGGCTGGGCAAGACTCCTGACATGGGAGGCACACTCAAACCCATTCCTCAATAGCTTGGTCCATTCCTGGTCACCACACATAACTGTACACCAATGCCTTCATGCATACTAATCCAGGATCCCCATATGTAGCACCTCCAGGATCCCCATATGTAGTACCTCCAGGATCCTATTCTACAAGCATCCTTTATGTACTGACAATTCATGCTGGCATGAATAAAAAGGCTTAAATTCACTCTCCATGAAGGCCACCCCTTCCATACCCAATTTAAAACTCGAGATAGTATTGGGTCCTTCACTGTATGGCAAACTACATCTGAAACATGAGCAGCAAATTTGGTAGGTCTTCTATTAACATGATGCCATGTACAGGGGGAGGATCTTCTCCAGTACTGGATGGAGAAGATCAACTAAGACATTGGCATGTCCCATTGCCTTTCCTGGATGGTGACATAACACATAGTCATATGCTGCCAGAAACACAAACCAAAGCAGCATCTGGGGAGACAGTACTTGAGGAGTCTGTCAGTCTGGGGCAAAAACCCCTAACAATGGTTTGTGATCTGTAACAATTTCAAAACACAGGCCATTCATATAATGATGAAATGTCTTTACTCCTGCTATAAAGGCCAGGGCTTCCTTATCAATCTGTGCATAATTCCTTTCAGTTACTGATAAGGTCCTTGAAAAATATGCAGTCAGAGCCTGCCGCCCATCTGGCATGCAATGATTCAGCACAGCACCCACTCCATATTGGGATGCATCACATGCTATAATTATTGTCTTTTTCTCATCAAAATGAGTGAGCATGTTATCAGAAGACAACAGTTTCTTTATAGCTCTAAATGCTTCATCCTGGGCCCACGCCCAAGGAGTCTTCCTAGCCAACAACTGATGCAGAAGCTCAGTCACTGAAGCTTTATGGGGCAGGAGTATGTAATAAAAAACTAAAAGCCCCAAGAATGATTGGAGTTCCTTTTTTGACTGTGGTACTGGAGAATTCTGTATTGCTTTTACGTTAGGATCTGTGGCATATAACCTGGCAGCATCTATCAAAAACCCCAGGAACTTCACTTGCAATACCCCGAATTGGCACTTTTCTTTTTTAACCTTCAACCCAGCATCTGGCAGATGGCCCAAAATTTCATGGAGATTATTTAAAAGTTCCTCTGTTGAACTTCCTACCTCAAGAATGTCATAAATATATGGGATGACTCCAGGGATTTCCTCCAACAAGTTCTCTATTAAGCTCTGAAAAATTCCCAGGGCCACACTTACCCTGGACTGCAGCCGCTTAACCTTAAATGCACCCAGATGAGTCACTATGGTTTGGACCTCTGCTGTGACATCATCTATTGGTAATTGTTGATCTGCCTGGGATAAATAAACTTTGCAAAAATCCTCCCTCCCTCCAGTGATGCCAACGGGTGACTTACTACTGAAACAGGGTATGTGTGTTCTTGTAATGTCGTATTTATAATACTGTCAGATATTAGATAGTGAAAACTATGTATTAGACAGGATGTATGATCCTGTCTAATACATAGTTTTCACTATCTAATATCTGTGTATTATATATGTATTTAATTGTGTTAAGAATGAGCATAAATGATGTATGGCTGATGCAAGGTGCTCCAATAGCCATGATGCAATGTGGTATATGGTTGGACAGACACATGTATATACATGTTCTGGAAACCAGTACACGTTGGGCCTTTTGCTATGCTTTGCTATGATTATTTTTCTATATATGCTGTTATGCTGTTGATTTATGTCTCCATGTACTGATGTGATTGCTCATCTGTAATATAGCTGTTTGGTTTTAAGAAACTCTGACTCTGGAATTTGTTCATATTGCTTCCACTGGCAGATCACATTGCAGTTACTCTGACAGGTACACTTATAATAGGCACAAATTCACACTGTTCCATTTGACTTCTGGGCTGCAGGAAGCCACTTTTGGGGCTTGTAAAGGCCCAGGAGGCCCACCGGAGGCCTGTTCCGGGCACTGACAGGCCTGGGGTAAGTACAGGAGGCCCCACACAGGCCCACCTGTCTCGACCTGCAGCTTGCCCCAGGCCCAGCACTGCCTGCCTGCTTCCCTGCTGCCCACCCACACCTGCGGTCCCAGTAAATCCGTGATATACCAGGACTGCAGTATATGAAGTGTGATATGGTGGGGGAGTACTGTACTCCCTCTTCGTCTTCAGCGTTATCCTCGACACTCCCTTGATGTACAGCCTCAGCCCTCTGTGGCAGGGGTAGGCTCCCCACCATGAGAACTTCGCACGTTGATTGATCTACAGCCTCAGCTGCCAAGGCTTCCTCAAAAGCCATTTTAAAGATCAGTTATTTTTAGCAAATAAATTATGTTGCAACTCCTCATCCCTCAGCCCACAAACCAATCAATCTCTTAGACCAGTGATGGCGAACCTCTGGCACGGGTGCCAAAGGTGGCACTCGGAGCCCTTTCTGTGGGCACCCAACATCACCCCTTCACAGCCACCTGTATACAGGTTAAATTACCGTATTGGCACTTTGCAAAAATATTACTGGGTTTTGAATTGCAGTTTGGGCACTCGGTCTCTAAAAAGTTCACCATCACTGTCTTAGGCAGTTACTTCACGTCCTTCTTTGTTCCACGACTAGTGTTGTACCATGACAGCGTAGGTCGCAATCACGTGATTTTGTCCCTGTGTCAGTGTTCCCATGGTCATGATAATTTGTCTCATGACAAGTGTTACCTCATGGTCTTGTACTGTGACAAACACAGCATTTGTCTAGCTTCCTTTTTCCTTCTTTTGGGGGGTGGGGGGCTTAAAAACTTTTTCGATATTTCAAATTACTGGTGATCAGGGTTTCATACGCCAATGCAGCAGAGTAAAATTAAAAACAAACAAACCCGGACACAGTTTTCTGAGAGAAACAAATCTTTTGTTGCGTGACAGTCATTACACGGTGTCTTGTATCGGAACAGAAAGTGGGAACAAAGAGTGACAAGGGAAAACCCTACCCCAGCACCAGGTACAGGATTGTCTCACTTAGAACCCATTCTAGGGGTATGGTCGAGACAAATTTCAATAGCTGCATGATGGTCATTGTCAATCCCCGCACACAGAACACGCAGCAAGCCAAGTTCAGTTCTTTGCCAGGAACTTTAGTTGTAATCCAGATAAAGTACAAAGTACAGTCCGAGTCAATCCAGAATAATTTACAGAGCCAAATGCCAAGTTCAAGGGAAACAGAGAAACGTCGTAGTCAGGAAGCCAGTCCAAGGTCAGGAAACAGAGAACGCTGTAGTCAGAAAGCCAGTCCAAGGTCAGGAAACAAAGTCAGGATAACACACAGGAACGTGGTGGCAAGGTAAGTGACACGTTGCTCCCACAGAGGGTTCAGGGTAAACTTGCTAGCTTTATCCTAAAACAGGGAGCACACCCATATCTCTGGCAAGGCTCCTGCTAGAACTCAGGGCTTTCAGATCTAATTCTACGCCTATCATTAAAGATCCTTTCCCTAGATCTCCTGTTAGTTCTCCTTTGCAGGATCCTGCTCCTAGCCCTTATGGGAGGAGGAGATGTGCCCTCAGCTGCGTCCTCAGACTCAGCTGCCTGCTGAGTTGAACTACAAGGCTCCTCCTGCTGCTCTCCAGCATTTAACCCTTCATATTTGGGTTCCATGACAGGCAGGGTCCTGGCACTATCCCCCTCCCCATGGTCCCCCTCTTCCGATGGGCCAGGTTTATCTCGATAATTATCATGAAATTGCTGAATCAACTCCGGCACATGTAAGTTAGACACCGGTTCCCAAGATCGAGCTTCTGGTCCATACCCTTCCCAGTCCACTAAGTATTGCAACCCCCCCCAAAAATGTATCCGGGAATCCAAAATTTGGCGGACCCCATACTCCTCTTCTCCTTCTACTAAGATCAGTGGAGGAGGTTCAGGATTTGGTGGTCGGTTGGGGTCAGGATCTTTGGCTGGGACCAAGAGGGAATGATGGAACATGGGATGAATATGGAGGGATGCAGGTAATTGTAGACGGAACGCCACTGGGTTGATTTTTTCTAGGATGGGGTAAGGGCCGATGAATCGAGGATCTAGTTTCCGGGATCACCCAGGATGTCTCAAATATTGGGTAGAGAGCCAAACTTTCATGCCTGGATTCAACTGTGGACCTTCTTGTCTTTTCTGATCCGCTGCTTTTTTATATGCTTCCTTGGCATGATTGAGTTGTTCTTTCAATAATTCTTGAATGCCATGAAGTTCTTGGATATAAGCATCGGTAGCTGGCACAGAGGTGGAAGGAAGGGTGGTTGGAAAGTACCGAGGATGATACCCATAGCTGGCCATGAATGGGGTTTGACGAGTGGATGAATGTACAGCATTGTTGTATGCAAACTCAGCTAAAGGCAACAAATCCACCCAATTGTCCTATTGATAACATGTATAACAATGTAAATATTGTTCTAAAGTGGCATTGGTGCGCTCAGTCTGACCATCTGACTGTGGGTGATAAGCGGATGACAAGTGAACTTGGGTTCCTAGTGCCTTGTGCATTGCTTGCCAGAAACGAGAGGTGAATTGGGGTCCACGATCCGAAATAAGGTGTTCAGGTAAACCATGAAGCCTGAAGAGGTGTTGTAAATAATGATGAGCTGTTTCTGCTGCGGTAGGAGATTTAGGACAAGGAACAAAGTGGGCCATTTTGGTGAATAAATCTACGAAGACCAGGATGCAGGTAAACCCTTTTGAGTGGGGAAGATCCGTGATAAAATCTAGGGAGACAGCATTCCAGGGACCAGAGGGTGTTGGCAAAGGATGCAACAGACCTGAGGGTTTAGCCACCACATCCTTTGCTTGCCGACAAACTTCACAGGAACCCACATATCGGGCAACATCAGCATGGACCTGTGGCCACCAGAACTCTCTTGTGAGCAGATGCAGGGTTTTGTAAAGTCCAAAGTGTCCAGCAGGTAAAGAATCATGAGATAGATGCAATACCTGGTTACGAAGGGGACCAGCAGGAACATATAACCTCCCTCGATGTAGTAATAACCCTTGTTGTGCAGAAAACTCTCCATGCTCCCCATTCTGAAGTTCTTGAAGACGTTGCTGAGTCCATGGATCTTGAGCTTGAGATTCCCGGATTTCTTCTGCCAAGCTGGGACACGGATTCGTGGCTGTGAACACAGAAGGAGGCAAGATGGGTGCCACTAAGGTCTCTTTCACTGGTGCCGCATATTCAGGTTTTCTAGATAATGCATCAGCTTTCTTATTCTGAGCCTCAGGAATATACTTGATACGAAAAATCGAACCGGGAAAAGAATAAAGACCACCGGATTTGTCGCTGAGACAATCGCTGAGCTGTTTGTAAATGTTCCAGGTTTCTGTGATCAGTTAACACTTGCACAGGGTGTCGAGCTCCCTCAAGGTAATGCCTCCATACATCAAAAGCTGTTTTGATGGCCAACAGTTCACGCTCCCAGATCGTATAATTCTTCTCTGCGGGTTTTAATTGCCGAGAATAGTAGGCACAGGGACGCGGGGTTTGGGAGGGATCCTCTTGTTGAGATAATACTGCTCCCAGGGCAACACTAGATGCGTCAGCCTCCACTATGAATGGCAGTTGTGGATCAGGGTAGCAAAGTAAAGGCTCCGAGGTAAAGCGGGTTTTCAAGGTAGAGAAAGCCTTCTCTGCTTCTGGAGTCCACCGGAAAGGCTGTTTGGGACGAAGGAGACGGTTTAAAGGTGCAGCAATATCAGCATAAGCAGGAATAAACTGACGGTAGTAGTTAGCGAAGCCAAGGAACCGTTGCAAATCCTTACGATTTTGTGGTTGCTGCCATGACAACACAGCCTCTACTTTCTTGGGGTCCATGCGGATTCCCTGGGGAGAAATGATATGCCCCAGGAATTCACCTTCTTCAATGTTAAACTCACATTTTTCCAGCTTAGCATAGAGTCCGTTCTCCTGAAGACGCTGTAAGACCTGACGAACATCTTGAACATGTTGAGCTGGATCAGCGGAGTAAATCAGAATGTCATCTAAATACACAATCACACAACGATCTAGGAGATCCTGGAAAATGTCATTCATCATCCTCTGAAACACACTGGGTGCATTGGTCAGACCAAAAGGCATTACTAAATGTTCATATTGACCGTACCGGGTCCGGAATGCAGTTTTCCACTCGTCTCCCTTACGGATATGTACCAAATTATACGCCCCCAAAGGTCCAGCTTAGTATAACACTTAGCCCCTTTCAACCGGTCCAAAAGTTCAGAGATTAAGGGTAAAGGGTACCAGTCCCTAATAGTGATCTTGTTTAGTGCTCTATAATCATTACAAGGATGAAGCTCCCCTCCCTTCTTCTTGACAAATATCACTGGTGCAGACAATGGTGATTTGGAAGGCCGTATGAACCCACGTCGAAGATTTTTATCTAGAAAAGCCCTCAACGGTTCTAATTCTGGTTCGGACATGGGATAAACTCGCACCACAGGAAGAGGTGCCCCAGGAATCAAATCAATGGCACAGTCATAGGGTCGATGTGGAGGTAGCTTGTCAGCCCCCTTTTCCTCAAATACATCTGCAAAGTCTTGGTATGCCTGAGGCAAGACAGGGTCAGATGTATCATGGGCAGATGCCAGTACAGTAGAGGAATGTTGCTTTGAACAAGGAACCTTGAAATATAATTCCCCTTGCACCCAATCCACCAGTGGATTATGAGCTCGCAACCAGGAAAGTCCCAAAACAAGAGGAAACCGGGGCATTCGGGTTACATTAAAGCTAATCTGCTCATTATGATCCATTACCTGAAGAGTAAGGGGACAGGTTTCCTGCAATGTGTTTGGTTGTTCTACCCTGCAGAGTTCATCCAGCACTTCATCTGCCAAACCTTCCATATACTGAGAAATCAGTGTCGGCTCGTTCCACTGCAAATCCTGAGCTATCAAACGAAATGCAGTGGTATAATCAAACACTGAGTCTTTGCCCTGTTTCAAAGCTCTGAGTCTCCTGTTGGCGGTAGCAGCATGCACGGGATTCTGAAAGGCTGAAGAAATATGGTTCAGGAAAGCCTGATAATTATCCAGGAAAGGTGAAGCACTGAGGAGTAAAGGAGTCGCCCATTTAGCTGCCTGTCCCTTCACTAAACTGATGATAAAACAGACCTTAGACCTCTCAGTAGGAAATTCTTGAGCCCGTACCTCAATGAACAACTTGCATTGAGCCAAGAATGCAGGGAATTCCTCTAATTTGCCTTCAAACCGGTCAGGAGGCAGCAAAGGGCAACGAGGCTATAATGATGCTGGAGCTTGCTGCAATTGAACAATTGCCTGTGACAAAAACAGTACTTGGTTTTGCAAAGCTTCCAGTGGAGTCATTCCAACAGCCCCCTCCTTCTCCATTCTGCTTGAATAAGTTTGGTGGGTGGGAGCAAACTGTCAAGCCCCGCACACAGAACACACAGCAAGCCAAGTTCAGTTCTTTGCCAGGAACTTTAGTTGTAATCCAGATAAAGTACAAAGTACAGTCCGAGTCAATCCAGAATAACTTACAGAGCCAAATGCCAAGTTCAAGGGAAACAGAGAAACGTCGTAGTCAGGAAGCCGGTCCAAGGTCAGGAAACAGAGAACGCCGTAGTCAGAAAGCCGGTCCAAGGTCAGGAAACAAAGTCAGGATAACATACAGGAACGTGGTGGCAAGGTAAGTGACGCGTTGCTCCCACAGAGGGTTCAGGGTAAACTTGCTAGCTTTATCCTAAAACAGGGAGCACACCCATATCTCTGGCAAGGCTCCTGCTAGAACTCAGGGCTTTCAGATCTAATTCTCCACCTATCATTAAAGATCCTTTCCCTAGCTCTCCTGTTAGTTCTCCTTTGCAGGATCCTGCTCCTAGCCCTTATGGGAGGAGGAGATGTGCCCTCAGCTGCCCTCAGACTCAGCTGCCTGCTGAGTTGAACTACAAGGCTCCTCCTGCTGCTCTCCAGCATTTAACCCTTCACATTCGGGTTCCATGACAGGCAGGGTCCTGGCAGTCATGAAGTAACATTTTTTGTACTGCTCCTAAGTGCAACACTAACAGAGACAAAGGGCGCTTTTACACGACCCCTAAGATCCGCTGGCCACTTAAATTCGGACCAGAGATCTTAGGGGCTTGTCACTCTTCCTGTGTCCCCACCCTGGCTGCTGGCTGCGTGAGGGGAGGGAGAAAAAAAGGAATAAAAAATCGTGGTTCTGCCTCCGTTCTTGCCGCGGCAACATTCCTGTCTCTGTAAAGTAGCTCTTAAAGGGGTGGGAGCCAAAACAACAACAAACAGAAGCGAGGAGAGCCCCACACTCACTATCATTACACGGCATCAAGCAATTTTCACCCCGGAAGAGCAGGTACTTGAAAGGTGCGCTGGGACGCATTAAAGTGGGTGTGGCCGCACTTAATTTCCTGTAAACTCCGGAGCTGGTGGGGAAACATTTTTAAGCTCCGGAGCTGGGAGCCATTTGCCCCGGAGTTTAGGGGTCGTGTATAAACGCCCAAAATGGATGTGAAGTAACCGCCTTAGTGCTGTCTCTAAGCAGCCTGCTATACAGCTATCACAAACCTTGTGACAGACTCTCCTTGTGCTTGATCCTGTTTATAAAACACATGACAGCAGGCTATTTCAGAGGGCTGTGGTGAGAAGTGATTTTTCAGTTTCTCTTTAATAATGTTAAAAGACATTGCTTGCAGCTGAGCTGGAGCAATGAGGGGTCTGGCAACCTAAAATGTGGACTGCCCACACAAATTTTAAAAAAATACCCCTTTGCAAAACCAAGTATGTAATCTCCTGAGCTGCCAGGGTAAAACTCAAAATGTGTGATATAAGAGTCCCAGTCTTCTGCTGCTTCATCAAATGGCTCAAAATGACCCTTGCCAGCCATTCTCACTGTCATGTGGCTTCTGGGTGTAGCACTCACTCCTCAGCCAATACAGTGTTTTCCTTCACCCAAATAACTCATGGCTTTCTCTCTCTTCCCATATCCCAGCTTTTGTCGCTCGCCAGTGTTAAATAGTGGGTTCATTACACCAGGAGATGAATCAAGTCTCTGACAGTCAGAGAAGAAATGGAATAGTAAACACACACATGCATATTTATACAAACGCCCTTCCCTGTGGCCAATTATCTGAAGCTGGTCAACAAGCAACCCACCCACACCTCACAGGCAATACCATCTCTATCTCACTACATAATGGGTGGTGTCAGGAACTCCTGGCTGAAACTGATGCTCTTGATCCATTCTAGCCAGGGTTCAGGCCACATTTGCACAGAGACAGAGCATTGGTTGCCCTGTATTATAACCTATTGAGGGAAATCAATGTAGCCAAGGTGCCCTTGTTGGTCTTCCTCAATTTCTCAGCAGCTTTTGATACCATCAAACACGGTGTCTTCTTGGGGAGGTTCTTCAAGTTCTGCATCGGGGCCCCCACTTTCGCGTGGTACCAATCCCTCATGGAGGACTGCCCCCATAGAGTACAGCTGGACAAGATGACTTCCACCCTTAAGACTCTCAATTGTGGGGTTCCACAAGGGATCAATCATCTTACTCATGCTATTTAACATTTATATGAGACCTCTGAGTGAGGTCATAGGGAATGTGGAATCATGTGTCATCTGTATGTTGATGAAACCCAGCTCTACATCTCTTTTCCTCCATCTGAAGTGGATGCTGTCATGTCCCTAGAGTACTGCTTCGATCATGCTGGACTGGATCAGAACCAATAGGCTGAGGTTCAATCTGGGCAAGACAGAAGTCCTCCAGGTGGGGGCTGCTTCTGTCTGATGGTTAGGAAGCTCTTTTTGTTTTTTGGGTTTTCTTTGGGGGGGTGACTCTTCCTGCTAAGGATAAGGTACAGAGCTTGGACTTCCTTTTGGACCTGGTGGTCACCTCGGAAGCCCAGGTGACATCAGCATTCCATTCGGCACACATCCATCTGTGCCGGATTGCCCACCTGTGTGCCTTCCTAGATACCGGGACCCACAGCATGTTAGTTCCTGCACTGATACTCTTGAGATTAGACTACTACAGTGCTCCCTACACAGGGCTGCCCTTGAGGCTAATCCAGAAATTGCAGCTGGTGCAGAACAGAACAGCCAGACTTCTAATGAAGGTAAAATGCTGAAAGCCCAGCCTAGCAGCACTGCACTGGCTGCCAATTAGGTTTCACATTGACTTCAAGGTTCTATTGTTTAAAATCAAAAGGGAGAGAGAAAAAACAAGGATTGGCACACTAGAAAACAAAGAAGGCAGGGAAATATACAAGCAGAAAGAAATTGAGAAAATAATACAAAACTACTATACAAACTTGTATAAAAAAAAGGAATTGATCAGGAAGATCAGTGGAAATACCTAGACAAGATTGGGAGCTGGGAGTTCAGTCACCAACATTTAGAGAGACTAAACAATCCAATAACAACTTTTGAAATTATGGAGGCATGGAAAAAACAGAAGAAGGGGAAGGCGCCGGGACCAGATGGAATCCCGATGGAATTTTACCAAGGATTGGAGGGAATTTTAGCCCCACAGTTTAAAAAATTAGTGGAATATATTGGGAAAACCGGCAAAATCCCAGACTCATGGAAGGAAGCGCATATATCACTAATACACAAAGCAGGAACAGAAAAAAAATTAAAAATTATAGGCCAATCTCTCTTCTAAACGTCAGTTATAAGATCTATGCAGCTATCTGGGCAGCAAGACTAAAGAAGGTGCTTGAAGAAATGATACATAATGACCAAACAGGATTTATCCCCAAACGAAAACTAACATCCAATATAAGAACAATAATAAACATCATGGAATATTATGAACAACACCCAGAGAAACAAATGATGTTGATCTTCCTAGACGCGGAAAAGGCCTTTGATAATTTGAATTGGGAATTCATGATTCTACAGTTAAAGAAGATGGGGGCACACAGACTCTTTTTAGAAACAATTAAAAACATTTATACCGAGCAAAGAGCGAAGATCAAAGTCAACAATCAAATGTCGGAAAGTGTCCAAATCATGCAAGGCACGAGACAGGGGTGCCTACTCTCCCCTCTACTATTTGTTTTAACTCTCGAGTCTCTGAACAGACAAATAAGAGGGAATAAGAAAATTAGAGGTCTGAAAATCAAGGGGGAGGAATATAAATTGCAAGCATATGCAGACGATCTAGTAGTAATATTGGATAATCCCCTGCATAGCGTCGAACAAGTATTAGGAGAAATAAAAGAATTTGGAGCAGTGGCAGGCCTAAAAATAAACTATACCAAAACAAAATTTATGACCAAAAATATGCACAAAAAAGATGTGGAGGAACTTAGTCTCAAAACAAAGTTTCAGGAAGTCCAAAAAATAAGATATTTGGGGATTATGATCACAAAAAAACCGAGTAATCTGATGAAGGAAAACTATCTCTTAAAGCAGAAAGAAATAAAGAGAGATTTAGACGACTGGAACAAGTTGCAAATATCTATGATGGGTAGAATCGCAACAATCAAGATGTCAGTCCTCCCAAAATTGCTATTCCTTTTTCAAAATCTACCAATTATACTAAATTTTAAATATTTCAAAGACCTAGATACACTGATCTCAAAATTTATCTGGAAAGGAAAAAGACCAAGAATAAAACTCAAAACATTACAAGACTTAAGAGAAAGAGGAGGGACGGGGCTACCAAACTGGTTACTATATTATAAAGCATGTGCCTTGGTTTGGATAAAAGAGTGGATAACACTTGGGAACCAAAGAATATTAAAACTAGAAGGCCAGGATTTAAGAATGGGATGGCACGCATATGTGTGGTACGGAGGAATCAAGGAGCAGACACATTTTTCAAACCATATAATAAGGAAAGCACTCTCCCTAGTCTGGCAAAAGTTTCAAACACAGAACTATAAAAAAATTCCGGAGTGGGTAGCACCTATAGAGGCCTTCACTCTAAAAACAATAAACCCCAAGGGACTACTACTTACTTATCAAGAATTGATGACTAAAGAGAAGGACATGAAAGATAAAATAGAACTGGAGAAATTGGGCCTAGCAACAGATTGGTGGTCTATGGCAAAACTGGAATCAAGATATAAAAAAGATAAATGTATGGGTTTCTTTGAAGGGAAAACACGGGTGGATGAACTGTGGATTTATACAAATGAGGGAATCATCAAAAAATGTACACATACTTACTAGAATATGAATTGGAGGATGAAAGGGTGAAGGAGGCAATGATTAAATGGGCTCAAAATTTTAAATATAATATTGATATTGATGACTGGACCAAAATGTGGAAAGATAATCACAAATTAATTAAACCTGTCAGTCTTAAAGAAAATATATTTAAAATGTTTCACAGGTGGCATCTGACTCCGGTAAAACTAGCCAAAATGTCAAAAGGGTCTAATAATGTTTGTTGGAAATGTAGAAAGAATCCAGGGACTTACTATCATGCATGGTGGTCATGTGATCAAGCTCAGATGTTCTGGCAGCAGACTTGGAAAGTGGCACAAGAAATCATACAAACTAAATTAAACTTTAGACCAGAAACATTGCTCTTGAATATAATGCCAGAGATTACTGAAAAAATAAAATATATTCTCTTGTACATATATACGGCAGCTAGACTGCTCTGGGCCCAGAAATGGAAAATAACCGAAATACCAACTAAGGCCGAACTCTTGAAAAAGTTACTGGACATTGAAGAACTGGATATGCTCTCAGAGGCGCTGCGAGACCACCCAAGGCATTTTGTAAAGGAGAGCTGGAAGATGATATACAGTTGGGCCCAGAAGCAGACAAATGAACAAGGGGCAAAATAGACATAAAGACGTTTAAATAGTGACATCAACTCTAGAAATCTTGTAGATGGCTGGTTAAGTGTGGAATCACCAATACTTTGTATTAGCAATAGATAAGGGGACAGGATCTGTTTACTATAGACTCTGATCTGTGTTAACATTTTAAAGTGACCCTTAACATTGTTGAATTTTGTCTGTATATATTATGCAAAATAAAATAATAATAATAATAATAATAATAATAATAATAATAATAATAATAATAATAATAATAATAATAATAATAATAATAATAATAATAACTTTCACGCATGCGCCGAGAGGGGTGAGTCGCCTCCGGACGAGCTCCCTGAGACGATAAGTATTTTATAACTTTAAATGGCTCAGTCATAAAGGAGAGAAGTTGAAACTTGTGGGAAAGGAAGGGGGAGTCCTCCCTCTAATCCCCTCCAGCCAGTGATTGATATCTCCCTCCGGTCTGGAGGTCTTTCGAGATCAGAGGGTCAAAGGAGAGGAGAGTCAAACGAAATGGCTGCTTTCACCAAACGCCAAGAAGACCTCTTGATAAGCAAAACTGTACAGGCAGTGAAGGAGGAGATTTCTAAAACAGTTCGAGCAGAGTTACGACGAGTGATCCAGGAGGACCTCACAGAATTAATTCAGCAAGAAAACAGGAAATTAAATGACAGCATAAAAAAACTGGTGGAAAATGTAAGCGATTTAAGTGTTGATGTCACAGCGCTTGAAAAAAGGGTTGATCAAACAGAACTGAGATTAAAGAAGATGGAGAATCGGGTTGTTCAAGCTGAGGACAGGCAACGTTGTAAAAACGTCAGACTTGTTGGTTTATCGGAATTGATTAATGCTAAGGACATTATTCCTGAACTTTTATCTCTCTTGGCTGCTAACAATGTGGGAGTAATAACACAAAATGATATAGAAAGAGCTCATAGAGAACTTAGACCCAAACCTAAAGATTCTGCACGCCCGAGAGATGTTATAGTTGCACTGTGTAAGGAGAGACTGGCTGATCAGCTATTGAAAGAGACGAAAAAAAGGATCTTTAAATTATAAGGGGGCTACAATGAGATTCTTCCCGGACTTATCTCTGGAAACTTCAAGGAGAAGACAGGAAATGCGCCCGTATACAAAAGAACTGACTGCTGCCAACTGCAGATTTACATGGATTTACCCAGCTACAATATTGGTAATTAAAAACAATAAACAGTTTAAAGCAAGAAATCCAAGTGAGGCAGAACTGATGCTACAAAGCCTGGGGATTACTTCGCCAGAAAGATCCAAAGGAGAAGGAGATTTGCAAGGAGAACGAGAGCCTCGTGACGAAGAATAAATAACTGTTTGTGTAAACAGAGAATAGCAGAGTTAACTGTGAATGAGAGAAAAATAGTTTAAATGGGAATAGGATATGGTATAGGAATAGGGATATAGGACATAAAGATGTAAAAAGAATATTGTTACAGGACTTAATTCATATGAACTACAGGGATGAAAAGAATAAGATATGAAAAGTGTTAATAAGGGAGAAGGGAGGAGGGAGGTGAAGGGAGGGAGAACAGAAAGTACATGATGCCGGGGAGGGCTGCCATGGGTATGTTTCAAGGTAAAAGGGAGGTGGAGTAGATAAGGAGTACTGAATTAAGTGAGGGGAGAAGGAAGAAGTAAGTTATAGGTTGTGATAATTTTGTAAGGAGAACACATAAATAATGAAATGTTTAGGGAAAGAAAGGAGGCTGAGCAGTCATTACAAATGTGTTAAATATTGTCTACAGGGGCAAAAGGGGAGCGGCAACGGGAAGTCCAACCTTTGCATGGTGCTCAGAATGGGTAGTAAGCCCATGGAAGGGGTGGGGATGCAAAGCAGGGGGGTGGGGGGGCAAAGTAGGGCGGTAAGAAACAAGAAGCAAGCAAATAAAAGCGAATTAAGGTGGAATGGTAAGGCCAAAATAGGTGACAAGAAAGATCAATGGGAGGGGACATGAGATTCCTCTCATTAAATATTAATGGAATGTCTTCTCAGGCAAAACGAATGAAATTAGCACAGCTGTTAAATAAAGAAAAGGTGAAGGTTCTATTTCTACAGGAAACTCATATGGACAAAATAGAAAATAGAGTGTTATTCTCCCACCCAGCATGGCCTACCAAATGGCAGTTTCAATCAAATGGAACGAAAAATCAAGAGGAGTTGGAATATTATTTAGAAATGACCTGGATGTCCAAGTGAAAGAAATAAGGATTGATACTCAAGGAAGATTTATAATGGTCAAATGTTTAATTTGGGGTCAAAAATATACTTTAGCTTCGATTTATGCTCCCAATAAAGGTCAAGTTAGATTCTTGAAAAAATCCTTAAGTAAAATTGAACAAGCCTCTGAGGGGTTGGTGATAGTGGCTGGAGATTTTAATTTGAATATACAGGAAAATAAGGAAACTCAACTGTATTGTAGATCTCATTTATGGAGTAATGTGGCTAGCTTAGAAGGTAAACAGGGGGATCCAACGTTTTATTCAAACAGGCACAAAAAGTTTAGCGTAATAGACTTTATGCTGGTGAGGGAGGAACTTAAAGAAACAATCTCAAAATTTCAAGTGGGGGTATATTTCTATCAGATCATGCTCATTTGTTAATGCAATTAGATTCAAACCTTCCAAAAAGAATTGGAAATGGAGATTTGACCCAAGAATAATTTCTTCAGAAGTTAAGAAAAGGGAAATGGAAAATAAGATAAAAAGAGTATTTAGGGAAAATGATGTAGAAGAAATTAAGTCATCTCTTCTATGGGACGCCTCAAAATCGGTCATAAGGGGGTTGTGTCTAGAGGAAGAGAGGAGATATAAGAAGGAATTGAGTGAGAAAAAAGATAAAGCTATGGAGGAACTATTAGAATTACAGAAAAAATTACAAAATAATTATTCAAAAAGATAGAAAAGCAAATAAGGGAACAAAGAGGAAAATTAGATGAAATAAATAATTTACTTCTATGGAAGAAACAAGCCCTGGTTAAAAATGAATTTCAAAGGACGACAATTCAGGCAGGGAAAAGATTTATATCTTATTTAAAAATACAGAAAAGTAAAAACTTCATTAGGAGATTAAAAAATAAAAAAGGGGAATGTAAATATAAAGAAGAGGAGAAAAAAAGAATTATAATTGAATATTTTAAGGAAGCGTTCCAAAAGAAAAGACAAGGTGAAGAAGATTTACAAGTCAGAAGTAAAATCTCTGAAATACAAAAGAAGAGGCTAAATGATAAGATTACAGTAGATGAAATTAAGGAGGTAATTGGAACATTAAAAATGGGGAAGGCTCCAGGCCTAGATGGTTTTACGACTCTGTTTTACCGGCAGTTTCAAGAGGGGTTAGGGGAAAGAATGGAGAAATTATTTAATGATATAATGCAAGGGAAAGGAATCCCAGAAACATGGAAGGAGACAGAAATTATCCCTATTAAAAAGCAAGGTAAAGCAGAAGAACAAGTAGCTTCATATAGACCAATCACATTGGCTAATCAAGATTACAAAATTTTTACAAAAATATTAGCTAAAAGATTAGAGGTTGCAATTCCAGATCTAACACAGGAGGATCAATATGGGTTTGTCAAGGGAAGATATATAGGTGATCCAATAAGAATAGTAATGAATATAATGGCAGATGCCAAAAGGAAACAAAGTAAAGTAACAATGGTAAAATTGGATATTAAACAAGCTTTTGACTCGGTAGGAAGAGAGTATTTACTAAAGTTATTAAAACAGATGGATATTATAGGTCCCTATGCAAATGCAGTAAAGGAAATTTATAAAGAAAACTTTGCAAGGGTAAGAATAAATGGATCATTAACAGAAAAGTTTAAAGTGGAAAGAGGTACAAAGCAGGGATGCCCTTTATCTCCCCATTATTTGCATTAGCGATGGAACCATTGGCCCAAAATTTGAGAGAATGTGCTCAAATAAAAGGATATAAAATAGGAAAAGAGGAAATAAAGTTAAACATGTTTTGCGGATGACTTAATTTTAATATTGACTAACCCATTAGAAGCAGCAGGTCCCCTGTTTAATATATTAAAGAAATTTGAAAAAATATCAGGACTAGAAGTAAATTTACAAAAATCAGAAATTATGTTTCTAAACGTTCCTAGGAAGGAGCAAGATCAATTAAGATTGCAAATGAAAATGGGAAAGGGTGTTAAAAAAATGATTTATTTAGGAGTGGTATTAACAAAAAATTGGGAAAAACTAGGTAAGGAAAATTATAACAAAACTTGGAGAAAGATCCAGAAAATAATAAAGGGCTGGAAAGATAAAAAAATGGGAATACTGTCAAAAATTAGGGCTTTGAAAATCTTTATAGTTTCAAAATTGTTATATTTATTTCAGGTTCTCCCAATATTACTTTCAGAAAAGATTTTAAAGAAATGGGACACATCATTAAGGAAATGGGCTCTTGGCAAGAAAAATCAAAGAATTAAACATAAAATCCTATATGCAATAAAAGAAGAAGGAGGATGGAGTATGCCCTCTTTGGAAAAGTATTATATAGCCTTCCAATTAAAATGGGCAATGAAGGTGGAGGAATACCCCACACCCAAATGGAAAAGAGTAGAAGATGCAATAAATAACTCAGCAGGTTACTTAGGGATATTTGATAGAGATAAAAGAATACTGAAAGAAGTTAAGGGACCAAGGCAAGTAACAATGGAAATTTTAATAAAAAGGACGAAAATAGGTGGAGTATCGAATTGGGGCCCTTTAGAACAGTTTAATAAAGAGGGGAAGATTTTGTCACAAAAAGATATAAAGAATCTAAAAGAGAAAGGATATTACAAAATCAAAGATATGCATGAATTAATGTCAACAGGAGGGGCAATAAATAAATTAAAAGGGATATTAGGGAATCAAAAATGGATGGTGGCAGAAAGTATGAAAAGGAAATATGATCAATGGTTCCTTTCTCTTAAGGGAAAAGAAGATAGACAATGGGAAGTGGTGTATAAGAAATATGAAGAAAAAAAGGTTGGAGCAGGAGAGATCTATAGATATTTGGTTAGATTGGGAAATCAGAATGAAAATTTAATTAAATATAATTGGGAGGGAGATATGGACTTAAATACAGAAAAGATTCAGGCTATATTATGGGGATAAGAGAGGTAAAATTGGAAAAAATTAAGGATATGCAATTGAAGATATTGCATAAATGGTATTATACCCCACAGAAATTAAATAGAATAAATAATAATATATCACAAAATTGTTGGCATTGTAAAAAGAAAAAGGTACTTTTGTACATATGATATGGAACTGCGAGAAAATACAAACATATTGGAGGAAAGTAGAAAATTGGTTATCAGAAATTACAAAGAAAAGGATTGAGCTAAAAATAGACTATATTTTCTTAGGCCTAGTAGATAGAGAAAAACAATGGAGAAGCGTAAAAAGATTGTCTACTACGGAATAGCAGCAGCTATAATGGTACTAATGGGTGGATGGAAGGACCAAAAGAAATGGAAATATGATAAATGGAAAGATTATATACATGAATTTTTTCAAAATAATTGGATACAAAGTATGCAAGAAGAAAACATAGAAGGGAAACATAGAATTCTAAAGGAGTGGGAGAAATATATAAATTGGATAAAAGGGAAGCCTGAGAACGAGAAATGGGCTAGACTATTCCATCATGCCTTAATAATGTTCAACATGAAAGGATAGTGATTTCGGCTTGCTGGGGGGAGGGGGGTCAATGAGGAAGAGACTAAACGATGATGTAATGTTTTGGAAAATTGTAAAGATTGAAATATATGCTGTAACTTCCTCAATAAAAAAGCTATAAAAAAAAAAAAATAATAATAATAATAATAATAAAAGGTTCTATTGTTAACATACAAAGCCCTAAACAGTTTAGGACCTCAATACTTGACAGAGAGGCTCCTCCCATAAAGAACTGCCCATGTCACTTGTTCTTTCCTGGCTGAGGATGGTGACCATGAGAGAGGTTTGGAGAATGACTATAAGAAATTGAGCCTTGTCAGCTGTTGCACCCTCTGTAGAGATTGACTCACTCCCTCTACTAGGAGTTTTCAAGTGCCAACTAAAAACGTAACTATTCAAGCTAGCTTTCCCCAGTCTATGATCTTTTTCTCTCAACACCTTCAACACTTCTTTAATTCTGCCTCTGCCTCCATGTTTGCAATGATTGCTTGTAATCAGGGCCGGTGCATCCATTAAGGCGAACTAGGCAGTTGCCTAGGGCGCCAAAATGGACAGGGGGTGCCAAAATGGACAGGGGGCACTGCCCAGCCTGCTGCCCCCCACCGCCCCCCATCGCCGCCCGACCCCCCCTGCCGCCGCCGCCGCCCGAAACCTCCTGCCACCGCCGCCCGACCCCCCCGCCGCCGCCCTGCCCGACCCCCCCCACCGCCACCCCGCCCCTTGCCTAGGGCGCGAAAATCCCTAGCGCCGGCCCTGCTTGTAATCATGATTTTTGCTGTGTCTTGGTTTGTGTTTAGTTTAATCCTGAGTGGTTTTTTTCATATTTTGTATGATTTTTGTTTTATATTGTTCATTGTTTAATGACATTATGTGTTAGTCTGTAAACCACCCAGAGTAGAAATTTGTTAGATGGGCAATATATAACCAACAACAACATCAACAATACACCCAAAGTTTGGACTTTCAGTGGTGTTAAGTGATTGAAAGCTGGACAAACAGGTGGCTTGAACTGACAATTGAGTCCTTCATCATAAACAGTATCTTTCCTTTTTGAATAAATGACAAGGAGTCCTGTGGGAGCTTGAAGAGTAACCAGGTTCAAGCTCAGTGGTTTAGGTATTTGACTGTGAAGCCAGAAGTTGTGAGTTTGATTCTCACTGTGCCTCTTTTACAGGAGCTGGACTCAATGATCCATACTAGGTGCCTTCCAGCTATGCAATTTTAAGGTTATTATTATCATCTGGCAGAAGCTTTTGTCAAGTTCAATTCATTGCATCTGACTCATGTCTGCAACAGATTAGCACAGGTAATTCTCACCGTCCCACCCTTTAAGGATTGTCAGCCTTGGATTTAGCACAGATGTCTTAGGTTGTGAGGCCTTTATGTGTGATAGCACATAAAAATTAACCGGTTTAGGCTTGAGGCAGAAACTTAGGCCTGGCCCCTTCTATAAAGTAGTTTACAGAGGCCTCATTCAGAGAAGCGGACAGAGCTGGGGCTGACGCTTGCTCTCCTTTAATAGGAATGGAGCATCCAGCTTTCCTTCCAAGAAATCCATGAACCACATTAGCCAGAGAAGCTATTTCTGTCAGACAAGGGAAGCTTTCAGAGCTCTCCCATCCTATCCCTTTCCTGTTTAGAGGTTCACACAAAACACATTTCCATTCCCCTGGCACATATAATTGCTCTATGCCCGTTTGCAGTTAATAACATCTATCAGCAAAAACAACCTTACTGTAGTTGGGTGAGGAAGGCTGAGTGGGAGATACACACGGGGCTTCAGCTACCACTAGGGCCCAAAACTGACCTCAGAGGGGGGCAGAACTGACCTGAGAGAGGCACATTTTCCTACAATATGTCTGTTTTTGAAAATTTGGCGGTGGGGGGGGCACCGGCCCTGGACACACCACACATCTATATAAAGCTACACGTTAAAATAAGCTTCGACTCACAGCGCGCAAGTAAAAGGGAGGTCCAGTCCCCTCTTAGGACGGAGTGCATGCAGGACGTCCACAGGAGGCTCTCCTTTCTGGCAACACACCTGTCAACTTCGCATCAACAAGAGTGCCGGGAAGCCATCCCTTTCTCTTCTGTGACGGCAGAAGGCTGGATGCGAACTCGGGATCCCATGAAAACCACGACGGCGGTAAAAGTACTGCGCAACTCTTTTGTCATTCTACTACATAACTGCATCCCCAAAGGAGACACCTAGTCCACACACAGGCCGAACGGGTTCCCCACCCCCAATAAGGCCTCCCCACCACCACCACCACCACCACACACACGCAAGACCCTCGGAAGGGGATCGATCCTTAGGACGGCGTCTCCATCCCTGGCACAGGGCGAGGGGCGCAAAAGGGCAACCGCCCCGGCCGCCGGGGGTCTCCGGAACGAAGCGCCCTCTCAAACCCGCGCCCACCGCATCCCGCCCACGGCCCGCCGGCTGCTCCCAAGTTCCCGCCGGCCATCCTTGTAAGCCGCCCAGACAAAGCGCTTTTACCGTGAGGATCATCGGCGGCGGCGGCGCCATCGGGGTCCTTGGGGCGTAGTTCGACGTCCATCGCGGCCGAAATCTGCCGCAACCCGCGAGTGGCAGGAAGCGCCGCTATAAGGCGCGTCTTGTTTGGGGCGTGGGGAGTTGAGAGCCAGCAGGGCGAGGAATGGGTCGCCGGAGACAGAAAGAGACACAGAGAGAAGAAGATGGGCAGCCCCTCCGCCGCCACTTGGCTGATCGGGTGTGGCCATTCACAATAAAGAGAAGCAGGAGGAACTGATGGTTAGACCTGCATACGGTATTGCCACCGAGCAGCGATCGTGTGTGTGTGTGTGTGGGGGGCAGTGAAAACAGGAAAGCCACGCTCGAACACGTATTTAAAAGCCGTTTTCTAAAAATAAAAATGAGGAAATGGTAGTCGGAAAGGAAGTTGGGGCGTTTGGTGCCACCCCTAGCTCTTTTTCCCCCTTAAGTTCTAGAAAGTAAAAACATCAACCCTTCATTCTCCATACCAGCGCCCTTTTAAAGTCTTGAAGGGAGCAGAGGGCACCGCAGCTCATAATTCAAAGGGGGTTGATCTCGCCCACTAAAAGGTTTTCATTGGATTAATGACTGCACCAATCATACCAACACTGAGTCTCCTGGAAAATTCAAGACAAATGCCTGAAATGTTGGCCTGGAATTTATTTGTGTTTCTTGCTATGGTTTGTTTTTTGCCTGTCAATATAGCTCCCCCTCCAACAAATACTGTTTTATGTTTGCAACAAGCAGAGGAAGAAGGGGGTTTGCATGACTCCCAGACCCAACTGAGGCCCATGCTCCCACTCACCTACTTGGTCATTCATTAAACGTTTTGAAATATCAAAGAGCGCTTGCTCACAACTGCAGCTTTTCAAAAACAAAATAATTCTTGTACAATACAAATTTCAGAAATTGGTCCTCCCACAAGTCTGCTTGCCTGAGCCTCAAATCATGCCATTGCTTCCCTTTTTCCAGGTGGCTCAAATAACTCTTCTTTCTGTCAATATTCTGATCCACTGACTAGACAATAACTTTGACCCAACTGGAGCTGTAGCAGGAAGTGTTATTGGATCATTTATTTATTCATTTTTACAACTTATATGCCACCCGCTACCCAAAGGTCTCTGGGCGGCTTACAATCAAAAGAATTAAAACAGTTAAAACATAAAATATCAATAAATAATAATTAAAAACAAAAATAAAAATGTTACACTAAAATTGCCATCAGAGGACCCACAATCTGTATTGTGTCAATTAAAAAAACTTCTGGAACAGGAAGGTTTTTACCAGGCACCGAAATGTTATCAATGTTGGCGCCAGGCGGATCTCACTTGGGAGGGTGTTGCATTATCTGGTAGCTATAGCCCCCCCACCTCTGCTGTGAAAATAATCTAATTAAAAGTGGCATGAACCACTATGTTGCCACCCTCCAGGCGTTCTGGGATTGTAACTACAATGATTCCTCATCAATGGCTATTTTGTCTAATAAGGCAACCACAGTTCATCACTACCTGTGAGACCATAGGATATTTTAAACCATCTAGGATATTTTAAACATACAAGGCTTCACTAGCTGTCATCTGTGCCACACCAGCTGTACCAGAATTGTATAAAGCACATATGGGAACCACATGTTACCACGGGGCCAGATCAGCTCATGAGTATGCCCCAAGCCATGAAGAAAATGAGATGGAATTGTGAAAGCATAACGGGACATCAGCTTATCTACCTGTTAAGAGAGAGGCTTCAAGCTAAAAACTATCTCATCTTCCCCAGATCCACTGCAACCAAGACCTGTGAGTTGAACCTAAGCCCAAATAGCTTTTTGGAAGAAATCCTAGCTATTATAAGATAGTTACTGGGCCATGTGAGCATCTCTTCCATTTGGCAGGTATTAGTTGGACTGAAGTGGCTACAGCCCTGGTAATCAAATACTGTAGTAATGTGCCAAAGGAAAAGTTACTTTTTGGACTAAAACCCCAAGAATCTCCTGAAACAGCCTAATTCTGGGATTTATAATTAATATATATATATATTTCAGGCTCTGATACTTTGTCATATCTATCTGTCAAGGAACTGGATGGGTTATATAGTACCTTCTCCAACTTCTCTCAAAAGGTTTACACAAGTGTCCCTTATCGCCACGACACTGAGGCTACAGATCCCAGACCAAGCTGGCTGAAGGAAGACCAAACACATTCCAGCATAGCTGATGGTACAGAAATTCTCATGGGAACTGTTGGGAGGGGCTGAGGAGTTAATTCCCTGGGAAAATAACCGAATAAAGAACTGAGTGCTGATTGGGTGACATCTTGGAAGATGGGTGGTGACAAAGGAATTAGCTAGCAATTATTTAACATGCTTTCAAAATGGTAGAGTGTGAGCTTTTAGTTAGAAAGTAGATTTTGTACTATGAATTGTGTAGTCCTTAGGGAAATGATTACTTAGAATCCTTAGTAAGCTTTATTGTTTTAAGGATTGCTTTTCTGGCCAGCCCAGGTGAATATGCCTTGTTGTTGTATTGTTTTTTAAACCTGTAAACTGTTACTTGACTTCTTTTTACTTTTTATTATTTTTAATAAATATTTCCATATTTTATCAAGGTGTGGACCTTGGGGAAGAAGTGGCGAGTAGCTAAAGAAACCACCTTAGCCAAAAGGGATACATTGATTATTCTGGATATTTTACACTATCCTACCTTACAAGGTTGGCATGCAGTCTCAAAACGGTACAACCAGATTATACTTCTATCTTAGAAATTAAAACATGTTAAAGCTAAATTCAGAAGAGTCCCACTGGTACTCAGACACACATCTTTCATAGTCTTTATTAGTTTGGGGCTAAAGGGTGGTGTTAGGGGAGAGTGGCAGTAGATCTTTAGTAACCAATGGGTAGAAACTCATCAGAGGGAGAGCCAATCTGGAAATAAGATTAAATTTCCTGACGATGAGAGCCATTACACAGTGGAAGAGCTTGCCTCCCGATGTGGGTGCCCCATCACTGGAGGTTTTCAATAAAAGATTGGACAGCCATCGGTCCAAGGTGGTATGAGGTCTCCTGCCTTGGGCAGAAGGTTGGACTAGAAGACCTTCCAAGTCCAACTCTTCTATGATTCTTATTATTCTAATCATCTGGTACCCCGTTCAGGGACCAGGTTTCCTTACACTTTCCAACTGTCATTAGGAATATTAAAATTAGGGAGAAAGGGGTGCTTAAAATTAGTTGGCCAATGCTTCATTTGATTCACTAAAGCCTTCAAACAAAGTTGCTCGTTTCCCCAACTTGTCTGCATAATAAACCCATGGCCACTGGGACTAATTGCTTGTTGTTTCTATCACACATTTGGGGAGGAGTGTACAATCTTGCTAGCAATAACATAACAATTTCCTGCAAAGTACAGTAACCACATTAGTCTGTTTGAGCATGTCGACCAAAAATAAAACCAGACTTGAAGAAACAGATTATGATATATGAGGGCGTACAATGAAATGTATGAGTTTACTGTATATTTAAGGTGTCACAACACTTTTGTTTTCCTACATATAAATGACAGACTTAGTGCCCATTGTGTCTCTATGGGCCCATAGTAGGGAGATTTAATTTGTACGGTAGAAGGATGGAAGAAGGGGGCTTTAACTCTCCCCCTGCTCAGGGGATTTACCCCTCCATTCCACCTTCCTTGTGGTGTTCTCAGATGCTGGATGATGACTGGTCTAAAGTAGTGGGCACAGATTCACTGAAACACTCTATTGGGATAGATTAGGAGTGAAGGATGTCTTTAGGAACCACAGCTTTAAAGCATCTCAACATTGAAGCAATATATCCCTGAGGGAGCTGCTTCATGTGTGCATTTGCATCCATCTGCATGTAACCCTCCAGAGATTGTTAGATGCACAAACATGTGCTTGAGTGGTTCTGTGTCAGTGCACCAGGAGCCATCTGGAAATAGTGAAGATACTCCTTAAGATATAACTATTTGGGGCTGCACTTTGATCCATTGCTAGCATGCAGCCCCAACATACCTGTCCAAATGTTTTAATGAGGCCTTTGGGCAAAATATTTTCCCCTTGGTTCTGCTCTAAAGGGCAGGATGTTTTTTTAACGTCCAGAATTGGCACAGTTTCAGCTATGCAAAATGGAGCATAATGAAGCAATGAAACAACCACATAGGTTTCTGGAAACCTTCCGTGGAAATAACACAAAAGGTGGAAACAGGAAATGTTCCCCTTTCAGCGATGTCCAAAATAAGTTAGATATTTTTCAGGTCAGGCCTAGCCCAGTTTTCTGTTGTTGTTGTTGTTGTTGTTGTTGTTGTTGTTGTTGTTGTTGTTGTTGTTGTTGTTGTTGAGTAGCTGCTTTCTGTTCTGATTTAATCATAGAATCATAGGATAGTGAAGTTGGAAGGGGCCTATAAGGCCATCAAGTCCAACTTCATGCAGGAATATGTGTGTGTGTGTGTGTGTGTGTGTGTGTGTGTGTGTGTGTGTGTGTGTGTGTTTGTTTGTTTGTTTGTTTCGTTTGTTTGTTTTTATACTGCAGCCAGTTTTCCCAGTGGGAACTCTGGGCGGTTTACATAAGAAAAAAAGTAAAAATAGAAAACCAAACATCAAAATTCAGCACAATAGTACAAAAGAGAAAACAAGCAAATAACCCGGCAAGATGCACTGAATACAAATAATGGGATATCTGCCAGGTGGTTGTCCACATTTCTCTTGAATCCCTCCAGTGCTGGAGCACTCACCACCTCTCACCTCTTGAGTTAAGTGGTCCCATTGATGTACTGCTCTAAAAGTTAGGACATTTTTCCTGATATTCACCCAAAAGCTGAGTTCTCTTAACATGACTCCATTATGGCACACCCTGCACTCTGGAATGATTGAAAATCCAGTCACAACCGTCGAAGGCCCTCTGAGGATGTGTTCCATTGATTAAATAAGCCAACTCCAGGTTCAACTCACAACTTATGTATCTTAACCGCCCAGAGTAGCTTTTTTGCTAGGTGGCTGTGGTATATAAATCAAATAAATCAAATAAATAAATAAACAAACTGGATTTCAGTCTCTCTGTGTTATTTCTCTACAATCAATCTGCCTTTATGCAGTCCTCCTCAGCCAGTATTGGGGAGTTGCTTACAAACTCTGGTACTATGCTGATTTTGTGATGCATTACTGAAGGAGGAGGAAGAGGGGGAGGGAGGGAGGGAGGGAGGAAGAAAGAAAGGGCTTTTATACACGACCCTAAACTCCGGGGCAAATGGCTCCCAGCTCTGGAGATTAAAAATGTTTACCCACCAGCTCCGGAGTTAAGAGGAAATTAAGTGTGACCCCGCCCACTTTAGCGCGTCCCAGCGCAGCTTTCAGGTACCTGCTTTTTGGATGTGACAAATATTTGATCCGGTGTAAGGATAGTGAGTGTGGGGCTCTCCTGGCTTCTGTATGTTCTTTTTTTGCGCCCCGCCCCTTTAAGAGATCTGAATGCTGCCGGGAACAAAACAGAGGTAAACTGGCATTCTTTTCTTTCTCTTTTTCTCCCTCCCTCAGGCAGCCAGCAACCAGGAAGTGCGGAGGGGGGTGGGGACAGAGGAAGAGGGAGGAACCCCTAAGATCTCTGGTCCGAATTTAAGTGGCCAGCGGATCTTAGGGGTCGTGTAAAAAGGCCCAAAGAAAGAAAGAAAGAAAGAAAGAAAGAAAGAAAGAAAGAAAGAAAGAAAGATAGATAGATAGATAGATAGATAGATAGATAGATAGATAGATAGATAGATAGATAGATAGATATGATAGGGGTAATTAGTCAATATACCTCATATTTTTATAAGCTGTCATTGTAGATAAAATTGCAATATTTCTATTCCTTTATTAATTCTCGCTGTTCTTTCAACCCTCAGCCCCCGTAATAGCGGCACAGGGAATCCTGGGTGAGGCTTTCAGATAGATAGATAGATAGATACATAGATAGATAGATAGATAGATAGATAGATAGATAGATAGATAGATAGATAGATAGATAGATAGATAGATAGATAGATAGATAGATAGATAGATACTGACCAGAATCCTATTCAGTCATAAAGCCAGAACTGCATAAACAGTGTGTATAATTGGTCTGGAAGCTTGTTATGCATTTCCACAATAGTCAAGGTCATTCATTCAGTTACAGTTACACAACAGACACAACAGTAAGATGCAAATACTTATTTCTTTTATACAGTATATGCTGTATTCCACAATATGATTCTGGCCAAGCCCTTTGGTTGATGCTTCTCAAGCCAAATTGCATTTTAAGGTTATTGTGTGACATGAAATATTAAGAAGATAATGGAGCTATAAGAATTAGATCTATCTAAAACAGAATCAACTACATTAATAATTTATCACCTAGAGTCCATGTACCCTTTCCAAATGCTTCCAGCTCTCAGAGTATGCCTCTAATAAGTGTGTGTGTGTGTGTGTGTGTGTGTGTGTGTGTGTGTGTGTGTGTGTGTGTGTGTGTGTGTGTGTGTGTGTGTGTGTGCTGGAGTGAAGAGCATAGGCTGTTGGAATGTGGCAAGATAAAGAACCCATGATTTTCCCCCAAAAAGACACTTGCATCCTATCATTCCTTTGATGTATGTTTCACCATTGATCTGAGAGCCACCTTCATTTCAAATATGGGGATTTAAGGTGTTTCTTGTAAAGTAGAATGAAATACAGTGGTGATCCTTAATTATCACGTTTGAAAAAGTCTATTTCTCTGTAGGGAATGTCCTGGTTCTTGCAGTTCAGTGGAAGAATTCTAGCCATTGCCCACATATTGTATAATCAAGAAACCGTATTTATACTTTGGCAAATGAGTTCCAGTTCCTCAGATCCTCCGTGTCCCATTCCACATTGGTTGAAGCAAGCAAAGGAAAGGTGGAACACAGGGCAATCCCAACTCCCAGTCCAAAAAACAAAAACAAAAAAACACTCCAAATGGTCAAAACAAGGTCCAGGCAATCTGGAGCAAGGGATTCAGGGACACAGGAACAAGGTAGAGACTCTTGGGCAAGTTGCTTCCACTGAAAGATGCTTTCCAGCTGTGATGCCAGAATGCCACCCAGCACGTAGCTGCAGGTGTTCAAATGGTGAGGGCAGAGAGCAGCTAGAACAGAGAAAGAGCTCACTATTGAGATTCACTTGCTCACGAGGAAACCTCTCCTGCAGCCAAGCATCCCACCCTGTGTCTTCAGTCTTAGTTGCTCTTGCGGCCTGGACAGTCATCCCACCTCCTCTTAAGACTTAGTTCCTTGTGCCCCACCATCAACAGGCACCAACTCTCATTTCTCAGAGGGTCTAGGATTTGCAGGGCCAAGTAGATCCTCCACTCAACAAACTTTAGAGAGTCCTTCAGGTTTATCCTTCCTGGAAGACCTTGCAGGTGAGAGTCAACACCCTGGTATTTTAATTATGATGACTAAGCACTGGAAACCATCATTCATGATCCCATGGATTAAATGATCAAGGAGGCCATAAAAAGGGCCAAACACTAGTTTTTACTATTACTTTCTGCCATGCTATTTTTAGTTGGAAACAAATATGGGCGCTTTTACACGACCCCTAAAAATCGAGGCAAAGGGCTCCCAGATGCGGAGCTTAAAATTGTTTTCCCACCAGCTCTGGACTTTAAAAAAAGTAAGTATGACCACGCCCACCTAATCGTGTCCCAGCACATTTTCCAAGTACCTGGTCTCCGAAGGTGAAAATTTTCGGATGTGGATTGCAAAGCAGTGAGTGCCGGGCTCTCATGCCTTCTGTTTGGTTTGGTTTTTTTGCCCCCTGCCCCTTTAAGAGACTGGAATGCTTTCTAGGGCAGCTCCCCACACAGAGGTGAGCCTGCATTCGTTTCTCCCTTTTTTTCTCCCTCCCCTCACACAGACAGGAGTAAGGGAATGCGGAGGGGTGGGAACACAGCAAGAGGAGCAAACTCCCAAGATCTCTGATCCGAATTTAAGTTGCCAGCGGATCTTAGGGGTTGTGTAAAAGTGCCCTATGATAATATGAAAACCTTTATACTTTCTTGAAATGCTATATAATAAAAAAGAAGACCAATCCCAGTCAAACAAACTGAAATGACCCCCAAACCTCTCACAGAATTAGCTTCCAAAACATTAAAAGATGAAGCTTTCAATAGGAAAGCACATCCTGCCATCTTCAGGGTACAAATGGCATTCTAACTACATTGCATGTTGTCACAAAATGAACCTACAGTATGTCCATACAAGAGGTGAAGCATCAGGGGGACACACAAAATGGAGGTAGATTCATTCAGTTTTATAGAGCTAAAATGTTCCCAAGGTGAGTACTCTTTGCTGTTTGGGACAGTCATACCCAAGTCACAATCCAGATGTGTTTGCAACCTGTACTTTGCCAAGGGACCTGATAATTGTGGGTTTCTGGTGTTAAAACATATGGTTGCATTTTTGCTGCTCACAGGACGATGCATCCTTTCCTCAAGATCTGGAAGTTGAGTCATGGTACCTGGACTTCTTTTCTTGAGAGATTTAAATGTTTCACTACTCATCCAAGCAGCTTCACCAGTCTAAGGAAAGTTAGTGGCAAGTCCTCCATTTTATAGTACTGTATTGAAGTTACTGGCTGAAGAACTCTCAGAATCACTGTCCATTATCTTCCTGAAATCATGGGAAATGGCTGAAGAGCCAGACAATTGGTGGATACCTAATGTTGTCCCAATACAGACCAGTCAGCCTGACATAAATCCCAGGGAAACTTCTGGAACATATTATAAAGTGATCACTATGCAAGTACCTGAAAAACAGTGCTATCATAATTAGAAGCCAACATGGCTTTGTCAATAAGAAGTCCTGCAAGACTAATCTGATCTCATTGTTTGATAGGGTATCCCTCCCTGATAGAGGGAATGCTATAGGCATAATATATCTTGCCTTCAACAAAAACTTTAACAAAGTGCCCCATGATATTCAGATTAGCAAGCTAACAACTATGGGATGGATAGAACAACTGTCAGGTGAATACATAGTTGGCTACAGAATCATACTTGAGGGTGTAAGTGGCCAGACAACTCATAAGAGGCTTCTGGAGATGGGCTGTCCCACATAAAGTGTGTTGGAGAAAGATTTGGAGGGAATGAACATAGGGACAGAAAAAAGGGAAGCACAAGATGGAGGAGGAAAGGAGAAAGGAGAAGGAAGATTGGGTGACTCTAGTGCAAGAAGTCCCTGACACTGGGAAATGGACAGACATCAAGGTACCTAATGAATATGCAGAAAAAGAGTGAAAAAGGCAAATGTATAGGAAGCTAGCTTATTTGGGGGACAGCCACAAGGGAAAGAAAAGAAAAAGAGTGGAGAGTGAGGGAAAATTAATAGAGAAAACCAACCATGTTCCAGGCCCCTTGGGAAATCACGTGGGATAAGTCATGGGACCACGGGCAGGAAAGTGTGAGAGCTCAGATAGGCTGGGTGTTTTATAGGGAACATTTGGACAATACCTCTTGAACCCTGACAGCAAGGAGAAGCACAGCCAAAACTATAAGGAGTCAGTTTCTATGCCCAATCACATTGATGCCCCAAAACATCAAGAATTGTTGATGTTTTGAAGAAACAGAAGCCAAGTCTGATAATGTTGATGTTTTGGTTGATATATTGTTTAATAAAAACCTTTTTTATAAAGAAAGAAGAAGCTGTCTCTTCATCTGTGGGGAAAAGGACCAAGGAAAGAGAGGTGGGGAGCATGCCCTCTCAAAGAGGGTAATGAGCACAAGTTCAGACCTTCATTTTTCAAAAGGTGGCAGGATTGATATCACAGAGTAAGGACCAAAATAAAGAGTTTGCCAAGAAGAAAAACAAGCCACAGTCTACCATTCATAGCCATTAACCATTACTATGTGGTTGCAAGCTGGGGGGACAACTCAATGAATTGGAGCACAAGAGTCAAGAGTTCAATCATTCAGCGTGGCTTTTGGGGGGGTTGGAGGAGCCAATTTGTGTAGTCTTAGGAAAGTTACATAGTCCTTAGAACCCCCTGAAGACAGGACTGATAAACAACTTTTAATTGCTTTATACTCAGAAAACCTTGAGAGATATCACCATAAATTGGAAGCAACCTGACTGGATATACTTATTTATTTTTATTGCACAGTGCTTAGAGCAGCTCTACAATTTTGAGCAAATAGTATTTGATACAGCCTTCTAGCAGAAATAATATTCTAAAGCCCAGTGCCAATTGTTGTTTTTAAAAATATTATTTATTTATAATATTTTAAACAGGCCTTTCTCCTTAAAAAAGGACCCAAATTTTTATACTCTATAACAATTTTATAATAGTAAGCAATAGCTAAATCCATCTTTCAGTCCCAGGACAGCAAAAGGCACCCGAAAGAGATTGTAATTAAAATTGAAAGCATGTTGAATTGCAGAAAGGGACCGAGGCAGTGTTTCCATGTTTGTCAAATAAGGAAGTCTTGAAGACCAATCACCGAATAAAGCAAACTTATCTGCATAACCCCAGAAGTGGCAGGGATCTAATGCAATCCGCTCAGACACATGACTGAGGTAAATTCTCACATTAGGTTAAGAAATTTTCTCATACAATTATAGGGAATTTATGGCCTCAGAGTATCTGAATGTCACCTACTGAAATGGAACAAAGCTTGGAAATTTACTTTTTGGACTTAGCTCTCCAAATGCCAAAGGTTATAGCCCCCAAAAGTAACCTTTTTAAACTGATTCCCTGGCTGTCATGGCCTAGCTCCTGTTTCTGTCTTTTTGGCAGGCCACTGCTGGAAATAGGATGTCATTTAGGATCAAGCTGTGGCCTGAACCAACAAAGCTCTTTTGTACACAGTTCTTTGGTGTCCTGAGCCCAGTGCCTGCCTGGAGCAAGACACATTTTAATTCATCTCAGTCTGACTACTGTATTCATGACTTCTTACCCTGAAAGTGGGCAAGGAACATTCCTTACACTAGACCTTCCACCAGGTTCAGAGGTCCTCTGTCCACCTTTTTTCATGTCAACAGGGCATTTTGTGGCTCTGGCTCAGCATAACTGACATAGCCTGTTGTGGAGGAGTTGTCCGCATTCCACAACGAAATATTTCATGTGCAAACACACACACAGTTCTCCTGGACTAACAATGTCTGGCATTGTGCAAAGGCCCTAGATACATCCACATACAGCTCATATCACTCCCATAGACATTCATCACTACAAATTACTGGCAGTAATGTGTCTCCCACACTCCATTCTTGGCAATGTCTTTCAAAACTTCCTATGGTAATACAGAGAATTTAGCTCATAACTAGGGAAGGAATAGATGAAGCATATATTTACTACTGCATTTATGATATTTATTAGCTATCAATATACCTGCATATGCACTAAATATATAGTTACTGTATATACTTTTTATTAGTGACATTAGGTGGAGGTTATAATTTCAAAGGAAAAGTAGATGAGGAAAAGACTTGGTTATGGCTCATGAATGGAACATTGGAAAAAGAGACAGAAGCCCTGATTTTTTGCAGCTCAAGAACAAGCTATTAGAATAAATGCAGTTAACGCTAGAATAGAAAAATCAGCTGAGTACCCCACATGTAGACTCTGTAAAAAGGCAGGTGAAACTATCGACCATATGTTGAGCTGTTGCCAAAAAAATGCTCAGACTGATTATAAACAGCATCATTATGTAGTTGCTCAAATGGTCCACTGGAATTTGTGTCACAACTATCATCTGCCCGTAGGAAAGAACTGGTGGGATCATAAGCCTGAAAAAGTTATTGAAAATGAGCATGCACAATTACTTTGGGACTTCTGAATACAGACAGACATGGTTTTGGATCATAATACCCCAGATATTATGATTGTGGAGAAGAAAAAAGTGTGGATCATTGATATTGCTATACCAGGTGATAGTAGAGTCACCAATAAACAACTTGAAACAATTACCCAATATCAGGATCTGAAAATTGAACTTCAGAGACTCTGGCATAAACCGGTACAAGTGGTCCCAGTGGTAATCGGCATGCTGGGTGTGGTACCTAAAGAGCTAAGCAAGTATTTTGAAGAAATTGGAGTTGACAAAGTCACCATCAGTCAGCTGCAGAAGGCTGCCTTACTGGTAACTGCTCGCATAATTCGCCGATACATCACATAGTCCTAAATGCTTGGGAAGCGTTCAACTAGAGATTGGTAATACAAAATCCAGCGTAATTATCTTGTCTGCTGTGTGATAATTTGATGATGATGATGATGATGATGATGATGATGATGATGATGATGATGATAATTTATTGTCATAGTGTGTGTATAACCATTATACACATAAAATGAAATTCACAGACACCCAGAGACCAGATTCAACACACACACACACAAATCCCCTCAACACACACACACATAAAAATCTCCAAACACTGCCTGTAAGGGAAAGAAGAAAGGATTAAAGATGGAGTCTATATGGTTCAGAATATGTCTTTTCATTCAGGCTAGAATACCAGAAGTCAGCAAGAAGTAGTTTCTGTGTCTGTGTGAGAATGTTTTGCTATGATTTGTACAGGCAGTATTCGCAGGTGTCTTATCTCCTGGGAACAAGGAAGATGGAGCTTTGTTGTACCATCCACGAAGATTGAAGCCATAACATCAGTGCCAACTTTTAATTAAGGAATCGCTGTGAGATGATCGCATGAGAACATGAACTATCATTAAAAGTAGCCCAAATTGGACAATAAGTTTGAATGATGGACAAAGGAGGGGGTGATTGCTCAGACAATAATTATTAGTCTGTGTGCTTTTTGTCTTGAATATGCTTGCATAAGTTTGGATAGAATATGCTAGGCATAGATAGGGCCACAATGGATAGTGTAACTTAGAATTAGTGAGATAGTTTCTTTATTTTACTGATTGCCATGATCTGACTATTAACTGTATTTTCAATTGACTTGTTTTTCAATAATTCTTTAACTACCTATTTTTAAATAAAAATAATATTTTTACAACTGGTTTGGTTTTTGCCCAGGGGTGGAAGAGCTAAGTCCAGTGGATTGGTTTAATGGTGGTAGTTGGCTGGTGTATTTTAAAAGTACACAGTCGGTTTAAGTAATTTTACTAACCCAAAGGTGATCTTAGGAAACCTTTCGGGAAAAGGGCCCAGAAGGTTCCTTGACACTGCCCTACCCCCCAAAATCCTCCCAAAAAAACACAAAATCTACACAACACGCCGAGTAAAACTGTCCAACTGCTCACTGCTGGTGGTCCTTAAGTTCATTATTAAGTGCAATTATAGCTCTGAGATAAAAAACTGTTCAGAAAACATGTCACCCAAGTTTTAATTGTTTGGTATCTTCTGCCAGAAGGCAACAGTTCAAATAAATTATGAGCAGGATGAGTAGAGTCTCTGAGAATGTTGTGTGACTTCCTCATATAGTGAGATGTGGTGTCATCCAGGGTTGGTAGCTGGAACCCGATGATATTCTGGACAATTTTAATTACCGGTATTCTTTGTAGAGCTTTTTTGTCTACTACAGAGACAAAATGTAGAGATGCCCACATGTATAAGACGACACCCCCCCATTTTCCAACCCAAAATTACAGCTTTCACAACTGCCAGGTTCTCTCTTCAGCTTATTTCCATTTTAAAGAAGACCCTCACATTTTAAGATAATTTTAGACAAAATACAGTCTTATATCTACGGAAATGCTGTATTTTTGACAACACAGAACTGTTAAAAGGTTTCAATCCTTTTGTACCCTGTGGGGACAAGATGAGATGTTAAATGTTCAAACAGACAAAGGCTTCAGTGATGTTCCAGAAATGAACATTGAGACTTGTGAAGTTAAGAAGGGGTCTTTATTAGAAGATCATAAAAAGGAATTAATTAATTTTTCTGTTGGGCTAGATACCCAACCCTCACACCAAGATTTCTGGGAGTTGCAGAACACGTGGGTTACCCAAGTTTGAGAACCAGTGTCCTGAAACATTGATTAGGATTCAAACTCTGTAGCTTTAATATCTACACTTGTTCCCTCATTAAGAATTCTGGAGAAACTAAAACTTTGAATTTAAAAACCTTTAAAACATGTATGTATGTATGTATGTATGTATGTATGTATGTATGTATGTATGTATGTATGTATGTATGTATGTATGTGGGGGCATGGGGGGCTCAGTGGGCTAGAGCACTGAAAACTGTCAGCTGCATGGTCCACCGCTCAGCGGTTCGATTGCCAGGTACCACGCAGCGCTGTTCACCTCAGCTCCTGCCAACCTAGCATTTTGAAAGCATGTAAATACGAGTAGATAAATAGATACTATCGTAAAAAGCAGGAAGGTAAACAGTGTTCTGTGTGCAGAAATGCATTCAACATTGACTCTGTGGCTTGAAAACAGAGATGAGCACCACCCCTAGAGTCTGACATGACTACTATGCATCTGCGGGGAAACCTTTACATGTATGTATGTATGTATGTATGTATGTATGTATGTATGTATGTATGTATGTATGTATGTATGTATGTATGTATGTATGTATGTATGTATGTATGTACGTATGTATGTATGTATGTATGTATGTATGTATTTATTTATTTATTTATTTATCTATCTATCTATCTATCTATCTATCTATCTATCTATCTATCTATCTATCTATCTATCTATCTATCTATCACATTTCTCCTTAAAAGGGTCCACGGTGGTTTACATAATTAAAAGACAGTATTTAAAGCTAGCAAAATACTGTACCAAACTAAACAAATACCATACTAAAAACAGGAACAACACCAAAACACATTCAAAGAAGAAAGGCAGAATAATCCATTTAAAACCCCCATTCAGGTAGGCAGTCACTCTGGAAAAGTTTACCTGAAGAGAAAAGCCAGCAAAAATGGGGCCATCCTGGCCTCCAGTGGGAGGGAGGTCCAAAGTGTGGGAGCAGCAACAGAGACAGCCTTCTCCTCTTTACCCACCAAACACAGTTGTGAAAGTGGCTGCTCTGATTTGGGATTGTGTTTGGGTATGATGCATCTGTATTTGTTTATTTGTTTTGAAGTAGCTTATGCATGTGCATCCATCTGTGCAGACATAGAAGATATTGCAGGTTTCTTGGACAGGATACTAGACCCTTTTCTGTACTCTCTCCAGTATTCTGCACCAGGCACAAATTGACTTTAAGTTCAGAATGACAAGACCATCTTTTACCTTGAAATCTATCAACATATCTGTATGCAAGTGTCAAAGACATAAGGTTGGAATGAAATGATTCTGGACCCAGTATACAATTTATGCACTTGAATTTAATATTGCTTATAATTTCCCATACAAAAATTCACAACAGGTTACCTTTTACACCATCACTTTCTTCATTTCATTACACAGGGAATCATTTTGTGGTTCTGAAATTAAAATCAAATTGTCTGTCACAAAGCTGTGAAATAAAATCACGGTTCAAGTGGCACAAGCTGCCAATACTGTAGTACCGTTGCTTGCATTGTTTTCCTGTAGTGTGCCTACACTCTTTCCTAAGTGAAAAACATAGACACTACCTTTGTATTGGACATGAGATAATTGGTGTTACTGTCGCGTGTACAGTATTCCATTTTTATTTTTATTTTATCTTTACACTGCTTCTCCCCTAGTACAAAGACACATGCATGGGTCAGTAACATACTGGCTCCACACTGACCACACCTTCAAAGGACAGCAGTGAGCAGGATTTGGAAACATATATAGATATGTAAGTAGATATGTATAAGGTGGAAGGGCCAAATATACATGCTTGATGCTAAGCATACTCTCCCAAAATAAAAGCCCATTAATTTTTTGTTGAGCTATTAAATCGCCCAGAAAAAAACCTGAGTGGACACATTCATTATAACTCCCTCTTTGATCTTATACCACTTACATACTATACTAGTTTATCGAGTGCAAGTGTGCGAGCAAAGTGGTCCTTGTTTAAATCTCACCAGAGATTTATACACGACCCCTAAGCTGTGCTGCAAATGGCTCCCAGCTCCGGAGCTTAGAAATGTTTTCCCACCAGCTCCAGAGTTTGGAGACAATTAAGTGCAACCCCGCCCACTTTAGCGCGACCCAGTGCATTTTTCATGTACCTGCTCTCTGCAGGTGAAAAAAAATTGATGTGGATAAGAGTGCTGGGCTCTCCTGGCTTGTCTGTTGTTTTTTTGCCTCCTGCCCCTTTAAGAGCTCCTTGAGACGGAACCACAAAGTAAGGGGCTCGTGGCAAGTTCGACCGGCACCGGCAGGTTAGTAAAGGCTTCTTTTGTCCTTTTTTTCCCTCCCCCTCACGCCGACAGGAGCAGGAAGTGCTGAGGGGTGGGGACGCAGGAACAGAAACGAACCCCCAAGATCTCTGGTCCGAATTTAAGGGACCAGCGGATCTTAGGGGTCGTGTGAAAAGGCCCTAAGTCACTTGGTAACCCTAGATTAGCCACTGTTCTCTCAGTCCAAAACTAACATCAGCACCCTGATAATACGGGGCTAATAGCACTGACCTACCTTACAGGGGAGGTATCATGGATAAACTAACAGATTTGGACTTGGGTGAACAAGGGTTGAATCCCCACATGGAAAATGACTTGGGGACTGGAACTGGGTCATTGTAAGTCAGTTCCAACTTGTTGGCATAGGATCCACACACAAAACCTTACAAGGTTGTGGGATGATACCTGTACATGATAAGAGTTTCAAATATTCAAGAAAGATATAATAAAGATACTAAATTAACAGAATAGTAATAGTCTGTGCTGTCTATTGTACTCAGAAGTAAATCTCAATGAATTCAGTGGGATTCTTAACCCTGGATAAACATTTTAGTACACAGATTTATAGCGGATTACTATTCTTGTCTTCTCTTAACTATGTTCAGTAAGGTTTATTACCATCAGTTCACAAGCTGAGAGTTTCACATACTTAAAACTCTCTTCCTGCATCTTTTTCATCTTCATCCAGAGGTACAGTAAATCAGTTATCTTATTATTCCTATTCTTAGCTTGCTGCTAAGGCAAAGAGAACGTCATTTGCGGAAAGACCATGCAATTAACCTGTGAGTGACAACTGGAGGAGAGACTTTTAAGTCTACCTGAACCACTGTCCCTCACCAGCCCTATGGCGACCAGAAGTTTTTAAACTGATATGATATTGATTGTGGGCTCTGATGGCAATTTTAGTGTATTGTTTTAGTGTATTGTATTTAAATGTTTTTATCGTTTTAGTTTTCGTTGGCATTTTAATGCTTTGATTGCTTTAATTGTTTATTTTAATTATAAGCCACCCAGAGACCTTTGGGTAGCTATATAAATAAATAAATAAATAAATAAATAAATAAATAAATAAATAAATAAATAAATAAATATCTTTATCCTTGCACGTCCCACGGCTGTCTTTTACCCTTCTTCATGGGTGCTGCGACTTTGAAGTCCATCTTACTCTCAAAGTAAGCCATCATAAGTTCAGGGGGGCTCAGCTCACTGCGTTTGCCTTCTATAAAGGGCAGAAATCCTCGGAGTCAGAATCGCGGGCAAAATTCAGAATGCAGCGCTCAAGATGGTTTCCTTTCTTTTAAGAAAAATCAGCAGCACCTTGCAAATAAGTACCCACGCTAAAACAAAATCCTGTCCTTCCCTATTTCTGTCGGAGGATTTCTGGCACGAATTCCAGCGATCACTTCCCCTTTAAGGCAGCCTCGCTCACCTGTAGGCGCAGCCTATTTACCTGCCCAGGTGGCCGCAGAGAGCGAGAGCGAGAGAGCGAGCAGTCGAAGGCGACGAAGAGGAAGTAGGCACAGCAGCATGTCTGCCTCGGCAGTTTTCATCCTTGACTCGAAAGGCAAGGTGAGTCCAATCTTTCGACCTTAAAGGAGGTACGTGAGTGTTGAGATCTTCGTGTGGGATCTCATGTTTGTAAAGAACCGTCTCTAAAAGTGCAAAAAGTCCCAGAAGTAACCCCTCCTCCCACTGGGCTTCTGGCTGCTGATTTAGTTTTTCGTTGTTCACTTTTAGTCTAAACTTTCCTCTATGGTGATACGATTTTAGGAGGGAGACCTGCAGAAGCCATTTAAGCCTTCCTTTTCAAGGGCCACCCTTTTTTCTGTTGTAAGATGATAGAACATGAAAAGAGCCCTGGCCTTCGACTGCCCCTGTTGCCAGCTCCTCTTTCCTTTCTCCCCACAAGTCTCACCTTTGCACCCATCTTTCTTAGGGCCAGGAGAGAGAATCCTGATTCCTGTTTTCAGCAGTACTATTTCCCTCTTTCTGCCCTACCGATAATCATCATCTGAAATCTGAGACCTGAAGGACCTGATGGACCAAGTCACTTGTCATCTGTGAATGTCCGAAGATTGCAGAGATTACAAAGCTAGACCTGATAGAGTGGCAAAATTATACAATTTTGCAACAGGCAAGCAAGCAAAAAAGTAAAGCAAAGCAAAGCAAAAAAAAACAAAAAAAACAACAAACCTTGCTAGCCTCCAAAAACCCATGGGACTCTCAAGGTAGAGGAGGTGTCACAAAATGACCAAATCACGATCTTGTGGGATTTCTCCAACCAAACTGACTTGACTATAACACACTAGACATAGTACTGTAGTAAGAGAACAAAGAAATATCTGGATCACTGACATTGCAATTCCAGGGGATCCCAGAGCTGAAGGTAAAGAATTGGAAAAGCTAACAAAAATACAGAGATCTGGTAATTGAAACATCTTGCTTGTGGATGAAACACATTTCAGTGGTCCCCGTAGTCTCTGGAGCCTGGGAACTATATCAAGGAATTTAAGTGTACTGTATCAAGAAATTTAAGGTTTCATAAGCAGTTGCAAATCTCAGAAATTAACACCACCCAAGGTACGAAAATGGCAATACAGTGGTACCTTGTATAAAGGAATTAATTTGTTCCAAATGAAATGACGTTAAGCCAATTTTCCTTTATACAAATTCCCATAGGAATGCATTGAAAACGGAGTTATCCCATTTTTATGTTGTACGGATTCTCCCCATAGGCGATTATATTAAGCAAATTTATGTTGTATAAATTTTATGTTATACAAGCTGTTTGTTATACAAGGGTCCACTGTAATAGAAACAGCATGCATATTACACCAATACAGTATTTAACAAATAGTGAGATTTTTGGTCAAACTTTTTATCTGTTATATAACGTCAGGCTATGTTTTTAAAAATTTGATGGACTGTGTCTGGAATTTTTGAATACTGCAATAATGTTAGAACTGCAGAGTTAGAAGTGACCCTATGGATTGAATCCAGCTCCTGTCAAAGAGGGCCTGCAGTGAATCAAATTCCCAAACTCTGAAATGGGACTTGGTATTCTCCCTTATAAGGATTGGATAACACAGACTAGCATTGCCCTTTGGCTTTTCTTCTATTAATTAATTAACCATACATACATACATACATACATACCCCACCTATCTGGCCACTCTGGGTGGCTTACAACAAATGATACAAATTACATATCAAATAAATAAACAACCAATTAATACAATATAACAACAATAACATCACAACAAACAACCTATATGTGTGTATAAGACAAAGTGAATTAAATAAAATCAAAATTAGGTAAGGAAAGTTACAAGTCAACTAACTAGAAATTGTAAAAGAGTTAAAGTAAGATGATGGAACCTCATCTCAGATGTTATGAATAAGAATTTGGGAAGGCCTGTTGGAAGAGCTAGGCTCTTTTAAAAGATGCCAAGGAAGCTCGTTCCACAAAGTGGGAGTGACCACAGAGAAGCCAGGAGACCTTGTTATTATAAGCAGAGAACTGTGGAAGGGAGGACCGAACATGTTTGATCTTTTGCCTAAAGTTGACCTGTTTTCTGTCTGTTTCCATCCTGCTGGTGCTGGTTGCACAAGCCTGCTATGTTGAGCAGCTTGCTTAGAAGAATTCAAAGAGCAAAGCCAGGCCTGTAGCTTAAGGATGAAGTTATCCGGGGCTCATCAGGGTTGAACATGAGATTGAAAGCATTTAAATATTTCATGAAAGCACTGGCTTCACATTGTGCACCTGAGTGACCTATGGAACTGCCTACCACTGCTAGAGACATTAAAGTCCCGTAGCATTCTAATTCACAGAAGGCAAGAGCAGCATCAGAGCCAGTCTAAGGAGAGCTGGGAAATCATGAGTTCAGGACCCCACACAATGATTATGTGAGAATAAGACAAGACTGACCACAAGCAAACGGATTCTTTGCAGATTGTGATTAATTCTAAACTGAAATGGGGCACATAACTATAATCTTATTCCGGCAATGCTGTCCATGAGCATGTGATATTAGGAAAGCCATACACTCTGTCTCAGTATGAGTGCGGTAATGAGGAACATGCAATTTTCCCATGGGTTGATGGAATCTATTACCCATCAGCGCCAGTCAGCAAGGTAATGGTTAGAATGAAGGGAAATATAATTCATTGATATTTGGAAGGCTGCACATTTCCCACCCCAGTATCATGTTTTGATCATAAATAGAGCCAGAAGCCGGCAGACAAGAGGTATTAAGCTGAACCAATTGCTGACAGAGGTTCTGTACCAGGTGCCATGTAACTATTCCTTCCTTTTCTGCTGTAGTTTTTTTTTCTGTTGTTCAATTTTATTTTGTGACCAAATATGCAAAAAGAGGTGTTTTGAACACTCATTAGCATGAAGACAGGCAGAGTGACAGAGAATAATTTATCCTCACTATTATGAATCATACTTTTGACCCGAAGTGGCTAGGGCAGTGATGGTGAACCTTTTAGAGACCGAGTGCCCAAATGGCGATTCAAGACCCACTAATTTTTTGCAAAGTGCTAATACAGCAATTTAACCTGAATACAGGTGGCTGTGAAGGGGGGATGTCGGGTGCCCACATAAAAAGGGCTCCAAGTGCCACCTTTGGCACCCGTGCCATAAGTTCGCCAACACTGGGCTAGGGGGATACGGAGATGGGCGTCTGAATTTTCTCTCTCTGGAGATAAATAGGGATGGTGAATTAGAGAGGTGATGTTCCCGAAGTCCTAGCGATAGGCAAGGCTATGCCAATCCTAGTGATCATCATCCTCGCGGGGACCATCGGCCTCCTGTTTTGGCCCGCCCCCGGAGACTTATGGACCCTTCTCGGTTCCAGGAGGCCTTCGGGGCATTTCCTGGAGAACTGGCTGGCGCGCCGGCCGAGGTTGTGGCTAACCATTGGTTTGATACAGCTGCCCATACCATCGACCGGATCGCCCCTAAGCGTCTTCTCCGGTGCCGAGCTCGGCCCTCACCGTGGTTCACGTCTGAGCTCCGAGCAATGAAGCAGTTGAGGAGAAGACTAGAGCGCAGCTGGAGAAGAACCCGGACGGCTAATAATAAGGCTGCAGTTATTTCCCAGACTAGGCGCTATTCCAACGCGATCAGGGAGGCCCAAAGATCTTTTTTCTCCCTGAGAATTGGTGAGGCCTCGAACCGCCAGGCGGAGCTCTTCCGGGTGGTTCGGGACCTCACCAATCCTAGTCTGGCAAGGCCTCCTCCTACTGATTTCAGTAGCGAGAATTTTGCAGCCTTCTTTCGAACAAAAATTGAGGCCATCCGGACCGGCTTCGACTCCGGTTGCAGTAGCACTACCCCGGCATCCCCGGTTGCTGGTCCGCCTTCGTCGCCTCGGTTGGGGGAGCTTGGGCCTGTTTCTGCTGTCGAGGCCTCCAAGGCTATGGCTCACTGCCGGCCGGCGTCTACTCCTTTCGATCCCTGCCCTGCCTGGCTTATAAAAGCTGCCAGCGGGACTATGGCCGAGTGGGCTGGTCATCGCCACCGCCTCCTTCAGCGAGGGGGTTTTTCCCTCCCGTCTGAAGGAGACGGTGGTAAAGCCCATTCTTAAAAAACCTGGCCTGTGTCCGGACGATTTGGCGAACTATCGTCCTATCGCCAACGTCCCGTTCCTGGGTAAGGTGATCGAGAGGGTGGCGGCGGTTCGGTTGCAGTCGTACCTGGAGGACCGGCAGTGCCTCGATCCTTGCCAGTCCGGGTTCAGGCCTCGTCGGGGACCAAACAGCTTTGGTCGCGCTGCAAGATGACCTAATCCGGGCGGCCGACAGGGGTTGCTCTACCCTGTTGGTTCTCCTGGATTTGTCGGTGGCCTTTGATACCGTCGACCACGGTATCCTGTTGGATCGGCTCTCTGAGGTTGGGATCGGGGCACTGCTGCGCAGTTGGCTCCGTTCCTTCCTGGAGGGCCGTCCTCAGTACGTTCAGCATGGGGGGGAGTTGTCGGCTCCTTGGATTCTCCCTTGTGGGGTTCCACAGGGGTCGTCGCTCTCCCCTATGCTGTTTAACATCTACGTAAGGCCGCTGGCTGGGGTCATTAGGAGATTTGGAGTCTGCTGTCATCAGTACGCTGATGACACGCAGCTCTATCTCTCCTTTTCCACCTCTGCAGTGGAAGCTGTGAGGATCCTTGATGAGTGCCTGGAGGCCGTGCTGGCTTGGACCGGGGCGAACAGGCTTAAGCTCAACCCCGAGAAGACGGAGGTCATGTTCTTTGGGAGCTCACCATCTGGGTACGGTGGCCCTCTTCCCTGTCTGGGGGGGGTTTCCCTCCGGCCGGTGGAGAGGGTGCGGAATCTGGGCGTGGTCCTGGACCCGGCGCTGACCATGGAGGCCCAGGTGGCGTCGGTTACCAGGGCTGCTTATTACCATCTTCGTCAGGTCGCCCAGATCCGCCCGTACCTGGATGTTGACTCTCTGAGAACAGTGGTCCAAGCACTGGTGATCTCGAGGCTGGACTACTGCAACGCCCTCTACATGGGGTTGCCCTTGACTCTTCTCCGGCGCCTGCAGCGGGTACAGAATGCGGCGGCCAGGCTGGTGGTGGGTGCGCGCCGATATGACCGCATCACCCCAGTCCTGGTCCGCCTGCACTGGTTGCCCGTTGCAGCCCGGATTAGATTCAAGGTCTTGGTTTTAGTTTATAAAACCCTCCATGGCTTGGGACCGGACTACCTGACAGAGCGCATCGTCCAGCGATCCACCTCGGCCCGTCCTGTTCGGCAGGCGCGAGCGCACTCGCTGCGGGTTGCCACCCCACGAGAGGCCCGGAAGACGATTACTCGGAACCGGGCCTTCTCTGTGGCAGCCCCCTCCATATGGAATTCCATCCCTAGCGAAGTGCGCTCTGCAGAGTCCCTGCAGGCCTTTCGTAAAATGTTTAAAACCTTTTTATTTCGCGAGGCCTTTGGCGATTCTTAGTTTTTTTTTTTTTCCGCCATCGTTTTTACATCTGCTGGTTTTCGATGCCTCCATTTTTAACTGTTAGGATCCACGTTTGGAGTGCTGGGATGCATCAGGAGGCATTAGGATCTTTATTTATATTGTTTATATTGTGTTTGATGTGGTTTTAATTTTTGTATTTCTATTTTGTCTGTTAGCGTTTCTACGTTTGTTCGCCGCTTAGAGTCCTATTTTAGGAGATAAGCGGGATATAAATATAATAATAAATAAATAAATAAATAAATGTGTAACCAGCCTTTGAACTGCATGCCTCTTCCATAGCCCCTTATCAGCCGCAACTATAAGGGAGATGTGAGCATGTCAGAAATCGACTACTTCATGCCACTCTTGATGCAGAAGGAGGAGGAATCGGCTCTGACACCACTTCTGTCCCATGGGAAGGTCAATTTTCTCTGGATCAAGCACAGCAACCTCTACTGTATCCTTTTTAGTACCTAAGCATAATTGAGTACAGTGATATGCCAACCTTACCCAAGCAGTTACTCTGATCAAAATCCATATAATTACTAATACCTGAAGACCTGATTTACAAAAAAAAGGGGGGGTTGTATGCACATTATCATAGCTTGAAAATGGTACCTCCTTTCTGCCTTTGCACCAGTGCTTATGTGTATGTGTTTGTCATCTGGAAGATGCCATTGGCTAAGGTGTGCAATAAATTTATTTTTCCACGAGTTTGGTTGTGGCTTATGCAGGATTTTAAAGGAAATTTGCAGCAGCTGATTATGCTCCTAATAATTGGGTGTTAATTTCTTCCCTTCCCTGAAATATTGTGTATTTATGGACATGCAAGTAACAAAGTGTTTTTAAGGATCTTGGTCTCTGTGCTTCCCAGAATCCATTCTTGGGTTTTTGTTTGTATACAACCCAAGTGTTTACTTGAAATTGTAATATTGTCCCATATGTTGGTTTTTAAGCCAACAGGAGGCTAGCAGCATTGGGGTTTTTGCTAAATATCCAGCTTTCTTTGTTTGCTTTATCCTCCTTAAAAGCGACTGTGGCTTTATTCTTGTTTGAAAGGGCAATTAATCTGAGCAAGGGATGCCACCTCTTTTAGACTACTGCCTTGGCCCCTCTAGTGCTGATCTCGTAATAATAATAACGGGTGAAGGAATTTACTCTGTAAATATCCTCAGGGCAGGAGATATTCTGGTACATTCAACCCTATAGGATGGTGTGTTGTTGCACTGTCTGAGGAACTGGACATTCCTGCTAGATTCTTGCCACCAGTGTCTACCTGACATGACCTTTTGCTAAATCTGTCATACTAACCCTGCCTGTAATCCCATCCTGGCTGCACTGTGGCTTTTATTTTGGTAGTCTGATTCTAGGCTTTTGTTCACCTGTCTTGTTGCCTGATTCTCTCCCTTCCTTCTACCTCCAGAACTCGTGAAAGGCAGAGTGACAACCAAACATCTGATATGCTTATCAATCAATCAATCAATCAATCAATCAATCAATCAATCAATCAATCAATCAATCAATCAATCAATCCACATAATGTAATCTGTAATCTGTTGTACACCACCCTGAGTTCCCGAGGAAAATTGGGCGGTTAATAAGTATAAAAATTAATTAATTAATTAATTAATTTTTATATTTATAAACCGCCCGATTTTCCCTCAGGAACTCAGGGCGGTGTACAACAGATTACAGATTACATTGTGGTTGCCTCTGCGATACATTATGATGGCAAGCTGACCAAGAAACTTCAGTTACTTGAAACTCACCATGCCCTATCTAGCCGTATCCAAGTTATAGAGACCGTAATAAGGCTTTAAAGATAAGTTTGATGTTATGAGAGAGGTTTTACTAATCTCACCCATAGCCCATTGGATTGCCATGTATCAGTTATATCCAGGTCAGAGAGCCCCATGCTAACCATTTATTTATTTATTTATTTATTTATTTGTCTCATTTCTATACCACCCCATTTCCAATATGGAACTCTGGGTGGTGTACATGATAAAAACAGATAAAAACAATAAGTCAGATCAATGGGCAGTAAGCAGATAACAATAACAACAACAAACAACCAAAAAGGGGGAAAATTAAATAAAGTAAATTAGGATAGGTCGCCATATGCCTCCCTGAATAGCAAGGTTTTCAATGCCTTTCGGAAGGCGGGCAGGGACGATGCAAGGCGCAGCTCACTGGGAAGATGGTTCCAAAGGGAGGGGCCCACAACAGAGAAAGTGCGGTTGCGGGTGGCCGACCTCCGCGCCTCCCTAGGAGTGGGCACCCGCAGTGAGCGCGCCTGCGACATCCGAGTGGGTCTGGCCTCAGCTGACCTCTGGGAGATACGCTCCGACAGGTATTCAGGGCCCAAGCCATGGAGGGATTTGAAAACCAAAACCAAGACCTTGAACCTTATCCGGAGGGCCACGGGCAACCAGTGTAAGCGGGCCAGCACTGGGGTGATGTGCTCGTAGCGACGAGCACCCACCACCAGCCTGGCCGCCGCATTCTGGACCCGTTGGAGCCTCCGGACAAGGGCCAAGGGCAACCCCATGTAGAGTGCATTACAGTAATCAATCCTCGATATCACGAGGGCCTGCACAACTGTCCTTAGGGAGGACTCATCAAGGTACGGGCGGATCTGGGCGATCCTGCGGAGCTGGAAGAAAGCGGCCCTGGAAACGGCCATCACCTGGGCTTCCAGGGAGAGGGCTGAGTCCAGGACCATGCCCAGATTCCTGGCCTTGTCCATAGGCTGGAGGGATACTCCCCCCAGGCTAGGGAGGGGGCCATTGTACCTGGACGAGGGTGCTCCAAAGAACAGAACCTCAGTCTTCTCCGGGTTGAGTTTGAGCCTTGGTCCATTCCATTTTAGCTTGTAACAGAAATTTTGGCCTTAAAAATTCCTTCTCACTCAGATAAGACACAGATGGCAAAAACCTGCCAATTAATAAGCAAATTTCCTCCCATCCCTGGCCTGTTCATTCCACATACATACTAACAAGCCTGTTTTTCAAAGGGTAACTTAAAATATCATCCTCCCATTTTTCAGTATCTTGACACCATGGCAGAGTGGTGATTTGAAGCTAGGTGTTCTGAATCCTAGTCTGTCATTCTATCCAGTATCTTGTGACATTTTTGCACATATGTGTTATATTCACCTACTCCAATGTTCTTTGTTATAATTAAGGAAGGGTTTTTAATCCTAAATTCAATTAGGAACAAAGGAAGGAAGGAAGGAAGGAAGGAAGGAAGGAAGGAAGGAAGGAAGGAAGGAAGGAAGGAGGAAGGAAGAGTGGTCCCCAATTTTGGGTCCTCAAATGCTACTGGACTGCATCTCTAAGAAATCCTGACCAACACAGCTAGTGCTTCTTGGAACATTTGTGGAACCAAAGGTGGTAACCACTGGGCTAGGGGAAGAATGAGTATAAACCCAAGTCTTTTCATTAAGAGGATTTTTTTTATCTTGAAATTAAGTTGCAGTTCTAAAAAGTGAAGTGAAAGCTGATCTGAAAGCATTAGGAAGTAATATATCACCAGAGGTAGACGGAATACTGATAGATCTATTTTGAGATGCAGAAAATGAATCTCAAAATCATAACAAAATATGGAAACAATAAGGTGTGGAAATATCTTCCAACACATATGGAGAATAAAAGAATGGCCCACAGACTGGAAATGCTCAATATACATTCCAGTTCCTAAGAAAGGAGATGCCAAGAACTGCAGCAGGACCATTACTTAAGTTTCTCATGCAAGCAAAGTGAGGGCCAAGGTATTGCAACAAAGGCTTTTCCTTATACGGAACAAGAAATACTAAAGAGTACAAAATAATTCCATAAGAGCATCAGCCTATGCTTAATGGACTGCAGCAAACCCTTTGACTGTGTAGATGATGAGAAACTATGGGTTGTTCAGAAAGAAATGGGTGTGCATTTTATTGTATTGTTGCGTAACTTGTATTGTGGAGAAGAACTACCATTAGGACAGAATATGTAGAGACAGAATGGTTTGCTCTAGGTCAGTGGTGTCCAAACTTCGTCCCTCCGGATGTTTTGGACAACGACTCCCACAGTCCTTTGTCATTGACAATACAGGTTTGGAATTCTGGCAGTTGTAGTCCAAAACATCTGGAGGGCCAAAGTTTAGGCAGCCCTGCTCTAGGTAGATAAGTCAGAAAAATATGTGTTTTGTCCGCTTATTTGTTCAGTCCATATGCCAAATATATCTTATGGAAAGCTGGACTCGATTTAGATGAAGGAGGAGTGAAACTTGGTGGAAGAAAAATGATTAATATAAAATAGGCAGGTAATGCCATCTTAATGGCAGGAGACAGTAATGCCTTGAAATTACTGCTAAAGAAAGTGCAAGAAGGAAGCGCCTAAGCGGGATTGCACCTGAATGCTAAAGAGACGAAAATCATGGCTACAGAAGAACTACAACTTAAATGTTGACAATAAAATTATGAGAGAGCTTGTATACCTTGGTTTAATCATCAACCCAAATGGAGACTGCAGCCAAGAAATGAGAAGAAAACGGGGAGTAGGAAGGACAGTAATGAAAGAATTGGAAAAGATCATCCTCAAGCTCAAGGATGTCACTGAATACCAAGACCTTGCATTTCTGATCACCATGTAGGGATGTGAACACTGGGCAGTTTAGGGAAGCTGAGAGGGGGAAACTGTTTTGTATGGTGCTGGAGGAGATTTTTGTGGATACCATGGACTTCCAGAAAGACAAGCAAGCCTAGATCACATCAAGCTTGTATTATCTCTAAAGGCAAACACCCACGTCGTGTTTTGAGCATCACAAAACAGGATTCCCTGGAAAAGACAATAATTCTGGGAAGTGTTGAAGACAGCAGGAAATGAAGAAGACCGAATATGGGATGGACTGACTCCCTAAACGAGTCCACAGGCTTAAGTCTGCAGGAGCTGATCAAGGCAGCTGAAGACAGGATTTCTTGGAGAGTGCCCATTCATAGGATCACCATGAGTAGGAGGCACATGAAACCAAGGGAAAAATGAGTAGCCGATGTTAATCACCCCTGGTATTTATCCCAATTAAGAGCGGGTTTAAAAAAATGAAATCGGACAATCATTTCCAACCATATCAAAATTAATGGTACACGGTTTTTCATTGTTTCAATAATTCCAAGGAACTTGATCTTGTTGAAGACTACAAGCTTGATTTGTCTACATTGTTTCAATGTTCAATATGCACAAAAACAGTTCAAAAAGTAATATATCAAAATGTATTGGAAACATTCTTAGAACCATAGAAAAACAATAGGCACACAAGCTTAAAAATATATGAAAATGTAAGCCAGAATTCAGTCTAAAATACAGTTAGAATTAAAAGATACAACAAAATACCAAAAATGATGTTTTACTTGCATTCCAAAACTGCAGGTGCGTATAGGCTAAAAAGGCACATTCAGAAATATGCAACACATCTCTAAAATATCAAACTTGTTAACATTTAAAATATCCAAGATAACATATATCAGCCTTTTAGCATATCTACACATACTCAGACCTATTCTTAGCGCTGACCCAGACAAGTCAGTTTCAATTGATGGAGGAAAATCAATGTCTCCATCTCCTGCTGTTGCTGTTCCTATATAATTGTTGCAGGTATCCAGTGTATATGGCATGCAGCATATTGTGCTGATGTGCGAGTCTCCTGCCATCCTTTGCTCCTTGCCCTGGCTATCTTTCTTGACTGTTATTTATATATTTAATCACTATATAACAATCTTTTCTACTAGGCCTGGTGCACCAATAGTTTTTTATAATAGGAATTTGTATTGCTCTTGCATCACTACAAGGGCTTGTACGTCAGAACCTGGCAAGCTACTATTATAATAATGAGCTTTATTGCTGTAGCTAATATTCACAAAGCTTGGAGGAATAAAGATTTAGAAAATAAAAGACCTAGGACATCATGGTACTGTATGGTACTGTCAAACCAGAATATAGTAGCTAGTGAAAGTGCTGGTTATCATACTTGAAAACATCACGTATCAATTATGTTAATGTTTTGTTACGTTTTACTTGCACACTTTCAGTTCAACTTTTTTCCTGCACAGCTATTGATCATCAAGTTGAGCCCCTGTCAAGAAGGCAAAGTGAAGAACTGAACAGCCAGTTTCTGGATCCACAGCTCCATTTGCTAGCATAAATTTCAGTGATGATTGATGGTGACTATGTAAGAAATCAGTGTTTTCTGTTTCTTGTCATTTGCCAAGTCACATCATTGGTGCGTGACCAGAACTGCCTCTTCACTGAGACATGTGACGTTGGGCTTACACTAGTGGGCTTTAAGTTACAGGATTCTGGCATGTATATGTGCAATCTAAATTATCCTGATTATAAGAAAAATCAAGCATTGCTCATTTTGTTCACAGTTCCATTCAAATTAAGAGAGTCAACCTGTACTCCTGAACCATAGGATGAAATTTAGCATAGCCTAACAGATATTATTGGGAAGAAAAGTCTGAGAGATCTTCCAGTGAAATTATGTAAAACAGACTAAATACATGCATACCAGAGGGACATTTGGGATGGAGAAGCCCTGTTGCTTCCTCAGACTTTGTCTTGGGGACAAGGAGCCTTCAACTTAAAGTATCAGGCCCACCAACAAATGTAAGTGTGGCTTTTTACAAGAAGCAATCTATGTGTTTTCCTGTGGCAAAGGGAGAGCATTCAAGGTCCATGCAGAAGGTGTAGCTACTCCTCAATGTTCAGGAAAATGAAGTTTGTAGAAGAAAACTACCCACAGGGTGGGATGTTGAGCCATGGATGTTCTGCTGGCCTTTTAAGGCATGCATCCATCTTCTCTGCTGTCTGGAATTTACTGGTGAATGTCGCTTCGTGCTCCTGCCACTAGATGGGTTCTGCTCCTATCGTCACTCGTTCCGCAATGAGCGTGACTTCACGGGCTCTCGTCTCGGTACGAGAAACGTGATGAGCAGATTCCCGAGGCCAGGGAGGGGTATCTCTCATCCCGCTTAAATTGCAGCTCAGGTGGCGTGGTCGGGACGAGCTCCCCTCGTCCCACAATGGACGTGCGGTTAGATTACTTTGTACCGGTCCCAAGCAGGACCGTGAACAGCAATGAGATGGACGTGAAGTATCAGCCTTAGTTCCCCCACCACCACTTTAAGCCAACATATATGGGAGGAAGAGGCAAGGTGGGAGAATTCACTGGAGCATGGATCTCTAGCAAAGCACCCTGAGAGATATTTTTCCTTATCATTGACTGTTCCTTTTATATAGTGGTGGCCATCACCATGAAGAATGCTAATGCCTCACTGGTGTATTCATTTCTTTACAAAGTGGTAGAGGTAAGTAGTCACTGGCTAGAATACAGGAGGACACAGAGTAGATCTGATGCTTTATACCTTGGAACTGAAAAAGTGAATGGCTGACTATTCTGTGCAGGGTTAAACAAATGACAAGACCTTTATATATGTAATATTAAACACTATGTAGTATACCTTGCAGAAGATGTACTGTATAACCTAGCCAATGGAGTTTGTTGGAGGTGTGGCCAAGAAGTAGAATTTAGACATGAAAATGTATAAAATGCTTTTGTCTGAAACAATTCAGAACATTTTAAGGATATACATTACCAGTGAATCCAGTGTTATATTACTGGGCAATTTAAATGGATTGTTTGAAAGAATGAATACAGATTAGTTGATATGAGTTTGAATACTAAGAGCAGAATATTGGGAAAAGACTAAGGAGTCCCCACCCACCCCCAAGCACTACCCACATACAAAGCCAAACAGTTTTTAAAAACAAATAAAATTAAAAATTAAAAGTACACAATAATGGGGTATGTTCTTGAAGGCCACTTGATGAAGTTCTGTCTTAAGTATTTTCCTAAAAGTCAGGGGGATGAAGTCTGATGCACCTCAGATGAAAGTTTGTTACGCAGAGTTATTGTTGTTATCTTTTTTGCCTCTCTCAGTCTGGCCACTCTTAACACCATGGTTTTCTGGGAGAAATGGTCTGATGAATTTCAAGGTCCTATTAAGGGCAGAATCGTACTGAATAAGAATTCATTTCATAAGTTTTCAAAAGGCCAACACAAAAACCAAAAATGATTATTTACAGTATACCATTGGTATAAATGTACACATTGCTGGAAAATGTATTACAGCTAAAAATATAAATCCTCCTTGTACTTATTTGCATTTATGTAAACCGCCCAGAGTCCCTTCTGGGAAATCAGTGCGGTATAAAAATGCAATAAATAAATAAATAAATAAAGATAATATGAAAAATGGATGGGGAGTCAAAATCCTCTGTATGTATCTAACCTCTATGGTCTCAGAGGAATTGCATATACTGTATTTTTCTGAGTTTTTTTACTGTTCATACATCTCAAGGAAAATATTTTTTATACTTACCATATTTTTAATTAAACACTAAAATTTGAGGAATATGAAAATGGTGATGCCGATATGTTAACACAGACCAAAGTATTTAAGAGCAGACAATGAATAGAAATGTAATTACTGTACTAGCCCCTGTATGGGCATAAAAACCTTTTCAGTGTACCATTTTTTTACAGAAAAGCCAAGCCAAATTAGACTGGTCAATGAGGAAGTGGATGAGGAGTAAAAAGTAGCCATGTAGCTAGATGGAGCAGTATATAAATTTAATAAATAAAATCCATAGCCAGACAACTTATTAAGATTTTTTTTTAAGGACAAACGTCCTAGACCTCTTCAGCTGGTGTGGTGGTGCTGAAAAGCCAAAAATGCGATCAGGTGTTGTAGACTGATTCAGTCTAAACGTGACTTTCTACAGGCTGCGTGAATCATTGGCATGTGATTTGTTAGGTCTCAGTAAAGATCCAACAATGCATTTTCTATGAAATTAGTAGTTTATGCCAGTTGTAGAATTTGACTATTAAAGCTGTAGAATTTCAAGTCCTTTAACATGATGGTATGAAGGTTTGATGATAACTTCAACGCTTCAAGTACTTCATTTCACAATAAGGTTTCCAAAGGCAAGGTTACAACAATATTACTGAGTGAATTATCAGACTGTTTCTTCAGTATGAAGCCCAGTTGGAGAATGTTTCTATTCTCATCTTCCCAGGTCTTTACCGAATACTTCAAGGAGGTGGAAGAAGAAAGCATTCGTGACAATTTTGTTATTGTATATGAGCTACTGGATGAGCTGATGGACTTTGGGTTTCCCCAGACAACTGATAGCAAAATTTTGCAGGAGTGAGTAGTCACTTGGCCTCCTTGTTTCCTCCGTGACTTTTATCTGCTTTTCTGCCACCATACAAATAATCTGGTGTGATCTGAAAATTAGGTCTGTTAAGGACGTGTCTGCAGGAATTTGGATGGATCAGAATGTTTCAACATGCGCATTGAATTTAGGTGTTTCATTATCTACTTTGGTGAGACTGTTTTGATGGTGTACCTGTGTTGTGAATCTAACCGCGTAGCTTAGTGAGGTGGGCACCTGGGTGTTCAGCCAGACGTTGGGTATTTGAGTTCTCATTGCGCCTCCCAGGAGAAGAAACAGCCTGTGCAGTTATGGGCAACCTGTGCAAACTCAGCAGTGCCCACAGAAGAAAGAAATAGTGAATCACTTCTGAATACTCTGTTCCTAAAAAGAAATCTCCAAAAGGTTGCTGTAAGTCAAAATTGACTTGATGCTACATCATCATCATCACCACCACCACCACCACCACCACCACCACCACCACCACCACCATCATCATCATCATCATGTTGTGAAGTGGCACATAAAAGTAATGATGGCACATAAAAGTGGGTTGTCAGTGGTGGGCCTTGATACTGAAGCCCAGCAATAAAATGCTGGCTGGGGGATTATGGAAGCTGTAGTCCGAAATGTAACTGCCTAGATGCCCTAATCCAGGCATGTCCAAACTTCGGCCCTCCAGATGTTTTGGACCGCAACTCCCACAGTCCTTTGCCATTGGAAATACAGGCTTGGAATTCTGGGAGTTGTGGTCCAAAACATCAGGAGGGCCGAAGTTTGGACATGCCTGCCCTAAGCACATCCGATCTTGCCTGATTTCGGAAGCTAAGCAGGGTCGGCTCTGGTTAGTACTTGGATGAGCGACCACCAGGGAATACCAGGTGCTGTAGGTGCCTTGAGTAGGAACTGGCAATCCACTCCAGTATTCCGGCCAAGAAAACTCCATGGACATGGAGTCACGAAGAATTGGTCATGACTTTAAGGACACAACACACACACACACACACACACACACACACGTTCTAGGGAGACATGGTCTTGAGGCCCCAGCCAACATAAAGTTTTGTTGATATTCTGTTTCTTTTCTAGCACTAGCTCGCAGAAAGTGCTCTACCACATTAGGTGGAAGTGCAGTGGATACTTTACTAGAAAGTGTGTCGGGGGGGACTGCCCTTCTGAAGGCAGCTCTAAATCTTGCTGTTGCTCTTTCTCAACCCACCCCAGGTACATCACTCAGCAGGGCAACAAGCTGGACACAGGTAAATCCCGTGTTCCAGCCACTGTCACCAATGCAGTATCCTGGAGATCAGAGGGCATCAAATATAAGAAGAATGAAGTCTTCATAGACGTCATTGAATCTGTCAATCTGCTGGTGAGTCAGTGAGGAGGGTCTGGCAGGTTTACCTCTGGTCAACGATAGAAGATACTGTATATGAAGCAGACTCATAGAGTCCAGTGTAATAACCAGGAAATCCTGTGCTGTCATTTATACAAGGAGACATGTATGTAGTATTATAGCTAGTGTGGAGTCTAGATCCTTCTACTCTGAAGAAGAGCAAGGAAAGGTGGTGGGGATCACTCCAGCCAGCCAGCCTTTGAACCTTCCCCTCACTGCCTACTTTAAGGGGCAGAGGTGTGTGCATGTGAGAACAGAGAGTAGCAGCTTCCACTTTCACTCTCTTGCTCACCCTTCCGGTATGAGTAGCTCTCTCTCTCTCTCTCTCTCTCTCTCTCTCTCTCTGCCAACTTGTTTGCTTGCCTTCTCTGAGTGGTGCCCCATATAACGTTGGCCATTGGATTGAGCAGCCATGGCATCCTTTCATTCACTGATCTGCATTTTCCTCGCCATTTCTCCTCGCCAATAGTTCAACATTCTACTCACTCTGGTGAGAAAAGTGAGTGAGCAGGAAAGCTGGGGGCTAATCCTCCAAAAAGCAGCCAGTTTTTACTTAGCAATAGTACAGGGTAAGTGAGCAGGCCACCACCTCCTGTTTGCCCTCCCCTTCCCACTAGGTGACCCCATTAGGCCCCAATCCTTCGTGCTGCATTGCCCATAGAGAAAGCTGGTCTGGTCGCCACCAATTGTCATCTTGTCCCACACCTTGTGGGAGACTGGTGACCCCCACCCCTAGCCCGAAATACAGTGGTACCCCAACTTAAGAGCAGTTCAACTTAAGAGCAATTCGACTTAAGAGCTGAAAACTGTTGGCATTTTAACTGCAGCCATACAAATTTTAGATATGGTCTGCTCGACTTACAATATATTTTTTTTCATTTTTTTTCATTTTTAACTTATTTTTTCATTTTCTTTAGATAGGTATCTTGACTTTAAGAGTAGTTCGACTTAAGAGCATGCAGTCAGAACGGATTAAATTCGTAAGTTGAGCCACCACTGTACACTGTTGTTCTATTGTATTTTATTTTTTTAGGTTAATGCCAATGGAAGTGTCCTGCTGAGTGAGATTGTGGGCTCCATCAAGCTGAAAGTTTTCCTCTCAGGCATGCCAGAACTGCGATTGGGCCTTAATGACAGGGTGCTCTTTGAACTCACAGGACGTAAGTAACTCGGGATACTGGAGAGTACTTGGGGGTGGACTGGTCAGTAACAAAAAAAAATCTTGGCTAAAATAAGCACCAGACCTGGCTTGCACTGGACTTGACTGGGAGAGATCACTAGGGGCTTAGATCTTGTTGGAGATCTCCAATGTATATGTGTTATGAATTGTTAAGGTAGTTCTAATTTATGGTAAATTTAATAAGACTTCTGGAGCAGAATTATTGATAGATCCCCACGAGTTCCTGTGTCTGATTTGAATCCCTGTCTCCTGAGGCATACTAAAGTCTCCTGGGACGGGCATGGTGCCTCGGTGAGGTAGAGTGCTGAAACTATCGGCTGCAAAGTCAGCAGCCCGGCAGTTCGAATCCCGAGTGCTGTGCAGTGGAGTGAGCTCCCGCTGTTAACCCCAACTCCTGCCAACCAAGCAGTTTGAAAGCATGTAAATGGAAGTAGATAAATAGGTACCGCCGTAAAAAGTGGCAAGGTAAATAGAAATGCATTTAGCCCTGCCGGCCACATGGCCAAGGACTTGCACCACACTGGCTCTTTAGCTTGAAAACAGAGATGAGCACTGCCCCTAGAATCGGACGTGACTAGCACGTGTGTGTGTGGGGGGGGACATTTACCTTCACCGCTTGAGGCCTACTATTACAGCATCCATTAGATCGCACTGGCTGCCACTAATCTGAACCCAGAAGCATAATTTTAAACATTAGTGTCAAATTTATGATAAAGATGAGAGGTTCTAGGCATCTTCTCAAATCTGGGACATCAGAGCTGCTTTCAGACATTTGGGATTAAGAGCAAAATCTCCATCTTATCTTTGTCACTTTCTTTAAATTTTAGTTGGGATCTTGTGTAATGGGGTTGGGGTAGGGAGATGGCCCCTGTTTTATTTTATTTTCCCCCAACAACATCTTTTCTAGCTGAACACATTTTTATTACTTCCTATTATTTGGCTTCTATATTTTGAAACTGAGGACTCTATATTTTTAATATCTATTTTTTACATGAAGGATGACGATTATTGCTTAGCCATGAAAACCATTTCCGTAGCCATAAAAGTGACGGCTGTGGCTCTCTGATAGCCTAAGCTTCATTTTCCCCTTGCGACACCTGCCACTTTGTCCTCTAGGTGGAAAAAACAAGTCCGTGGAACTGGAAGATGTCAAGTTCCACCAGTGTGTGCGACTGTCCCGTTTTGACAATGACCGCACCATTTCCTTCATCCCACCAGATGGAGATTTTGAGCTTATGTCCTATCGATTGAACACGCAGGTAAGGTCTTGGATTCTAGCACTAGAAAAGGCTGTGCTAGGATTATCTGACATCATGCTTTTTTCTGTTCCTTGGGATATTGGTATCTGCTGTATTTATAAATTAATGGTAGCAGTAGCTGCCTGGTTTCCCTAGACTAGCCGCTTCTTTATTGTTCATAACTACTTGGGTCAATAAAGCCAGCTCAGTCGTTTGCAAGGAGGAGAGCAGGAAAAGTGTCCAGTTAATGCCCTATTTGATTGATTGATTGATTGATTGATTGATTTATCCATGTGAGATACTATCAGATGTTGAGTTACAGCTATAGGTTGTTGACCCCAGCAGTGGTGAGAAGTCTCCTTATGTTGAGACATTGTCACTTTGCCACCATAAAAAAGTGTTGTACTTAACAGATCAACAACAATCAGATAATGTTCACCCCTCTGTTTCTCTCCAGCAATTTATGAGCATTGACCATGTTGGCAACAGCTGATAGAAGCTGTAGTGCAAGAATATCTATAGCTGTTGCATATACTGTTGCACTATCATCAGGTACATGTCAAACTCTTCAAAAACATTTTCCCTTTTCCCAATCTCTTTTCCCCACATGAATCTGAATAAAACCCAGCAATGCTTAGTGCTAAAAATTAGCCCACAAAGGATACAGACAGCAATTCCAATATGTTTTTCCTTCTCTCACATGTGTTTTGGACTTAATATTTGTGGAAGAACTGTGATTTTCATTGAGTTTATGTCTTTAAAATACTGTACTTCCTAGATTCAGAATAATTTTATTCTAGTTACATGGTTTCTCTTTTAGGTTCTATCTAGTGGATAACAGGTTTTTGAAAAAAAGCTCAAGTTTTCCCAGGTCTGCTCTAACAAGGAAGATTTATGGACTCTTATATTTTCTTCCTTCCTGTTTCTTTGGGTTTAGGTGAAACCCCTCATCTGGATTGAGTCTGTCATTGAGAAGTTCTCTCACAGTCGAGTGGAGATCATGGTTAAGGTAAATTTCTTTAAAGGATGGGTAGATAATGTGGTTGACAGTATGAACATCGGGTTCCACGCATGCGTCAACTGGGATAGACGCCTTGGTGTTTCCCTCCGGCAAGGAAAATAAGATAAGCTTCCCAAGAGGAGAAGAAAAGAGGCCTTTTATCTCTGCCAGCAATCCTATGTGACAACAATACTGAGAGTTGAATTTGGTGAGTCAATATCCCACCTGCCAGGACCCTGCCGGTCACAGAACCTGACTCTGAGGGGTTAAATGGTGAAGAGCTGCTGGAGGAGCCTTGCAGCTCAAGTCAGCAGGCAGCTGGGTCTGATCACTCAGCTGAAAACATATCTTCTCCCCCTAGAAGGGCTATGAGCAGGATTCTGCAAAGATGTGCTACCAGGAGAGCTAGGGAAAGGGTCTTTGATGCTAGACGGGGAATCAGGTCGGGAAGCCCTGAGTACTAGCAGGAGCCCTTCCAGAAGTAAGGGTGTGTTCCCTGTTTTGAGATAAAGCTGGTAAGCTCACCCTGAGCTCTCTGTGGGAGCAACGCATCATTTGAACTTGCAACCACGTTCCTGTCTGTGACCTTGGCTCTGTTTCCTGATTTCAGACTGGCTTCCTGGACAATGGCTTAATCTGTTCCCTTGGGTTTGGTGTCTGGTTTCCATGAGATATTCTGGTTTTGACTTGGACTGTTAATTGCTGGGAGTTGGATTCTGTTATTTATCTGGCACTTGATTGTTAGCAACGGACTTGAACTTGCCTGGCTTTCCACTAAAGATCTTGGCAAAGAACTGAATCCTGTTTGTGTGTGTGCTCTGTGTGCGGGGATTGACACCACCCAGGTGATAAAATATCGGAAATAAGTACTGAGTAAATAAAGAAGATCAGAAGGGGTGGGGAAAATGGCTTCCAAAAAGGAAGTGAAAGACCTAGCACAACTTCTCTCTAATATGGAATTCAATATAAGAACTGATATTAAAATGTTGCAGGAAAAAATAGAGGGGATGGCAGAGGAAATTAAAACTATAAAAGCTCTTGCAGAAGACTCACATAAGAAAACAATGGCTAACGAGTCTCAAATCAAAGAGCTTCAGAGAAGAGTGGCTTTGTTATCAGACAGCCAGCGAAGAAAATATCTAAGGCTGTTTGGAATTCCTGAAAGCATTCATCAAAGAGACCTTGAGAAACATTTATTGTTATGGTTTCAGGGATTACAAATTAGTATAAATGAGAACGATATCGAAAGAGTATATAGAGACCTGAGGAGCAAACTATCAACTGGCAACCGGCCAAGAGAAGTAATTGTTGCTTTTACAAGAGTGAAAATGAGAGACTATGTTTTTAAGGCTTTAAGGAAAAGGAAGTCTTTACAACTTGAGAACCAGAGAGTAACAGTGAGACAGGACTTATCTCCAGAGACCTTGCGAGAAAGAGCCGTTCTTAAGCCCTTTGCACAGAAGCTATTTGATAAGGGTATTCGCTTCTCATGGGGTGTTCCAACAGCAATCTTGATTTTTAAGGACAAGGTCTTGTATCGAGCCAGCAATGCAGTTGAGGCTCAAAGCTTGCTACAAAGATTTTCTGCAGCAGAAGAAAAGACTCATGAAGAGCAGAGGGCTGGAGAAAATGATGACAGTAATGATGATCTACAGGAGGAAGACTAGCCGCCCTAGGAGGAGAAATATGGAACGAAATAAGAAGAAACTTCTGAGGGGTGGGAAAAAAGAAGCCTGTCAAGTGGGAGAACTGATTGCAATGGGAGTTTAATGGGATAATGGTTTTTTTTCCTTTTCTTTGTTTTTTTCTGACCTAACTAATGAGAGAATGTACAGTGGTGGGTTGGATTATATGGGAAGCTGAGTAAAAATTTTGACTAAAGTATAAGGGAGGGAAGTACATCGGAGTAGGTGGAATCCAGAGCCCAATAAAATTGGAGGGTAAATTTCGCTCCACCCTGGTGAGGGATTGGTTGGGCAAGGGGTTGGGGGGAGGGGGGAGGGGGAGGGGGGAGGGGGAACCAAGAGGAACAAGGGACATAATGACTAGGAATTCTAAAAGTAATGATGGTGGGGGAAATTAAGGTAATGTCATTAAATGTAAATGGTTTGGCTTCCAATATTAAACGATTTAGACTCCAGAAACTATTGCAGGACATGAAAATAGATATAGCATGTTTGCAGGAGACCCACAAGAGAAAGGACGATTCCAAGCTTTGGAATGTACAGGAATGGAGTAGACTGGTCGAGTCAAGGGGTACAAATAAGGCAAGGAGGGTAGCAATATTAACCCACTCAAGGTTAAAAGTAGAAACTCTAAGGGCACTGTCAGACAAGGAAGGGAGATATGTATTCTGGAAACTACATGTGAAGGGCAAATTATACACATTGGCTAATATATATGCGCCCAACAAAGGACAGAAAGGGTTCCTAAAAGGAATTCTACGGAAATTAAAGAATTTTTATGAGGGTGAGATTATACTGGTGGGTGATTTTAACTGCGATATGAGAGACAAAGAAAAAGGAGTACTGAAGGAATTGAATTTAAAAGATGTGCATGAGATTGTATCCCAAAGGAATGAACCTACTTACTTTTCTAAAAGGTACAAAAAGTTCTCTTTCCTAGATTTCATTTTAGTTAAGGGGAACTCTCAACTAGAAGTTTCAAGAGTAATAACAGAAACAATTTGGTTGTTGGACCATGCGCCACTAGTGATGGAATTTAAGACATATCAAGAACAGAAACTTAAGAGATGGCGGTTTAATCCTAGATATTTCTGGAAAGAAAAAGATATAGAGGATTTGGATAAAAAATACAGTTATTCAGCTGATATGGAAGTGGTCTGGGACGCAGGGAAAGCTGTAATAAGAGGATACTGTATAGCAAAGGAAATCAAATTTAGGAAAAAGATGAGAGAGAGAAGACAATTGAAACTTCAGGAAATTGGAGAATTGCAGAAACAATTACAAAGAAAGTACAGTAAACAAGTCAGTGCTCAGTTAGAGAGGGCTAAAAAGGATCTATATGAGTTGGATTGGACATGGGTTTGGAAACGAGATTTATTGGTGAAAAATGACTTCCAACGCATCAACATAAATACTGTAAGAAGGCTATCCAATTATTTGAAAAAGAAAAAAGATAAACAAGCTATAGGGGTAATTAAAGGAGGAGGAGGTGTAAGATTATATGGGGATAAACAAATAAAAGAGGAATTTGCTAAGTTTTATCAAAAATTTTATAAACAGGTAAAGCAAGAGTCTAAGATAGCATTATATAAAGACCAAATTAAAGAAGATGATTGAGAGTATCAACTGGGAAATAACAGATACAGAAATTCAAGAAGTAATTAATATAAACTTATGGTTACAGATAAAGATTTTTTGTTTAAAGCATTGCAAAATAAATGGAGCAATGAAATGATATTAACAGGATGATATAAGAAATTTTATTTACGGTCAACGACCAAAAACCAAAATAAAATCATAAAAATAAGGATGTTCAAATATGCATTCCAATAGACAGCACATGAATCAAACCTTATTACAAGATATATAGTAAATACAATTTTTAATACAATTTAAAATACAATTTAAAATTTATTCTGGTCTGAAATAAAAGTGGCCATTAGCTACGATAAAAAGAGTCATCAGTAACTACTATGTTTCTTTATAAATTTGTTTACGAACTCTTATTGCAGCAGCACAGAATTTGGCAACTTGCCTAGTTACCTGGTAAGTGTTATCAGAAAGGAGCAACTGTATATAGAATTCTATTGACCACCCAGGATATTTACCTATAATTGGGGAGATAATCTCCTTGCGTATATCTTGATAATAGGTGCAGAATAGAAGCACATGTTCTACACATTCCAATTGGTCATTGGCACATGGGCAATTTCGATCTGAAAAAGGTAAACCTTGAAACCTCCCCTCCAGTAGCTTGGAGGGAAGGACATTTAATCTAGCCAGAGTAAAGGCCCTCCTGGAGACAGGAGATATGAGCCTATCCAGATATAGGGAGGCAGTAAATGCTGATTTCTTAAGAAATTCCATTTTCCCCAACTGGGCAACATGTTTCTGCAGTTCTATATCTCTGATTCGTAATTTTACCTCATTCATGGCTTTACAAAAACCCAATGTTTGGAGGGTACAAGGAGAATAACCTAATTTATGTATAACTTTTATTACCTGTTTTTTCCATTCAGACTGAAAAGTATCTGTCAAAAGCAAGGGAGTTAAGCCCTCTGAAAGGAAAATGAGCTTAAGCCAGTACTTAACCATAAGGAATTTGGCTTGTGCTTCAATGGGAATAAGCCCAACCTCTAAACGAAGTAAAGTGTTGGAGACACATGTGGGAATGCCCAAAATGGCTCTTGCAAATCTGGTTTGAACAGTCTCCAGAGGTCTCAAGTTAGCATATCCGAACAGCTGTGAGCCATAAAGCATTTGGGTAATGATTTTAGCTCTGAAAACTTGCAAAGTAGAGGGAACATGTTTCCCCCCCGGTCGAATTAAAGAATCTTCTAATGGCTTTGCTGTTGCCTTGTGCTCTCATTGCAGCACAGCTTAAATGCATGGACCAAGCACCAGATGACTGAAATGTTATACCTAGGTACTTATACTGCTGGACCTGTTCAATTGGGTGACCATTAAGGGACCATTTATGTTTAATTCTCCTCCTGCCAAAACCATTATTTTGGTTTTAGTATAATTAATTTCTAAACATTCCTGAGTACAGTATGAGGAGAAAGCTCTCAGGAGCCTTCTAAACCCAACACATGAGGTCGACAAAAGCACAGCATCATCTGCATACAGAAGTATAGGAATTGGGCGAGATGCCAGCTTGGGTGGGTGAAAATCTACGTTGGATAAACTCTCAACAATACCATTAATATATAGATTGAATAAGGTTGGGGCTAAGATACATCCTTGCCTCACGCCCTTATGTACAGGAACTGGGTTAGTTAGGATCCCATCAGAATTACAAAGAACCTGTAAATAGGAATTCTCATATAAAAGACGGATTAATATAAGAAGTCGTTTGTCAATATTCATAGACTGCAGTTTTAACCATAATATGTCTCTAGAAATAGAGTCAAATGCGGATTTAAAGTCTATGAAAGCAGCATAGAGAATCCCACCTTTGGGGGCTGAGTATTTACTAGCTAAATGATGAAGAACATGGCACTGATCAATTGTGGATTTCCCTTGCCTAAAACCTGCCTGTTCTTCTACAAGAATATTCTCTACCCGTAACCAATCTTCTATTTTTTTCCAACAGATGCCTTGCATATAATTTACTGATGGTACTTAATAAACTGATAGGACGATAATTGGCAGGATCCCTTCTGTTTCCTTTTTTAAAAATTGGGACAACAATAGCTAATTCCCAGTCCTTTGGTATACAAGCTGTTCTATCAATCCAGGTAAACAGGGTAGCTAGTATAGGAGCCCACCATTCGGCATTTGCTTTAATAAGATCCGATGGAATATAGTCAGGCCCTGGGGCTTTACCTGGTTTTAAACGATCAATTACCATGAGTACTTCCTGTTTAGTGACTGGAGGCCACTCTGGGAGGTCTTCTAGTTCAGTTTGGAAGGCGGAAGTACGGGGTGATTGAGCCGCGTAGTGCCTGCCAAAATATTCTTCCCATACTGTCGGCATTATATGGTAGTCTGATTTAGGAATAAAAGTTAAAGTTCCCCTAGATACTATCTTCCAGAATGAAGCCGAGTCTCTCAAATGGGCAGCAGTTAGCAAGCATTGCCAGGCCTTCCTCTGGGCATGTAGTTTCTTAGTTTTAATCAAGGATTTATACCTTTTTTTGCACTGATACCAATTTTCTGGGATTCTCCCAAGATTCTGATTCTTATAGTCTCTATAGGTCTCCAGTAGCTCGTTCTTTAATGCTCTACATTCTGAATCAAACCAGTGCTTTGAACAGGTGGTACGAGGCAATAAGGTACCGGATTTATTACAAGTTAAATGGGGTTGCAATGACTCTACCAAATTAGAATATGTATTTAGGGCTTGTTTTGCTGATCTCGCTGTGGTAATAAGATTTCTAAAATGCATATAAGGGTTGGTGGCTAATAGATTCCTTGTACAGGCAGACTGCTCATCAGTCCACCTTATTCTAATCTTTCTTATATCAGCTGCTATGGATACAATTGGAGCACACTCTGCTACCACATTATATTGATTATAATTCAGCTTAATCAGGATGATATAAGGAAAATGATGAAAGGTATTAGAGAAATAAAATTGGTGAAATTTAGAGAATTAGAAAGGAAAGTTATATTCAAATGGTATAGAACATCGACACAACTTGCATATATGATAAAAGGATTCAAACCAAATTGCTGGCATTGTAACAATGAACCAGGTTGGTATTCCCACCTTTGGTGGGAATGCATTAAAGTTAAATCATTTTGGAATATAATCCTCAGGAAAATAGAAAATTGGTTTAAAATTAAATTAGAAATTAATGGAAGTTTATTATTTATGGGTATACTGGGTTGTGAAAAATTAAGGGTTGCAGACCAATATTTATTGAAAGCAATACTGGTAGCGGCACATGCAGTGATTGCATGGGGATGGAAAGCTTCCACTAAATGGAATGAGGATAATTGGAATTTATATCTTCTTGAAACAATACAATCAGACATATTGGCAAGATTAAAAATGGGAAGATTGGGAAATTACGAAAAAGAAAAGTGGTATAGTTACTTTAGATGGATTAGGGAAGAAAAAGTATCCAAAGAAATATGGGAGAAATGTAAAAAAACTGAAGGATTGGCTTAATCTATGAATAAAGTAAGGAGGTTTAAGAGGAAGCCAAAGACATTGGTGGGATGTACTAAAGAGCTTGTATGAAAGTATCGAAAATAATTTGTTCTTCGGTTCCAGGAGTTGGGGAGGTGTTGGGGAGGGGGGATGTAAAAATAAGCGAATTAATTACGTATTATTGTGTATGTATTATTTATTAATGTTCAAAAAAAAAGACAGTATCAACGTCCACCTTGAGATCGAGGGGTACCAACAAGAATATTTCCCCCCCATCACCCTCCCTCAGAAGGTCATCTTGCAGGGTGACCAGTAATGTCACTGTTCCATTATATGGCCTAAACCTCAACTGGAAAGGATTGAGGGCATCAGTTTCTTCCACAAGAGCCTGAAGCTGGTCAGCCACCACCCTTTCCAAGACCTTACTCGTAAATGGAACATTGGTGACGGGTCTGTAGCTGTTAGGATCATCCGCCACCAAGTTCAGCGTCTTGTGGATGAGCCTAATGAGTTTCTCCTTGGTGGTGGTGGTGGACCTCTAGATGCCCTTCTGGATGGGCCCTTAGTGGGACAGTACTGTATGAACATGAACAATCATAGATCTCTCGTCCTCCTTTTTTCTTGGAAAGGCAAAAGGCCAGTTCAAGAAGCAATCTGTGGCCAATGGTGTGGAGATTTGTGTGCCGGTTCCAAGTGATGCTGATTCACCCAAGTTCAAAACCAGCATTGGTAGTGCAAAATACCTTCCCGAAAAAGACATGGTTATCTGGAGCATCAAGTCATTCCCGGTGAGAGATACCCCCTTCCTTTTCCTTCTTGTAGCCCTGAATCTTATACTGTAGATCATTAGTACATCACATCATAGTGCCTTGGAGGGTTGCCAGTCACTATTGTATGATGTGATATAACTCCCAAACTCTTCAGCTGCATTTGGGATGGAGCAAGAGGACTGTGCTTGAATGAGTACTGCTGATGCTCCTACAGGTCTGCTGGTGGTTCTGGAAGAAGACAGTGCTTAGAATCAGTTCAGAAGCTCCCACCCCCCAGGCCCTAGTTAGAGCTTGAAGAAACACGAGTGTAATTTGCTAACTCCCAAATATTCTGACAGTGGATTTTCTTGCCTTTGTTCTCTTGCTGTGGATGGTTCTGCCACCCATTCCATTCAAACCTCCTCATAAATATATGCCAGCTAGTAGTGGTGGTCTCCACAACTAATGCCCTGTCCTCTTTTCCAACTGGTTCTTCAGGGTGGCAAGGAATACTTGATGAGAGCCCATTTTGGGCTGCCCAGTGTTGAGAATGAGGAGATGGAGGGTCGGCCTCCCATCTCTGTCCGGTTTGAGATTCCCTATTTCACAGTCTCTGGAATTCAGGTGAGCTATATGGGATTATAGAGGAGGGGAGGGAATGGTGACTCATTGTGGATCCACGGACATAGGCATCTGTATCCACACATACATGTGAATTGTCTGTGGAATGGAGGAAAGGTAAGTTGGAAGGGATGCAGGTCCGACCCCTGACCACGTAGTTAACTAAAATGTTACAAGCAAATAGATACTGTGTTTTGCTAGAATTTTCATCCCCTTAGTTATACAAGCAGTAGGAATGACAGCTATACCAAGACTGAGGTATGCTGAGAATGAAGGAGAATTAACTGTGTCCACGGCAGTGGAGGCTGGTCCTTGAGTATCATAGTTTTGTGTGTTTTTCTGCTGCTAGGAGGGTGCTAAGTGGGAATATATTGCACCCTAACATCTTCCTAAGGGGCAGATGTGCTAACCTTAACACTATTCATAATAGCAGGCACAGGTGTTAAGGTTAGCACATCTGCCCCTTAGGAAGATGTTAGGGTGCAATATTTCAGACCAGGGTGACAGGAAGTCAAAGTGAACTATAAAATGGAGGACTCACAACTAGCTTTCCTCAGACTGATGAAGCTGTTTGGATGAGCAGTGAAACATTTCAGTCTCTCAAGAAAAGAAGTCCAGTTGCCATGACTCAAGTTCCAGATAAACTCACCTGGATGACTGAGAATCTTCACAGAAGCATTGACAACATGTCAAAGCCATAGATGGTCACAAAAGCAACACTAGAGCAGAAACTCCCATAGGCTCATAATAAGATGAACAACGGCCTGAATGGGCTCGTTAGGTGCACAGTAGTCTCAATAGGCTCATTAAGTGGACAATGGCCCAAGGTGCATGAAAGCCCTACATTTACAACATTCCCAACACCCATAAACTATGAGTTGTTATCCATGGCCTTGTTGATGGAGGTGTGAAGTATTCTTGATTTGTCTGGGGATTGTTGAAATGTCCACTTGATAAGTACTTGATAACTTGATAAGTTACAAATGCTACAACTACAGCATGGAGCAGGCAATTCATAACATTCCAGATGTTGTGGGACTGCAGTTCCTATTAGTCTTAGCCAAATACCAAGTGGTTAAGCCAGGAATGCCCAAACTTTGGCCCTCCAGATGTTTTGGACCACAACTCCCACAGTCCTTTGTCATTGGCAATACAGGCTTGGAATTCTGGGAGTTGTGGTCCAAAACATCAGGAGAGCCAAAGTTTGGACATCCCTGTGTTAAGCAATGATGACAGCTGTACTTCACTAACATCTATAGGTTGTCATTTTCCCCACCCCTGTTTTAGATGGTTGCAGACTTTCTGGAGGTTCCATCCATTTGTGTTGAAAAGGAAGGAAAACGGATCGTCAACTACATAATACCCTTTGGCTCCTCAACTTAAAAAAAAACAGGGGTGTCTGCAGTGTCGTTGGAATTGTGCTTCCTTTACCCTACCTGCATCAAGCTCACTTTCCAAGGCTCCTCAGCCTACCCTTTTTGATTCCTCATCTTCTGGCTGTTTACTTCCTTATCAGGCTCTCTTCCTTGATGAGTCTTACAACATTTTCTTACCAGACCTTTCCTTCCTCTGTCTCTGACTAGCAGCAGTTCTATGGCATTTCAAGCAGGAATCTTTTCTGGAAATACCCTTTGCAATACAAAGCAGGCACCCTGCCATTAAACCATGGACTTTCTTTTTGAAACTTTTAAAAAAATCTCTGAATGATGTTTTGCAGAAGCTTGTGGTAGGCATGCATGCATTCTAGTGTAGGATCTGTCCAGCAGAGGAGGAAAAGTCTTTGGAGTCTGAGAATGCTCATTGCTGGAGTATCATCCAAACCAAGTAGTTGTTGACAGGTGACTTAAAGGAGGCAGACACATCCTGATTTTCTTTTATTCTTTGCCTTGCTATCATATTCCAACTTAGGTGCGGTACATGAAGATAATTGAGAAGAGTGGGTACCAGGCTCTGCCTTGGGTTCGCTATATCACCCAAAGTGGAGGTAAGTTGTCAGCAAGGTCGTAAGGAACTTGTATTGGGTGTAGAGATACTAGCTGTCCTTTTCAGCCATAGACTGAGGCTTTCTTGAGAAACAAACCAAATAATAAGAACAAAACCAGAAACTGTTATTAGGATGGAGGGAAATGCTTCTTTGGACTGCAAGTCCTCTAGTTACTATGGTGACCATCTCAGTTGTGGAATTTTGAGAATGATAATTCAAGAATTGAAGTGTTAATAAACTCTGTTGTTAAGTGAGACACACTCAGCAAAATTTGGTAGGACTCACTTTTGAATAAACAAGAGTTTAGAGTTGCAATGTACGGATAAACAGAGAACAGTTTCCCCAGATTCATTTGTTCCTCAAATGTGTATGTACATATATGACTCGTCATCTTAAGTTCTGTAACACACCTCTCACCTCTTTGCGGAGAAGTGTTCAGTCCTAGGAAGCATGATTAATGGACAACCTTCTTCCATAATGTCTGATTCCTCTTGGATCTTTCCTGCGTCCCACACTTATCATGTGCTCTTACAAGGAGACCAACAGAATGTCACACTTCTGTGTTGTGGCTTCCCTGAAGCCAAATTGAGTATAGAAGGCAATACATGTAGTAAGCATATGGCCAGAGCCCTTAGGATTAGGTCCACTAGGGAGGTGGTTGTATCATGAACTAGGGCAATTTGGAGGAGAACCGCCTTGGAGTTGCTTTTTGTTTTTATGCTAGAAAAAACAGTGGATCCATGCCTGCAGTGGTCAGGTTTTTTATATTATTATTATGGCTACTCCTTGTATGTCTTAGCTAGCATGGCCATCTGTAATATACCTTTAGATTCTGGGAATTGTAGTGCATAAAATATCTAACTTTTCTGAGCTCTGCAGCTCATTAGACCCCCCCACCCCCACCCCCTGTAGATATGTGATGTCCTGCCTACCATGTTGCTTAGGATCGTGGAAAGATCTTTCCAGGGCTTAGTATGGCAATGGTCTTTCATAGTATTTTCTTTTCTGCATTCACTCCATCACAATCTGGTTCAAATGTGTGGTCTTCTGCTCTAGCCTGATTCATTAACAAGCAATTAACAAGTTGCTAGTGGGATTCTCAGGGATATGCTTGGTGCATACTTAAGAATCCCAGTAGGGACTCATTAAATGCCAGCTAAAAGCAACTGAATGTTACATAGTTTGCCCTCCACATGCCTAATAAAGCAACAGTAAATCAGCCAATGATTTGCACAAAGAAATGTCTAAACCAGGAGATCATTCACTCCTACAGAATAACTTAAAAGTATATTAAGATAATTACTAAAACAAATTTCCTGCACAGAATCAATCCTGTTTCATTTTCAAGAAGGCTTCATAAAACATAGAGAATCGGCATGTCTGGAAGTTCTGTCCTTAATCAAGTTTTCTAAGTTTACCTATGTTAGAGATGACAGAGACAGATCTGCAGCTACTTAGATTTGTTCATCCCTGGGAAATTTTTTTAAAATTAATGGAATATTGGTCACTTTATATCCTTCTTTTAAGGAGACAATACCCTGATGCCACCTTTGTGGAGAAGGTGATTGGCTTCCCCATTCTATAGACAAACATTTTGAGGCAAACACACAGAGAAAATGGGTGGGAGAAGAGATCCGCTTCCTTGTTTCTTGGAGGTGAACTATGTTTTGATTGCTTAGCTTTTGTTGCAGATACACCAGCTGTTCCTGGAAGAGTCCAAGTTGTATATAGGAAGAGTGAGAAAATATCGGGCGTCCTATATTTAGACTAAACATCTAAAAATTTCTTAGCATTCACTAAGATAGTGGGAGCTGGTGGAAGACCAAGAGTTTCTCCTCTTGGTTTACAACTGGTGGTCAAATGTTAACCTAGGCTTAATACATTCTGTACCTTTTTTTATTCTAGATTACCAGCTTCGGACACATTAATATTATGATCCTGCGGGCTCAAAATCGCGATGTTGCCTTTTTCAAGAATGAAAGAGCCCGGATGCCTTTTTGTCGGAGATGGGCACAAACTGTTTTGTGCCAGTTTGTCCTGGTTCATAAATGTGGCCGCATAGGTGCTACTGTTCCCGATCCCCACCTCTTCACCCAATCAGCCATTCCCCAGGCCTTGCCTAATTGCTTTTCCCCATTGCTCAGTCATGAACAAGAGCACAGAATTCTCCACCCTGCCTGAGTGTGACATCAGCCAATAGGTTGGAGCAGAGAAGCTTGTGAGGTATTGCTGGGACTGGAAGATCAGTTGAGGAAGTGTAGAAAGCTAATACGCTCAGCCTGGTGAGTGGTTAATTGAGCCGGGGGAGGCGGGGAAGCACCTGTGCTGCTGTCTTGACGAACTAGGACAAATTGGTTCGTACCCATCTCTACTTTTAACCTTGCCTTCTCTGAAACAGATTGTATTTGCCTCCTTATTCTCCTAGAATGCTGATGTTTCTTTCTGTACATAACTTGATTTAGTAGCAGTTCCTGGTCCTCTCTTCCCAAGGCATGCAGGGAAAATAAAAGCCTTATTTCCTGTGGTCTTTTGGGTGGTGGCTATGCCGCTTCCCAGCCTGAATGGCTGTGGATCTGCCACTTTTGAAATGTCCACAGATTGTGCCTTCTAAGAACTCCTTTGCAGATAAACCTTTAGGAGTGAAGCCTTCATACAGAACCTCTTTTATTTACAGGTTTTTTATGGAAGAGATATCACAGAGTGGGGTCCTTGGCTCCCGGTTGGAGGAGCGCAAGTTAAATTGGAAATATGAGGAGCCGGGAGAGCGGGGTTGACTGTTTTCTGATAACTGGGACTAGATGTCTAGGTCCAAATCTCAGATGGGGCAGAAATGCTTTAGGTAGTTTCATTTTCGAGTTTCCTGTTTGCAAATTGAGAATAGCAGCTTGTCTGTTGTCTTTTTATCTCTTCTTGTAAAGATGAATGACACAGGTCAGGTCAGTGTCCTGAGACTATGCATGCACTAACAATATAAGAAAAAGAAATAAATTGTTTTCATTGGGTGACCATCATATCATTAGTTTCTGTTCTCTTTTGTTTCTTACATTACCTCTTCTTTCTACCTAAGCCAGGCATGTCCAAACTTTGACCCTCCAGATGTTTTGGACCACAACTCCCACAGCCCTTTGTCATTGGCAATCTAAGCTTAAAATTCTGGGAGTTGTGGTCCAATACATCAGGAGGGCCGAAGTCTGGACATGCCTGACCTAAGTCCTGCTCTCAACAGACAACAAAACATTACTTTTGACTCTGCCTTCTTTCAACCAGTTTTCACCATATTGGTCCTACAGCCCCAGATTCCTGCTGGCGACAGGCAATTTTGTGTACCCATAGTTTCAGAGAGAAATAAAACAAATATCTAGAATATGTCGGCATATTGCATATCTTTTCAATCCTAATGATCTTCCACTGGCAAGAATATTAATGCTTATTTACATTGGACTGAGTCCCATTTAAAACAGAATGAATTTGCTTTCATTAGCAATTATACAGGCATAGATGGCAAGAGGCTAGGTCTGGGAGCACTGATTGCTGACTCTTAAGAGCCCAACTGAGGAATAAAGCCAAGGGAGACCCAGAGTGAGCTAACAGAAGTATCCCAGAGGAGAGGTAGAAAGGACAGGCCTCTGCAGGAAGGTCAGAGGCAAGGAGGAGCATGGGGGGTGTTAGATTAACACCAGGAACAAAGTGGGGCAACCCCCTAGGAATTCCCCATTCAGAAGCACTGTATGCTCAGTGTAAGAGCAAAGGCTTAAATGGAAAGAGCATCTCCTCATCAGGGAAGGCCATGTGCTCAGCATAACAAGAGGAGGTGTGTCCCCATTACTGCCACTCCACATAACAACCGTCCTGTTTAATTCTTACAACCAGCAGCAGTAGTGTCCAAAGCCAACACCACTGCTGCCTAACTGCACCCTCAGGAAGAACCCGCTGTTCCAGCCGGCAGGGCTTCTGGTCCAAAGCATCCAGCCTGCTTCTCCTTGCCAGCACCTACCTTGTCAGCAGCTCAGAGGAGAAGAAGCAGGGCTACCACAATATCTCACACTTTCCTCCTCCTCTGCTGCTTCTAAGGGATGGGTTGTTAATTAAGAGTGTCTGTACTGATGAGAGCTATAAGTAGCATCTGTAAGTTCTCGGAGGGTGTTTGCTGACCTCCTAATGGAGCACAACTGAAGGAAAAAACTGAGGTAGACCCAGGGAGCTTGCGACCAGAGAGAACTAAGAGGAGTTTCCACAGAGGAGCCCCTTAAGATTTTTGTTTTGTTTTGATGCAGTTATATATTAGTTGACTTTCCTAGTTACACTCAAGGTAATTAAAAACAAATTGAATCAAATGCTGACAGGGATTATAGAGGGAAGGGCCACTTCACTTATGGTGACCTGCAAAGTTTAAGCTTCCTGGAAGATCGACTGCTTGTAAGAGATGCCTTGCACCTCACAGAAAAACTGGAAAGAATATATTTAGCCAAAGCATGAAGAATCAAGAAGGCTTTAAATTGAATTGAAAGGGGAAGGGAGAAACAAACACAGAGGTAAAGATGGATGAAGCCTTAAACACAATAAAAGGAACAAACCGAAGAGTTCTAATGGGGCTTAGTAATAACATTAATATTAATAATAATGTTCATACAAATGTACAAACAAAAGCAGGCCAAAAATCACAAAATCTGGTGTCTAGCAGTATGGGACACAAAGAAGAAGAACTAAAAAACATAGTTCAGGAGGGTAGATATGACCTCATAGGAATAACTAAAACTTGGCGGGATGACGCCCATGACTAGAATACAGAAACTGAAGTAAACTGTTCAAAAAGAACAGAAATCAAGGTTATTTCTAAGGCACCCAGCGTGAGTGCATTTGGTTTTGGTCAGAACAGAGTCTATTATCAACCACCAAATTGGGGAGAGAATGTGGATCAAACTTTTGAAAATCAAATTGCAAGGATTTCAAAGAGACAAAATGTGGTAGTGATTGGAGATTTCAATTATCCTGATGTTTGTTGGGAGGCAAATTCTGCCAAGTATGGACCTTCTAAGCATTTCCTGACTTGTGTAGCTGATAATTTTATCCTTCAGAAACCAGAGGAGTAGCTACCCTTGACTTAATTCTAACCAATAGGGATGACTTGGTGGAGGCAGTGGCACTAAGGGGAACTCTGGGTGAGGGTGACCGAGTGACCATGTTCTATTAGAATTCTTGATTTCAAAGGAAACCAAAACAGAGTATAGCTGGATTTTTTTTTTAAAAAAGCTGGTTTTAATAAACTGAGAAAAAGGAATAGTCAGGTCCTATGGAAGGAGATCCTAACGAGAAAAGGAGTCCAAGAAGGATGGGAGTTTCTAAAAAAAAGGAAATTCAGTATAAATAATTCCAACAAGAAAAAATGATGATAGCTAGCCAAAAAAAGGCCAGTATGGCTTCACAAAAAGCTCAGAGAGGACCTAAAAACAAAAAGGACACCTATAGGAAGTGGAAAGGCCAGGCCACAAAGGAAGAGTAAAAACAAATAGCAAGGAATTTCAGCAATGGTATTAGGAAGGCAAAAGTGGAGAATGAGTTGAGGTTAGCTAGAGATGCTAAAAGCAACAAAGTAGTATTCTTCAGGTAAGTGCATAGCAAAAGATAAATGAAACAGTGCCTCAGTGTGAGTGTTCTTGTTTCATATGAGGTGGTTCCTTTAAGGGTAACTCGCACATGACAGATTAGTGTGAAGAAATAAGATATTTATTTAAAAACAACTTTGAAGGGTTATCTATTCCTGTGGGTTCCTTAAACTCTTTAACAATGTTTCATCCCGGCAGTTCATTAAGTCCAGTGGTTGCTCTGTGGTGCCTAACATGGGTATTTCCCCAACCGCTTGTGGTCCGTCAGACATCTGAGGGAAGATGTTCCTCCTGAGCACAGCATTCCACAACAGGGATGTCACCCATTCTGCTTGTCTCCTCCTTGGTTGCTCACTATGATCCACACCCATGACCCTCCTCCAGGTACCCTTCCCTCTGGGTTACACATACAGTGGACTGTAGAGATCAAAACAATGATGATGGGATTCCTTGCTGGGATGTCCTAGACATGAAGAATCTCCCAGACCAGCTGAGAGATTGATAGCGAAGGAATGATAAGGCCTCTTACAGCTTGTATAACATAAAATCTGTACAACATAAAAACTTCCGGAGATAGGGAAAATTTGCTTAACATAATCGCCTATGGGGAAAATCCTTTCTCAAACTGGGAGGAGGTAACAACTGGAGTGCCCTAAGGCTCAGTCCTGGGTCCAGTCTTCTTCAAAAAAATTATTAGTAACCTGGATCAAGGGGTGCAGTTGGCACAAAATTGGGTGGACTAGCAAATACCCTGGAAGGCAGAAACAAAATTCCAAATGATCTAGAGCAGTGGTTCTCAACCTGTGGGTCCCCAGATGTTCCTGGACTGCAACTCCCAGAAACCCCTTCCAGTACAGTGGAGTGGTGGAGGCTTCTGGGAGTTGCAGTCCAGGAACATCTGGGGACTCACAGGTTGGGAACCACTGATTTAGAGCAATGGGCTGAAAACAGGAAAATGAAACTCAAGAGGGATAAATGTAAAGTACTGCTACTAAGGAAAAGAAACCAAACACACAATTACAAGATGGGGGATACCTGGTCCAGCAGTTGTACAAGCAAGAAAGATCTTGGAGTCATTAGATAAGAACATAAGAACATAAGAAGAGCCATGCTGGATCAGGCCAAAGGCCCATCTAGTCCAGCTTCCTGTATCTCACAGCGGCCCTACCAGATGTGTTTGGGAGCGCATGAGACTAGATATCTGTCTCATGATACCACTCTCCTGCATCTGGTCCTTGAAGTACCCTGGTTTAAAGCCTGGAGATTACACATCTCCATCATGGTTTATAACCTGTGATGGACTTTTCCTCCAGGAATCTGTCCAATCCCCTTTTGAAGGCAACCAGGTCAGATGCCATCACCACATCGTGTGGCAGGGAATTCCATAGACTTACAACGCGCTGGGTGAAAAAATATTTTCTTTTGTCAGTTTTTACTCTCCCAGCCCTCAATTTGAGTATATGTCCCCTAGTTCTGGTATTTTAGGAGAGGGAGAAGAGCTTCCCTCTCTCCACTTTACTCATACCCTGCATTATTTTGTATATCTCAATCATATCCCCCCTGAAGCACCTTTTTTCCAGACTAAAGAGGCCCAAATGTTTTAGCCTTTCTTCATAAGGGAGGTGCCCCAGCCCAGTGATCATTTTAGTCGCTCTCTTCTGCACCTTTTCCAGTTCCACTATGTCTTTCTTGAGATGCGGTGACCAGAATTGTACACAATACTCCAGGTGGGGCCTTACTATTGCTTTGTATAATGGCATTATAATGTTGGCTGTTTTATTTTCAATCCCCTTTTTGATAATCCCTAGCATGGAATTGGCCTTCTTCACCGCTGCCGCACATTGGGGAGACACCTTCATGGAGCTGTCCACCAACACACCAAGATCTCTTTCCTGATCCGTCACGGATAACTCAGAGCCCATGAGTTGATAGATGAAGTTTGGATTTTTTGCCCCAATATGCATTACTTTACATTTGGTTACATTAAAATGCATTTGCCATTTCTCAGCCCATTCCCCCAGTTTGGAGAGATCCTTCTGGAGCTCTTTACAATCTTCTCTGGTTTTTACTACACGGAAAAGTTTTGTGTCATCTGCAAACTTGGCCACCTCACTGTTTATCCCTGTCTCCAGGTCATTTATGAACAGATTGAAAAGCACCGGTCCCAGGACCGAGCCCTGGGGCACACCACTTTTCACTTCTCTCCAATGTGAAAATTTCCCATTGACACCTACTCTTTGTTTCCGGGATCTCAACCAGTTCTCAATCCATAAGAGGACCTGCCCTCTTATCCCCTGACTGTGCAATTTTCTCAGCAGCCTTTGGTGAGGGACTGTGTCAAAAGCCTTTTGAAAATCCAGATAGACTATATCAACCGGTTCACCCAAATCCACGTGCCTGTTGACCTTTTCAAAAAATTCTAAGAGGTTTGTCAGACAGGATTTGCCCTTACAGAAGCCATGCTGATTTTCTCTCAGCAAGGTTTGTTCTTTTATGTGTTTTAAGATTTTCTCTTGGATGAGGCCTTCCACCATCTTCCCTGGGACAGATGTAAGGCTAACCGGCCTGTAGTTTCCTGGGTCCCCCCTCCTTCCTTTTTTAAAAATTGGTGTGACATCTGCTATCCTCCAGTCCTCCGGCACTGTGGCCATTTTAAGAGACAAGTTGCATATAACCGTTAGGAGATCTGCAATTTCATTTCTCAGTTCCCTAATAACCCTTGGGTGGATGCCATCTGGGCCCGGTGACTTGTTAATCCTCAATTTATCAATTAGTCCTAAAACATCCTCTCTTTTAACCTGTATTTGATTTAATTCTTTAGTCAGGAGGGGCGGCTGAGGCAGCGGAATCCGCTCAAGGTCCTCTGTCGTGAAGACAGACGCAAAGAACTCATTCAATTTCTCTGCAATGTCCAAGTCTTCCTTAACCTCCTCTTTTCCTCCCTCACCATCCAGAGGGCCAACTGGTTCTCTGGCAGGTTTTCTACTTCTAACGTATTTAAAGAAGCTTTTATTATTACCCTTTATATTGCTAGCCATTCGTTCCTCAAAGTCTTTCTTTGCCTCCCTTATCATCTTCTTACATTTCTTTTGCCAGAGTTTGTGTTCCTTTTTATTTTCCTCATTTGGGGAGGATTTCCATTTACAGAAGGACCTCTCCTTGTGCTTTAGAGCCTCTCTAACTCCACTTGTTAACCATGCCGGTGTCCTCTTGGACTTAAATGAGCTCTTCTTTCTTTGTGGTATGCACTTGTGCTGGGCCTCTATTATTGTTGTTTTAAACAGGCTCCATGCACTCTGAAGAGATTGGATTCTTCTAACCTTCCCCTTCAGTTTCTCTCTAACTAGTTTCCTCATCTGAGGGAAGTTTGCCCTTCGAAAATCAAGGGTTTTTATGTCTGATTTGGTTGACACTCTTCCTCCGACATGCATGGCAAAGGTAATTGCAGCATGGTCACTGTTCCCCAGAGGCTCAGTGACATCCACACCCCTGACCAGGTCCTGAGTATCACACAATATTAGATCCAGAGTTGCCTGTTCTCGGGTGGGTCTGTGACAAGTTGCTCTAAGGCACAGTTATTCAGCAAGTCGAGAAACCCAGTTTCTCTTTCATGTCCGGAGCTCACATTGGCCCAGTCAATGTGGGGATAATTGAAGTCCCCCATGATTACTATCCTATCCCTCTTAGCCACCTCCATGATTTCTCTCCTCATTTCAAGGTCCCCCTCAAGTTTTTGATCTGGTGGACGATAGAATACTCCAACTATCACATCACTCCTTGGACCTGGTAGTTTAACCCACAGTGATTCTATGGTGGAGTCAGACCCTCTGTCCATCTCCATTCTGCTGGATTTTACCCCTTCTTTGACATAGATGGCCACTCCTCCTCCAACCCACCCCTCTCTATCTCTTCTATAGAGTTTATAGCCTGGGATTGCTGTATCCCACTAGTTCTCCACATTCCACCAGGTTTCTGTTATGGCTATTGTAGATCATAAGCTGAATATGAGCCAACAGTGATGTGGCTACAAAAAAGGCAAATATTATTCTAGGCTGCTTAAAGAAGCCTTCTATTAAAGAAGTCTAGTCTTCAGATCCATGAAGTGATACCTCCCCTCTATTCAGCACAGGCTAGGCCTCATATAGAGTACTGAGCCCAGTCCTGGGCATTGCACTTCAAGAGTGACTGTTGGTCAGATGGTGCTGTATAGAAATAAAATAAATAAAATAAATCAGGATGCTGACAAATTGGAACAAGTTCAGAGGAGGGCAACAAGGATGAATAGTGGACTGGAAAGACTGAAAGAATTAGGTGTATTTAGCCTGGAACAAAGGAAACTGAGGGAAGATATAATGACACTTTTCAAATATAGTACTTGAAAGGCTTTCATACAGAGGAAGGGCAGAATGTAGGACGTGCAACAACGGGCTCAAGTACAGTAGTACTTTGTAAGACAAATGCCCCTTAATACGAAAAACTCGTAAGACAAACAAAATTTCCAGGAATAGGAAAATCTTATAAGATGAATTTTTCCTACGGGATGCCTCACAAGACAAATTCAATGCATTCCTATGGGAACCATGTTAAACTTCATTTTGTAGGACAAGTTTTTCATAAAATGAATTTACCTGTAGAATGAATTAAATTTGGCTTAAGAGGCACCACTGTAATAGGAAGCCAGATTTTAATTGAATATCAGGAAAAACTTCCTGACAGAGCAGTATGACAGTGCAACTGATTACCTCAAGAGGTAATGAGTGCTCCAACACTGGAGGCATTCAAGAGAAATTTTGACAACCACCTGGCAAATATCCTTTGATTTGCTGGTTGGACTCAGTGGCCTTATAGGACTCTTCCAAGTTCACAATTCTCTGATATATAAATCTGTCAGCAATTTGTTTGCTTTCTCATCCCTAGAGCTTTAACCAGTAAAAAAGTATATACCGTGGTGTCTCTTAAGACGAACTTAATGCATTCTATGGGTCAATTGGTTTTACTGTATGAAAAATTTGTCCTACAAAATGCAGTTTAACGTGGTTGCCATAGGAATGCATTGAATTCATCTTGCAAGGCATCCTATAGGGAAAAATTCATCTTACAAGGTTTTCCTATGGCTGGAAATTTCATTTGTCTTAAGAGTTGTTCGTATTAAGGGACATTCGTCTTATGAGGTATTACTGTATTGACTAAGTTTGGGTCACATGAGATTGGCATACACAGGGATGTAGTAGTACAACTGGAATAAATGCCTAAAAACGGGTACAAGATAAACATATTGATTTCATGCTGAAAACCTCCTGTTTTATTTTCTTTTGCCTGAAGGTGGATTTGTTCCCTGGCATCAAATATTGCTGGACAGGCGCCTATACTTTAAGCAGGAAAAGTTTGTGTCCTTTATATTCTCACATTTTGATTAATGTCTTCATTGCCCCATTCTAGTTATGCACATCACATCTTCTACATCAAGGAGATGTTATGTGGGGAAACTGCTGTTAAAAGAGCCCAGTGCAAAACCAACCAGTTTTCCTCGATAGCCATATTGAGGAGAGGTGTGAATGTGTGTACGTGGGCCGTGACATGTTTTTGGAAGGGCTGGGACAATAAAAACATCTCCCTCCCTTCATTTTGGATGCAGCCTAAGAACATCCAAGCTCAGAGCCTCACTTAAGAAAACTGCCTTTCCCCCCTACCCCCCCAAACCTTACATCTAAGAAACAACTCCTGGCAAATCCATCTTTTGCCATGTTATAACCTATTGGTACTGCTCTGAGGAAGAGGGTTTCGCCCTCGAAATATTAGCAACGTTTTTTTGAATTTTCTAGTAGCCTAAAGGTATCACCTGTTCCACTTTTGTATTCAGTTTTCCTTAGGGACCCCAAGCAGAACTTTTAACCAAAGGCTTGCCATTTCAAGCCTCTATTTATCTTTGTCCTGTGAAGGATCATCAACCTGGCAATCAAAAGTAACACACAATTGGCTCCTTAAAAGCATTCACTGGTGAATGGGTTCTTGGAAGTCAAGGTGTAACCCGTGTGCCACGTTGGCAGCGGCTTCTGCTCTGGCTCGGTGGATGCCTTTTATTCCGCTGCGGTCACTCGTGAGCTTCCCCTTCCAATCTTGTGTATTCCTTGAAGGTAAAGGTTCCCCTCGCACACGCGTGCTAGTCGTGTCCGACTCTAGGGGCGGTGCTCATCTCCATATTCAAGCCGAAGAGCCAGTGTTGTGCAAGTCCGTGGCCACGTGCCCGGCATGGCTGCAAGGAAACACTGTTGTACCCTTCCTGCCTTTTAGGGCGGTACCTATTTATCTGATTGCATTGACATGACATGCTTTTGAACTGCTAGGTTGGCAGGAACTGGGGTACCCGGGATTCGAACCGCTAAGCTGCCGACCTTGCAGCTGACAGTTTTCAGCGCTCTAGCCCGCTGAGCCACCAGGGCCGCTTAAAGGAGCACGCCTCTGAGGGGCTGCCCGGGGCCAGTGGTTGGCGAGGAAGACTGTTTTCCGTCCGGTCGCGCTCCCTGCCTTGCAAGGGCCTCCCTCCCTCCCTCCCTCCTCCCACCTTCTCCCAGGTCGCGACCCTTCGCCCTCTCGGAGCGGGGAGGGGGGGGCAGAGACACCCCGAGCCAACCTCTTCCCGCCCGAACCTGCGTTTGAATCACGGAGGCCCGCCCAGCAGTCCGTTTTCAAGGAGCCAATCAGGCGGCGGGCAGCGCCGGCTTCTGCCCGGAGCTGTCCTCCGATTGGTCGCGCCCGGGGGGAAGGGGGGAAAAGAGGCGGGGCAAAGGGAGCCGTGCGGGTTACAATGTATTAGAGAGCTCCGGGGAGCGAGAGCGCCGCCGGGCGAGATGACAAACAACACACGGCGGCCGGGCACGTGGGGGCGGGGCCAGGCACGGCGGAGGGCGCCCGGCCGGGCGCGGCGCTTCCCTCCTCGGTCCGGCTAGAGCGAGTCGTGCATCGTCGTCGGTGGTGGTCGTGGTGGTGGTGGTGCTCCAAGTCGCCCCGGCCGGACGGGGCAAGGCGGCCCTTCTGGCTGGTTCCCGTTGGTTCCGCCGCGCCCCCCCCCCAGCAGCGCCGCCCTTGCCTCGCGTTGGCATTCCAGCAGCATCTTGCGGGACGCGATCCGGCGGCAGGCAGGCAGTCGCCAACCCCAACCCCAACCCCCACCCCATCCTCCGCCGGCGACTGCCCAGGGAGAGCGCACCGAGGAGGAGGAGGAGGCCGAAATCGGGAGGTCGCCGGCTGGCGGTGGGTGTCTCTGCCGGGCCGGCTGCCCCCGTTCCCGCTTGACAACTTGGACTCGGGGCAAGAAGAACGCCGGGATTGGAGAGAGAGAGAGAGAGGTAACGACCGGGTGGAAGGCAGGGACGGCCTCGTCCCGTTCACCCACCCCCTCCCCTCCCTCCCCCCACCGGCCTAACTGGTTAGGAAGGGGGTGGTGATGGCAATTGGAAGGGGACCCCTAGGCGCGTGCAGAGTGCAAACCCTCCCCCCGCCGCCCCCGCCGCATTGATCTGCGGAGGTGGCTGTTAGGACAGGGCTGTTTCCCAGTGAAAGGTGAGCTCCCCCCCCCTCCCCCCTCCCCAAGGGATCCTGCCTGGAGCGCCGGTGGGCTGCTGCTGCCGCCTCCCGTGGGAGGAGGGGATCTAGGCAAGCCATCCCAGCGCAGGATCCTCGTCGTCTGGTCAGTGCCCCCCCACCTCCTCCCCCGTTTATGCTCGCCGGTTCCCCCCCCCCTCAGGTACCTAGACGGGCATGCAGCTGGGCAACGGCGAGATCCGTGCCGGAGACTGGCTCACTGGCGCTGCCGCCCGAGGAGACGTGGGCGAGGTGCGGCGGCTTCTCCATCAGGAGCTGGTGCATCCCGACTCGCGGAACCGCTTCGGCAAGACCGCCCTCCAGGTACGTAGGCGAGGCTGCATCATCCTCAATCCCAGGCAGAAAAGCGGGATCTTATACCTCCCGGCTGGAAATGACAACGAATAATAGGTCTTGGCTGCTCTGCCCCTGGTTTTTGTATGGTGGCTCTCAGGGCGCTCCCCTACTCAGCGGGGAGGCCTGCTGTAGGATGGGAGGCATGGAAGGGACCCAGGTCATATTAACTCAGTTCAGGAAAGCCACTGGTGGAGATGGGAGCCCTCAGTGGAAGGTTGCTGGGTGGGCAGGACTGAGATCTGGCACTTCTCTCTCTAGGAAGGAACCCTTTTGGCCACCCACAGTCTCTGGTAACCTTCTGGTTGATTGAACTGTGCTCCTTTTTTGCTCCCAGACGTTTTAGTAGCTATCTTGTCTTTGGGGCACAAAACCTTCTCTCTTCTCATTGTGTTTTTCCAGCCCATCTTTCCACTTCTGTAGACAAAAGGGGCACACTAAGCACCCAGGAGGACCTTGCCCAAAAAGACGGGGCGGGGGCGGGGGCACTCCATTCTTCAGACCATGGACATAACTGCCTGCAGACTAGACCAAATATATCCCATTCTTGAGCCACACCAAGTGAGAGGGGGTCACTTGAGGGGCACACCCCCATGAGGGAAAAGGCTTTGCCTGCAGAGTATCTGGAAAATCCTGCCTGAGCTGGACTATTCCCTCAGTTCTGACAGCTTTGATGGACTGCCAGTCGTCTCCCTGTCAATTTGGGCAGCAGGTAGCTAAAAATGCAAGTTGGAAGCAAAATTATAGAACGGTTGGTTCTGGTGTGGGTCCATGCCTATGATTGCTTTCCCTAGGATGTCACCTTGTCTGTCTTAACCTGTGATCAGAGGCGTGCATTTGAGGCTTGCCCGGCTGCTGTGTACCCCACTGTAGGTGCTGCAGTGTAAACATTCCTCCTGCCTCCATTCCTCGTTGACTCCTCTTCGCCTTCTTTCAGGTCATGATGTTTGGTAACATCTTCGTGGCCCAGGAGCTGCTGAAGGAAGGGGCTAACCCGAACGTCCAAGATGAATCGGGCACAACCCCTGCCCATGACGCTGCCCGCACTGGCTTCCTTGACACCCTGAAAATCTTGGTGGAGTACGGCACCCACGTCAACATGCCCGATGCCTCCGGCTCCCTGCCCCTCCACGTTGCTGTCCGGGAAGGTCATGCTGACGTCGTGGGCTTCCTGGCACCTCGGTCCAAACTGAAGCACCAAGACTCTCAGGGGCGCACACCGCTGGAGCTGGCACAACAGCTGGGCTTTTCTCACATCCAGGGCATCCTTGAGCAACACCTTTCCGTCCCAGGTTAACTTGGAGAGGAGGGGGGGCCTCTTTCTCCCCAAGGCAAATGGAGCCAGGTCTAAACTCCTACTTATAGGCAGGCCTCTGATCTCCAAAAGACTCTCGTTTTATCCCAGGACCCAGGAACAAAGGCAGCTCCTCCTGCCCTACCTCAGCTTGCATGTTTCATTATGTTTGCTGTTGTATCTATTTATTTGTATTTTATTCATTCTCTTATTTGCATCTGATTGCTAGTTTCTTCCAAACCTACTAGGTCCCTCTTGGGGAAACAGACAGCCTTCTGTTAGCTCCGTCCTATAGTGTGCAGAACGGAAAAGTGCAGTGTGTGTGCCTTAACCCTTTCTTAATCGTCATTTCCCATCTTGGGAAGGTCCCAGTTTCTTGCATGGGGTGCTCAAGGAAATGAAGTCTTTCTGATGTAAAGAGCAACTGTTGCTACCTTGAAATGTTCTCTTCACCCTTATACCAGGAATTCGAGCCTTTTGGGGGGCGGAATCACCTGTGTTCCATTCAACTTTTCATGTGGATCATTATATTGCAATTCTCTAGGGTGTCTCTTATTAATTGTTATGCTGGTCAGATATATCGAAGTGTGTATGCTCTGCAATGTTACGCCAGCAGTAATTAATTGAAGAAAGTATTCAGGGGCATAAATCTAGCATTGAACAGACGACTTTACCATGATTTCTGCCTCTGGGACTGGAGCCATTTCTGCTGAGAGAGTGTTTAACTAAAGCACAGCATTCTCTTCCCAGTAAGATCTACTTCATGACTTTTCCCTACTTTCTACATGATTTTAGGGGAGCTGGTGACCATGAGTCATCTTTTTCATATTGGGTCTTTTTGTGATTATCCATGCCATTTAGACTCATTTAAAAAAATGGCCGAGTATGTTATCTTTGACAAATATGTTTGAGGCTTGTTTTGGCAGCTTGTTCCAGTAATGAATTTGTGGATCTGAGCTGTGTATATATTAGATTTTAAAGGAGGGAAATTTATTCTATTTATTGTGATTTGCAAGGTTTTGCTTTATTCACTGATTAATTTAATTATTAAAAATATTAAATCTATTTGTAGCTTATTTACTTGTGATCCTGGGGAACTTTTCCTAAAGGGCTGCTAAAGTGTACCACCCATTCCCTTTCAAAGGATACAACACAATTTTCCTGAAGAAAAATATGTTGGTTGTTATGGAACTCTGAGAACTGAGAACTCTTTATAAAAATTCAGTACATATTTTTTACAACACAACCCAGACATCTGTGAAGAAAGGGTACATGAGATGTTATTGGGGACTGCTAATCACTCATAGGCCTTTTGTCACCTGAGTAAGGGCTTGTGGTTAAGTAAAGGCCCTTCTTGAACTGAAAATCTGTTTGTATGCTACTTTTTTGCCCCAATGCTGTCTCAAGTGGGGGCGGGGGAAGGAAACACTGAAAAATAGAGATGGGCACAAAATGAAAAAACCTCCAGGTGCTGCCTCTGAATGGGTGCCTGCCGAAGGAGGTGAGGTTCAGAAGCACCAAACATCTGTTTGGTAAAAAAACAAACCAGTACCAGTTCGGCTGTTCGTGCCCATCTAATCCCAAACATCTGGAGAGGCAATGTTCTTCATTCTTATGGTATTAGATTCATAGAAAGACTTTTTAGTATGGGGAAAATAAAGGCTACCTTCAGGATTTAAAGACATCCTTCACAATAGCATATGGTCCCATGATAATAAGAGTACTGTACTTTGCCCTTGAGTAGAACGTTGGTGCCTATGGACTTTGGCAACAGACGTTTGTGGCCTCATATATATATATTTGGCCTCTCGTATATGTAAAGGTAAGCATGAATGAGACAAGACACCAAATGAGCTTCACAAGCAAATAGGCTTGGAGTGTGTGAACTTTTGAGTCCAAGATTTTTTTGAACAGGAAAATCTGAGTGGCAAAACAACAGCAAATAAAAATGCAAATGATTTGAAGCGGACTCTGTTTTTCCTCCTGATAGCTGCAAGACCAGCTGAGTCCTGGCATAAAAATGTAAAGTCGGCTAGCTTACTATCTTCAGAGGATCAGGTCCAATCTCAATACATGCACCTTGGTAGCTATTTTTGTTGTAGCACAGAGAGAAGGTGATATGCCCCTGTAAGAATTTACAGGGCATAAACTTTTGGACATAGCTTATTCCTTCAGGTTCTTAAAGTAGCCTGAATTGATGGACAAATGCATGCGTGGGAAGCAAAGGAAACTATGGGCGTTTATACACGACCCCTAAGCTCCGCCGCAAATGGCTGCAAGCTCCGGACTTTAAAAATGTTTACCCACCAGCTCCGGAGTTTGCAGACAATTAAGTGCGACCTCACCCACTTTAGCGCGACCAAACAGCAGTTTTCTTGTACCTGCTCTTTGATGGTGAAAATTTTTGATGCGGAGACTGCCTGAGCTCTCCTCGCTTCTTTCTGTTGTTTTTCTTTTGCCTCCGCCCCTTAAAGAGGAACCAGGAAGTAAACGGAGGTCGGAGCAACTTCCACCAGCACCAGAGGTAAGCCTTTTATTCTTTTGTCTCTGTCTAAGGCTTTTTTCCCTCCCCCCCCTCATGCAGACAGAACAAAGAAGTGCAGAGCGGGTGGGGACGGAGGAACAGCAACGAACCCTCAAGATCTCTGGTCCGAATTTAAGGGACCAGCGGATCTTAGGGGTCGTGTAAAAAGGCCCTTAAACAGTTGGATTAAATAGTGACAAAACACAAAAAGTGTAATTCACTAATTGTTTGTTATTTTCCCCTTCCTCTTCTGTATGTACCAAGGAATTGATCTGATGAAAAGAATTGCATAGGTATTCGTGCTGTAAGTATCCCTGTTCTGTAGAATCTTGCAGACTCAAACACAGTTCAGAAAAAAATCAGGAAAAGGCAACATGGTCCTCAAAACAACAGAAATGCAGTATAAAAATGTTAAGTCAGCGATCATTTTGTTGGAGGGCTGAGTTTACTCTGAGAAGGAGAGAATGGTATGTACACTGATATGTATGGGAAATCATTGCAGTGGTAGACCATAGCTTGAATTTTTATTTGTATAATCTCAGTGACTTAAAGAGCAGTCTTTCTCCACAAGGCAGAAAATTCCAGAGTGCCCCATCGTATTATTTGCTGGTTGGACTGGGTCATTCCAGTTGCCCAAAGAAACATGGAACACACTGGCTGAAGGTAGCTTTGCTTTTGTTCACACATTCATCTCATTATAGAAGATGTAAGAGAGTTCCTGGCCTCTTGTTCAATTGATTTGTCCCAGATATGTGTAGGAAAAGAGGCTAGATTCTGGAATACAGTGGTTCCCCAACTTAAGAGCATCTCGACTTAAGAGCAGAAAACTGTTGGTGTTTTAACTGCTGCCTTACAAATTTTAGATATGGTCTGCTTGACTTACAAATATAATTTTTTTTCATTCCCCCCCCCCAGTTTTTTATATAGGTAGGTACCCTGACTTAAGAGTAGTTTGACTTAAGAGCATGCATTCAGAACAGATTAAATTCGTAAGTCGAGGTACCACTGGAACTGATTTTGGATCAAGTTCTATAATTAGGCACTGGAGAAGCAAAACTGGTACTGGTGAACTTACCGTGTCGAGATAGGGAATGAAAAGTGTACCTAACTGCAAGTTTAACTAAGATATCACACTAAGGCTTACATCAGTGCCCTGTCTCTGTGTAATACATGAACTGGGATTAAAAAAAAAGTCCAGTAAAAGAATTATTGGATACCAACTAATGAAGGACCCTCTTCTGCTCTAGTAGTATTTCCCAACCATGATCAACTGATGATCATCATGTTTAATAGTCAAGTAACCTGAACCTCACACACATTTGCATAAAAAGCATTGTTATGGAGCAGAGAAAACATTAAAATATTTTTCAGAATATAATTCTCACCTAATATTAGTATCATTGTAATAATACAGTACATAATTATGGGGAGGTTGTAAATCTGAATCCACCAGATAAATTGAGAAATAAATAAATGTATACTTGAAGTTTAATTTTTTTTAAAAGGTGGAAATGACCCTTCATGTTTCCCTCCCCCAGAAAAGCCTCAGTGAAGACTCCCTCCCCCTCAAGTGCAAATAAACATCCATTCTTTTGGAGGGGGTAGGAGTGATGCACAGGCATAAAAGGAAAATCTACCCAAGAGGTACAGAAATAACTAAAAACTCCAGGTTACCTTTGTAGGTCAGGAGGGTTCAAGTAAATCAGGACTGTGTATATCATATTTAATATTAAAATAATTAAAACTAAAAATATCCACTGTATTTGCTCCCCCCAAAAAAAAACCCATTTTGTGACTCCCAAGTTTGGAAAATATTATAAAGCATTGTGGCTGGCTCCAACACTGCCAGCCCATCTTTCTATAACAGTAGTCTTTTATCAATTTATTTATTTATTCGTTTATTATTTTTGAGTATTTTACCCTGCCTTTCTCCTTGGAAAAGCACCCAAGGTGGCTTACAGTAAGGAGAGACAATATATAGTCCATTACAATTAAGACATATTCAGTTTGAAAAACAGGGACTTGAGGGGTATCTTACAGCATTAGAAGGCAACATTAAAGCTAACAATTGATAATATAATGTAATGCAACCACACAAGAAGAGATATAAACACAAAGTTATAGTGGTTATAAGCACTAAAAATTTCTTGAGCAAAACTGGAAGCTGAAGTGGGGCTACCCTTTGTTGCTTCTTCTGTGATGACTTGTCTATGAAAGTTGCAACATTAAAAGTGTTCTAAAAATTTCTTATGGAAGCTGAAGTGGGGCTACCCTTTGTTGCTTCTTCTGTGATGTGTCTTCAAGCACTCTCTGGGAGGTTTACAATTTAATTATGCAGGCTACACATTGCCCTCCTCCCCAGCAAGCTGGGTACTCATTTCACTGACCTTGGAAGGATGGAAGGCTGAGTGAACCTTGAGCTGGCTACCTGGGATTGAATCCCAGGTCATAAGCACAGTTTCAGTTGCAGTACAGGCATTTAACCAATGTCGTGCTACTCCTGGGGGTTTGAGAGTGGGGAACAGGCCATATCTTACTCAGTCTGGGATAACTGTACTGGGGCATATGGCTCTACAGTGGTACCTTGTATAAAGGAATTAATTCGTTCCAAATGAAATTATGTTAAGCAAATTTCCCCTATCTCAAGAATTTTTATGTTGTACAGATTTTATGTTATACAAGCTCTTTGTTATACAAGGGTCCACTGTATTTCAGTTCTAGCAGTGCTGAGACCTCAGAAAGACCAGTCAAGAAACCTTTGCATGGGGCAGACTGAAAGGAACTTGTTGGGTTCTGTACGGTAGTGTTGAACATTATCGCTCTGAATACTATACCAGCTGCTGGGTGTGGCACTCAGTGATACAGGGAAGGAAGGAAGCCAAGAATTTTGTAATATTAGCTGTCTGCCTTCTTACTAAGCACTGATGTGTGTGTGGGTGGTGGTGGGGGGCTGGGCATAGCCTTAGACGTAAGCAAGAAAGAGATATGAGGTTTTTTTTTTTAATGAAAGCGTAAACAGCTGAGTCTGTTTTGCAACTTTAGTTTTTGACTCGTTGCCAAGTGCCCAGCCTCTGCCAGGAAACCGGCAGCAGCTGAGGGGATTACTAGCAATGCACAAGTGCAAACAGAAAGTCTGCGCCTCTCCTGTAAGAGCCAGCAGTGTCTTACTCTGGTATTGAACAAATGGGGTGGCGGGCTGGTGGTGGAGGTCCTTCCGACAGAGAAGTACAGTATAGCCCAAATGACCCATGGAGATAAAGATGGGTTTGGTTTTGTGTCTTTATTGTCTACTCAGACATAAGCTCTCAAGACAGCTATGCAGTCCAGGTCACATCCTACTGGTTAACTTCTGGGGAACTGGAAGCTGAGTCAAGGCAACTGGGCTTCTTTTCTTGTGAGATTGAAACATTTCACTACTCATCCAAGTAGCACAGTGGTATCCAAACTCTGGCCCTCCAGATATTTTGGACCACAACTCCCACAGTCCCATGTAATTGGCAATCTAGGCTTAGAATTCTGGGAGATGGGGTCCAATACATCTGGAGGGCCAGAGTTTGGACACCTCTGAAGCAGCATCTCCAGTCTAAGGAAAGTTGGTGTGAGGCCTCCAATTTATAGTTCCATGCCACCCTGGTCTAAATATGGTTGTTAGGTGGCCAGTGGCTTGGAGTGTGTGAAAGTCCAACCTAACCCTTCTCAACATCCATTAAGTATGGGTTGTTATCCATACTTAATAAACAAACAAACAAACATTCTTCGCAGACATATTCTCCGGGGAAAGCTTGTTTGCACATGCCATAAAATCTGAGCTCCTGGTAGTTGCCACAAGCATGACCTGTTGCTAAGAAGGATCACCTTGAATATATATGATATCACCCTGAATACACAGTCTTGCAGAGTTTTGGAAGCTACATTGAATTGAGCCTGGTTAGTACTTAGGTGAGAGACCACAAGGAGTCTACAGGTAGATTAAGTAAGAATTGTGCCTAACCGATTCAACATTGCCACAGTTGCAAGTCAGCAGTAATAATGTGGAACTGGATGGACAGAGTGTGTTACTTCATATAAGGCAAATTCCTGTGTTCTTATGTCATAGGTGTCAGAATCCCCTAGGTTGCACACTTTCCTTTAACACAATCTTTTGCTGCCTGAAGGTAAGGACCATTTGGTATAGCACCCATCACTTCATACAAAAGCTGTAAAATTTATAGAACTGCAGTCTAGAGCTTTTAGATTTTTACACAAAAACAATTTCCAGTGAACTCAGTACTATTTATTTCTGAGTAGACAATAAAGTGCTACAAAATTCACAAAGTAATGAATTACCTGCCACATTTGCCACAGTATTTCAGGTACCATGTTAAAGTTGGGGGGAGGAGAGAACAATGATTTTAATCCTGTCTCTACCAACATTTGCCCTGCTTTGCTTAAGCACTCTCATTCTGCTTTTCTCTTCTGCTAATCAAGCAGCTCTTGGAAAGTGAGCTTACTTTCTTCAGAGGATCAGGTCCAATCTCTTAATGCATGCACCTTGGTAGCTATTTTTGTCATAGCACAGAAAGAAAGGGTGATATGTCCCTGTAAGAATTTACAGGGCATAAACTTTTTCGGACATAGCTTATTTCTTCAGGCTTTTAAAGTAGCCTGAGCTGATGGACAAATGCATATGTGGGAAGCAAAGGAAACTATAACAGTTGGATTAAATAGTGACAAAACACAAAAAGCATAATTCACTAATTGTTTATTATTTTCCTCTTCCTCTTCTATACACGCCAAGGAATTGATCTGATGAAAAAGAATTGTATAGGTATTCATGCTGTAAGTATCCCTGTTCTGTAGAATCTTGTTGTTCAGAAAAAAATCAGTTTTACGCAAAACTGATTTTTTTTTACACAAAAAGAATCAGGAAGAAGCCACATGGTCCTCAAAATAACAGAAATGCAGCAATAGGTGATACCTTTACAGTACCATTAAGAAAGTAAAACAAAAGTTAAAGTGAGAAAAAAATAAAGCGTGTAATTTTGGAAGTTCAGTACACTAGCTGAGATTTATCTATCAGACTTCATACTCAAATACTTTGATCTCATGTATTTAATACATTTCTCTATATGGTGTTAAACTTGGACCCTTTATCTATCAGACTTCATACTCAAATACTTTGATCTCATGTATTTAATACATTTCTCTATATGGTGTTAAAACTTGGACCCTTAGAAGCTGGAAGAATTTGAGGTGTGGACATACAGACGAATTCTCAAGATACCTTGGACAGCACTAATGTGGACGGATTCCAGTGTATGAATTAAAAAAGGTAGAAATTCTCACTACTATAATAAAGAGAGGAAAATTGCAATATTTCAGCCACATAATGCGTAATAACAAATGCCATCTGCTGCAGGTTATCCATCAAGGAAAAATAGATGACAAGTGTGGTCCAGGGCATAGAAGAACATTCTGGCTTAAGAATGTTTCTCGGTGAGCACAGCTTCTCTATAATAGCTTTAGATTTTTTTTCTTTAATTATGCTACTGACCAATTTTCTAGGAGGACATGGCAGTTGAGGTACACAAGAACACAACGCAGTCTGAGGACAATGAACTAGCACGGACAGCTCCCTTTAAAAGCAATTAATGGTCCCAAAAAGATAACACCTGTTCCTCTGTAATGGAGAATTCTAGGATTTGGGGACTGTTCGGTTAGGAAACTCTCGTCCTCCCTTCTGAAGTCCAAGCAGAGAATTCTTACTGCCCTCTTCAGATTGCAAATCCCAGGACGACATGCTGGAGCCATGGCGGCTAAACGGATATGAAAAAATACAGTGGTACCTTGTATAAAGGAATTAATTCGTTCCAAATGAAGTTATGTGAAGCAAATTTTCCTTTATACAAATTTCTCATAGGAATGCATTGAAAACAGACTAGTAATTCCTAATCGCGATCATTTTATGTTGTACGGATTTGCCCCAACGGCGATTCTGTTAAGCAAATATCCCCAATCTCCGGAATTGTTTATGTTGTACAGATTTTATGTTATACAAACCGTTTGTTATACCGAAGGTCCACTGTATTAGAACCACCATGGAAGTGCACTCCAGGCGGGTCACCCAAGCCCTTTCCGTGCTCTCTGATTTAATTAGGCTTCTCGTAGCGCCCCGAGCTTGCTTGTCATGAACCTCTTTTGTGCTCCTGCCCGCCGTCATTTTAAGACGGCGCCTTTTCCCCAAAATCGAAGGTCAAGCGGGAGCTTAACCACGCCGGAGAAGTTGCAGTTGCTGCTGCTGCTGCTGCTGCTGCTGCTGCTGCTGCTGCTGCTGCTGCTGCTGCTGCTGCTGCTGCTGCTGCTGGCGTTTGAATTCATTCCCTCCCATTGGGCGCCTGTAACAAGAAAAGAAAAGGAGGAGGCGGACCCTCGTGTCACATGAACGCCGATCCGGAAGTGGTCCTTGCCCACGTGCGGAAAGGCGGCGGCGGAGGGGAGCGATGTCGGCCCCTTCGGAGCTCCGGATTAACGCAGCCTTCGCGGCTCGTTACGGGCAATACCGCCGGCGGGAGGAGCTGCAGCGGCGTAAGTGTCGGACGGGAGGGTGGCGTCGTCTCGTCGTGGTCTGGATGTCACCCTTCCTCTGAGGAAGGGTTTTCCTTAAAGGGATTGTAAACAACTCCTGTTAACGGAAACCCACCTGGTTTTCTCCTTCCACCCCAGTGCAGGACCGATACGGGGACGCAGGCGAAGATGACACGACCAGTTCCGAATCAGAACCCAGCAGCGAGGAAGAGGCGGTGAGTTGAAGCCAAAAGGTGTTTGCTTAAAATATTTTTTTCACCCTGGCTTTCTCTTTGAAAAGGACCCAAGGTCCTTTGTTTTGAATATTTTTTTTTACCCCACCTTTCTCCTTTGAAAAGGATCCAAGGTGGCTTACAATAACGAGGGAGAATATACAGCACAGAACATTTAAGACATATTTAAGGTTTTGTGTAGATTCGCAGTCATCCAGGTGAGTTGATCTGGAGGTTGTGTCATGGCAACTTGACTAATTTTCTTGAGAGACTGAGAAGTTTCGCTGGTCATCCAAGCAGTGAAACGTTTATATCTCTCAAGAAAAGAAGTCTAGTTGCCGTAACTCAACTTCCAAATATCTAAAATTGGAAACCATTTGTGTATAAAGGCACTTAAGGGCATTAAAGCTAAGAACAATTAGCATACAAATAATTTTAAAAAGGGGGATCCAACCTGTGACCTAATTTTAAAAAAAGTGGGGGAAGATTCAAGTTCTGATCTGATTTGGGGTCTGCAGGTCAAAGACAGTGTGTCTTCAATATGTGAAGGGGGTCTTCTGTCGGAAGTGTTTGCTGGTAACTTATGTATACCGCATGTGGATGTGAATTATTAAGGTTGGTCCCTGAATAAAGTTCAACACTTGGAATGAAGTTTTGTGCTGTTGGTCTCTATTTAAGTGATTGGAATGGGCAGATTTAATGCTGGGGCTACTTTTTGCCCACTTGTTTTGTCTAACAGAAATACCAAATCCTACTGTACCTGATGTGATTCATTCTTGATGCAAGATAGAAAAATAGTTACACAACCAATAGTATTCTCCAGTAGTGGTTGTCAGCCAGTGGTTTTTTTTCTCTGGCTGCAGGAACTGGATCCCAAACTGGATCGAGTTTTTTATAGCACTCTGGCCATGCTCAAAAAGAAGGACCCCCGGATTTATCAGAAGGAAATCACATTTTATAATAAAGAAGGTAAGTGTTGCTCTTGTCTAGGTTACTTTTTAAGATTTTCTGATCCAGTACACTTCTGGAGTTGTGAAATAATCAGTTGAAATAATCTGTTGTCAGATTCTTTCTTCAGAAAGTGACAGTGAGAAGCAAACCCCAAAGAAGAAAGAAAAACCCATGTTTCTGAAAGACTATGAGAGGAAGGTGATCCTGGAGAAGGGAGGGTAAGCTGTAAAAATCAGAATATCTGCTGTGTTAAATTCTAACACGGGGAACTTGAAGCTTGACAAAGGATGTGGTGATGGCATCTGGCCTGGATGTCTTCAAAATGGGATTGGACAGATTCCTAGAGGAAAAGTCCATCTCAGGTTACAAACCATGATGGAGATGTGTCATCTCCAGGCTTTAAAAGACCAGGGTATTTCAAGGGCCACATGCAGGGGAATAGTATCAGGAGACAGAGATCTAGTCTTGTGTGCTCCCGGACACATCTGGTGGGGCCACTCTAAGATACAGGAAACTGGACTAGATGGGCCTTTGGCCTGATCCAGCATGGCTCTTCTTATGATCTTATGTTATGTAAAGTAGCTGCCTTTTATTTCTCAAGATGATAAAGTTGAGGTGAGGAGTCATGTGCTGTCTTCTGGTGTGATACCATTTACCTAGTAAAACATACAACATCAAATTGAGAGCTTTTCACAATTGTTTGTTTTTAGGCCATCTTGCTCCTGTTTGACGCTCAGATAGATATTGGTTTATTTCTTATTATGTTTTTATTATTGGATTGTTTATTTATTGTGTGCCTTGATTGATATTTGTTCAACCTTGTAAACCGCCCAGAGTACCTGTGCAGCTAGATGGATCGATATATACCCTCAGCAGAGAGCATTTAGGCAGCGGGGTACTGGCCTGTATTGAATGCCATAAGTATATCATATGGCAATTTTGTCAGCTGTATTCTAAATGAAGCATTTTGTGTCACTAAAGCAGAAAAATAAAAGTTCACAATGTGGCCTTTTCCCCACCAAATTCAAAACTTATTTTGTTTTGAGGATTCAGTTTTTATGCAGGGATAACTACAGACAATGTTTTCAATGCCCTTGGCACAGAAAGCTGACAAAAATCATTAGGGAGTGTCCAAAGCTGTCTATTCCAATCAGGCAACTTGTGACATAGCTGAAACATCTTGACATGTGTGATATATTCCTTCCCCATAATTGTGATGTCGGTCAAGTTGAGTCTTGGTTCTTAGCAGACTTATTTATTTATTTAAAATATTTTCCCCTGTCCTTTTCTTTGAAAAGGACCCAAGATTTCATACATAATTAAAAAGACAATATTTAAAGGCTAAACCAGTAAATATACATTTTTTTTAAAAAAAGACAAATATTGTACAGTGGTACCTCTTAAAACAAATTTAATTCATTCTACAGGTCAGTTTGTTTTAAGAAAATTTTGTCTTATGAAATGCAGTTTCCCACAGGAATGCATTAGGAATGGATTAATCTGTTCCGGAGGCTAGAATAAAGACAACAATAACTGTCCCCCCCTCCCCCCGGGTACATACAGAATGGTTTATCATCTTGCAGTGAATCCCATAGGGATTTTTTTGTTATGTGAAGCATGACTATTTCCAGATTTTTTTCTTCCTATGAGATTTTTTTTCTTACGACGCATTTGTCTTAAAAGGTACCACTGTATTAATATTATATTAAATATTATATAACCTTTTAAAAGATGATATACCACCCCGTAGGACACGAGTAACACGCATGTGCAGGGGGAACCTTTACCCTTTTAAATTGTGCTTAAAGCACTCTATGGGCAGTTTACAAGTAATTCTGCAGGCTGCACATTGCTCCCCCTCCCCAGCAAGCTGGGTACTCATTTTACCAACTTCAGAAGGCTAGAAGGCTGAGTAAACCTTACCTGGGATTGAACCCTGGGTTGTAAGCATACTTTTGGTAGCAGTACAACAGTTTAATCACTGTGGCACAAAGAGGTGGAATTAGTCAATTCAGTATGTAACTCTATATTTTTTAATATAGCAAATATGAAGATGAAGAGACCGAGGAAGAAGCAGGAGCTAAAAGATCAAAGGTGAGGCTATGGGGGGGGCATATCGGGGATCAACGTGGTTTTAGAATACTGTGTTTCATATTAATCCCTCTCCTGAGTCCTCTATACATTAGAAGGTTGTGTTGTTTTCAAAGGAATGTGTGCACAGTTCTGGAAAAAGTGTCGAGAGTTACAGGATATTGTATTATGTTAATTTTTTTCTCCTGTCATTCCCTAGAGTTATATAGAAGAACAGAAGCAGCTTAAAGAAAGGTAAGACAAGAGATTGTTTGTTGGAGCTTACCAGGAAGACAAAATATTCAGTAGATAGAATTCTGCCATCCTTCCTCACATTGGCAAGTTGTTTATGTCCTTGTTTCTAGTGGTAATATGTAAGAAGAAAGGTAGAAGCATGAGGTGCAACTTTTCTGGGATCCGACTTCTTAAATATTCGACTTGAAGGTGTAGTCATTAGGTAAAACAGAAATGCACTTTGTACATTCTCAGCAGCCCCTCACCTCTCAGTTTCTCCCAACATTCAAGACTGAAAATGTGTCAAGCCAAGCTTTTCCCCCCTCATCTTGCGGGACACAAGCCAAGGTTTTACTGTATTGCTAATACTCTGGCCTGAAATCTCGTGCTCAACTCAGGTGATTCAGTTATGCAATAGTGTATATATCAGTATTTTAATATAACTTTGGTGGGTCTGCACTAGTTGGGGTTGAAGAGTAGACTTGGACCTCATCCTGAAGGTTCATAGCCTTTAGACGTTATTGTATTTGGTGGATTTAATCTTTTAAGTTCCACAGACATAAGGCCCCACATTAATGCCTCTAAGTTTGTCCTTGCTGCTACACAGCTTCCAGAAGTTTGTAGAAGATAGCGGTGAAGAAGATGATGATGAATGTGGCAGCTCATCGGCCTTGCTGCGCAAACGTGTCAAAAGCAAGGAAGAGAAGGTGGGTATATGAAGGAACGTTGTATTTTTCTGGCTTCTTGGGCTCTGCTCCTGCCTTGCTGAGGAAAGAGGCTCATCCAGCAGCTTCTTTTACCTAGTGTGTGCTGCCACTGAACAACGTCCACTTCTAAATCTCTTTCATCAAGTCTTGAGAGTGCTATTTAACATGTAATAGGGACACCTTCTTCCGGAGTCTTGGAAAAAAATAGCCAGGGGTTGCTTTCCAGTACAGAAATACTTTGGTTTATGAGCACAATCCATTCCTGAAACCTGCTTGTAAACCAAAACACTCTTATATCAAAGCAAATTTCCCCACAAGAAATAATGGAAACTCAGGTAATTCATTCCGGGGCCGCCTAGACACATACTATACACACGAAATGCCAAAACTCACAAAATAAGTTGCCTAGAAGTCCACGTCCACACCATGATTGGGTTTCCTGGCTGCAGAATCTGCTGTGCTTGGGACTAACAACTGGATTTTACTCTTTGTTTTTAATGTGACAATAATAAAGTGCAAGTTGTAGCCCTATGCACACTTGGCCAGCTGACCTGTGAGTAGAAATGATTTGAAAAATAAGAATGTTGAAAACAAATTAATTAAAATATAATTATAAAGAAAATAAAACCATAACCGGCACTCTCCTTTGAAAACATTCATGGCTAGTGCAAGGGAAGCCTCTGTGCTTCTCTCTTCCCTCTGCTTTTGAGGCTTGTCTGAGATGGAACATTCTAATCCCTCAGGGAGTGGGAGAGAGACAGCTACAGGCCCTAAAGGCCTAAATGGACGTCCGGTCCGCCGGAAGCCACTTCTAGGACCTGTAACAGGCCCAGGAAGCCTGTCAGAGGCTTGTTTGGGGCAGCACCAGGCCTAGCGTAATTTATTTATTATTATTTATTTTATTTTTATATTTATACCCCGCTTATCTTTCTTTCGAAACTCTAAGCGGCTTACATGACGAGCAAGCGCCAATGAACACAGAACAATAATATATAACACAACAAGTAAATAATCAATAAAAACCATTGCATCTAAAACCAACAATGATAACTATAAACCAAGCGTGCACAAACATCATACGCAAAGTATAGCCGCTTGGACATTAAGATGGCGGGACCTTCACAGAAAAAAAAAAAAGGGAGAGAGAGAGAGATCAGGGTTCGCCAAAGGCCTCTCGAAATAAATAAGTTTTTACCGCTTTTGAAAGGCCAGCAGGGACTCTGCAGAGCGCTTGGGGATGGAGTTCCATAAGGGACGGGGCTGCCACAGAGAAGGCCGGTTCGGGGTTTCCGGGCCTCTCGTGGGGTGGCAACCCGGCTCTGCCCGAACTGGTCGGGCCGAGATGGATCGCTGAGCGATACGCTCTGCCAGGTAGTCCGGACCCAAGCCATGGAGGGTTTTATAAACTAAAACCAAGACCTTGAATCTAATCCGGGCCGCAACGGGCAACCAGTGCAAGCGGGCCAGGACTGGGGTGATGTGATCATAACGACGCACACCAGCCACCAGCCTGGCCGCCGCATTCTGGACCCGCTGCAAGCGCCGGAGAAAGAGTCAAGGGCAACCCCATGTAGAGGGCGTTGCAGTAGTCCAGCCTCGAGATCACCAGCGCCTGGACCACTGTCCTCAGAGAGTCACCATCCAGGTACCGGATCTGGGCGATTTGGCGTAGATGGTAATTCCCCCTGGTAACCGACGCCACCTGGGCCTCCATGGTCAGCGCCGGGTCCAGGACCACGCCCAGATTCCGCACCCTCTCCACAGGCCGGAGGGAAACTCCCCCAGAGAGGGAAAAGGGCCACCGCCCAGACGGCGAACCCCAAAGAACATGACCTCCGTCTTCCCGGGTTGAGCCTAAGCCTGTTCGCCCCGGTCCAAGCCAGCACGGCGTCCAGGCACCCATCAAGGATCCTCACAGCTTCCACTGCAGAGGTGGAAAAGGAGAGATAGAGCTGCGTGTCATCAGCGTACTGATGACTGCACACTCCAAAACTCCTAATGACCCCAGCCAACGGCCTTACATAGATGTTAAACAGCAACGGCGAGAGCGACGACCCCTGCGGGACCCCACAAGGGAGAACCCACGGGGCCGACAACTCCCCTCCGTGCTGAACATACTGGGGACGGCCCTCCAGGAAGGATCGGAGCCAACTGCGAGCAGTGCCCCCGATTCCAACCTCAGAGAGCCGATCCAGTAGGATACCATGGTCGACGGTATCAAAGGCCGCTGACAGATCCAGGAGGACCAACAGGGTAGAGCAACCCCTGTCGGCCGCCCGGAGCAGGTCATCTTGCAGGGCGACCAAAGCTGTTTCGGTCCCAAACAGCCCCCCCAGCTACCTTGTATCCTAGACCAAACAAAAGCTTAACTCTTAATTCTCTCTTCCACGTACCCTTTAATGATATAGGTGAAATAGCATCCCCTATAGCTGGAGAGTAGTTACCAGCTAATGAATCACAGTTCCGTTCACACACATTCTGCCTCCCTACCCATCATTTTCAATAGATTCCCCTGGCACACATCCAACTTAAACCGCCCAGATTTCTGGTTGGAAGTCAAGCAGTATATAAATGTATAAATAAGTAAATATTTACATGAAGCCAGCTCTCTAAGATAAAAGCCAACTCTCATAGTATCACTCACTTTCCATTGAAGCAACTTGAGTCAAACTTTCTTCTAAATCTTGTTGTGCCACCTCCTCCCTAGAGCTCAGCTTTCCACCATTGTAAACTGGCTCCAGATGAGTTTCGCCTCAGGAAGAAAACTCCAAACTGCAAGCGTCACACAGTGCTATCAACTCGACAGTTGTTCCTTCCTTTTCGGATCTCTTTTCCTCTCCTGAATAAGAGGTGAAGCCTTACAGGCCTCCGAAAATCTCTCCTGGAAATGGAGCTCTGTTTAGAGCTGCCGTTCACTGCTAGAGCTCCTCCGACTTCTACCGGATTAGGAGAACCGTCAGGGGAAGGCTGAGAAGTATATATCTTAAGGAAATACTCTGACTTCTTCCCTACCATATAATTTTAGATACTGTTTGTTTTGAGGCTTGATTCATATATTGGCTGGGTGGATTTGATCTGAAGTTTACTGGTAATTCATTTTTACTGTGTATGGTTGCTAGTACTGTTTAATACCTATATACTGCCCATCCTCTGTTTGGGTTGTTGTCATGGCAACAAGGGCTAAAGGAGGGATTGGGAGTGGTAAATCCTCACCAGTTCTAGAATCCTCAATAGGGAAATTAGTAAACCAAGAATCCCAGGTCATTTCCATGCAGAATATGGTGGAAAATATGTTGGCTTCAATACAAACTCAACAGAATGTAATGCAAGCACAACAGAATAATTTTTTTGAACGTCAGGAACAACAAAACAAGAAATGGGAGGCTAGACTAGAAAGGCTGGAGAAAAAAATGGATGATATGAAACTTGAGTGTAGGAATCTGCATGAATATAAGAAAGATATAGAAAAAGAACTTACAGAACTTAAACAAGACATGCAGAAATCACTCTCAGTAACTAAGAAAATGGAAAAGGAAACAGAAAAAACTAAACAAATAATAAGAGATATGGAAAGACAAAGAAAACAGGAAGATACTGACCTAATGCAGATTCAATTTGAAAATGCAAATTTTCTCTTGAGATTACAAAATGTCCCAGACCAGAAGGGCCAAAATGAGGTAGAAACAGCGGTTGGGGTATTAACAGAATGGACGGGTCTGGAGAAAGAAGAAATTGAATCTAATGTGGACACAGTAAAAAGAACATCATCAACTTTAATTAGGAAAATGCAATTCCCTAGAGAATTACAGATTAGGTTCTTAAGATCTGGGTTTAGAGATAAGGTACTGAAGGCAATCCAAGGTAAGACATTTATAAAAGATGGTAAAAATATAAAGGCTTTAAAACATGTACCTTGGAAAATTAGACAGATAAGGAAACACTATGAGAAGTTAATTAAGACATTGAGGAGAAAGGATATATCTTACAGATGGCTTTCCCCAGAAGGAGTTACATTTGAATTTGCAGCTCAGAGGCATTATGTAACCTCCACAATGAAAGCAGAACAGATATTGAAGAGATTATTTGAGGATGAGGACCAGGAAGAAGATGAGGAGGTGGAGAAGGAGGAGGAGAAGCTACAGAGAGAGGATTCAGGAGAGGAAGAAGAACAAGGGGCAGAAATTTCCAAAACTAAAGGAAGCCCTAGACAGGGAAGAAAGAAAGGAAGGAAGAATTAAAAATAAAAATAGTAAAAATTTAAATATGTGTAATGCAAATTTCAAAATCTCAAATCAATAAATACAAATGGACTCAACTCACCCCAGAAGCGCAAAAACATGTTTTATCATTTGAGGAAATTAAACTCAGAAATAATTTGTATTCAAGAAACACATTTGAAAAAGGCAGATGAGAAATTAATAGAAAATAAGAAACTGGGAACCCTGTTTGCAGCATCTGCTAAAGAAAAAAAAGGGGAGTAGCTATGTATGTCCAAGAAAATTTACAACCCAAATTAATATTTGCTTCAGAAGATGGAAGGATATTGATGGTAGAGGTAAATAAAGGAAGACAAAGAGTTTTGATAGTTAACATTTATGCCCCCAATTGTAATCAGAGTGATTTTTATGGAAAATTATACAAAGATCCAAGGATTAGACAGTACGAGGAGTGCTGCCTGGTGGGAGATTTTAACGCAGTATTAGACAGAGAGTTAGATTCTAGTAAAAAAACAAAAACAAATGCACGTACTTTAATTCCAAGAGCATTTCTCATGCTGGCAAAGGAATTGGCTTTAGTGGATGCATGGAGGACTAGATATCCATATACAAGAGACTACACCTTTTTTTCAGATAGACACCAATCTTGGTCAAGGATTGATGCATGTTGGGTCCCTAGAATATGGATGAAAGACATACAAGAGGTACAGATCCTACCACGATTAATGTCAGACCACTGTATGGTTATTATGGAATTACAAATATTTAAGCCTCCTACACAATGGAGAATGAATGGTAACATTCTTAAAAAAACAGAAAATATACGACTTATAAGACAAGAAATGAAAGAGTTTTTTCAAAGGAATTACACACAAGATGTATCAAATCAAAGTGTATGGGAAGCAGGGAAATGTTATTTTTGAGGGCTAGCTATCAAAATATCGGCAATAGAAAGGAGAAGAAGAAATAAAAGATATGCAGACTTAGAAACAGAACTAAAGAGGACAGAGTCTCAATTAAAACAAAATGTTACAACTGAACAGTTGAAACAAGAATTTCAACTTATACAACACAAAATAAATATACTAGTGGCAGAAGATATGGCAAATAAATTGAGATTTGTTAAACAATCATATTTTGAAAATGCAAATAAAGTAGGAAAGTGGTTAGTGCACAAATTGAAAAAGGAGAAAGACAAGAACATAATAGTGAGTTTGAAAAGACAAAATGGAGAGACGGCCACAAAATTGGAGGAGATAAAGAAAATTGTTGAGGAATTTTATGTGAGGTTGTATAAAGAAGTGGATGTAGCTCAAGAAAAGCAAAGAGATTATATACAGAAGAAAAACCATATCAGGCTTTCTAGAACACAACAAGAAGGATTAAATCAACCTTATTCAACGCAAGAAGTGTTAGAAGCAATTAGGAAGCAGAAAAGAATGAAATCGCCAGGAAGTGATGGGATTTTAATAGAATATTATAAAGAATTAGAAGACATTATAGTAGAACCATTAAAAAGAATGATAAATGAAATTCATGAAGAGAAAAAAATCCCAAATTCATGGAAGGAGGCATTAATCACAGTTATTCATAAAGAAGGGACAGACCCAGAAGATATACAAAATTATAGACCAATTTCGCTTCTGAATACCGATTATAAAATTTTTGCAACAATATTAGCAACGAGACTGAAGAGAGTTTTGGCAAAGGTGATCCATAAAGACCAAACGGGTTTTCTTCCAAAGAGATATCTCCACTCTAATCTAAGAAATATTATTAACTATTTAGAGTATTATGAAGCACATCCAGGAAGACAAGCGGCTTTAATTTTTATAGATGCAGAAAAAGCTTTCAATAACGTGAACTGGTCTTTTTTAATAGCACAGATGGAAGAGATGGAGATGGGGCAGAGGTTTGTAGAAACAGTCAAAGCTATATATGTAGGACAAACAGCAAAAATTAAAATCAATGGAGAATGCACATCCAAAATTGATATTCAGAAAGGCACAAGGCAAGGGTGTCCACTTTCCCCGCTTCTCTTCTTGATGGTAATAGAATTGCTGATTCATCAAGTGAGGATTTCAGAGGAAATCAAAGGTCTTAGTGTAAGAGGAGAAACATACAAGATTCAAGCGTTTGTGGACGACCTACTTATAGTTGTAGAAAACCCTCTAACTTCTTCAGTAAGTTTGATGAAGGAACTTAAAGAATTTGGAGAAGTAGCGGGTTTAAAAGTTAATCAGAAAAAAACTATGATACTAACTAAAAATATGAGAGAACAGGAGATTGGAGAGCTATTAGAGATTACAAAGTTCCAAGAAGCGAAAAAAGTAAAATACTTAGGCGTAATTATATCAAAAAAGACTAGTAATTTGATGAAAGACAATTATTTAAGAGTAAAGGAAGGGATTAAAAAGGATTTGGAAAAGTGGAAACATCTTCAGTTATCACTGCTAGGAAGAATAGCAACAATTAAAATGAACATTCTCCCTAAATTATTATTCCTGTTCCAAACAATCCCAATAGTACTAAAACAATCAATATTCCAGGATTTAGAGAAATGCATCTCCAAGTTTATATGGCAGGGCAAGAGACCGAGGATAAAACGGAAATCTTTGCAAGACCATAAATCAAGAGGAGGAATGGGGCTCCCAAATCTATTATTATACTACAGAGCGGCGGCCCTGACATGGATTAAAGAATGGATTACACTGGAAAATACAAGATTGTTAAAATTAGAAGGACATGATCTGAAATGGGGATGGCATGGTTTCTTATGGTATAACAGAGTAGAGGACTTTAAACAATTCAATAACCACATAATAAGGGAAGCTTTGTTATGGTCATGGAGTAAAATAAAGGAACAGATGTATATGAAAATCCCCTGGTGGGTGACACCAATAGAAGCATTCACTCTTCCACCTTTCAGAGATGACAAGAATATTTTGAGGTATCGACATCTTTTGAAACCGGATGGAACTTTAAAATCACAACAAGAATTGGAGATGCAGGGAGGGGAGATGAACTGGTGGATGAGATCTCAGTTAATATCTAGATATGCAAAAGATAATCAACAAGGTTTTTATTTAGAAAATACACCCTTCGACAGAATTCTTATAGAAACAAAAGAAAAACATATTAAATGCTTATATAATTTTTTACTCGATTTCGATACTCAGGAAGAGACAGTGAAGGAATGTATGGTTAAATGGGCACAAAATATAGGTCACAATATCGAGTTTGAAAAATGGGAAAAAAATATGGAAAAGAAACCTGAAGTTAACCAAGTCGGTTACCTTCAAGGAAAATATATATAAATTATTTTATAGGTGGTATATGACCCCGGTCAAGTTGGCAAAAATGAATGTTCAAATCTCAAATTTATGTTGGAAATGTAAACAGAAGGAGGGCTCATTTTATCATATGTGGTGGTTGTGTAAAAAAACGAGATTATTTTGGGTGTTAGTTAAACAAATGGTAGAAGGTGTCCTAGAGATAAGTCTCGAATTTAAACCAGAGATTTTCTTATTGAATATGTTGCCTGATTCACTAGAACAAGGAAAAACATATGTGGCTATTCATATGATAACTGCAGCAAGATTAGTCTTTGCCAGATACTGGAAGGATCCTGGAATACCATCTGAACAGGAATTAATGTCTAAAATTTTAGAAACAATAGAGATGGATAAATTATCAGAATGCTTAGATGATTCCAGGAAGAATAATCACCACAAAGTCTGGGAAAAATATTATGTATGGATGAAGAAGAGAGAAAATAATAACAAAAGCTAGAGAATTAAGAAAAGCATTATTGTACATACGTTATGATAAATACGAGTCAGTTTAGATGTGTAGAAATATTGAAACTAGTGGCAATTAGATATAGGTGACTACCAACTCACACCTCTCTGTATTTTGTACCCCCCTTGTTTATGTTTCCCTATACCCTTTCCCCAATTCGTCTGTATCACAAAATAAAATTAAAAAAAATTAAAAAAAATAAGTAAATATAACATATTACTGTTAATAAATAGCCAGTGTATCATGTGCATCACATGTATTAGTGTGCGCTTATGCACATGCGCACATACAATGTGGAATCGTCTGAACCCCATCCACACAGGTTGCAATAGGCCAGCTACTGTGGTTGTGAAGGAAAAAGGCAAAAAACCCATCAAAAAACCCTTCAGAGTTCTTCAATTAATTTTGAAATAGTGAGATGATTCGCAGTATGGTGTAGTGTAGTGAACAGGAGTTAAACTTGAGATAATTATTGTTTCAGTGACACAATTCCAGTTTTGCTATATAAACAGTACTGTAGTGTGTATTTGATCATCCCATCTCAAGCCACAAACAATGGCTTGCTTCCTCCCCCACCCCACCCAACCCCACACACCTCCATCCCTAGTGTGTATGAACTCCCTAAGATGGTAAATGTCTTTTCTTTTGCCAGATTTTGCATTTGGATAGCAGAATATGTGCAGTAAAGCCATTAAAAACATTGCTATCTTGCTTTCAGCAGGTCATAGAAACAATTGCTAAGGTCTTTTGGGTTCCCTCACATTCATAGAACCCTTCAGTGCCCTCAGATGGCAAATGCACCTCTCTGGAGAAGCACTTAGGACCTCAACTTCAACTTCAGCCAGACTGACTGGCATTCCCTTTGGTGATGCCTGGCCCCTGATAACTTGTAGTTAATATGACAAATACCACCTTACTTGTGAAGTTCACTTTGTCTGTTGTGGATGCCTTATTCTACGGGTTTTGTTCGAAGTGAGAATTAACTGTTAATAAATAATTGCTCACTGAGAGGGTGGGTTTGAAATTTATTTGAACATCCAGATAGAAGTCGTTGCTGGTCAGATGGAAGGTAAGGGGGTGTTAGATTTGTCTGTGTTCCACCTACTCTTGTCTTCCCAGGAGCACGAAGAAGCAGACTACATCAGCTGGCTGAAAGGTCTAGAGAAGTCAGAAGCAGGAGAGGAACTTTTGGACTTGGTACGTGGTGTGCTAAGGATCATGTGCTATAGATGATGGTATGCCAGCAGCCAGATCTGGCTCTGTTTCATCATAGTTGGATGGGTTCTTCTTGGTGAGTTAAAAGGCATCTTAAAAGCTGCAAAGATTTGCGCACCTTTCTTTAGAAGTCACTGACATGTCCGGGAATGACATGGAGCTGCGCTGTTTCATGAAGTCTTCTAGAACAGTAAGTAGTAAGAGGTCTAGAACATGAAGTCCCTTCAGCATAAAGCTGGGAAGAAACTTGGATGTTTGAGTCAAGTTGACCTTCTGGCTAATATAGCTACAAGAAATTAAAGGGCTATAGAGACTTATCTTGAAGTGGAAAATATTGATCAATGTTGATTTAAATATTACTAATTCTACAGTTTGAGGAGACTTTATGATACCTTGTGATTTTGATATCATGAGGGTCAACTTGAAATGAATCTCTGATACCTTGTGACTACATCTGGAATCCTCTTACATGAGTAGTGCCTGGCTGTGATGTACAACAAGAACTGAATGACAGTTGTACAAACTGGAGACTGCTCACATCATCCCTAACAGCGCTTATATGTCTGCAGGGAAAGACTAGATCCCTTCTTGGGACATGTTCCAAAACATCCCAATTGCTCCTGCAACATCCTGCTTAGGATAACTTCTCTCTGAATTAGCATAAGAACATACATAAGAACATAAGAAGAGCCATGCTGGATCAGGCCAAAGGCCCATCTAGTCCAGCTTCCTGTATCTCACAGCGGCCCCACCAGATGCATTTGGGAGCGCATGAGACTAGATATCTGTCTCCTGATACCACTCCCCTGCATCTGGCCCTTGAAGTACCCTGGTTTAAAGCCTAGAGATTACACATCTCCATCATGGTTTGTAACCCGTGATGGACTTTTCCTCTAGGAATCTGTCCAATCCCCTTTTGAAGGCATCCAGGCCAGATGCCATCACCACATCCTGTGGCAGGGAGTTCCATAGACTTACAACGCGCTGGGTGAAAAAATATTTTCTTTTGTCAGTTCTTACTCTCCCAGCACTCAATTTGAGTGTATGTCCCCTAGTTCTGGTATTTTGAGAGAGGGAGAAGAGCTTCCCTCTATCCACTTTACTCATACCCTGCATTATTTTGTATGTCTCAATCATATCCCCCCTCAAGCGCCTTTTTTCCAGACTGAAGAGGCCCAATTGTAGTGTTCTGCCTTAGTCCATCTGTCTATCCACCACGTCCAGCACTTTGAGAATGAAACAGTTATTAATAGTGCCTTCTCACTTATTCTGAGCTATCCGTGACGGATCAGGAAAGAGATCTTGGTGTGTTGGTGGACAGCTCAATGAAAGTGTCTACCCAGTGTGTGGCAGCAGTGAAGAAGGCCAATTCCATGCTAGGGATTATCAAAAAGGGGACTGAAAACCAAACAGCCAACATTATAACGCCATTGTACAAAACGATAGTAAGGCCACACCTGGAGTATTGTGTACAGTTCTGGTCACCACATCTCAAAAAAGACATAGTGAAACTGGAAACGGTGCAGAAGAGAGCAACTAAAATTATTACGGGGCTAGGGCACCTCCTTTATGAGGAAAGGCTAGAGCATTTGGGGCTCTTTAGTCTGGAAAAAAGGCACCTGAGGGAGGATATGAGTAAAACGTACAAAATTTTGCAGCGCATGAGTAAAGTGGATAGAGGGAAGCTCTTCTCTCTCACATGCAAAATACCAGAACTAGGGGACATCCACTCAAATTGAGGGTTGGGAGAGTGAGAATGGACAAACGAAAATATTTCTTTACCCAGCGTGTTGTTAGTCTATGGAACTCCCTGCCACAGGATGTGGTGATGGTATCTGGCCTGGATGCCTTCAAAAGAGGATTGGACAGATTCCTGGAGGAGAAGTCCATCACAGATTACAAACCATGATGGAGATGTGTAATCTCCAGTCTTAAAACCAGGGTACTTTAAGGGCCAGATGTAGGGGAGTGGTATCAGGAGACAGATATCTAGTCTTGTGTGCTCCTAGAGGCATTTAGTGGGGCCACTGTGAGATACAGGAAACTGGACTAGATAGGCCTTTGGCCTGATCCAGCATGGCTCTTCTTATGTTTCTCAATGAATGCCATGTGCATATAGGAATTATGAAAAAGAGTTAAGTGTGTGAAAAGGGTGAGGGAGGCTTTTTGTCTCTTCCACCTGAAGAAGAGGAAGAATTAGGGTTTCATCAACACTTTTTCATAATGCCTCCAAAAAAACTGCTGCTTTATAGGACTGAAAACAAACACTGTGTTGTCAGCATCATCTTTGAAAACGATTCAGTAATAACACTGATTAGTTTATCTTAGATTTTGTCTTATGTATATCTCTATCTCTCTTTCCTCAGGCACCTCTTAAAGAATACTGGAATGACCCAAAATTGGATGAGGGGGAGAGGTTCCTACGGGATTACATCCTGAACAAGCGGTACAAGGAGGCAGGTGATGAAGAGGAGGAGAAGGAGGAAGAAGGGTGAGTGCTCTTGGATATCTGAAGCCCCTGAATGAAATAAGTCAGGCAGGATTTGTTCTTGACAAATCTATGTTGGGTTCCAGTTATTACTGAATCATTTTCAAGGTGATTTTCAGAGTGATTGCTTTAAAGTCTGCTCCAAAGTTTTCCTTGGTATTGATCCCAGGCTGAATGGTCTGTCGTTTCCTGATTCCTTGATTTTGCCCTTTTTTTGACGATTGGAACAACCAGTCATCTGGCATTTGTCTGACCCATCGTAATTTGAAGAAAATAATAGATAGTGGTTCTGTGATCTCTTCAGCCAGTTCTTTCAATAGCCTTGGATGCAGTCCATCCTGCCCTGGGGACCTGAACTCATTTTAAGTACATTAACCCCCCCTTAATGGAAAAACCATGATATACAGATGCTCAGTCGGGACTGGGGGGCCTATTTGGGGCCTGCTAGACTTACCCTCTCCTGGTGCTGCCCCAAGTGGGCCTCCGACAGGATTCCTGGGCCTGCCGGAGGCCCCAGAAGTGGTCTCCAGATTGCTAGAAGTGCCTTCCAGATTGCCGGAAACCACTTCTGGGGCCTCCAACAGGCTTCCCAGGCCTGTTAGAGGCCCCAGAAGTGATTTCCGGATCACCGGAAGTGCCTTGCGAAAACCGGAAGTGACAACTGGATCGCCGGAAACCACTTCTGGGGCGTCCCAACAGGCTCAAGAAGCCCATTAGAGGTCCATTTGGGGCAGCACCGGGCCTGGGGTAAGTACAGGAGGCCTCAAATAGGCCCATGCTCCAGGGGGACTTGCCTTTCATATATTGCGGTCCCGCAATATACCAGGACTGCAGTATATGAACCATGAAATATAGCGGGGGACCACTGTATTCCTTGAAATGCATTCCTTGGAGGAATACCATATTTTTCTGTCTATATTATGCCCCCATGCATAAGACAACCCCCACTTTTCCAACCCCAAATTACAGTTTCACAACTGTGTGGTTCTCTCCTCAGCTTGCTTCCATGTATAAGACAACCCTCAATATTTAGTCTTAACAATATTAGACAAAAATATTGTCTTATACATGGAAAAGTACTTTGTCTTTTTGCTATACAGTGCTAATCCACCTTTCTTTCTGCTATTTCTGTTCTTTCCAAACAGTTTCTATCCTTTAATTGCTATATTCCAGTCATGGGAATCGCTAAGTTTCAATTGTCCCTATTACCATATTTTTCTGTCTATAAGACGCCACCATGTATAAGACGATCCCTACTTTTCCAACCCGAAACTAGTTTCTCAAGCACATGGTTTGCTCTTCAGCTTACTTTTGTTGTTTCATCTTGCTTTATGTATGGGCTATATGACTGTAATAAACTTACTTGCTTTTAAATATCTCACTTGCCTTGAAAGTCCCTTTAGGGCTCCTGTAAATCAGTTCTGGCGAGGGCACATAACAGCAATCACACACAAACACAAAAAGAGAGAGAGAGAAAGGGAAATCACTTTTGAAGTAGGGACCAGGTGGAAGAGCTGGGAGATGCTGGAGGGGAGGGGAAGAAAAGAATGATCTGGCAGAGTGAATAGAAAGGAACCCAGCGAGTTCTTCACTTTAGGAGAAGTGTCAGCACCCTTGGAAAGGGGCAGGACTGGTCATGTTCTAAAGATTGGTCACATCTGCAATGAAGTAGAACACAGACATGGGAAAGGTGTAAGGGTTCCAGCCTCTCAAGAGTCGGTTCCGATCCATATATCAGTTCAGAGTCAATTTTATTATAACCTTCAAATGGGTTTTTATTTAAATTAACATCATGTGAACAGGAACAAACAGTATCTTCAGAGACTTGTGGTAACTTTAATAACTTTGATATATTAATAGTTTCTAATAAAGGTTCTTCTAACGCGAACGCAAACGGACTGGCTTCTTTTGAGGTGTTACTTAAAACTAAGGGCGATGGTGGGTGCCTCGCCCCACTCACTGAGTGCCGCAACCCGGGTGTTTTGCCCATTGGGCTACTGGATTCTCGCTCCTTATTTATTTATTTATTTATTCTTGAGTTTGTATCCCGCCCATCTTCCCAACGGGAACTCTGGGCGGCGAACATGGCTGAGCAATTCAGCAAATACAGATAGGAAATACAAACAAGGGAATAAAAGACGAGACCAACAAGTCAACAGAAGTAAAATAAAACATATTAAAAAGCAGAGGCGAGGCGCACCCTTAAATTCAGACTCGTCGCTGCTATCAAATTCAACTAATTATCGATGGCGGATTTAGAAGAGGAAAAAAAGGGGGAGGGCTAAGCTAGGTCACCAAAGGCCTCGCGGAATAGGATGGTCTTCACCGCTTTACGGAAGGCCAGCAGGGACTCTGCAGAGCGCACTTCGCAAGGCAGGGAGTTCCATAAGGATGGAGCGGCCACCGAGAAAGCTCGGTTCCGGGTAAGGGACCGCCTGGCCTCTCGGGGGGATGGAACCTGCAGCAAGTGCGCTCGCGACTGCCGAACCGGTCGGGCCGATGTTGACCGCTGGGCGATCCGCTCCGCCAGGTAGTCCGGACCCAGGCCATGGAGGGTTTTATAAACTAAAACCAAGACCTTGAATCTGATCCGGGAGGCAACGGGTAGCCAATGCAGCCGGGCCAGCACCGGGGTGATGCGGTCAAAGCGACGCGCACCCGCCACCAGTCTGGCCGCTGCATTTTGCACCCGCTGCACCGCCGGAGGAGAGTCAAGGGCAACCCCATGTAGAGAGCATTACAGTAGTCCAGCCTCGAGATCACCAGCGCCTGGACCACTGTCCTCAGGGAGTCCCCGTCTAGGTAGGGGCGAATCTGGGCGATCTGGCGAAGATAATAGAATGCGGACCTGGTCACAGCCGCCACCTGGGCATCCAGGGACAAGGCAGGGTCCAGGATCACGCCCAGATTCCGGACCCTCTCCGCCAGATGAAGGGAAACTCCCTCCAAGCTGGGGAGGGGGCCCTCATACCCAGACGGGGAGCTCCCAAAGAACATCACCTCGGTCTTCCCAGGGTTGAGTTTGAGCCTGTTGGCCCTGGTCCAAGCCATGACCGCCTCCAGACACTGGTCGAGGGACCGGACAGCTTCCACTGCAGAGGTGGAAAAACAGAGATAGAGCTGCGTGTCATCAGCGTACTGATGACAACGCAGCCCAAATCTCCTGATGACCCCCGCCAGCGGCCTTACATAGATGTTAAACAGCATGGGGGAGAGAGACGAGCCCTGCGGAACCCCACAAGGGAGTGTCCACGGGGCCGACAACTCTCCTCCATGCTGTACATACTGGGGCCGACCCTGAAGGAAGGATCGGAGCCAACTGAGAACGCTGCCTCCGATCCCAACCTCCCGGAGCCGGTCCAGTAGGATACCGTGGTCGACGGTATCAAAGGCCGCTGACAGATCCAGGAGAACCAACAGGGTAGAGCAACCCCTGTCAGCCGCCCGGATCAGGTCATCTTGCAGCGCGACCAGAGCTGTCTCGGTACCCCGGCCAGGCCTGAAGCCAGACTGGCAAGGATCAAGGCACCGCTGTTCCTCCAAGAATGATTGAATCCGCACCGCGGCCACCCTCTCGATGACCTTGCCCATGAAGGGAACGTTGGCGATCGGTCGGTAGTTGGACAATTGATCCGACGCCAATCCCGGTTTTTTTCAAAGTGGGCTTGATCACCGTCTCCTTCAGACGAGAGGGAAGACCCCCTCGCTGAAGGAGGCGGTGGCGATGGCAGCGGCCCACTCGGGTATGCTCCCTCCAGCAGATTTGATGAGCCAGGATGGGCAAGGATCGAAGGGGGTGGTCGCTGGGCAATAGCCCTGGAGGCATCCAAAGAGAGACAGGCCCAAACTCAACCAGTTGAGAAGAGCGGGGGGTGAGGGAGCTGGGGATGGCGAGGGGGCTAGTGTTACTGGAGTCAAAGTCGGCCGGATGGCCTCTATTTTAGATCTAAAAAGACTGCGAAATTCTCACTACTGAAATCAGTAGGAGGAGGCCTAGCCAGACTAGGATTGGTGAGGTCCCGAACCACCCGGAAGAGTTCTGCCTGGCGGTTCGAGGCCTCACCAATTCTCAGGGAGTAATAAGATCTTCTAGCCTCCCTGATCGCTCGCGAGTAGCGCCTAGTCTGGATCACAACAGCAGTCTTGTTATTCTCCGTCCGGCTCTGTCTCCAGATGCTCTCCAGTCTCCTCCGTTCCTGCTTCATCGCTCTAAGCTCCGCCGTGAACCACGGCGAAGCTCGAGCTCTGCCACGGAGGAGACGCTTTTCGGTCGACGGCACTGGCAGCTGACTCAAACCATTGGTTGGCCAAGGCCTCGGCCGAATCGTCAGCCAGATCACCAGGGAGCTCCCCAAAGGCTTCCCGAACCTGACCGGATCAAGAAGCCTTTGCCCAAACAGGGGGCCGTTGGTCCCCGCGGGGGGGCCGCCACCGACAGGGAAAAAGACAGCAGGTGATGATCTGTCCATGACACAGGAGAGGAAGCAATGTCCCTCACCTCCAGATTGGAATCCCCCGACTTGGAGGTAAACACCAGGTCAAGGTGTGCCCGGACCTGTGGGTAGGGCAAGAAACAAGCTGGGATAGATTCATGGACGTCATGGTGTCCATGAATTCCAGAGCTACACCAGCGAGCCCATCGCCAGCATGCACGTTGAAGTCCCCGACGACCAAAAGCCGGGGGACTTCAACAGCGCAGCGGCGAAACTCCGCGAGCTCTGGTAGGGATTGCACTGGGTTGCAGGGAGCGCGGTAACCCAGTACAATGCCAAATCTATCCCGCTGTCCCACCAACAGGTGTAGGCATTCTAACCCCGGACTCACCAAAGTCGAGGCCCTGGTCACAAAAAGCGATTCCCTGTAAATGGCGACCCCTCCCCCTCTGACCCTCCGGCCTGCCAACTCCTGAACCAGAAACCCGGGTGGGCACAGCTGGGCGAGGGAAGCTCCCCCTCTGAGCCCACCCAGGTCTCCGTGATACAGGCCAGGTCGGTCCTGCTGTCAACAATGGTGTCAAAGATGACAGCGGTCTTATTGTGGGCGACCCTGGCATTAAGAAGGAGACAGGTCATGCCGGAGGCGCTGGTGGAGTGGCTACCGGACACGTGGCGGTGGACTGGGGAGTCAGAACGCGGGACAGGCGCAAGTTGCCTGACCCTAGTTCTTCTTAACCGACCAACTCCCCAGTTCTGAGCATATCGTCCACGGCCCAACACGGTTGGTATTTGAGTCCCTGCGGTCATGGTGATCTAGCAGGAAAAAAAAAAGGCAAATACAGAGGGTACAGGTAAATACAGAATTAACAAACAATAATAATTAAGCAGGAGCAAATAATAAGTAATAAACTAACAAACAATATACTAACCAATAATAAAAAGAACTATAGGTTAAGCAACTGGGCAAGCTGCCAAATGTAGATGCAACACACCTGGAATTAAGTAAAGTGGATCTAGCCAGGTGATTTCAAGGCTGAGCTGATAATATCAAGGGCACAGCAATTGGCAGATTGCCTAACAGACCAGTACCCTATAACGAAAAATAAAAAGGCCAAAGCAAAATAAGTAAGATAGATAGGCAAAAGAACACAACCAAAATAAAATAAAGAAATAAAATAGAATAAAATAACATAAACAATTGGGCGTAAAGGCCAGGTACTGATGGAAAACCGGGTAGAACGGAGGAGGGGGGAGAGAGGGGGCAGAGGGACAGATTAAGCTGGGGGCTATGGGGGAAAAAGAAAAGTGATGATAAGAATAAAATAAGAGTAGGAAGGGGGGGGCGAAAGAAAGCGAGGATCCGCAGCATAGGGTCACCCATTGGAAACCCTACCTCCTCCTCCCCCTCCACCCCCTCCCCCCCAAGTCCCCCAAATCAAGCCCTATCCCTCAGGCGCTTTGTCTGAGATAAAAGTTGAAGGGGAAGTCCGGTCCATGCAGCGAGGCTGGAGATGAAAAGCCGCCATGCCGTGCCCAAGTCCCAGAGAAGGAGAGAAGGGGGGAGGATGCGATGCCGGTGACCGAAAAGTCACCCGAGTATCCATGCCGCCAGTGGCGTTCCACCAACCGACCCCCAGACTTGCCGCCGGAGGCTGGAACAACAAAGAAGGGACGCCGGACCCTGAGGCAGCCAAAGGACTCGGAAGACTCCGGGAGGACTTTCCGAGCCGGGATTGAGAGCCAGGAGTTCACGGGCGAACGAACCACCGCCCGGGCGCCCGAACCAACGATTTCGATCGCCGGCTCCAGCAGCCAGCGAGCCCAGCCATCGCACAGACCTGCCACAGAATATGGCAAGATGGTAAACGCCAGCAGAGCGATGGAGGCGGGCGGCCAGCGCGACATCCAGCTCTTCACCATAGCGCAGCGCCGACCAGGTCGTAAAGGGGCCCGTCAGCAGCCAGATGAAAACAAGGGCGAACAAAGTCCCACGGCTGGAAGGGATCCGAGGCAGGACGGGTCCCTCGCGATCAGTTGGAGACAGCGGCGAGCTGGCAGACAAGAGCCTGGCGGGACCCCCGACAGGGCTCCGGCAGTCGACGATACCAGCGTACCAGGCGCCGGCACACAGCAGTCCCGGGAGGGAGCCAGGGTGGCGGTCACGGACCGCGGACCCCCAGGTCTTCAAAGACAGCCAGAAGTGCGAGCCGGACCACTCTCGATGCTCTCTCCTCGGCACATCTGGAGGTCGAACCTTCCCTTTTTCCATTCCGGGAGAGACTTGTCAAGCTGTCCCGGCCACTTCACTGGTCTTACTTGCACAGACCACTCAAACTCGTCATTTTCTCTTACTTTAAATCTGTTATCCTCCCACCTCTGCCTCTGTTTATCCGTTTGTGTGCTAACCTCCTTTACCGGTTTCTCCCAACTGTCACTAGACCACTCACGTGGTACTTTCCTTGCTCCTGGGTCCTTGCGCTCATCCCATCCATCGTCATCCTCCTCGACCACCCATAACCCCTCCTTGACAGTTTCTTGCACCAACTTCCCATGTTCTGAATTTACATCACTGCTTTGCTCTTTTAGTTCTAACTCCTTTAATTTCTCAGCAACCCCCATGTGGAGAATTTTTCCCGGCATGCCTCTGTGGCATCGCCATTAACAGCAAGCGAACGGATCACGTATCAGGCGAGGAGAGATTAACACATGCGCACTGCACTAATTATGTCAAGGTTTAGATATGTTCAAATACTATGTTGCACATTTAGGTGGAAAAATACTTTGTGATTGGCTGAAGTTACATGGTCTGATCAAGTTCCCAGGCTAAAATCTCACACATGCGCAGAAGCTTAGTTATGAACAAACATTCTTGGGCATGCTCAGTAGTGTTAAGTTTTAGACAAAGAAATATCCTTATTTGGGCATTGAGCAATCGTGTAAGCTTTTGATTGGTTAAGAAACCATCACAACGTGATGTGGGTATTGTAGTTCTGTGGTTTTCAATAAAGGCTCTTGCTGGGTGCAGCAAGAGAGGAAGAAGCTCCATCGTTTTGCACCAAAAAACACTTGTCGGACTCTTTATTTTCCAACCCATGGGGGGGGCTTGCTGGTTAAGCTTCCTTAATGGGTTCTCTTTCAAGCCTTAAACATTAAGGCTTCCCTGGATTATTCCTTTATTTGGCAAGAAATCTCTCAAGCCTCACAGACTGAGGCTTTCCTGGATTTTTACCACACCCCCAAATTAACATCTCTTGACATTTCTTCTTCCTCGCGTGGCTTTTTTTCAGGCAGCTCACTTTTCTCAACTCCTTCACAGAAGGTGCCACTTTCAAGGACTTCCAAGCCCTCTAGCAGTTCTGTGGCAAGATATAATGTGTGGGGTTTTTTGTTTTTTTGCTTGTTTGTTTTTTTGCAGTTTTGTGGTGATGTTGGTTTGTATTGTTTACGTATACTTCTGCCTGCCTCTTGGCTGCCTTTCCACAGGCTCCCTGCAGCCCAGCTGGCCATTTCAGATTCATCGGATGAGGGGGAGCTGTTCCTAAAGAAGCAAGAGGATTTTGAGCGCAAGTACAACTTCCGCTTTGAGGAGCCCGGGGCGCAGTCAGTGAGGCCATTTCCATTTCTTGTGTGTGTGTGTGTGTGTGTGTGTGTGTGTGTGTGTGTGTGTGTGTGTGTGTGTGTGTGTGAGGAGGGGTAGGGGTAACAAGGATGCATATTCCTTGACTCAGAGCTCTGAGGCTGTCTCAGTTGGACTGCCAGAAAGGGAGAAATCCGGAATGGGTCTGGTCTGGGAGGGACCCAGAAATCTGAGCAAGATACAGTGAGCCCCCCCCCCCACACACACACACCTGTCACGGGGGTTAGGGACCCAACCCAACCTGCGATAATTGAAAATCCGCGATATGCAGATGCAGGTCGGGTTGGACCTGACGGTCCTCACTGGGGGGCTCTTGTACTTACCCCAATCCCTCAGAGGCCTCAGAAATGATTTTCTGCGACCCGGAAATGACTTCTGGTTTACCGGAAGTCACTTCTGGTTCACGGGGAGGCCTTTTTGCGACCTCCAGAAGGCCTGGGAAGGCCCTCACAGGCCCGTTCAGGGCAGCCCCAGTCCTGGGGTAAGTACGGGAGGCCTGAAACTGGCCTACCCCCCCTTCCCCCAGGGGGCCTTTTTTCATATACGGTGGTCCCGCAATATATGAAAGGGCGGGGGACCACTCTGCCACGGCTCTTTGTCTTTCTCGGGAACGCGGAGTTCAAATAATGTCCCGTTCTCTTCCACCAGGTGAATACGCATCCACGCCTCATTCCCACTTCGGTGCGTCAGAAAGATGAGCGCCGCAAGGAGAAGCGCCAGGAGATACGTGAGCGCAAGAGAAAAGTGAGTTCTCCCAGGCTGTGGATGTAGTTGGTTGGGACGGGCATGGCTTCGTGCAGCACCAGGGTTGGGTTCAGGTTGACTCGACATTAGGTCGGACGTCGCCTAACATTGTGCTTTGGCCATCCTTAACAGGAGAGGGAGAAAAAGCAAGAGGAGTTGAAGCAGCTGAAGAACCTGAAACGCCAGGAGATCATGGAACGGCTGGAAAAGCTGCGCGAGATCACGGGCAGCACAGCGGGCGCCTTCCGAGAGCAGGACCTTGAAGGGGACTTTGACCCTTCCCAACATGACCAGTTCATGGAGGTGAGGAGGACCTTTTTTGCCCCTGTTGCCCAGGGGTTCTTTCTGCAGGCCAGGGGCATCCCTTCCCTTTAGCTCTAATGCACCTATTGATCTTTAAAATGCTTAGAATGCTCCCACGTGCAGAATACGGGGTCATGGGTGGTGGAGGATGTTGAATCCCAAAGGGAACAGGGCTGACCGATACCCTGAGCACATCCGGTCTCGCGTGATTTCAGAAGCTAAGCAGGGTCGGCCCTGGTTAATACTTGGGTGGGAGACCGCCAGTGAATACCAGGTGCTGTAGGCGCCTGGAGTAGGAACCAGCAAACCACTCCAGTATCCCTGCCAAGAAACCTCCATGGACGTGACGTCACGAAGAGTCGGTCACGACTGTTAACAACGCAACCCACAAGGCCCACCTAATAAACTCATGGCAGAGGTGAGCCTTCAAGAAGAGAGACGTTCTGTTTCTTGGCCAGTGCACAACCTGATCTCTTCCCCTGCCGAAGAGACATGCTCACTAGATGTCAGAACTGGATCTCTAGGGCAGTGGTGGTGAACCCTTGGCACTCCAGATGTTCTGGACCACAAGTCCCAGAATTCCAAGCCTGTATTGCCAATGACAAAGGACTGTGGGAGTTGCGGTCCATAACATCTGGAGTGCCAAAGGTTCGCCACCACTGCCCTAGGGCATACATGTAAGGACACTGAAGCTTGCATTTGTGGCTTGCTACCAAGTTTAAACTTGGTGGGGAGCATGATTTAATGGCTTGAGGATTCCTGAACTATGCCACTCTCAGCCCTGCACGTGGAAGAATATGTCAGGCCTCTCACTGATGAGTTCAAGACTCTGGGAAATGGGTGGCATGGGATACAGAGTCTTTTGAAGTATGAAATTAATTTCAATGTTCTCTATGTTATTTCTTGTGCAGTACAAACTCTAGATTTCTGTGGCTGTAACTTTGCAAAACGACTGCTATTTACGAATTATATTGAACTTCACAATGAGGAAACATTTTATATTTATAGTAATGTACGCTGCTGTCTATATGTTTATCTGCCTTTTTTGTTCACAGAGAGGTTTTTAGATTATTTTGATGAATACTTGAAGCTCATAACTAGATCTTTCATAAAACAAGGATCATAAGCTAGATTTTCTTAGTATACATGCTATTCCAGTAGTTTGCGAAGCCTGAATTCAATTAGATTTGTCTTTACTTTCTGTCTTTAAGGATCAGACATTTCCTCTATTCTGAAACCTTCAGTAGAAGTTCATATTCTCCAAAATGTGTTTTCTGCACCAAATACTTCCTTCTGTTGTCCTTGTTCTTTGGTCCTAGAGAGCTGCATAATCCAAATAATGCTGCCTCTAATAAATCATTTTTGAGCAGTAGTGTGGGATGCTGAAGGATCCCTCTTATATAAAAGATCTTTCTGGTATTTTCTGAAGTAAAGGTTATTTAGATTGATTTTATTTGATTGCATGTTAGTTTTAGAAGTATATCTTAACATGATGGAAAACTAGACATTAATGAAAGGGTGGCAGTTTGTTTCTACGGTCCTTGATTTAATCAAGCCTTATTTGAACCACAGTTTGGGAAGCATCACTCCAGGGGCTCTTGGGTGCCAGCTCCCAGAACCCCCTTGCCAGCACTGTGGTGAAGGCTTCTGGGAGTTGCAGTCCAGAAACACCTTTTTAGCCAAGGTTGGGTGCCACTGACCAAGAAGAAACACAAGGTCCAATTAGGTCTGTAGGCTTGTATGAAACTGTCAGGACTGCACCCCAGGTGCTGCGTAGACCTTTGCCCCCTGCCGCGGGCTGAGCCACTTAGCTGTCATCACACATCACTGGGGCCCTTCTATTCCGGCAGAACACCCACCTGGATAGGGGTTCAAGTAGTTGCCCTTCCCCACCAACTCCTCCAGCAGCTGACTACTCCGTTGAGGAGGCGAGAGGAGTCTTCTCCTCGCACAGCCAACACGTAGTACAGTGGTACTTTGTATAAAGGAATTCATTAGTTCCAAATGAAATTCTGTTAAGCAAATCCCTAATCGTGACCACTTTTATGTTGTATGGCTTCTCCCCATAGATGATTCTGTTAAACAAATTTCCCCCGTCTCCGGAATTTTTTATGTTGTACAGATTTTATGTTATACAAACCGTTTGTGATACGAGGGTCCACTGTAGTTGGCTGTGTGAAAGTGCAGGGAAGGACCAGCTGGGCTTCTGCCTGGATTGGCGTGCCACCAGAACAGAAGGACCCTGATGACACACAGTGACAGGTAAGTGGCCCAGCCGGCCTGGTCAACACAGCACTAGGCGCAGATGTGTTGTACGTTCATGGGGCACTTTGCTTCAGAAGCAAGCAAAAGATCGGCATGACTTGTTTCAGAAGGATGGGGAAGGTACCGGTCCAGGCCTTCTTCTTCCGGTGTATTTGCCTTGTTTGTCTGTGTTTACATGCGTGCTTCCTGGACATCCGCAAGCTCTTGAAACTTTTCACGCTTCTCGGTGTCTTCCAGAATTTTTTTGGAGATGAGTATTACGGCTTGGGAGAGGAAGAGAAACCTCAGTTTGAGGCGGAGGAAGGAATTGATGGTACGTTGGGAAGGCTTGGAGCAAGGAGATATTGGGCATTGTTGGTCATTTTGCAGGTAGTTTCCTTATTTTTTTAGAAATTATATTTTTGATATATGACTGAGCTCTTGTTTCGCAATGATTCCCCATTTTGACCACAATTTATTAGGATTCTGTCGCAGAGTGGTTATTTCTCAGCGGAAGACTGTGAGGACTGTGTAAAGAGTGTGGGCTTTAACAGCCAAATCGCAGTGCTAAAATAAAGACACAAGCACAGAGGTAACTCCGTTTACCAAGAACTGTATTTACAAAATATATACAAGTCCAGCAAAAACAGAATCGGCAGGCATATACCTCATTAGCTAGATAGACAGTGCAGTAGGCCAAACTTTCCAGGATCCAAACTGACAGAGTAACGAGCTGCTTCTTCCAACCACGTCCCACACCAGACTGAACAACTGTCTTGCTTTTATGCATGTGTCTGATGCAATCATTACTCAGCAAATTGACAACTGAGCATGATCAAACTGTCACCTGACTTGACTAGTTGCCAGAATATAATTACGCAGGTGTGTAGCCCACTCTGCCTTTCATCATTCCCAAATTGCATCATAACTTGCAATAGGACAATTCCATTTTGTACAGTCCTTAACAGATTCGCTACCTAAGTTTTGCTGTAAGGAGTAGTAGAATCCCCATGTTTGGCTTCAAAATATATATGGCATATATTAGATGTGCTATGTATGTATAATATGGAAGATCTACTTGAGCCCTCCTTATACACATTTGACAGACATCTTTTTTGCCCACTTTGGCCTCATATGTAAACTTCTCCCCTCTCAGTCTGGGATATGGCCGGCCATTTGTACAGCCAGGGATTGTGCTTGCTTGGCAGAATGGCAGGAAAGGAAAAATTAGTAAGAGTATGGAAAAAGAAGTGGAAGCCAACCAGATAATATCTAAAATCATGCACAAAAGCTGCCCTTGCCCTGAAATCTGCTGGAAATTAGAACATAACAGTGGCACAGTCACCTGGACATCACATGTTTAAAGTTGAAGGCTTGGTGCATTCTCCCAAACTAGACACAAATATTTTGGAGTCATTAAAGCCTTCTGCAAGGCATAGCTACAACTCTTAAGTGGAGAATATTTGTAGCCTTCACTGAACTGAGGAACCCTCTTTATATTCAGGCTGATCTTCACACTATACTCCACTCCTTTTTCCATTATAACAGACATTCTCAGTTGTCTTTGAGGTTTTTATCTTTCTATGATTTTGGCCCACTAGGTTGTTAATTCTGTGGTTGCCCATTGCTTCACCAACCCTACGGTCAAGAAATTGTTGAAAGAACTTAGAAATGTTTATCCAGATAGATGGGCTCCTGTCGCACAGTGCTCTATCTCTCACACTGGTTCCCTCACAACTAATAAATAACCATTCTGAGTTGTTAGCAACTACAAACCTATGGTTACTTATGTACAAAACAGTTCTTCTGGTTGCCGTTCCTTCCACCTGAATGGATTGCTCTTTGGTGTGACCCTCCCTTCCTCTAGGTTTCAAAGGACAAAGTAACACTGTTCCCGGACCTTTCCTTCCTATCCAGAGTGGTGTCTAAATTTCATCTTGGCCAACCCATTACACGTCCTACTAGGGATGGGCATCAAACAGAAAAATAATGTTTTGTTTAGTGCCCAACACCATTTCATTTTGTTTTGTTTCTTACAAAAGAAATTTTTTTAAATTGTAGAAAATGAAATGGCTTCCCTGGATCCTAGAGGCACCAGATATAGTGCTGGGAGCAATTTTTAAAGGGGTCCAGCTGAGCTGTCATTGGCTGGACCCCTTTAAAACTGGCTAGTCACCACCAGGGGGATCCTCTGGTGGCAAGTGGGCCATTTTTAAAGGGGTACAGCTGATGACAGCTTTGTTGGACCCCTCTGAAAATGGCTCCCCAGCACCAAATCTGGTGCCTCTATGACCTAGGGAAGTCATCCCCCACCCGCCTCCCAGCTGAGAGGTGAACATAAGCCAGGGCTGAGAAGAGGAGACAGGAAGCGCCGGAGCAGCAGCTGCAGTGACCCGACTCCTCCTCTTCCCTCTCTTGCGGTCCGGTGGCGGTGGCAGTGGCAGCTCATTGCAAGCCCAGCAGGTTAAGGGACCCCTTTTACAGATGGAACGAAAAGGTTCATTTCAACAACAACAACAAATGACCGTTTCTTTTCGTTTGTAACGAAATGTTGCTTCCTCGTTTTGTTACCTAATGAAACAACGAAACAGCATTTCATTTTTTGTTTTGTGCCCCTCTCTACTTCCTACCATTTAAAATATCTCCTTCCCCCGTTCTAGAGAAATCCCTTCATGCTCTGAATGTCCACCAAGTGCTGGCTTTTTATGTTTTCAGGGGTAAAGACATTTCATCAGTGAGCAAGGTTCTAAAAAGGGGCAGTACACCTCAGAGGGTCTCCAAATGGGTGTTCAGTACCATCTTGTTATGCTATGAACTCGTATATAATCCCATCTTGTCCACTTTAAAAGAACGCTCAACCCTATAGCGGCCACATCCACAGCTTTCGACATTCAACTCCCAGGTATATGTCACTACAGGCTGGATGGTTGGGCTAAGGCTAAGTTTGATGCCTCCTTTGACAGAGTGATTATTTCATTCATCCTACTGTAACACCCCACTAGTAGGTGAGTGAGCCTTCTAGTCACCCAGTGTGTGGATTCACAGAATCTGTGCATCCTCAACTCAGTCTGTCATGTTCTTTCCCTGGTGGTTCCCGCTTTTGGCAGACTGAGGGAACTGAGGAATTCTGCAGGGAAGTGGAGGGTGTGTGCTGCCTTGAGGATGTGTCCTACCATTGTCCCTTTAACACTCTAGTCTAGAAGGTTCTGAGGTATTTGCGCAGGTGTGAAGCAACACCCAATGTATGAATTCAGATAATCACCCCAAGAACCACAGTTACAGGTAACTTGTTTTGCAACAAAGATCATGCAGTATAACTTATCATTTAGACACTTATTTTTATGCCAAGTTAAGAAACCCATTTTTTAAAAAAGACCCAAAATTAATTAAATTACAATCAACTATGACAGCAGATCTGTCTGTGTGTAAACATACAAGCATGTACAAAATACAGAGGTTGTGACATCCCCTTCTGTTTCTCCTCAAGACTCTCCCCTTGCGTCAAACTTATTTCATGTTGCAATCAGAAATGTGAGTATGGTTGGGGACATAATATATGTGATTTGATTTGAGTGGGGTTTGGTAAGTAACTGGGCCTAAGACATCTTTCTCTGTCAGATGAATGGAATTGGGACAAATGGACAGGACAGGATGGTGCTGAAGCAGAAGCTGACACATGGCTAGAGCAGGAAGGAGACCATCAACCACACTGTGAGGACCCTGATTTTGTGGTATGTCTGCCTTGTATCGCAAATATGTGCTCCAGCCCTAATCGCTGCTTGGAAGGCAGGTGTGCAAGCCTTGCTAATCCTTTAGCAGTGTAACCAGGGGTTGGAGCTGGCAGGGGACGATGCTAGGCACTAGGGAGTGCAGAATGAGACCAAGGGGTCCCTTAGCCTATATTCAAGGCCATGTGCAATGTGCTGTCTGAATATTTGAGAATAGTGCACAACAATGGTAGCATCTAACAGTATTGAGGACAAAGATGATAGAAGGCCAAAGATACCAGTTTTAGCCTTCACACTTCACAGTTCTAACGCCAACATTTCTGAGAAAGATGCCTGAGACATTTTTTATTGAGAGAAAGGAAGGAGAAAATTAAAATGAGATTTTATGCATGAGTTACATATTTCATGCCTGCTAGGGACTTCTTAAGGGTTCAAAAAGACAATGAAAGCTGAACTTTTAGTGAGCTGCTTAACAGACATGGTGGCTTAGTGGACTAAGACTCCGAAAACTGTCGGCTACAAAGTCGGCAGCTTGGTGGTTGGAATCCCAGATGCCATGCAGTGGAGTGAGCTCCCACTGTTCACCCCAGCTCCTGCCAACCTAGCAGTCTGAAAGCATGTAAATGCAAGTAGATAAACAGGTACCGCCGTAAAAAGCGGGAAGGTAAAACAGTGTTTCCTTGCAGCCATGCCCGCCACGTGGCCATGGACTTGCACAACACTGGCTCTTTGGCTTGAATACGGAGATATGCACCGCCCCTAGAGTCGGACACGACTAGTACGCATGTGCGGGGGGAACCTTTACCTTTTTATCAGGCGAAGTGAAGCCTTATTGGGACCCAATTGCTGTGAGATCATGAGATGTGGAGTCAACACTTCTGTATGTTAAAGGGGTTGTTTGTGCAAATGTTCTAATTGGGGGCCTTGCAATATTTGGGGGAGCCATTTAAGTTCTCTTTCTCTTTCCTGGTGGAATGGTTTTGGGCAGAAGGTCACTGTGCACTCCGCTGTGCAGTTACTGTCCAAGTGCAGTGGCACTGATTTCTTCCATCTCCTCCTTTCCATGCCCACCTTCAGATGGATGCAGATTATGACCCTTCCCAGCAGCCCGTCCCATCTAAGAAAAGACGGAAGCTGGACGCTCCCCTTTTGGGCAAGAAGAAGCGTAGATCACGCTTTGCAGAGGCCATCTGTCAAGAAAAAGAACCCTTTGACCCAGGTAAGGAAATCAGGTGGTTTAGCATTTGATGGCAGTGAAGAACCTTCCTCCGATCCATTGATGGCCCACTGCTTCTCTGGATTGTAGGAGCGGAGAGGGAAGGAAATGGGCTTTGGTTTTGAAAGCAGTGGTTATCAACACAATGGCATAAAGGCATGCATTTCTGACCTGGGTTACCACAGCCATTGGGACACAGCGTAGTCCTTTTTAGGATGTTCCTGTATTGAAGTCGCCACAATTGCTTCGCTTTTTTCCCCTGCCCTTTAGCAGTGCAACGCTCTGTCCTGAATTTGGTCAGTTGTCCCAGCAACAATAGTTGCCTTGAAACAGTACAGCTATGGGCTTGATGCTAAAACAAACAACCAAATAAAACAGACTTAATTTGAATCAAACAGACTTATTTGGTAGCAGGCTAAAGGTTCACTCAGCCTTCCATCCTTCCGAGGTCGGTAAAATGAGTACCCAGCTTGCTGGGGGGGGGGGCAGTGTGTAGCATGCACACTGTAATTAAAATTGTAAACCGCCCAGAGACTACTTGTAGTGGTATGGGGCGGTATATAAGCAGAACACTTTTATTTGAATGTTAACTTCAAGAACTGACTGAGTTGGTCTGCTGTTGTGACTATTACTTAGAGGTAAACCTTGGTACACCCAGAGAAGATGATTTTTTGGTAAATCCAAAGAAGGTGATTGAAGTGTAATATAGTTAATTTTTGGGAAATGTTAAGAAGGGGGCTTGAAGGCTAAATTGTCTGAGGAATGACTAAAAGAACTAGGCTTTAGAGATGGGCATGTTTCGTTATTCGTTATTTGTTTCGTTACATAATGAAACGAATAGTGAACCTAGGGTAATTTTAAAACGAAATGAAAAGAAAAAAATGTGTTTGGTTCAGTTCATTAATGGGGGGGGCGGAGATGTCTCCTACTTGGTGCTGGTCCGGAGGTCCTGTCTTCCTGGCTTCAGGGACGGCGACGAGGGGAACAAAAGCTGATGGCTGCGCTACAGCTGTAGCACAGCCATGTGGTCAGCAGTTAAAAAATAAATAAATAAATTTTTAAATAAAAAAGGAGCGCCCACCTGGCCCTTGGGTGGCCATGTTGGCAAAGTAAAATAAAGAAAAAATTGAAAAAAATAAATCCAGCACCGACCAGGCCCCAGGGACTGTGTGATCGGCACTTGAAGAAGAAGAAAAAGCCCCGTTCTACAACTGTAGCGTGGGGCCAGGAACCCGGTAGTAAAACAACAACAACAATAAAATAAAAATTAAATTAAATTAAAAAGGAGCGCCGACATGGCCCCAGGGGTGGCCATGTTGCCACCCTAAAATAAAGGGAAAAAAATTAAAAGTAGCGCCGACCCAGCCCCAGGGGCCACACAGTCAGCGCTTGGGGAGGGGAATCCGGTACCGGCCTGCGAGCACCGGAACTTGCCCACCGGCTGTGGATCCGGCCCATGGGCGCAGAACCGGCACGGCCAGGGGAAAAATATCCCAATCCTGGTCAGCATATTAAAATTTATAAACCCACCAGCGCCAAGTGGGCTGCAGGGGGCGTGCAGTCGGTGCTTGAATTTAAAAAAAAAAAAAACAGCCGCTATACAGCTGTAGCACGGCCGGAACCCGGAAGTAAAAAATAAAATACAATAAAGGAGCGCCGACGTGGCCCCAGGGGTCGCCGGGTCAGTGCTCTAAAATGAAGAAAGAAAGCAAAAGAAAAGAAAAGAAGCACCCACCTGGCCCCAAGGGCTACGCGGTGGGTGCTTGGAAGAAAAAAAGAGGCACTGGCTTGGATCCCCTGCCGCAGGGACCAGGATCCGCTGCCGCCACTGCCGGTAAGAACCCGAACCAGTTCGGGTTCATACTATTTTTTTTAATTCATACGAACCCAACCTCGAACCGAACCAAGGGTGGGCCTGAACCAGACGAACCTGAACGATGGGTTTTCTGTTTCGTGCCCACCTCTACTAGGCATGTTTAGCCTGACCAAGAGAAGACTGAGGGGAGACATGACGGCAGTCTCCCAATACTTGAAGGGTTGCCACAGGGAAGAGGGCATGGATTTATTCTCAGTTCCACCGGAGGGTGTGACAAAAACCAATGGGTGGAAACCCATCAGAGGGAGATCCAGCCTGGAAATAAGGAGAAATTTCCTGACAGTGAGAGCCATTAAACAGTGGAACAGCTTGCCTCCTGATGTTGTACGCACCCCATTGCTGAGGTTTTCAAGAAAAGACCAGACAGCCCCTCTGTCTGGGATGGCATGAGGTCTCCTGCCTTGGGCTAGAAGATCTCCAAGGTCCATTCCAACCCTAAAACGATTCTATGGTTCTATGAAATAATATGGCGGCAGCAAGGTTTAAGGTGAGGAAGAGAGCCCTGTCCGTCAGAGCTGAAAATTACAAGGAATGTTGGACAGCAGTAAAACAAAGCTGGGAGTAGATTCTTTTCTCTGTGGTGTCAGCTTTACTTGACATCAGCTGGCATTAATTGTTGAGTTCTAGCCATCTTCTGCCAGGCAAAATAAAAATGTTTGTTTCACATCTCTTGTCACACTGAGTAGTGACTAATGGAGAGGGATGTGTTATTTTATTATTTATTGGACATCCATCCAGTGGTGAACCACTGCTCTGCATGGCTTACAAAGGCACATAAGGCACATATAAATCAGCACTGAACATAAATAGTGCATATCTATAACAATAAGCCCACAATTGTGAACTGGTCATAATGTCACAGAAGTGTTTAAACTTTTGATAAGGTGTGATACTACAGAAAGCAAGAGATAGGAGAAGAAACAGAATTTAAAAAAATCAGGTTCTGAGTTTTTCATCCAGATTCAGGATAGAGATTGAAACTGAGTCTAAAATTGAGGTATCGTGGGGACATGATCTGGCCTAATTTTCAGGCTCTTTAATTTCATCAAGTTTCCATGCTTTCCCATGAGATCTGCTCCAAGCGAAGGGTTTTGCCCACTTGATTTTTGTATTCCCCCCCCTTCAAGGCTCAATGCAGTTCTCTTGCCTTTTCTTTGAAGGTTATTGGAAAGGCATTGTTGAGCTTAAGAGACACCTCAACAATACTTTTTTAAAATAACCTTTTATTAAATTTATACTATATACTAGTGGTTCTCAACCTGTGGGTCCCCAGATGTTCCTGGACTGCAACTCCCAGAAGCCTCCACCACTCGCTGTGCTGGAAGGGGTTTCTGGGAGTTGGAGTCCTGGAACATCTGGGGACCCACAGGTTGAGAACCACTGCTATATACAACCAATATCTCTTTTAGTCATGACACATATCAATAAGATAATCTTTAACCTATTTACATCCATACACATATATGCACCTACAAATACAGAATCATCATTCTACCCCTTTTCGATCCTCTAACCAGGAATAGAATGAGCTCCAGGATTGAGCAAATTTAGATTCCTCCTTATCTTGAAGTTTGTAAGTTAATATATCCATGGTAGCACAGTCCAAGATTTTATCTATCACCATTTCATCCGTTGGTGTCTTGTCTGTTTTCCATAACTGTGCCCAGGCCAACCTTGCCGATGTTAGCACATGCAACACCAAATAGTTATTTTCTTTAATTCCATTATTTTGGGGGGAAATTCCTAATAGGCACAGTTCTGGTTTAAATTTTAAGTTTTGTTTTGTCATTTGCCTTAACCAGGTCAGTATCTTAGCCCAATAACTCCTGGCTTTCGGACAAGTCCACCAACAGTGATAAAATGTACTTGCCTCACTTTTACATTTTCAACATTTGCCTGAAAAGTTGGGATACATTTTAGCAAGCATAGATGGAGCTCTATACCATCTGTAAAACATTTTAAGTCGGGTTTTCCTTATATGCTACTGCAACTGTTAATTTGTAATTGAATGTCCATAGTTTCCTCCATTGTTCTAGTTCTATTGTATATCCAAAGTTGTTTGCATTGTTGAGCTTAAGAGACACCTCAACAATACTTGATTGTGGGTCTGACTTGCTGCCTCTTGATCCGTGTGGTATATTTTTCTGCCACAGATATTGCATGAAGATAACATGGGCTGCAAAACTGTTAAGAAAGCCAGTGCTGTAAAAGCACAGAGAGGTTATACTGCATATAGACACCGCTGATTACAAGATGGGCCTACACAGACCAGCTCTGTTAATTTTCTTCAGAAGATGAGGTTAAACTGGTGGAAACCTTGCTCAGACATCTGTTGGCTGAAAGTAAATGGGTTCGGTCTGATTTACCTGTTAGGTATATTGCGGTGAGGGAGAAGAGGGTACGTAGGTGGGAAGAATGATATGATAAAATATTTATTATTAGAGATGGGCACGAATCAAAAAAATGGAATTTCATTTGTCATTTGGAGGGTCCGTTTCAGTTCGTTTCCGTTTTTCGTGAATTTTTGCAAAAAAATTCGTTTTCGTTCGTTTCATTACCATTCCGTTACCATTTATTTCTTTTTTTGTGATTTTTTTTAGGATTTTAAGCAATTCACTCATATTGCAGTAACGGAAATGAAACGTATGACAAAATTTCCGGTGTTTCTGTTCGTTTCGTTTCATTTTAGAGACAAAATTCATTTGTCGTTTTGTTACATAACGAAACGAAAAAATGAAAACGGAAACGAAAAATTGTTCGTTTCGTGCCCATCTCTATTTATCATATTGCACCTATTCAATCAGCCACGGAAGTAAAACATTTTAGGCAGTATTAAAAATGCAGCATCCCCAAAACCATTCTGCAGCAGCCTTTCCGTTTCCAGATGTCTGCTTAAAGGACAAATGGTCTTTGGTTGCAGATGGAAAAACAGCAGGAATAGGTCAGACAGGTTGGGGACAACCAAGAAGGATTCTTTTCTTGTGTTTGCCCCAGCCAGGCTTGTGAGAGTGGTAAGACTGCCGGAATGAAGATCTTAAATCCCAGGGAGACTTGTGTGTAAAAGTGTGGTCCTTCTCTCTCTCTCTCCCCCCCCCCCCCAACGCTTTCATATATCTGTGAAGGGAGAACCAAGGATTGTTAATTTGATTTGTGTTTTCAGGGCTTGAGTTGGCTAGGCAGGAAATCGATTAGCTTTGGAACTGGAAATAAAATCAGCTTTGCAGGAGAAGTTCCCTTAGCACCGCTTTTTCTTTTCTGCCCGTGCAGAGACCAAGACGTTTGAGCAGTACCTGGATGCGTTCTACCACCTGGACTATGAAGATCTGATCGGGGACCTGCCCTGTCGTTTCAAGTACCGCACTGTCGTCCCCTGCAGCTATGGGCTCTCAACCGAAGAGGTGCCCCCTTCCCCTGGGGCTCCTTCCCATGAGAGGGTGGTGTGGGCCAGGAGTTGGCACTTCCACCACATTGGTGCCCTCGAGCAGCCCCGGGAACAGCAAGGGAACCAGCAGTTCTTATCTCCTTTCAGATTTTGGCCGCTGATGACAAGGAGCTGAACCGCTGGTGCTCTCTGCGGAAAACCTGCATGTACAGGTGAGGCTGAGGGGCAGGGTTGGGTGGGCACATCTTGCAAGGGAGGCCTAGTAAATAGGTGCTCAGGGCTTAGAATAAAATGGAGGGCTCTGCTGTGCCTGAACGGGTTGAGAGACCAGGACCTCCAGGTACACGGATGGTTGGCTATTCTTTTTTTTGGGAGGGGTGTGTTTTTCTTCAAAGGACTGGAGACGTTCTGCCACAGGTTCATGATAATGAACAAAAGGGATTAGGGATCTGCAAGAGCTTGGATGGAACAAGACTCTCAAGCCAGGGAACATGGCTCTGCACCTCCATCAGTTGATATAGTTCAGTCTGCCTTTGTTTTTTTTTTACATCTCCACAAGTTACAGTAGGACCCCCGTATCCATTGATTCATTATCTACTGATTCAGTTATCCACGGTTGGCAGAGGAAAAAAATTAAATAATTCAGCAGCCACAAAGCAAGCTGTAAATCAGGCTGTTGTCACAAACAACAGCAGTAAAGCAAGCTGTTGTCACAAATAGCATCTGTAAATCAAGCTACTGTCTCAAAACAGCAGTCATAAAGCATGCTACTGTCAGGAAACAGCAGTTTGCTGGTGGGTGAGCAGGTGTTCTCTCATCCACGGTTTTCATTATCCATGGGAAGGCCTGGAACCAATCCCCAGCGGATACCGGGGTCCTACTGTATTACCTGGCTGTTGTCAGGCTTTCTTGCAGCACAAGAAACCAAAATGTTAGAGTTTGTTGGTGTTATATTTTAAAAATAAAAGCTACCCTAATGAGACCCAATGTTGATCTTTTCAGGCAGATATGAAAACGTACCGTCTTGCTTTTATTTCTGTAAAATTATTTTAAGTCTGAATAGCACTATAATTTCTTATTCTTTCATGTTAGGAGAATGTCTTCTCTAGCTGTCTTGCTTAGGGTTTCTAAAACTAGGTTTTAGAGTGACCTTTCTTTTCCACCTCTTTCCTTTACCTCCTTCCCTGAAAGAAACAAACCCAAAACCCGAGTGGTTTTGAGATTGCAGTTGAGGGAAAAGGGTTTTTCCTGCTCAGAATCTGACAAGATGTCCTCCATACAGGTCAGAGAAGGAAGAGCTGCAGGACAAGGCCATCTATGAGAAGAAGGCGCAGAATGCTTGGAAGAAGAAACAGATTCTCAAATCTCTTCAGACAGAGTAGGTATTCTGAGAGGTGGAGGGGGGCACTTACCATACTTACGGAGGGACAGCAACTAGCCTTAGGGAGCTATGCAGTGTTCTGGAAACTCAAAACCTTTATAAGTCTGGAAGGGATCCTACAAGACATCTGGTTGGTTGGTCTCCATCGCCTCAGCCCTGCTGCCTGATCCCACTTTGACCCTCTCAGCTGACACGCTTATGTGGCTAATGATAAATGCAAATGGCCAGTGGAGTCAGTGCTGCAGTTATTTTAGTTACTCATTAAAGCAGTTCAGGAGTCTCAGGTAAGTGATACCAATAGTAGGAATGAACTGGATATGGCTAGGGGTGGTGGCTGCTATGGGGAAGTGATGCCCTCCCCCCTGCTTTCTGCAGTGGCGTTCTTTAGCCTCCGCTAGAACCATCTTGAGGAACATTTCCATTCTCCCCCCCCCTTTACTGCGATTCCTGCATCTAGTCCTAACGACATTTTGCTTCCCCTTCTGCTCTTCTTCGACCGTTAAGCTGCCTGTTTGGTCCCTTTGTTCTTCAGGGGTCTGAAGGCTCTTGACATAGATGGAACCACAAGAATCCAGACCCCTGTGGTGTGGTTTGCTTCTCTTTCTTCAAGATCTGGCACTCGGTGGTGGGTCCGAGCTTTCTGGGGATCAATCTCCTATGTCTGGTGTGTTCCCCAAGGGCTGTGCTGTGACCCTTTCTTTGCAGTGGAAGAGTAACCTTCTTTCCACACACACACACACACACACACACACACACACTTGACTATTCCTTTTGATCTGCTTGCAGAATGGGAGAAGCGGAAGAGGAAAAGAAGCCTCAGGCCAAGAAAGGAAAAAAGAGCCGGGAGAAAACCAAGCGCCGGGGCCTGCTTTTGAAAGAGACGCCTCCTCTTAGCCCTCCAGGCGAGGAGGAAGGACCCCTGCCTGACAAAGGGGCTCCCGGAACTGGTCTCATCCTAGCCTCGAGAAAGGAACCGGAGGCGAACGCTTCCGAGGCCTCTCCTTTGACCCAGCCCAGCAAGCAGAGGCCCAAGAAGAGAGGCAGGAAGGGACTGGTGTTGGGCAGGAAGGTGCGGGTCGGGGGCTCCGAGTTCAGCTGCCAGCGGCTCAGAGCCTACGGCCTCAATCCCAAGCGTCTGCATTACCGCCAGCTGCTCCGAGAGAAGGCACGGAAGAAGCATTCAAAGGGCCTCGGGCAGACTCAGCAGAGTCAGGAACACCGAGGAACTCAGATGTGAGAGCAATGTCGTTGCCTTTTGGGGGTGGGCTTGGCTCGAGAGAACAGCTCGGTGGAGCTGTCCTGTCCTCTTTTGACCCCTGTTTCTGTCATAGTGATGGTTGGATGTTTATTGATGGCTACAAGTGGTGCTGTGTTCAGAGCCCGATCCACGCTCTGTGTCTAAGTCTCACGTAGGGATGGACAAGTTCAATTGTTTGCCGAATGATTCAAATATATTTACCATTCTTTGCTTTTTGTGTTTGCTTAATGGTCCTTTCCACCCCCTTTAAAGGTTTTTTGGACTAGATGCATCACAATAGCTATTCCTATGTAAAAATGGCATTTTTTTTCCTTCTTGCCTCTTACATAGTATGAGTTTCAGCTTTGTTGAATTGCTTTTCTCATCTTGTCCTCCGATGTTTCTCCAGATCTGACTTATGATATGATTGGGAATTTTATAATAAAATATATTCATCCATCAGCCTTCCTCATATTTTGTTTTTATTTATTTATTTATTTATTTATTTATTTATTTATTTATTTATTTATTTATTTATTTATTTATTTATTTACCTTTTATACCACCCATCTGGCAAATAGCAACTATATGGTTGAGCAGAATGCTGTTAGATCTTTAAAGGGTTCCTATCCCTTCATTTAAATATTTTCTGCTTGTTTTATAGCTTCTTGATTAATATGACTATGATGTTAGTGGCAGATTAGTATCTTTTAATTACCCTGATGTCATTGTTTCTTGCCATGCTGGCTAGTAACTTGAGGTCTTCCAGGACTTTCAGCTACAGTTCCTGACAGTCTTAGACAACATAGCCAGTAATGGGGGAATTGTAAGCACCATAATCCAGCATCCAACAGGATGGCCACAAATTGCCTATCCCTGCTTTGACTAGTTATTTTCCATGCTCAAGATGGTGTTCCTTTCTTTGTGTCAAGAGAACCAAAGTACAAGGAATACATTCTTCACTCCCCATTCCTGACAGATCACAATAACCTGCCACCTCCTGCTGGTTTCCTTAGCTTAGTGACCTTGAAGGACCTTGGTAAGGCAGCTCTGTAATGGTGCTAAACTGCCTTTGAAATCTGTAATCCTGAGGTTGAGGGTATTACTTGCATAGTGGAAATCTCAAATATATGTTGTCTTGGCTTTCCATTGCTATGTTACAGCTTCTGACCAGTCCATCTGCTCCCTCCCTCACTATAGCTTATGAAAGCACTGCCATGTGTAATGATGAAGTGCTCAGTAGTAGAAGAAGGCAAGAGTGGCTACACATTCAAGGGGTCCTTGTACAAAAGAGCCTGTGTCTAGGGCAGGCATGTCCAAAGTCAGCCCCGGGGGCCAAATGCGGCCCATTTTCAAATTCTGAGCAGCCCACAGCCTCTTTTCCCCATTGGCTCAGCCTGTCACGCATCTCCACCAGCTGGCCTCTCTCTATACTGGATGGAGAGGTCAGCTTGCAGTTTTATGGTTTTCCTGCCCTCCCTGCCTCCCTCTGTCCCCACAGCCACCTGCCCAGCCTACCCTCCTCCAGCTCTGTTGCTGCAGCATCCTCCCACCCTCTTTGCATTTCCTATAGGCTTGTCCACAGTCTATCCTAGGGGCCAAATGTGGCTGAATGGTGGCCTCCCACACATTTTCACCCCACCACATCTGGCCCTTCTTGCAAAAAGTTTGGACACCCCTGGTCTAGGGAAACTGCCTGTATTGCAGTGCCACATTTGCCACATCTTTGCTCTGAGAGGAATCGGCAGAGGGAAGGACCCCAGTATATGGATGGCCCTGATGATGGCTCCAGCGCAGCAGAGACTTGGCAGACGCAGCAGCAGAAAAGTAATGGCAAATTCACTCCCCTCCCTCACCTGGGCACTGCGGCCTGCAGCAGTCACCTCTTTGTGCCTCCTTGTAGGGGTGGCCAGGATTACACCACTGTGGTTTTCTGAAGGGCAGCATGATTTGTGCCTAAGCCCCCCACCTCTGCTGAGAGAGGGATTTTCAATGCACACATGAATGGCTTCCCTGACCCCTCTCTTGAACCACCTATCTTCTCTGTCTAATATGTATACATCCTCATCTTTGGATAAGCACCCTCCTTTGTCCTTCAAACACAGCTGATTCTAGTCCTGAGCTGTTGCCCCTCCGGTGCTGGACCATCCTCTTGTTCAGTGGCTGTTTGGTTTTTCCACTATAGAACTCTGTGCACACCTCATTGCATTGGATCGCATATACTATATTGAGTCTCTGCCTTAAGAGTGCTTGTGGGTTTGAAGTAAATGGAGATGTGGTATTTGCCAAAAAAACCCTTTAAGCCTTTCAGACACTCCAGCCATGTAAGGAATGACCAGGTTCTTTCTTCAGATCTGGGTCGCTTGCTGATATCTTGTTCTTTTGGGTCAGGACACTGCTTTGTTGAAGGCCCATTTTGGATATCCGTAGACCTTAAGCGCTGTCTTCAGATACCTGTTTTCCTTCTTGGCTTCTGTGGAGGTGGGGATGCTCTCTGTTCTGTGGTTTAGGGTCCTGATTAATCCTAATTTGTGTTTTAATGGATAGTGGGATCAAACAGTAGGCACTGATCAGAGTCTGTGGGTTTCCTATAAACTTCTATTCCCAGACCATGGCCGGGTCCTATGATAACTGCGCAATTCAGGGAAGCCAGCCTGTTGTCCTTGGTGTCTTCCCTAATGAACTTGATATTTGGGTCGACTGCATTTATCTGATCTGTAAAGGTCTGTACTTCCTGAACCTAGATTTTTACCCAGGTGTCATCTACCTATCTGAAACAGTGGGTCAGTGTTGTCCTTGGGAAGTGTTGAGTGCCTTCTCCACTTCTTCCATGTATAAATTAGAAACAATGCATGGCAGTGGGGAACCCATGGCACAACCCTGCTTCTGTCTGTAGAAGTTCCCTCCGTATGTGAAGTCCGTGGTATTCAGACACAGGTCCAGGAGCAGGCATATCTGGTCTGTGTTGAAGCTGCTTCTGGTGGGGAGGGTCCTGTCTTCTCTTAGTCTCTTCTTTACTGTTAGGGCATTGGTGGTAGGAATGTTGGTAAAGAGAGATGTAACCTCAAAGGATACCATGGTTTCACCTGTATCCAGTTTCAGCTCCCTGACCTTAGAAACAAAGTCCTCTCAATTGCACACGTGGTAGTCCATGTGTCCAACCAGTCGTGCTAGCATAGTTGCCATGTATTTTGCAATGTGCTATACATTACTGAGTTTATGCTGCTGACGATGTGTCTGAGGAGGACTCCCTGCTTGTGAATCTTGGGAAGTCCGTAAAAGGCAAGGGATGGCCTCTCCAAGATATGGTAGGTCATCCTGTCAATTGTGTTGTTCTTCTCCAAGTTTTCAAGAGGCTTATGTAATTAAGTTATAAATTGTTGTGGAAGCACATAGTGGGGAGAATCAAAATACTGATTTTGCAAATTGAGCAACAATTGCTATGTGGCCTCTGTTAAGTGACAGGAGCATTGCACTTGCAGAGTGACACCACAAGCTACATCCATTATCTCTCCCCCAAAAAAAAAAAAATAGCTGCTAACCTTTGCAAACATGTAGGCATTGTCACTTTTCTGCCTAAAATCTTGCCCCCACCCCACCCTGGTGCTGCCATTTCACTCTCTGTGAAATGCAAATCCTGCTCAGTTTTGAATTAAATGAAGGATGCTAGAACTAGTGATAAGAGATACTAATTAGAACAGTTAGGCCACCAGTGGAATTCCTTACCCTTTTGCCTTCCGAGTTTGGGTCCATCCTTTTGGCATGTGGGTGGTGGTGGTGGTGGTGGGGACAGTCCCTAAGATGGCAGCTGCTGCCTCAAGGTCACTGAAATGAAACATCCAGCTTGTCTGTGGAGGCTATGAGCAGCTTTAGGTGGGTGAGATGAGGCAAGGCAGCCTTTGCCTGAGAGGCTTAAGTGGTCACCCAATCGAAGGGTGTTGCTGGGAGTTGAGCAGAGCCGGGCAGGGAAGAACAGGACGGGATGGGTCCGAGTAATGCAACACCAGCTTCTTTAGGGAGCCTCTACCCGAATACTGGGATTCCGAAGAGGTGCTGTCCTGGAGACCTGTTAAGGATGAACTGTGTCTGCCTCTCGGTCACAATCTGGAGACATCGCTCCTGGCTGCTGGCTGCCATCTTGCTACTTCTGCTTCTCCTCCTCCAGCAGCTTACCAAGCAGTGAGTATATCTAGGGAGGCAGGGGACCTTCTCCCAAAGGCCATTGCCTCGCTACTCCCAGTGGGATTGTAATTTATTTATTTATTTATTTATTTTCGCATTTATATACCGCACCTATTCCCAAAGATGGGACTCAGGGCGGTTGTGCAATGGCTGATTTGAGAAGGCAGAGATTTAAGGTTCTGGTGCATGAGGGGATGTATCAGGAACAAAGGGATGCTCCCTGGTTTTGAGAGGAGCCACAGCCAGTGGGCCAATGAAGCCTTGTAGTCGGTCTACCCAGAATGTTTTCCAACTTGATTGAGGAATTGAACAACATAGATAAAACACTAATAGGAGATCCTCTGGACAGTATGTTTTCATCTTTAGGGGCCTTTGGTTGACTGCTTTGAAATGCTTGCAACATTGCTCGGGCACAGGTCCCTGCAGAAGTTGGTGTGCTCTAAGGTTCTCGTTCTAAGCATTGAGATGTCCAATAGCTGGAGCAGGGGTGGGTCCATGGGTCCATAGTCTTTTGAGACTCCATAGATAGATTTGATATGGAAGATCTAATATTGGTGGGCCTGATAGGTTTTGGGGGGAACGGGGAGGTATTTGAGCATATCACAGAAAAAAATTGCATTTATGTGGTAACCTAAAGATTAACAAATGTTGTGTGGCAAAGGCTTTCTTGGATCTCAGTCCAGATGACTTTGTGTGTTCTGTGTGTTTATGTTGCTTTTACCCATTTTCCAGCAATTTAAAAAAAGCTAATGTTCTAGTCCAAATCTTGTCTAAAGAAGAATGCAAGCAATCTACACCACAATTTATTTATTTATTTATTTTTGATTATTTTTACCCTGCCTTCCTTCCCCTTTGGAAAAGGATCCGAGGCAGCTTGCAGTAAAGAGGGAGAATATACAGTCCAGTACATTCACATTCAAGATTGAGAACAGGGAACTGAGGGGCATCTTACAGCATTAAATGGCAACATTAATGCTAAAACAGAACATGAGCAGTTAAAGACAAGAGGGAAAAGTCCATTATGAGAGATGGAGGTAGCATTGAAAACATAGGTGTATTTATGAAGTTAGTCAATATAATCACGTATGGTGGACCATCTAAGTTATGAGGGATGGAAACTAACATTGAGCACATAGTGTAAGTACAAAAACAAGGAGATATATAAACACGTTATAAGTGGTTATGAATACTAAGTCTGTATAGTCATGTATGGTAGTTCATATAAAAATACATAATAGGTAGTCCATCATTTAGTGAATCCCAGACCCTAACCCCCACCCCATCCCTTTGCTAGGTCCTCTGCATCACAGCATCCTGCAGAATGTGGGAGGCATTATTGAAAGCTTTTAACTTGTGGAAGTTGTTCACATCAAGGGTGTCAGCACCGTCACTTCCTCCTTTGGGGACTTGCTTGCTTGTTTGCTTACTTATTTATTTCAGTCCTCACTAATGTACTTTATTAGAGAGGGTTGTGGTCACTCTAAATTTCTCTAGATTTCTGGAGAAGAGCAAAAAAAAAGTTGCTCTTAGAAGTAATTACTTCGAGCAATTACTTCCTGATTCACTAAAATATGGTTTCTAACATTTACCATCTAATCACTTAAGAAATAAGTACATAGTCATGGGCTAAGTCTATTAGAACTCTCAATCATGGATAGCTTAGTGAGTCTGAGCACTTGGCTGCCCAGTCAGGGGTCAAGGATTTGATGACCCACTGTGTGTCTCGGAAGAAAAGCCAGCCTGTGTACCCTTGGGAACTTCAATGTCTCAGAGCAGCTTCAGAAAAAGGGAGCAGGCAGCTATTTCTGGGTACCCTAGGCTTAGAAATCCCTGGAGGAAAAAGCTACCAATGATTCAGATTGAATTACTTAGCATGCATTCAGTTTTTCCAAAAACCGATTATCAGGAGAAAAATATACATTTGTGACTCCCCTTAACACAAGCACCCACACAAGTCCTTAAGTGTCAATGAATCTTTTTTATTTATTTATAGCAGGCCTGCCCAACAGGTAGACCGGGGGCTACCAGTAGCCCATGAAGGGTTCAAAAGTAGCCCGCCAGCCATCAATAAAAAATGTGAGGGGATAAGTTCTCCACCTCTACTTCCCCCACCCCAAGGGCCACCAGTGCCCCAGCAAAGCTCTGGGTTTGCCAGCCCACTGTCTCAGCTGAGCAGGGCAGTTCAAGGGCCACGGCACAGTCCCCTGTTCTCCTTAATGGACAGATGATCGTCTTATGACCAATTGAGTTGTTGGTGCAGAGCTGAGGAAGGGGAGTGGAGGGGACAGCGAGGGGCGGGGTCATGGGCGTGGCCACCTCCTTTGCGTGGTGACGTCCCCCTCTTCTCTCCCCCCGGAGAATTCCTTCCTCCCAACCTCCTCCTCCTCCTCCTCCTCCCACCCCCATAGCTGCCTCACAGAGACTGTGACCTGCCGCTCCTCCTGCTCCCCTTCTGAGCCATTCCCTCCTCCTTGCACCACCGTGATTGCCCCACTGCTGGCTTGGCCCATCCCACCTGCACAGAGAACATGGCAGAAGTGAGTGAGAGCTATGGGCGGCAGCAGCAGTGGCAGTGAGGGGGCTGGAAGGGAGAAGCGGGGGAAACAGGAGGATAAGTAGAGTCAAGTCAGGCCCCAGGCAGGTTGGAAGGGAAAGTGCACCTTTTTAAAAAAAGTCTTTCAGCAGCCTGGACAAGCGGAAGGGGCGATCTGTGCAAGCATGCATGCGCCTCCCTTGCACCCATCCATACTGGCTCAAGCGAGTGTAAGTGAAGCATGTGCATGTGCCTTACCATAGGAATGCATTGAAATACAGTATGTTCCCTCCAGAAAGAATTAATTGGTTTTCAATGTGTTCCTATGGGAAACTGCTGCTCTACTTACAATTTTTTTTACTGATGAGCATATGCTCAGAACCAATAAAATTCATAAGTAGAGGGGTTTTAATGTAGTAGCCCTCAGGCACTTTTGTCTGGAAAAAGTAGACCTCGGCCTGTTCAAAGTTGGACGGCCCTGATTTATAGTCATTCTATGAATTATTGAACTTCCAAAAGTCCTGCCATGAACTGCCATTCTCATGTCCTGCAAATCTGTAGGTATTTTTTGCCCCTTAAGCAGCCTCTCAGTCATTGGTCCTACTGTACATATTTCCCAACTCTTTCGAACTTTTTTTAAAATTTATTTTCTGAACATAATTCAGCTTCCGTGGCCTCCCCCTCCCCTTGCAGGGAAGTCCTGCGACTCAGCCCTGGAGAGGAGCATTTGGACCTTCAGCGGAAGAGCGGTTCTACTCACACACTTCCTGCTCCACACGCATCACGAAGGGCTGGCGTGGAGGGAGGCCTCAACGTTGTCTTTTTAAAGACTCACAAAACAGGGAGCAGCACAGTGCAGAACCTCCTGTTTCGGGCCAGTGAGCGACACAACCTGACCGTGGCCTTCCCACTCTACTCCTACCAGTTTGCCTACCCTGAGCACTTCTCCAGAGCTTTCGTGGAGGACCTTCCGCCTGGGGCGATGCACTTCAACCTTCTCTGCAGCCACATGAGGCTGCATGTTGGGGAGGTGCAGGCCGTCATGCCTCCCCACAGCGTCTACCTCACCATTTTGCGCCACCCGGTGCAGACCTTTGAATCGGTCTTCCACTATTACCTCAATGCGGTGCCCGCCTTCCAGCCACTGGCCAACCACTCCAGCCCTTTGCTTGCATTCTTTGAGGCCTCAGCAGACCACTACAACCCTCAGGATGTGAGTAATGGCCTTGCGAAGAACCCCATGGCCTTTGACTTGGGCCTGAACCCGGGGCAGGAAGAAGCCGCCACCAGCCAGTGGACCCAGGAGCTGGAAAGACTCAATCAGACGTTTCAGCTGGTGATGATTGCAGAGCACTTTGACAGTCTCTGCTCCTGGCACGGGAATTACTGGGCCTGGACATGGAGGAGCTGGTGTATGTTAGGCTAAATGTCCGTCACAAGACTGGGCAGCCTCTGTCTAAGGCACTGGTGCAGAAGATCCAAGCCTGGAACTGGTTCGATATGCAACTGTATAAGTTCTTCCAAAGAGTTTTCTGGCACAAAGTCGAGCGTTACGGCTACATGCGGATGAAGCAGGAATTGGATGCTTTCAGGGCGTTGCTGCGGGAGACCGTGACCACATGCCTGGCAGGGGATTCTGTTGGGCCAGAGGACATGGTTGATGCTCTGCGGCCTTGGCAACCAGGCAGTGTCACCATTCTGGGCTATAGGCTGAAGCAGAACCTCACCTATGCCCAGCATGGTAGATGTTTTCGTATGGTCTTACCTGAACTTCAGTATCATGCATATCTGTATTACAGGCAATATGGAAAAGACATGCGTCCTCTCCCAACCACATAGCGGTGATGCCAAGTGTTACTTGGGGTAGCTGAGGTATAGTTCTGCTCTTTTACAGACTCATTCTCCCTTTTATATCAGCCGTCCTGTTCAGGTGGAGGGGTGCTTTGGTAGTTTCAAAGATATGAAGCCAGAAGATAAGAGACCAGTGTCAATTTAGAACCCTTATTTATTCATCAGGAAGGGAATTCAAAATAAAACATTTGGACTTGGGGAAGGTGACTTCTCACCTCACAAATGATTTTTAGACCCATATAATTCCTTTTGGAGTGGGCAATGGCAAATGTGAATTAATGAGATGTAACTTCCTTCTTTTTATGACCTAACTCTGTTACTAGATCAGGGGTCCTCAAAGTTTTCAAACAGCAGGCTGGTCCACCCCCTCCCCAAACACCACAGGGGGCCGGACCACAGTCCCCCAAAAAGGCTGACATGGAAAAAAGGGGGAGGGAGGGGCAAGTGGGCAGATCCCTCCATGATTGGCCCATTATCATTATGTCTCAGGGTCCCAGCAATGCCTCCTGCTCCAGATCACCACCCTGAGGTGCCACCGCTGGGATCCCTCTGCTGCGCCTCTTCCTCCTCTTCCTCTTCCTCCTACAGTGGCAGCGGCTGGAGTGGGTCTCCCTTCCTTCCTTCCTTCCTTCCTTCCTTCCTTCGTTCCTTCCTTCCTTCCTTGTGTCAGGAAGGAGGTGGCAGCCCAGGCAAACTCAGGCCCCTCATCACCTTCTGGGCGGCCACCCAGGATGAGAAGCCGCAGCCGCAGCAAGGCCAGCAAGGCTGGTGCCACTGCGCGCAGATCCAAGCGTGTGCCCTGGCCATCACGTCCTCACTGTGCCCTGGAGGGAAAGCTGCCTCCTCTCTTCGCCTGGCCCGGCCCGGCCTGACTTTTTGTTCGCTGCAAGGGAGGGAGGGAGGGAGCAAGGGCTGGGAAGGAGGCAGGGGAGGCATGCCCAAAGCCACCTACAGCCCGCTCACTGGCGAGTCCAGCCAGGCTGTGGTGCTCTCTTAGCTAGTCAGCCTGCCCATCACCAACCGGGAACAAATGCAGCCCCCCAGCCTCCCAGGAACCAGGCCCAGGTCACCGTTGGCCTTCTCTTCCTTTCTCTTGTTTCTCCACCACCACCTCCTCACTGGTCTCTAACCCGGTGATGGTGGTGGTAGCTTCAGCTTCCGGCCATGGCTGTGCACCCTCCTCCCCTCCCTCGCTCCACAGAGCAAGGCAGCAGCTCAGAGTGGGCTGGGTGGGTGGGAAGTAGCTCTGTTTTCCCCTCGGTCACCTGCCGTCCATCCCTCCAGTGGTCCACTGCCATGGCTGCTCTGGCTCAGAAGGCTGGCTGGCACTGCCTCCGCCTACCCCCTTCATTCCCCACAACTACAATAACACAGGTGGTAGCCACACAAGGAAGGCAGGTGGGCAGGGTGGAGGACGAGTAGGGGTGGGGCCTCAGGGCCATGGAGGGAGTGGGAGACCTTGCTGCAGCCCTCCTATTTTAAATTGCCCCGCTCAGCTGCACCCGGTGCCCCGACCATCTGGGCGGTGGGTGGGGGGAGTGGGGGACCTTGCTGTAGCCCTCCCATTTTGAATGCCCCACTAGCGGGCATGCTGATCATCTGGGCGGTAGTTGGGGGAGTGGGAGAAGCGACATAGTCCACTGCTTTGAACTGCCTCAGCAATAGAAGCAGCTGCGGAGGCTGGCGTGCTCACAAAGCAGGGGGTAGGTGGGGGGTTGCAATTGGTCCCGGGGACCATATTCAGGACGTTGGGGGGGGCGCATCCAGCCTCGGGGCCTTAGGTTGAGGATCCCTGCTATAGATTGTGATCTTGCTAAATGTCAGATGAGGAAAACCACAAATGCTGGTGGTTGCAGTAAGTAAGAGGATGGAGAACAGATTCCCCACCGTATCGGCTAGCAGGTTGTGGCATCCCGGCTTTTCAAAAAGTAAATAAAATATATTTTAAAATTACTTTTGATCAGTAGTAAGTCAAAGCATTTCAGTTCAAAACCAGCAACTGTTATGGGAACTACCTGTTAACATCTTGAATCAATAATTAGTCATGGAATAGTTCTTCTCAACAACTGCCAGTACCCGTTCCAGGTGTCAAGACACCAGGACTAGTGATAGAATGGGGAACACCACAGAGCTGCCTCAATTTATTGCAGCGACACACAAAGTGGCAGCCTGGTCTTGCCGTTTCCATCATGCACAGTGGGTCACTTCCTGAGGCAGTTAGTGTCAGGACCCTGCCTGCCGCAGAACCTGACTCTGAGGGGTTAAATGGTGAAGAGCTGCTGGAGGAGCCTTGCAGCTCAAATCAGCAAGCAGCTGGGTCTGATGACTCAGCTGAAAACATATCTTCACCTCCTAGAAGGGCCATGAGCAGGATTCTGCAAAGGATGTGCTACCAGAAGAGCTAAGGAAAGAGTCTTTGATGCTAGGTGGGGAATCAGGTCGGGAAGCCTTGAGTACTAGCAGAAGCCTTTCCAGAAGTAAGGGTGTGTTCCCTGTTTTGGGATAAAGCTGGCAAGCTCACCTTGAGCTCTCTGTGGGAGCAACCTGTTATTTGAACTTGCAACCATGTTTCTGTCTGTTTCTGACCTTGGCTCTGTTTCCTGACTTCGGACTGGTTTCCTGGACAATGGCTTGATCTGTTCCCTTTGGCTTGACATCTGGTTTCCGTGAGATATTCTGGTTTTGACTTGGACTGGTAATTGCTGGGAGTTGGATTCTGTTATTTATCTGGCACTTGATTGCTAGCAAAGGACTTGAACTTGCTTGATTCTCCACTAAAGACTTTGGCAACGAACTGAACTCTGTCTGTGTGTGTGCTGTGTGCGGGGCTTGACAGTTAGCGTCCTGTGACACCATGTAAAAGCATTCCCTCCAGAATTTGATAGTAAAATAGGATTTAGCAGTAACGCACCAGTTCTTTTGCCTAATTCTTAGCCGCTTTGACTTGCCATTTCAATCTGAGCCAGATTGGAGTGTGTTGAGATATGATGGAAACAGCAATCTCCTTGCCAGATTATTCTTAGATGTCAAGTTCTTGGCAAGACAATTTTCGCCAGGCATGTCTGTCTGAGACGAATCATTGAGCTGGTTTCAGCAACATGACAAAAGCCTTGCTGCTTCCTGGCAAACCACATCTTTTGCCATGTTTGGACTTTTGGTAGTCACCGTTAAAGAAGCGGATAAATGTCCAGGCAATGATTTTATTGTTTTTTTAATTGGTGACCTATAAAGGTATTGCCTATAGCCCAGTCTTGCATTTGTATTGTGTAATGGCTGCTCCCCTGTTTATTTCAATGGGATGACCTGATAATCCATTCATGTAAAATTGCCCATATGTAGGACTGTACAGTATGTTCCAAAAAATCCAAAGACCTTTGTCATGTTTCAAAAATCCTTATGATCATCCTGCAATGTCAGCCAAATAACATTCAGCAAGTTGAGAAAACAATGGGTTGCCTGAAGGCAACTTGTCTCTTCATGACTGAGATGAGATTAGAACCACATCTTTACTAAATTAGGCTTACTGCCACCCTACCTAAATAGCAACACTGCAGCTCCCTCTTTAATCTCGGAGTGAGGAACCTCTGGCCCTCTACATGTTTTAGATGACACCTCTCATAGTCTCTATCACCAGCCATCCAGCTTGGGGTGTTTTGAGAGGTGAAACTCAAAACACCTGGAGGGCCAAAAGGGTCTACACCCTGATCCTTAGTTGTTGCAGACAATGCGGTGAAACTCATACACTTAGCATATACACAGTGTTTCCTTGATAGTGTAATGTACAGTGGTACCTTGTATAAAGGAATTAATTTCTTCCAAATGAAATTATGTTAAGCAAATGTTCCTTTATACAAATTCCCATAGGAATGCATTGAAAATGGAGTAATCCCATTTTTATGCTGTATGGATTTTCCCCATAGGCGATTGTTAAGCAAACTTCCCTTTTCTGGAATTTTTTATGTTGCACAGATTTTGATATAAGCTGTTTGTTATACAAGGGTCCACTGTAACTTGCTGATACCATGCAATGATATAGCCATGCACGGACACCCTTCTCTAAGGCTCCGTTGGCAAGTTTATCATGGCTTCATGAGCAAGCAGAACTCATGACAAAAAAAAAATCCGAACTAATCTAATGCTTCCTCGTAATTTAGGATTCAAACAACCCATCTCAGGGAAATTCCGAGGACAAAGAAAAATGCATTGAGGAAAAGGAATATGGGATGAACTCTTAGAATTGCTGTTAAAACCCAGAAAATAGCTGATTGAGGACACAAGCATCAGCATTAGAGATTGAGGACAACTGGTTAAAAAGCTTCTTTGCATTTGTTAATGGTGGAGCTCAGAACCAATTCTATAGATGCTGCTGGTTTGGTCACAGACAGGTTTCCTTAGATGTGACTATCTGGTAGATTGAGACATTGGAAAACATTACTTTTGCAGACTATACTATAGTTACCAATATCTCCTATGCAGGACCATCACATTCTGAGAATTGTAGTCTAGAATAGTAACTTTTCCAGGCTATAAGTAGACTGGATCAAATGTATGACCATCTCAGGCCATTGCTCCCAAGAACAAGTCACTCAGCGGGCAATGATTTCACGGACACGGACACGGATTGTACTGGACCTCTTCGCAGGGACTTTTATTGATCGAATGATCTGGAAAGAGGCGTTTCCTTTGAGGCTTCGCACTAAGATTCCACATGGCCAACACAGTCCCCCCACACATCAAGCCTGGCTGACACACACCCCTGAGTTGAACAGCAGTTGAAAAAAAAAAGGCAGAAGGGCACCCGGACGTGCTTTTTTTTCAGGCCCCCAAAAGGCCAGTCTAGTCTTCGCAGTAGTTGCTGCTCAAAAATAAACAAACCCTGATGAGGCAGGAGAAAGCAATGCAATCATGTTCCTGGGAAAAATTCATGGGTGGGTGGGGAAACAGACAAATATTCCAGGCATACTAAGTGTGAAATAGCAGGCAAGTTATTTAACAGCCTTGGGTACAAACCACTTCCTTTGTGTAATAGGCTTTGTCCCCCACGAGTGTTCCCACTTCACTTATTCTTACCACCAAATAATCCCTTCCATTCTCTCTTTGTCTCAACCTGAGAAGTTATCTTATGCAGTTTGACCTCAGGTTATAATGGTACCAGTTTTGCATGTCAACAGAGGGCAATCAAGAATCAACCAGAACTCCTACTGGTGTGTTGTTCTTCAAAATCTATCTACACCATTGACCTACCAGCAGCCCGTGGCTCAAGAATTCTGCATCCCTCAAAAGTGACGTTCATCCAGACTCTCTTCTGCACATGCGTACGTGTGGGTGCACACACACCCATCATCCACCAGTTTTAAAAAGATGCATCCATCTATTCCTCACTTCCCTCTTAGGATTGGGATCAGAAGGTTCCATGAAGCAAATGTAATCCTGACATGAAGAGGACGTAGGAATGTCCCTCAACTTGGAGGTGCAGCAGCTATCCAAAGGAGTTGTGTGCTCCTGGATTTCAGCACTGGAGTGTCCATTAGCAGCTACTTAAGAGGCCTTGGAATCTCAACGGGAGGGACAGACAACTCATCAGTAACCCACAACTCAAAAATCTTTCTCCTCACATTGTTAGCTGCCAGTTAAGGAAAGAAAAAACAAACAAACAAACAAAAAACCAAAAAACCTTGGACTCTCACCCTGCATACTAATTTTAGTGCTAAATATCCTTTGCCTGTGCTCAGTAGACTTGTTCCAGTGTTGTGACTTCCTTCTAGTTAAAACTATTTAGTCCCCACAAAAGCTGGTGACTCAAAACATTCTGTGTGCAGGCTCTCTCCCACGATGTCAAAGCCATGGAACAAAGACAACCACTGTAAGTATGATGCTGAGTCCTTTTTCAAGAAAAAGACACTTCAGTTCAGGCCTGCCCCTTCAACGAAATAAATAAAAAAAACACCCCAATAAATACATCCGAAGTAGTGTTCGGGCTGCCCTTGCCAGTCATCATAAGACAACAAAATCCTCTGTGGTGGGCTTATTTCCCCTGCTCTGCTTGCTAGGCCGCTGGATTCTCGCTGTTTGCTGGGAGAACCGGGCACATAATTCCTCCAAGCCATACTCCTGGGCACAGCCTTCCACAACAGAGAACATGGGATATTTCTCTTTGGCAGCTCCGGAATTCAGGACCTGTAGTGCAAGAAGGAGGAATAAAAAGGATGAACTAGTTACTTATCTGATGTAACATTCATGATGAAGTCTTGCATCTTGAACAGTCCAGAGCAGTGCAATACTTCCTCCCGATGTTTTTGTCTTTGAACTCAGAGAAACTGCAGCCCCTTCTGTCCTAAAATCTTAGCATGGGGTGGAAAATGTGTATTGTTAAGAGCTGTGGTGGTGAGATATTTTGGGAGCTGGGAAGTTAAAAACATTAAGAACCAAAGGTCAAGAACCATGGCTTTAAAATACTATGTCCAATTCTTTGGTTTTAGCTTTGTTTCAGAGACTATTGTGGGAAAACCCTGAAGAACTATGGCAGGGGTGTCCGAACTTCACCCTTCCAGATGTTTTGGACCACAACTCCCAGAATTCCAAGCCTGTCTTGCCAATGACAAAGGACTGTGGGAGTTGTGGTCCAAAACATCTGGGGGCCCGAAGTGTGGAGACCAATGAACTATGGGGTTGTCACTTTTCATGACAGGCACACTTAACTTTCTAGCTCTTATAAAATTCACAACTTTCCTCAATACTTCTGCATCACTGGTTTTAAGGTCACTTACCACAGGAACAGCACCAAATCGTCATTTCCCAGATATTTCTGCCATTTAAGGATTCTGCAAGCACACTCTCCTTCCATCTAGTTGCAGAAACAGAGCTCTGCTAAGTCTTTACATTATCACTGCCTGATAAATCCTACCAACATAGCTCAGTTGTACTATACATCCCATAGCCGTGGTTGAGGTTCTCTCAGGAAAACGTTATCTCCTTACCCGAGTCAAGTGTAAGCACAGCTCTTCAAACTCTGTCCTGTGGCGGGAGTAGAAGCCAATAGTGCAGCTGGGATCGACCTTGGTGAAGGCTGTTTTCCGGGGGGAGTTACAGTGGAAGGACTGAAAATAGAGTAGCCATCAACAACAAGTGATATCAACATGCCTGTCTGGTTTGATTATTAGACCACTAGTGGGTTGCCCCACCCTATTCTATCCTCCTTGGAAGTCTAGGATTAACCATGCCCAGGCAAAATCTCAAAAGCAGGTATCACTACAATCAGGATGAGAACCAGGACAGTCAGTACTCTGAGGCCTCACTTTTTCCTTTGTTAGGCAGCTAATAGCCACATTTCTTTGAGACAAGATCCTATAGTAACTAATGGTTACACAAAACCACACAATGAGGTAATGTTCAAGGTGGGATTTCCTCTGCTTAGCAAGAATAGTCACATTCAAAACTAGAACTATTTGCAGATACTACGAGAAGGGAGTAGGCATTTTCAAAGCCAAATACCGAGAGCATGGCCTTACTGTGCCAGTCCTGCATCAATAAAACTCTGATTTGTTTTCTGGATGGTTAGGCTTGATTATACAGAACAAAATTTACGAACCCATTGTGTCTTAAGAGCCTAGTGTGGGGTAGGAAGCATGTTAAATAGAAGAAATCCAGCAAGTTTAATAACATACCCTTATTCGTACCCTGCATAGTGTAGTGTAGTGGTTCTCAACCTGTGGGTTCCCAGATGTTCCTGGACTGCAACTCCCAGAAGCCTCCACTACTCGCTGTGCTGGAAGGGGTTTCTGGGAGTTGCAGTCTAGGAACATCTGGGGACCCACAGGTTGAGAACCACTGGTGTAGTGAATAGGCTGAGTGATAGACTCAATAGGATCCAGGCAAGAGAATGGGTATGACTTCCCCCTCAGTCATGAAAGTTATTGCTCTGATGCCTCTTGTAAAAATCACTCCTTAAATATCCACCTGGAAAACCCTGTTAGTGTTGCTGGACTTTGGTTGTGACTTGATTGAGCCTTGTGGGGCTTCAAGTCATAAAGGAGGCTCTCTGCAGCTCTCACAATAAACGTGAAGGATTCACTCTGGCAGAAGTCTATTCCTATTTAGATAGCTAAGAGCAGGTGGAACTGGGGATTGCTAGCTACAAACAGGTCTAAGCCTTATTATAAAAATAACATTGATACAACTTCCTAACAGCTGAACTAATACTCGAAACAGCAATACTTTGAGGCTGGTTTATGACTCGAGGCAAATGCTGCATGTTCAGCAAGAAAAAATGCTATCGATTTATTAATGAATCAAATCCACAATTTCTATACAAGAAAATAAAATACTGATCTTCACATCTGCCTGATCTGTTCCATCATCAACACATTTTCCTTCTAATCTTTTCTGTTCCTGTTTTTATTATCAAAAGGCTAAGTTTTTTTTATTCTGCTGATGTGCAGTATGCTCCAGCTTGAGCTGCAACAGATACATCAGGCACTCACCTCCAGGGGAAAGTTTCTTTTGGTGGTGTCCACAAAGGGCTGGCAATAATGGGGGTCCAGGTACAGGAGAGCATCATCTAGAAAGCAAAACAGGACTGTGTGACACCTTTATTCCACCTGAAGTTGCTCCAGCAAACCTAAGAAGTGACCACTTAACATCGAATCCAACTTGGCCCCTTGTTCAGATACCACTTCACTGAATAACTGCCTACTCCCTAGCAGGGACACGAAAGTAGGTGCAGAAACACAAGCCATCTTCCTCAGTGCCATAAAAGGCTGAAAGGCATAGGATGGGCTTAAACCACGTGGAGTGGCTTAGGAAATATTACAGAGTTTTACTAAGAAAAAAAAAGGGAGAGAAAGACAGAACACTGTAGCACTTTCAAGACTAACAGACTCATTCCATGCATAAATACAATTTATCAGATACCAGGAGCACAAATTACACTCTAGCAGGTGGACTCAATGACCTTGGTGGTTCCTTCTGGTTCTACAATACAAAGATTCTATGAAATATTCTCTTCTTCCTATTTCTGCATAGCCATATGATGGGAAGAATCCCAGCTACGTGAGGTTACAATAGGACCCCCATATCCACTGATTCCTTTACCACTGATTCAGTTATCAAAGTTGGCAGAGGAAAAAAATCAGATAAATAATTTAGCAGCTGCAAAGCAAGGTATTGTCACAAAGAGCAGCTGTAAAGCAAGCTACTGTCACAAAACAGCAATTTGTGTGTGTGTGTGTGTGTGTGTGTGTGTGTGTGTGTGTGTGTTCTCTCTTATCCACGGTTTTTGTTATCCATGGGAAGGTCTAGAACCGATCCCAGTGGATACTGGGGTCCTACTGTACAGATAAATGGCAAAGTCATGATGCCTTTTATCTATAGCCTCACATAGAAATGGGGCTCTCAAGCTGTTAACACCAAAATGCATGTGTCATGTCATGGAACTTCCCCACAACTGATGAAAAAAAAAAAACCTGCATTACATGCCTTATTCTTGACAGAGTCTGCAAATAACTCAGGGTTTAAGCCCACACGTTGTAGGAGAGAAAATGGGGAAGCATGCTTTACCTCCAACACTTGGGGAGAAGGAGTTTTAAAAAAAACCAGAAATGTTGAATCCGCAGCAATGAGGTCTGTTACCTTGAAATCCAACAAAGTAAAGTGAATGCCTGGGTTTGCCACCAATGATCCCAATGCAGAACTCAAGCTTCAGGAGCTCCTGCATAATAAGGGGAAAGGCACCAAATCCTTCAGAATTTAATTGAGACCATTTTAATAACTCATTGTTCACACAGTTGCCTATACAGTGGTACCTCATAAGATGAATTTAATTTGTTCCATGGGGGAATTCATTCTATGGAAAATTCATGTTGTGAAGAGCCGTTTCCCATAGGAATGCATTGAAAACCAATTCATCCGTTCTGGAGGGGACAGATGAATAGGTTTTCAATGCATTCCTATGGGAAGGCTGTCCCAAACCCCCTTAATCAATGGACAGCCAAAGGCTGTTCCCCCTGCAGCCGACACACAGCTGATTTTGACAGCTTTGAGTTGTCTGTCGCGGCTGTGTGGAACAGCTTTTAGCTGCTGTGATTGAGAGGGTTTACCCCCAACCCAAAAGAGAGGGAAGCTTTTCTCCTTCTTTGTTGGGTTACTGGCTGCTGCTCCCTGTCGCCTCCTCCTTTTCAGGTACCTGAAACCTGAAAGGAAGAGGGAACAGGCTGGGGGGGGGAGGCACTCTGAGTGCCCCAAAGCAGCTCGTTATTTCTTTTCCCCAGCAGCTTCAGCAGTAATCCTCGCCCAGCCCTCCCACTGCCGCTTCCCTCGCGAACAGCCCAGGCTGGGTGAGGATCACCGTGTCCCTGCTTCGTCCAACAACCTGGTGCCTCCATCGCCTAGGCCAGTGGTGTTCCAACTTCGGCCCTGCAGATGTTTTGGATTACAACTCCCACAATCCTTTGTCACTGACAATACAGGCATGGAATTCTGGGAGTTGTGGCCCAAAACATCTGCAGGGCCGAAGTTTGAACACCACTGGCCCAGGCTGTTTGCAAGGGAAGCCGCAGGAGGAGGGCTGGGCAAGGATCACGGCGTTCCTCCTTCGTCCACCAGGTCAGCGCATTAAATTCAAATGCCTGTCTGGCTTTCCTGACCATGTAGCACCGATCCATAGGTGCTATCCATTTGGGAAATCCAGGATTGAAGCACTGCCACCTCCTCGCATGCCCAGAACCGCCTCAGGTTGTGGGCATGCAAAATTCAAACACATGCCCCGGATTTTTTTTTTTTTTTGCAAGACTGATTTTTTTTCTAAGACATCGGGTAGGCAAACCGTGGTCTTGTGAAAAATGCCTATCCCCGGAAATTTCATTCATCTTACAAAGAATTCGCCTTACGGGGCATCCGTCTTGTGAGGTACCATTATATGCTGACGCAGGACAACCTGGATGGACATACCATAATAAGCCACAAGTCCGGTCCCAAAATGCTGTGGACAGCTGAACACAACGGGCAAAAAGGAAAATAGTGCAACTACAAAGAGAAGGTAGGCTGACCTGCTATTATCGACTTGCTCCATTTCATGAAGCTGTTTCTATTTCTTTGGCCATGTGACTGGATATGTAAAAAGTGTTATGCTTATATACCGCCCCATACCCCTGGGCGGTGTACAGTTTTTAATTACAGTATACAGGCTACACATTGCACACACACACACCCAGCAAAGCTGGGTAGTTAGAGAGAAAGTGAAGGGGAGGGTTAGAAGAATCCAATCTCTTCAGAGTGCATGGAGCCTGTTTAAAACAACAATAATAGAGGCCCAGCACAAGTGCATACCACAAAGAAAGAAGAGCTCATTTAAGTCCAAGAGGACACCGGCATGGTTAACGAGTGGAGTTAGAGAGGCTCTAAAGCACAAGGAGAGGTCCTTCTGTAAATGGAAATCCTCCCCAAATGAGGAAAATAAAAAGGAACACAAACTCTGGCAAAAGAAATGTAAAAAGATGATAAGGGAGGCAAAGAAAGACTTTGAGGAACGCATGGCTAGCAATATAAAGGGTAATAATAAAAGCTTCTTTAAATATGTTAGAAGTAGAAAACCTGCCAGAGAACCAATTGGGCCTCTGGATGGTGAGAGAGGAAAAGGGGAGGTTAAGGAGGACTTGGACATTGCAGAGAAATTGAACGAGTTCTTTGTGTCTGTCTTCACGACAGAGGACCTTGAGCGGATTCCGCTGCCTGAGCCGCCCCTCTTGACTAAAGAATTAAATCAAATACAGGTTAAAAGAGAGGAGGTTTTAGGACTAATTGATAAATTGAGGATTAACAAGTCACCGGGCCCAGATGGCATCCACCCAAGGGTTATTAGGGAACTGAGAAATGAAATTGCAGATCTCTTAACGGTAATATGCAACTTGTCTCTTCAAACGGCCACAGTGCCGGAGGACTGGAGGATAGCGGATGTCACACCAATTTTTAAAAAGGAAGGAGGGGGACCCAGGAAACTACAGGCCGTTAGCCTTACATCTGTCCCAGGGAAGATGGTGGAAGGCCTCATCCAAGAGAAAATCTTAAAACACATAAAAGAACAAACCTTGCTGAGAGAAAATCAGCATGGCTTCTGTAAGGGTAAATCTTGTCTTACAAACCTTTTAGAATTTTTTTGAAAAGGTCAACAGGCACATGGATTTGGGTGAACCGGTGGATATAGTCTATCTGGATTTTCAAAAGGCTTTTGACACAGTCCCTCACCAAAGGCTGCTGAGAAAATTGCATAGTCAGGGGATAAGAGGTCAGGTCCTCTTATGGATTGAGAACTGGTTGAGATCCCGAAACAAAGAGTAGGTGTCAATGGGAAATTTTCACAATGGAGAGAAGTGAAAAGCGGTGTGCCCCAGGGCTCGGTCCTGGGACCGGTGCTTTTCAATCTGTTCATAAATGACCTGGAGACAGGGATAAACAGTGTGGTGGCCAAGTTTGCAGATGACACAAAACTTTTCCATGTGGTAAAAACCAGAGAAGATTGTGAAGAGCTCCAGAAGGATCTCTCCAAACTGGGGGAGTGGGCTGAGAAATGGCAAATGCGTTTTAATGTAACCAAATGTAAAGTAATGCATATTGGGGCAAAAATCCAAACTTCATCTATCAACTCATGGGCTCTGAGTTATCCGTGACGGATCAGGAAAGAGATCTTGGTGTGTTGGTGGACAGCTCCATGAAGGTGTCTCCCCAATGTGTGGCAGCAGTGAAGAAGGCCAATTCCATGCTAGGGATTATCAAAAGGGGGATTGAAAATAAAACAGCCAACATTATAATGCCGTTATACAAAACAATAGTAAGGCCCCACCTGGAGTATTGTGTACAATTCTGGTCACCGCATCTCAAGAAAGACATAGTGGAACTGGAAAAGGTGCAGAAGAGAGCGACTAAAATGATTACTGGGCTGGGGCACCTCCCTTATGAAGAAAGGCTAAAACAATTGGGCCTCTTCAGTCTGGAAAAAAGGCGCTTGAGGGGGGATATGATTGAGACATGCAAAATAATGCAGGGTATGAGTAAAGTGGATAGAGGGAAGCTCTTCTCCCTCTCTCAAAATACCAGAACTAGGGGACATACACTCAAATTGAGTGCTGGGAGAGTAAGAACTGACAAAAGAAAATATTTTTTCACCCAGCGCGTTGTAAGTCTATGGAACTCCCTGCCACAGGATGTGGTGATGGCATTTGGCCTGGATGCCTTCAAAAGGGGATTGGACAGATTCCTAGAGGAAAAGTCCATCACGGGTTACAAACCATGATGGAGATGTGTAATCTCTAGGCTTTAAACCAGGGTACTTCAAGGGCCAGATGCAGGGGAGTGGTATCAGGAGACAGATATCTAGTCTCATGCGCTCCCAAACGCATCTGGTGGGGCCGCTGTGAGATACAGGAAGCTGGACTAGATGGGCCTTTGGCCTGATCCAGCATGGCTCTTCTTATGTTCTTATGTTCTTATGGGTACTCATTTTACCGACATTGGAAGGATGGAAGGCTGAGTCAACCATGAGCCGGCTACCTGGGATTGAACCCCAGGTCATGAGCACAGTTGTAGCTGGAGTACAGACATTTAACCACTGTGCCACAAGGCTCACTACTGTTCAAGCTAAACCCACAGAAATGGCTTCCTGCAGAGAAGCTACAAAGGTCTCCTCACAGGGCAATTATGTTTTCTTTCCATTTTGTGTTGGCAAAACACATCCTCATGGCAGCCAGCAAGTGGGGGGGGGAATGAAGAAACAGCCTAGTTGTCAACACAGATATGCCCGTATGACTTTAAGGGTCTGCCCTCTTGAGCATGCTCCCCACGTCACCTTGACACAGTCCACGTAGGCCGGGTTAAAAGCCTCCCCTCCCAGGCGCATGGGCACCAGAATGATGACCGATTTCCACTCCGCGGCAGGGTCCCATGCCGGGCGGCCTTCACTCCTGTTCGCCAGGTTTGCCACGTCTCCTTTGTACACTACACCAGGAAGGGAAATGAGTCATAAGTCCTGGAAATTGTACTCCACTACCTCCACGGGGAACTCCCAGGGAAGCTTCGTGAGGTACAGGAAAGGCCTGCTCATCTTCCCCGCCCACGTGTTTACCTGTGCAGTCCTGAGACACATACACGGCCAGATTGCCAGCTTCTGAACAGCAGTCCACTGCTTTCCTGGAGGGAAGAGAGGGGACACATCCGTGGAATGCCGTCTTCTCCCCTTTGCTTCCCAGCCCTTCCGCCTAGGCTCCGTGGCTCCAAGACCACCACGGCATCAGTGTTGGCATCAAGAACAAACAGGAGCGAAGGAGTCAACCCAAGTGCGGACGTATAACGTTTTTGTCACCAGGGCCTCGAAAGCAGTGCCCATCCAAATTGCAGCATAAAAAAAACTAAACTAAACCATTCTCTGAAAATAAACTAAAATTATATTCAAAAATCAAATGCCTATGAAAATAGGCAATGGTCCATGAAGATGGGTTTTCAAAGTAGACTGACTTCCTTAAGGGGAGAGTTTTATAAACAGGATGAAACTGCAGAGGAACCCTTATCCTGCACACTTCTCAACAGTAGCCTCTGAAAGTGGTAGGGCAAGCAAATAATGAAGCCTCTGGTGATGAGTATTTCACATTCTGGGCAGGCTCATCTGGAAGATGATGCCCTTTCAGGCCTCTACCCCAGCAAGGCTCCTTAATTTTTATGAGTGTCTAGAAGAACGGAATTTCAGCAGACGCAGCTGGCCAGGTCGCAAGATTGTGGGAGCCAGGGAACCGGCATTTCCCCAAACTAAAGAGTCGAGCCAGATTAGCCAGAATGCATAAATGACAAATCTAAGACACATATGCACCTCTCTTTTTAGTTTAGAATATACCCACAAGGGTACTTATACAAAACGAAGGTCTTGATAGGTTTGCATTTGATGAAACACATCGAACACTACAAGTTTGTAGGATAATTATGTTATGAAAGAAATAGTTTATGTTGTTAGCTTTGATATGAAAACAGACATTGCTTATAGCTCAATTCTGTCTTGGCTGAAAATTTTTTTTACATCTCTACCATGCCCTCCTCTGTGCTGCCAGGCTCTTCCCATGTCCAGAAACCTAATCACTTGCCGGGCTTTGCCGTCCTCACCTGATTATGTGTGCAGCAACTGATGGCCCATACCAATCCCCAGCTTTCTTCCCTGAGCTGCGCCCCAGATCCACCAGACGGTGGATCCCAAAAGGTGCTTGAGGCTGATCAGCAAACCACGAGATGATCTTCCGGTGACAACGCTCCTTCTCCATTTTTTCGGGGCTGCAGTTGTGCCAAGGGTGCCGCAACTCCCAAGGGCCCTGGCTCCGATCCGTGGAGATGGGTGGAGCCTGGCACCGGTGGGCCGTGCTTGGACAGGGCAAAGGGGCCTCTCTCGTGGGTTTCCGTTCCTGCCAAGCTGGTGGTGGTAAGAAGGGCATCTGGCCACGTCCAGCCTGAAAAGCCAAACAGAGAGCCGAGGAACAGGAGGAAGAATTCCAAAAAGAAGCCAACCACACAAGCAGGTGCACTGGTAAGTGACTCAAACACAACTTCTTTCCATGAGCCCCAAATATACTGGAACAGCCTGAAGGCAGGGTCCCCACATGTGTCCAAGATGGCACCAAGCATGAGCTATAGTCCAAAAGGGGTAGGGGGAAAAACTCTGGCCACCAACGAACTACTGCACCCTATTTGTGATGCCTCTCTTGAATTATCTTCTCCAGAAATAAGTTTTCTGAGTGTCTATAACAGTGATGGCGAACCCATGGCGCCGGTACCAAAGGTGGCACTCGGAGCCTTTTCTGTGGGCACCCAACATTGCCCCTTCATAGCCACCTGTATACAGGTTCAATTACTGTATTGGCACTTTGCAAAAATAAAAATTAGTGGGTTTTGAATTGCAGTTTGGGCACTCGGTCTCTAAAAGGTTTGCCATCAGTGGTCTATAAGAACATATGAAGAGCCATGCTGGATCAGGCCAAAGGCCCATCTATTCCAGTTTCCTGTATGTTACAGTGGCTTCACCAAATGCCTCTGGGAGCGCACGAGACTAGATATCTGTCTCCTGATACCACTCCCTTGCATCTGGCTCTTGAAGTACCCTGGTTTTAAGCCTGGAGATTATACATCTCCATCATGGTTTGTAACCTGTGATGGACTTTTCTTCCAGGAATCTGTCCAGTCCCCTTTTGAAGGCATCCGGGCTATATGCCATCACCACCTCTTGTGGCAGGGAGTTCCACAGACTAACACCACACTGGGTAAAAAAAAATTATTTTGTCTTTTTTCACTCTCCCAACCCTCAATTTGAGTAGATGTCCCCTAGTTCTGGTATTTTGTGTGTGTGAGAGAAGAGCATCCCTCTATCCACTTTACTCATGCTCTGCATAATGTTGTACATCTCACTCATATTCCCCCCCCTCAGGCGGTACGTGGAAGTTGGCAAGTGCAACCGAAGAGAAGAGAGAGAGAGAGAGAGAGAGAGAGAGAGAGAGAGAGAGAGAGAGAGAGAGAGAGAGAGAGAGCACGCGAGTGGGGCCTAGATGGTCCTTTGCCATCCACCACAGAAAATCTTGTGATTCCAGAGCTTGCGTGATAGAGCATTTCAGGGCAAAGAAGATATACCATCCCTTATAAGTGCCACACTCCTGATAATTACCTTTGCCAAGGAAATGAACAACCAGGCCCTGTGCCAGCAGCATCTGCCCACTCCGGAGCATGCAGCCCCAGCCACAGTCAGTGGTCCACACGGTGCCGTCCAGCTGCTGAAAGTCCCGACGGTAAGTCAGCCAGATGCAGGAGGCAAAGTCTCTCTGGAAGCGCTCCACGTCCTCTGCAAGGCAAAACAGGACCCGCCCAGGGAGAGTGACTTGGTGAAAGCCCAGCTCACGACAGGGGGCCACCAAACAACCCACAAACAAACAAAAAGAAAAAAAAAAGAAAAAAAAAAAAAAAACCAGGGGCAAGATATCCACCTCATAGACACATCAAAAACTCCAAGCAACCTGGTCAGATCTGTAAGAAGACTCACTTAGCTGCACTGCCAAGATGCTCTTCTTAGTCAGGATAAATGAATACAAAGCAAAAACAGTTCAGAATGAATGCTGTAAAATACCATAAAATTCACCTCCTTGCCAAAACAGGATGGGGGAGAGAAGCAATCCTCAGGACACAAAGCATGTCCCAAGAGACCAACCCTGCTTTTTAGGGAGGCATTTGGCGACCTTTAATTTAAATTTTTTCCCCGCCCCTGAAGCCCCTTGCTGAGGGTTTTCCCTCTCTTCTTGTTTGATATTGTTGACTTGTTATCTATTTGTTGATTTAAATAAATAAATAAATAAATAAATAAATAAATAAATAAATAAATAAATAAATAAGCAAGCAAGCAAGCAAGCAGATGCAAGAAGAGAAAGGCAGGAAAGATATAAAAGAGCCTTTCAGGCCTTGTCTTTCAAAACCTGTTTGTCTTCAAACTCATGGGTGTTTTCTAGAATTGTGTCCTCTTAAGAGCACTAGCAACCTCCTTTGGGAAATGACTGTATTATTAGGGATTATCACGGACTGGGGATTTCATACCAAGCAAAGGTGATCAAGGGGAAGAGGGAACTCATAATGCCACCCTGAAACAGCCAACCCTCTTTTGTTCCACCACCATCAAACAACAAAGGCTACTCACCATCTCTTTCAAAGTGGTAGGTGCGTCCAAAGAGGTGGACTGGGGAAAGCTTGCTGAAACTGGTTTTGGTCTTGACGGTCCAGCCTAGCCAACAAAAAGAACCAAGACATCTCCGAGATTCAAACAGCGGTCTTGGTTTCAGACATTGGCTTCTGCTTTCCTCCCAGGGCTGGTGTGGGGATCAAATCACTAACTTATCTTCATAACAAGGAACCTTCTTCCACCATGGGTTCCTTTACCCTCTAGAAAATCAGTGGTGTCCAAACTTCGGCGCTCCAGATGTTTTGGACCACAACTCCCACAGTCCTTTGTCATTGACAATACAGACTTGGAATTCTGGGAGATGTGGTCCAAAACATCTAGAGGGCTGAAGTTTGGACAGTCCTGCTCTAGATCATTGGTTCTCAACCTGTGGGTCCACAGATGTTCCTGGACTGCAACTCCCAGAAACCCCGCCACTCGCTGTGCTGGAAGGGGTTACTGGGAGTTGCACTCCAGGAACATCTGGGGACCCACAGGCTGAGAAGCACTGCTCTACATCATACATCCCTTTATAAAAGTGATGCCTCTCACCAGCCCGTTTCTGCTGTATCCTCCATAGACGTTACTCACTGGTGAGCACCCCTAAATAGCACGGCTGAGATATTATTGACTCTACTTGTGCTCCCCTACTCAACTAAAACTAACTCAAGCCAACAAGAATGCATGACAGTAGAAAATGGAGGTGGGAAGAGTTCCCAGTAAACACAGGCCTTTCTCATTTTATTCACTGGGCAATATTGCTCCTCAGGGTTACAAAAGGCAAAATAAAGCTTTGCTTCTTGGATAAGGTGGTGGGGTTGGAACCTGAGTTTCTGTAAGCTAAACAGTGCCAATGTAGGAACACTCAGCCTCTCTCTCAATCAGGAGGCCATTTCAGGAATAGTTTTACCATAACCCCCACCTCACTGTGAATTTCCATGGCTGAGCAAGGGTTTGAAAGCCAAGTTTCTAGAGCCCTAGTAAAACATTCTACGAACATCACCACACTTGTTACTCATAACTGGGGGCCACATTTCTATTTCTATTTTTTTTACAAACTTGGATTATGTTGCCTTTTTAAAAAATTAAAATTATATCTTAGTTCAGCACAGGCACACATTTAAAATGTGTGCAGGAGAAATTTAAACAACAATCTACCAGATCTACTTTAACATGGATTCCTACATTGAGCAGAGGATTGGGTGATGGCCTTTTAGACCCCTTACAACTCCATTATATTATGAATCATGCCTCTTAAATCATGTAGGATACACAGCATCCTGAAATTTAGAGAACCTCAAGGGGAGAAAGACCAGTGTGTTTTCTTAACAGTTTAAAAGGCTGTATAGATTCCAATGCTAGGTTGATCTCTCATGTTCAATGCATGGTGAGAACATTGTGCCACACCAACAAGCCAGGCAATTGGCCAGGGACAGGTGCCCAGTTAGAAACTGGAGAACATTTGTTTAACATTTGGAGAACATTTGAGCCTCTTGGTGCAATGCCTGTACTGCAGCTAAAACTATGCCCATGCATGACCTGGGGTTCAATCCCAGGTAGCCGGCTCACGGTTGACTCAGCCTTCCATCCTTCTGAGGTCAGTAAAATGAGTACCCAGCATGCTTGGGGGGAGCAATGTGTAGCCTGCATAATTAAATTGTAAACTGCCCAGAGAGTGCTTGAAGCGCTGTGGGGCGGTATATAAGCAGAACACTTTGCTTTAAATCTCTGACTTGTCTCCTATTCCAGTCACATTCTGAGTAAAACTATAAGAGGTCTTCATTGCTATATTTCCCCAGCCAAATCTGTTACATAAAGTCTATAAAAGAATCAGCACTGACAAAGGTTTTAAACATCAGGTTAGAATTTTCTGAATAGACCCTCTGAACATAGGCCAATAGACAGATGATGCCTTTCTACTCAAATAATGAAAACAGATGCCTTTCAAATCAAGCAACTCTCAGTTAGGAAACAAATAAAGCTGCCTCGCTGTTACATATGAGACTGGAAGATTTTTCTTTTTCTCTCTGTCAAGGCTCTTCTAAGTATTTTTATTTATCAACTACATCTGTGTTGTGTCTTTCCTCCAATCAGTTGAAGGCAAAGCACTGATGTAAAGCACCTGCCTCTTATCTTCAAATTACTTTACCACTGGTCAGACTGAGACCTAAATACAGTATAGGAAAGCCAGGAGTTGAGTCATGGCAAACTGGACTTCTTTTCTTGTGGGATCAAAATGTTTCACTACTCATCCAAGTAGCTTCTTCAGTCTGAGGAAAGTTAGTGGGTGGCAAAACATTTCAATCCCCCCCCCACACAAAAAAGTCCATTGGCCACAACTCAACTCCCAGATAATGTCATCAGGATGACTGGAATCTCCACAGAAGTATATGAGGTTTTCACCAGTCAGACTCACCATACTTCACATTGTTCCAGGTAGACAGAAGTTTGCTTTTGAGCTTGTCCACTTCATCAGGTTCACTTTGCTGGCTGCATACTGCTCTCCCTCCAGGAAAGAGCCCTGGGTTGTCCTCCCTTTGGCTGCTGGCCCTAGGAGTAAAGAATTGCCTTTCCTCTGAGCGGCGCAGCTCATCCTGGTTTAAGTACTGCACTGAGGTGGGTGACACGGAATTCATTTAACAACTAGGACCCGTGCAGGCTTCGTCCTCTCGGGGGGCTGGGATAAACACGCCACACGCATTTCCAGGGAAGAGGAACTACAGAACAACCAGGGACAAAGCCATTAGTCTGCTTGCAAAGCAACCATAGAAGCATAACAGATTGAACATTTAAACATTGATGCATTTGCACCCAAGACTTGTATCCCTCCCACCTGATTGATTCATGTCAGCCCTGCTTCATTCTCCACAGACATCTGGCCTTCCATGCTCAACTCCCACCAGACTTTCCCAAGGAAAAACAAAAAGGTATTGAAGAGAATTTATATGACTGGGAAGCCTAAAATGTGTCATGATCTATCCAATTTTGGTCCCTTCTCAAGGCAACAGCTCTCAGTCCAGGGATCTCCAGTTAAAAGTAGTAGCCTCCTAGTAAGAAGAATCATTATATGTTCCTGCAGGCAAAAATTATGCGTAGAGGAGAAGAAGAAAGGAGTTATACTTCTCTTGGAAACCTCATCTAAACTTTTAATGGCAAAGGTCCATTAATTACTTGCGACCAAAGACAGCAGACTCTGCTAGTCATCTCCTCAGTCAACTAGAAAGTAAGATGACCATGTTATGGTGTGTATCACTACAAATTTAAGAGGTAGAGTGAAGAAAGGGAGGCACTGTATTTCAAACAACACTTTGCTAACCTGGAACACAACTGAGTGCTGGATCAGATTCTGGGCTACTCTGCCTGAGAAGTTCTAGAAAACAAGAAGACCATAAGAACCAAGGTGGAAGGCACAAACCCTGCTGCAAATACAGTACAAGGAAATTAGCAGAAAGAGGGGGAGAATCTTAGACTCTTAAAAGTTGGAAGAGACCTCAAGGGCCATCCAGTCCAACCCCCTGCCATGCAGGAACCTCCGTAATTTCCCAATACAGTGGACCCTCGTAGAACAAACGGTTTGTATAACATAAAATCTGTACAACATAAAAATTCCAGAGATAGGGGAAATTTGCTTAACAAATTGCCTATGGGGCTAATCCATACAATTTAAAAATGGTCGCGATTAGGGATTACTTCGTTTTCAATGCATTCCTATAGGAAATCTCTGTAAAGGAAAATCTGCTCAACAGAATTTCATTTAGAACAAATTAATTACAGTGGACCCTTGTATAACAAACTGTATAATATAAAATTTGTACAACATAAAAAATTCCATAGATAGGGGAAATTTGCTTAAAAGAATTGCCTATGGGGGCGAATCCATACAACTTAAAAATGGGATTACTCCATTTCCAAAGCATTCCTATGGGAAATTTGTATAAAGGAACATTTGCTCAACAGAATTTCATTTAGAACAAATTAATTCCATTCTACAAGGTACCGCTTGTACCTCCAAGGTTTACTACGCTGGTTGCCTTTCAGGCTTCACTGTTCTCAGGGATTTGTGTTCCTTCCCTGGGTCACCCTTGGGGACAGCAAGAGGGACGGGGAAGAGGCCGAGTTTGGAGAAGTCCTCTTTTCTGCATGGGATCCCAGTAGCAAGCTCCGCCGCTAGCCAACTTGGCCCGGGGATCCCGATTCCTTGCATTTGCCAGTCCTATGACGCCAGCGACGCCCCGCGGGCCTCCTGCCTGGCCCGGGAAAGGCGCCCGCCCTTCTTCCCACTCGCCCCGGGGGGGGGGTGGAGGGGCGCCGTCGATGCTCAGCGCGCCACGCCTCCCCCCACCGCCCCTAATCCCACCCTCTCCCGCCGCGACCCTGGACGCGCGTCCCGATCCCTGCGCTTTCGTGGCCCCGTTCCCTCCACCTCCTAGACTAGAGAGCAACGTATCCGACAAGCACGGTCGCCGCGCCCCCATGCCCTCACCTGGGGGGGGGGCAGCAGAACAGGACCGCGGGGGTCCCTACCCCTGGGCGGGGGGGGGCGGGGCGGTTGGGCAAGCGGGCAGTTTTCAGTCCGTCATAATCGCAAACCCAAACCCCGGGAGCGAGCCCCGTGCCGCCGCCATCTTAGCTCCCAGGAGACACAACTTCGGGCGGAAAAAGCTCCCCTTTTCTCCCAGATCGCGAGCGGAAATGCGCCGGATAAGGCGTGCCGAAGCTAGACATAGGAAAAAAAAGAGAAATAAACAGACATCGGCACGGAGCAGGGCGCGTGGCGTTTGCGCGCTGCGGGCATGCTGGGGCATAGGATCTGCCTTTTAGATGGGAAGCGGCGAGCCAAAACCAGAGGATCTGAATTGAACGGAGCTGGATTTTGATGTTATTCCCGAAAGTAAAACCGTCATCGGGAAATCCTAAAGAGAGATGTCGAAGAGAGCGGGTTTTTTATTTTTTTATTTTTGGAAGTTGGTTCACGGTGCGCATAACTTCCCGTTGAAGCAGCACACACCCAGCCAGCAGCGATTGCGTTTTTGCGCAGAAGCACCCTCAGGCCACTGCCCCATCATTGACCTTATCTGTGGTCACAGGTTCCAACGCAGAAATCATGGGTCCGTCGGTATATGGCCCTGCAGTGGGGCAAAAACATGGCTCCCAACCGGGGAATCCTCATGGATCCGTCGGAATTATATGTGGGAGCTTTCTGAAACCATTGTGCCCACAGATTACACCTCAGAAACCATGGGTCATTCAGTGCATGGCTGTGCAGTGGCCCAAACATATGGGTCCACACCACATATCCTTATGGATCCACCTGATTTTCCCCAGGATCATCCCCAAACTACTCTCCCATCATCAGCCCCATCAATGCCCACATATTACACCCTAAAAATCATAAGCCTGCCAACCCATGGCTATCCAGTGGGGCAAAAACATGGGTCCAAAACCCAGGATTTTTATGGATCCACCTCGTTTTTGTGTAGGATCACCCTCAAACCCCTGCACCACCATTGGCTCTGTTTGTGCTCACAGGTTCCATGCCAGAAATCATGGGTCCATCAGTGCATGGCCCTGTGGTGGCATAAAAACATGGCTCCAAATCACTGCCCCTTCATCTGCTCCATCACTGCCCAGAGATTACACCTGAGATATCATGTGCCCTTCAGTCCATGGCACTGCAGTGCCACAAAAACATGGGTCCAAAACAGCCTAGCCTCCTGCAGGGAGAGAGTGCCAAAATTTGGGACCAGTAATAGCACCGGACCTTCTGTACACATCAACCACTAGATGTCCTTACAGCTTCAATCAGGTTGCATCATCAGTGATAGTGGTATTTGTACAAGGCTTTTGCATATGCATGCCCATGCTCGTGCGCACGCACGCACACTAATAATACCTTGTAAGACGAATGCCCCTTAAGATAAAAAACTCGTAAGACGAATGTAATTTCCTGGAATAGGAAAAACTCAAAGATGAATTTTTCCTTCCCCTTTACATTCGTCTTATGGGGTACCATTGATCCACTTCCAGCTTGGTCTGTTTGCAAGGGAACAGCCCAGGCTGGGTGAGGATCAATTGGTGGGCAGAGCAGGGATTCACTGACCTTCTCCCAGCCTGTGCTGCTTGGAAGGGAAGCAGTGGTGCATAGACCCATGGATCTTCGCCCAGCCTGGGAGGGTTGGAAGGCAAGCAGCTTTGGTGATAGCTTCCTGGGCTGCTTGCCTTGCAAGCCTCCTGGGCAGGGAGAAAATGCATTTAACAATGTCCCTCCGTGAAGGCTCTGGCCACAGCCAGAGCACTGATGGTGGGACATTTTAAAATGCATTTTCTCCCAGCCTGGGAGGTTTGGAAGGCAAGTGGCAGTGGCACATCTTTGCTGGGCAGATCAGGGACTCCTCCTCTTCACCTAAGTCTCTGAGCTGTCAAAATAAGGTGTCTCTCCGCTGCAGGGAGGGGGGAAACAGACTTTTGCTGTCCCTTGATTGAGGGGGTTTAGACAGCCTTCCCATAGGAATGCCTCGTAAGACGATTTTTTTGGTAAGACGAATTGACCCATAAAATGAATTAAATTTGTCTTAAGAGGTGCCATTATATATACAGTAGTACCTCGGTTTAAGTAATTAATTAGTTATCTGAGCCATTTTGTATTGCAAAAAAATCTTAAATTGAAACATGGTTTCCCATAAGAATGCATTGAAAACCAATTAACCCATTCTGGAGGTGGGGAAAAAGGCAAACCAGGGCATTCCATTTAAAATTTTCTTAAACCGGGACATCCCCATTTCCAGTAATTTCTTTTCTTAAACTGAGGCATTCTAAATCTGAGGTACCACTGTATTATAATGCAAGCACAATTTTTTCCACCTTCCATCTTGCATCTCCTTCGACTTAGTACTAATGCTGTTAAAAGCATGGAGAGAAACTGCAGAACAAATGCAAAGTGCAAGCCAAAAATTATAAAGAATTAGTTTTGGATGCTAATCTCAAGAATGAATTTGACTCTCAGTATTATGGGGTGCCAATATGTACAATAGACCGTGTTTCCCTCCTTTTTTTTTAAAGAGTGTAGAAGCTTTCTAGAATGAATCTGTGCAGAACAGATTAACTCCTGATGCAATCATAACAGCAAGCATAGTGCCTAGGGGGACTTCCCTCTTATTATATTAAATTGGCTTTAATTGAAAACTAGGTGTGTACATGATGACATGACCTTAATTACAGTGGCAATTTTGATTTTTTTAACCCCCTGCTTGATTTTTTTTAGTTCATTACTGTTTGGTGATTCCTGGGTTGGGTGCCCTACTTACTACATAGGGCTCTGGATCTACAGTTTTTTTACGCCATCCATTCAGCTGTTCCCTGCTTTGTCTTAAGAGGACCTTGAGCTGTCCTCACCACTGGTCAATGACAATGAAAGAATAATGTTCAAGAAACCATGAAGGCATGGGAATTAATATCACAGTAGAGACATTGCGGATGAGATATAATAATGTTTTAGAAAAAGATTTTGATTCTATACAGTATTATACAATTCCCTGGATCAGTGTTTGGTTCAGAAATCATACATGCCCACTCAAAACACTTCTAGGGGAGTGCCTGAACACACCCCATCTTGACCCCATGGTCCCTTTTCTTCTGAAGGGCTGCAAATTTCTTCTCCGCAGTCAGTGAGTTTCCAGAGGCAAAGTGTCTTGTATTTCTGTGCAAAAATTTGTATTTTTAACATACTGTATACTGCAACTCCTCCTCCCTTTCTATCTACAATAGGGCAAATTCTTTATTCCAGTCATGAGAATCCTCCCATCAAGTTTCAGTTATTCCCATTAGGTCATATTTAACTTCCTGAATGAAGATTTCCACTTCTTCTTGTTCATTTCTCATACTCCTGGCATTGTCTATAGATACCAAATATGGTGTGATTTGGGGCCTGCTTTTCTTTGTACACTTTAATGAATATTATTATTAATATTAATGTTATTATTGATCCCCATTGGAACTGTTCAATCTTTCCTCTTACTGTGCATAATTTTTGTCTATTTTACCTCTGTGCTTGCTTTTCCCTTCCAATAATTCAACCAACGTATTTTTCTTTCCTTTTCTAGTCATCTTCCAAGTACTGGTAGAACGGATGAGAAAACTATTTGGGCCCCAAAGTATTTACCTTTCCTCCCCATAGCTTCAAAGTCTGATGTGATCTCTTCAAACTTAGTCTTGGCTGTGTTGTTTGTTCCCACGTGAATGAGAAGGGATACGTCTCTGTAGGTTTTTATGCACTATAACCCTATTATCTCATCCCTAGCCTGTGCTCGAGGGATACAGCATACCTGGTGGGGCCATGGATCTTTCTGGCATGTGTCCATTTTAATCCCATGCAGTAAGGAGTCTCCTATTACACAAATACTCTTCTCTTTATATCTTTGTACGGAGTGGGTTCAGTACCTCTGCATCACTGAGTTTCAGTCCTCCTCACAGACTCTTGTGAAGACTCTCCTTTGACTTTCATTTTCTTGCTGTCTGCCAGACATCAAGAACTGGGATGTGGTTCTGCAGTGCTACCAGTGACAATAGGGTCCTCCTCCTTTTGCACTTAACTGTGACTCTTCCATGAGTATTTTGCTTCTTCTACAGTGGTCATTTTCTGCTCAGCATTCTCCTCCTCTGCCTTCCCCTCTTGCTCTCCCACCTACAGTGCTGCCATTGACTGGTGCTGCTCAAGAGTTTTGTCAATGTACAGTTTACAAGTAACTTGGTTTACAGTTTATGAGTAACCCTGGTAAGCTGTGTAGGGGACTCCCTGAGAGGAGGTGGTATCAATGCTGTCTTCTACCCTCTCCTCCCTGGCGAGAGAGGTCAACTCTGAACAACCTCACCAAATGGCTTCATTTTTTTCTGTTTTATTCTATGCCATTGTTTTATCTATTTCCTCTTCTCTGTAATCTTTGATTGTGATGATGTGTAGCCAAGACAATAAACTTTATATTGATTGATAGCCATCTAAGTTTCCATTTTTTCCTATGGGGGGATTTGCTTTGATATGCGAGTATTTTGGTTTACAAACAGGTTTCCGGAACAGATTATGCCTGAAAACAAAGTTATTGCTGTATACTTCATCTTCCCTGATCACATTAAGTGTGGTTGCCTGCAGCTCCAATTCTCTCACCTTTTTCTTCTACTAGTGCTGCATGTATGTGCTGTGTTGCATTCAGGCACAATGATAAACAATGCACAAACTTTGTAGGTCACCAAACTGAAACTGCTGCTAGCTCTCCCTGGTCACAAGCTTCCTGGTCCACCTTGGCTCTGTTCCTCAGCTGTGCTCTGTTAGGAGTCAGCAGCACTCAAAAGCCTGCCCAACCTGAACTCACAGCTGCGACTCTAGCTCTAGGCAGTAGGATGGGGTACAAAACTATGAGCTGAAGGATTGAAAACCGTGGAAGTGGGAATTAAGTGGTTGGAGATTGACACTTCCACTGAGAACACCAATAAGAGCCCAAACAGATGGGTAGGAAAGTTGGACCTGGAACAGGAGGTTCAAGATGAGACAAGTCAGGTGAAGAGGGGTTTGAGGAGAAAAGGGGTGAATGAGGAAGAAAGATGGGGAAAGAAGGAGAGGAGGAAGATAAGGCAGAAGAAAGGGAAGAGACCTAGAAAGAGCTTGAGCCCTAAAAGGGTTATTGAAAAGGAGGAAGATAAAGATCCACTAGAGACAGGGTAACAAACATTTCAAGGGAAAAAGGTCAATTAGTCAGAACTCCCCAGAGTAAAGAGACCTAGCTAGTCTCTTTACTATGGGAGAGAGGTACGTTTGAAGAGGTGATACTTGAAAGGACACAAACCCCTTGGAAGGTGTCTTTCTGGGGAGAGAGGGAAAGATGGGAGAGAAGGAAATGAGAGAGGGTGAGGAAACAGGCTATTAAAGAGAACTCCACATAGCTTGGAGACAGGTAGTACAGTATACCAAAACAAGGACGCCCAGTGTTGGGTGGCCAGCTCTGAGGATCCTGACCAGAAGTGGACTCAACACTCCTGTTGTGGAAGTTGTTGTCAAGGCCATCAGAAACACTTCACATATGTGAAGAGAGTGGGTCCGTGGGGAGAGTTATCTCCATAGAGACCCACTGACTGAAGGACGAAGAGAATTTTAATGGCTGGAAACCATCCAGGGGATGGGATTGTGAACTGTTTGAAGTTGTAGTGGAAAAGATTCCTGTTGTGTTTAAAGTAATTCGTTTAAAATTAGGCTTGAGGACAGCCGGGAATGTTGAGCCCCCTCACAGATGGGATAAAGAGATCCTGACTTTATTCCCCACCCACCCCCTAGTATTCACACTGTAGAAAAAAAAGTGCTATGTTATATGTTAGAAAATACTATAAAGCTTTTTTTTGTCCATGATGTGAGACACTTCCTCAAATTTGGAGAAGATTCATTCTTAATTATTGTTTAATATTTTTGTTGTTTCTGTGAAGATTCTCAGTCATCCAGGTGAGTTTATCTGGAAGTTGAGTCATGGCTACTGGACTTCTTTTTTGAGAGATAGAAACGTTTCGCTGTTCATCTGTTTGGATGAACAGTAAAACGTTTCTATCTCTCAAAGAAGAAGTCCAATAGCCATGATTCAACTTCCAGATTTTTTGTTGTTGTGTGGTTAACAGTTGTGATCGTCTCTCCGTGACCCCATGTCCATGGAGTTTTTTTGGCAGGGATACTGGAGTGGCTTGCCATTTCCTACTCCAGGCGCCTACAGTGCCTGGTATTCTCTGGTGGTTGCTTATCCATGTGTTAGCCAGGCCCGATCCTGCTTAGCTTCCGAAATCAGGCGAGATCGGATGTGCTCAATATTATCCTGGCCTAAAAAGATCCCTGGAGAGCCTGTTTTGAAAAAGCTTAATAGTAGTAGGGTATAGATTAAAAGATGTGTGTCGCAAAAAATAATAATAATTAAAAAAACAGAGACACTTTTATACACACCCTAAATGGGTGTATGTGTGAGTTGATCTCATTTTAAAAAGCTCTTCAGTACATGTGTCATTATTGTAAGAGACTAGAGAAACAACTTTGGTATCTATCATCTTGAATGGCATCAAGATTTCATCCTGCTTTTGCTTGGCAACCCCAGGGCATTTCTTATAGTATCTGATGCACTAACAAGTTGTCTGTGAAGTTTCTTTCCACCCTCTACCTAGATTAGCAGAATTTAATATAATGTTTTCTAAAGTCTCTGGGCGTGATCACACAGGAAAATAGATCACAATCTGGATAGTTTGTAGAGCAGTCTGGTGTGGACCCCCCCCCCAATCACACAGTGTATGGAGAAATTGATCCTGCTGGCCAGGACAGTGGGGTGGGGTGGTGAACACTATCGAGGATGGAGAGGAGGATGAGAGGGAAAGGGGTGGAAAGGGAAAGAGGAGGCCAAGGTGGGTGAGTGGGGGGAAGGAAAGGGGGTTGATCTAGTGCAGGGGTTCTCAACCTGTGGGTCCCCAGATGTTCCTGTACTGCAACTCCCAGAAATCCTGGCCAGCTCAGCTAGTGATGAAGACTTCTGGGAGTTGCAGTCCAGGAACATCTGGGGACCCACAGGTTGAGAACTACTAATCTAGTGAGTGGGTAGGCAGGAGTGGGCCAGCAGTTCAGCAGGGGACCTGGAGGAGAATGGCCCTTGATCAAGAATGCAGTGCAGCTGATCCAGGCAATGGACCCCAGTACTCCTCCTCCTGCCTCTGCTCCTCGTCTTCTCCAATTCTATTTCTCCCCTCTTGCCAATCAGGGCATTTATACACGAACCCTAAACTCCGGGGCAAATGGCTCCCAGCTCCGGAGCTTAAAAATGTTTACCCACCAGCTCCGGAGTTAACAGGAAATTAAGTGCGACCACGCCCACTTTAGCGCGTCCCAGCGCACCTTTCAAGTACCTGCTCTTTGGAGGTGAAAATTATTTGATCCGGTGTAACAATAGTGAGTGTGGGGCTCTCCTTGCTTCTTTTTTTTGTATTTTGGCTCCTGCCCCTTTAAGAGCTACTTTTACAGAGACTGGAATGTTGCCGGCAGGAGCGAAAGGCAGAACGGAGGTGAGCGGCATGCTTTTCTTTCTCTTTTTCTCCCTCCCCTCACGCAGCCAGCAGCCAGGAAGTGCGGAGGGGTGGGGACACAGGAAGAGCTACGAACCCCTAAGATCTCTGGTCCGAATTTAAGTGGCCAGCGGATCTTAGGGGTCGTGTGAAAAGGCCCTAAGGCATAATTTACTCTGGCCAAGGGGATTTACATAAGCCAAAATGATTGAAGTAATTTGTTTTCTCATGCAATATAAAATAAACAGCCCCCTGGCAGAGGAGGACTGTTTGGGTTCCTTCCCTTGCACCCAAACAAACACTTCCCAATGGAGGAGAAAAACACGTCATGGAAACATCTTATTTTAAATCAGTTTTTTTCCATAATCTAAATCAACAGCAGTTTTAACTGAAAGCATAGAAACATCCTCAGCATGACTTTCTGCTATAGTTTTTATCATTTTATAGGACTGTTTTTATTTATTTATTTATTTATTTATATTTCTATACTGCCCTCTTAGTGCAGTACATGCCATCTGTGCAATTTGTTTATTTAGGAAAAAGAAACCAAATGCACATTTAGGAGATGGGGGACCCCTGGCTCCACAATACTATAAGCCAGAAGGATCTTGGAATTGTCATAGTTGATAAGCTGAATATGGCCCCACAGTGCGATGTGGCCACAAAAAGGGCATATGTTATTTTAGGGTGCATTAACAGAGGTACAGTATAATTTCCATACATCTATATTCCAGAGAAAACACAATAACCGAAGAAGCCTTAAATAATATTGAGTGCTTGTCTGTCTTGGAGGAGCTTGACAATGAACCAACACTAAAAGAACTAAGTGTGGCTCTGGATTCACTTGCCCTGGCAAGGCACCTGGGAAAGATAACATCCCTGCTGAAGTTCTGAAGTGCTGCAAAGAGATCATTGCCACTGAACTGTACGAAATCCTCTGCCTTTGCTGGAGGGAAGGGGGAGTACCACAGGATATGAAGGATGCTAATATTGTTACGCTTTATAAGAACAAAGGTGATAGGAGCGACTGTAACAACTATCGTGGTATCTCTCTTCTTAGTGTTGTCGGGAAGCTGTTTGCACGTGTTATACTGAAGAGGCTCCAGATACTTGCAGAAAGAGTCTACCCAGAATCACAGTGTGGCTTTCAAACCAACAGGTCCACTACTGATATGGTATTTTCCCTCAGGCAGTTGCAGGAGAAATGCAGGGAACAAGGACAGCCACTTTTTGTAGCCTTCATAGATCTTACGAAGGCATTTGATATGGTTAGTAGGGACGGACTCTTTAAAATACTCCTCCGGGTTGGATGCCCACCAAAGCTCCTTAACATCATTAGGTCTTTTCATGAGGATATGAAGGGCAATGTAGTTTTTGATGGCCTAGTGTCCGATCCCTTCAACATCCGAAGCGGAGTGAAGCAGGGCTGTGTCCTTGTGCCAACCTTGTTTGGGATCTTCTTTGCTACTATGCTGAAGTATGCTTTTGGAACTTCAACAGAGGGTATCTATCTCCGGACCAGATCAGATGGAAAACTCTTCAATCTCTCTAGATTGAGAGCAAAGTCTAAGGTACAGGTGAAATGTTTGCAGGATCTCCTCTTCGCTGATGACGCCGCCATTACTGCTTACTCTGCCGAAGATCTCCAGCAATTCATGGATCATTTTAGTAAAGCTTGCAAAGATTTGGGCTAGAAATCAGCCTGAAAAAAACACAAATAATGGGCCAGAATGTGGACTCTCCTCCTCGCATTACAATTTCTGCAAAAGAACTGGAAGTTGTTCATGACTTTGTGTATCTTGGCTCAACTATCTCAAATACACTCTCACTAGAGTCTGAGCTGAATAAACGTATAGGTAAAGCAGCTACTATGTTTTCCAGACTAACAAAGAGAGTATGGCTCAATAAGAAGCTGACAGAACATACAAAGATACAGGTCTATAAAGCTTGTGTACTGAGCACACTTTTGTATTGCACCGAGTCTTGGACCATACATGCCCGACAGGAAAGAAAGCTTAATACCTTCCATATGCGCTGTCTTAGGCGAATATTCAACATTACCTGGCACGACAAAGTTCCAAATAGCATCGTCCTGAATCGAGCTGGAATCCCTAGCATGTACACTTTATTGAAACAGCGACGCCTACGCTGGCTTGGACACGTTGTGAGAATGCATGATGGTCAGATCCCAAAATATCTTCTATACGGAGAACTAGTGCAGGGAAAGCGCCCCAGAGGGAGACCACAGCTGCGGTATAAGGATATCTGTAAGAGGGACTTGAAGGCCTTGGGAATGGACCTCAACAGATGGTAAACCCTGACCTCTGATCGCACTGTCTGGAGGCAAGAAATACAGTATGGTCTACAGAAATTTGAAGAGGCATTTGTCCAACAGGCAGAGGAAAAGAGGCAGGCACGGAAAGAACGAAACTCGAGGACCAGGCAAGAAACAGAATACATCTGCCCCCTGTGCGGTAGAGACTGCCATTCTTGAATTGGTCTATTTAGTCACACACTAGGTGTTGTTTTTAGGATCTCTACTCCAGGCATGATACCATAGTCATTCGAGACTGAAGGATGCCAATGATGAGTATAATTTCCAAATCCTGTGAGGTGCTTGTTCCCCTCTTTTCAGCACTGGTTACACTTCACCCCGAGTATTGTGTCCAGTTCTGGACACCACACCTCAAGAAGGATGCTGACAAACTCAAACACATTCAGAGAAGGGCGACAAAGATGATTAGAGGGCTAGAGATGGAGCCCTGTGAGGAAAGACTGAAAGAACTGGGCATGTTTAGCCTGGAGAAAACACTACAGTGGGATGACATTATAGCATTCTTTAAATATTTGAAAGGCTGTCATACAGAGGAGGGGCAGGCTCTGTTCTCAATCATCCCAAAGTACAGAACATGTAACAATGGGTTCAAGTTACAGGAAGCCAGATTTTGGTTGAATATCAGGAAAAAAACGTCTTTATTAGAGAAGTACAGCTATGGAACTAATTATCTTGTGAGGTGATGAACACTTTTACAGTGGAGGCATTCAAGAGAAAATTGGATAATCATCTGTCAGATCTGATTTTATTTGGATTCTTGCACTGGACAGGGGTCGGGTTTGATGGCCTTGTAGGCTCCTTCCAACTCAATTATTCAATGATTCTAAAATCCCAGAAGTATTTGAGAGAAATTCAGAAATGTAGTTCCTTTACAACTCCATTATATTATGCCATGTCTCCTAGAGCAAGTAGGATGCATAGTGTCAAGCCCCGCACACAGAACACACAGCAAGCCAAGTTCAGTTCTTTGCCAGGAACTTTAGTTGTAATCCAGATAAAGTACAAAGTACAGTCCGAGTCAATCCAGAATAATTTACAGAGCCAAATGCCAAGTTCAAGGGAAACAGAGAAACGTCGTAGTCAGGAAGCCGGTCCAAGGTCAGGAAACAGAGAACGCCGTAGTCAAAAAGCCAGTCCAAAGTCAGGAAACAAAGTCAGAATAACACACAGGAATGTGGTGGCAAGGTAAGTGACGTGTTGCTCCCACAGAGGGTTCAGAGTAAACTTGCTAGCTTTATCCTAAAACAGGGAGCACACCCATATCTCTGGCAAGGCTCCTGCTAGAACTCAGGGCTTTCAGATCTAATTCTCCACCTATCTTTAAAGATCCTTTCCCTAGCTCTCCTGTTAGTTCTCCTTTGCAGGATTCTGCTCCTAGCCCTTATAGGAGGAGGAGATGTGCCCTCAGCTGCCTGCTGAGTTGAACTACAAGGCTCCTCCTACTGCTCTCCAGCATTTAACCCTTCACATTCGGGTTCCATGACAGGCAGGGTCCTGGCACATAGTATCCTGACTTAGCTTTTACACGCCCCCTAAAATCCGAGGCAAAGGGCTCCCAGATGCGGAGCTTAAAATTGTTTTCCCACCAGTTGTGGACTTTAAACAAAATAAAGTACGACCATGCCCACCTAAGCGCCTCCCAGTGCACTTTAGAAGTACCTGGTCTCCAGAGGTAAAAAAAATTCTGATGCGGATTGTAAAGCTGTGGATGCTGGGCTCCCCTCACCTTCTGTTTGTTTTTTGTCCCTGCCGCCCCTTTAAGAGACAGGAATCTGTACGGGGCTGCTCTGGACGGCAGACAGAGGTGAGTGGAGGTGGGCCTGCATTCTTTTCTCCCTTTTTTCTCCATCCCCTCACCGTAGACAGGAGCATTGAAGTGCGGAAGAGTGGGAACACAGGAAGAGGAACAAACCCCACGATCTCTGGTCTGAATTTAAGTTGTCAGGGGATTTTGGAGGTCGTGTAAAAGCGCACTTAGAGAACCTCAAGGGGAGAAAGACCAGTGTGTCCCTTTTCTTAACAGTTTAAAAGGCTGTATAGGCGGTTACTTCACATCCGTTTTGTTTCTGTAAGTGTTGCGCTTTGGACCAGTACAAAAAAATCTTACTTCACGTCTGTCATGCAATAGCTGAAATTTGTCTCAACCACGCCCCTGGAATGGGATCAGAGAGTGACAATACTGTATCTGGCACTGGGTTGGAGTATTCTCTTGTCATGGTTTGTTCCTGGTTCCTGTTCCGAGACAAGGGACTGTGTGGTAACAACTGTCACACAACAACCAGTGTCTACTTAGTGGTCAGTGGCTGAAGCGGCATTCGACATTAGTTTCCCTATGGGAAACACCATGCAATGCAAATGTTTATTAAAGAAAGTACTGAAAATTCTGTAGCATTGACGTGTAAATCCCGGAAGACCAGTAAATCGAAATATTGAAAGTTTTATGTACGATATTTTAAAAAAGAGTTAAGAAAGCAAGACAAATTCAGAATTTCTCACGGAACAAGACTGTGAAGTAACAGTTGTCACAAGACAAGTTATCACGACCATGAGAAAGCAGAAGCAGGGACTAAACAGGGACAAAACCATGTGATTGCGACCGATGCTGTTACGGTACAAAACTAGTCGCGGAACAAGGAAGGATGTGAAGTAACCGTCATAGACTTTCTTCTAGAACAGTACAGCAATGAAACCAATTTCCTTGAGAGATGGTGAGTACTCCAACACTGGAAGGGTCGAAGAAAACTTTGGACAACCACCTGACTGATATTTTTATTTCTGCCTTGGGCAGGGGTCTGGATTCAATGGCCTTGTAGCCCCCTTCCAAATTCATGATTCTACGATTCAGCAGTTGTAGGAAGGGAAGGCAAACTGACAAGGGGGCTGGCCACTCTGTTGTCCTCACAACTTCAGTTTTTAGGGTTCTTCCAACTTCACTATTCTATGCTTCTGAGATTCTATGATCCCACTCTAGGGATGGGCAATTTTCGAGCCCAGGTAATGCTCAGAACCTTCTGACACACACACAGCCTTTATCTGTGCCTGCAGGTAGCTGACCTCCAAGGAAGGAAGAAGCAGGATGTGATGTCATCTTTGCTTGCTCTGTGCTGCTGACCAATCAGACAGGGACACACCCTAAATGGGATTATGCCTGTCCCTGCACAGCTCTTGATTGGCCAGCACCACAGGAGCAAGCAAAGATGACATTGCAGTCTGCTTCATGGTTGTTTAACCCTGCAGGAGCCCAGAGAAAGGTAATACATTAGCTGTGTGTGTGTCAGAGGGTTCTGAGCACCATCTGGGCTTGTGTAGGTTGCGTGGGAATTGCCCATCCCTATCCCACTCTAACTGCTTCCCCAAATTTATTTTCCATTTAGAAATTATTTTTTCCTTTTTACTTCTTAAATAGCATGGCTTTATATTCTCAGTATTTTTAAATCAAGAAGCAATATAGTAATGTTAGTAAGTAACTTATTATACTCATGTCTCCACTCCAGTAGTGTAATGAACTAATCAAACTAACAAATCCTCTGGCAGTTTGAGGTTACTTCTTCTGATGTTTTGTACTGTGCTTGGCATTTTTCTTGCTCTAACAAATGCTATCCTTCTACCTCATTTCTCTCCTCCCACAACTGGTCTGGAAAGTTTGATCAGCCATAAAACCTGTAATCAGTCATGCCAGACAATTCACTTCATGCCCACTGTGTGGTTGGCTAGAATGGAAGAGATTATGATGATGATGAGCTGATGGAATACTTTCATACCATATTGGTTAAACTGAAATACGGAGGCCAGAAAATTAACAGGCTGATGTTTTCACAGGGAATTTAGGGGAGGGAATTATAATACTGTTTCCAGACACAGATCTGGAACAAGTACAGACCGCAGGAAACTGCCTGCAGTTTTCCCAGTGAATCCCCAGATCTCATTTCATGGGATCCATAGGGTGATTGCTTTCTTTGTGGCTGCCTCACATATAGACCTAACCAATGAAGAGCTTTGTGCCATCTATCATAGCACTTGATGCTTGGCTGAAAGTAGAGACATTACCTTTTTTCCCTTACCAAGGCTGCTGTACTTCATTGCAAATTAAAGCTCACCAAACAGAACTTTCTTGGCTTTTAGAAATATAGAGTAATGCTTGGCTTATGCATGTCTGTGTGAAAAACGGTATAAGTAATTAAATGCACTTAAAATGATGAGAACTCATTACTATTCTTATTGCTTTTTTCTTTTTAAAGTCTTTGTTTTTCATTTGTTTTGCACTTGACACTTTAAAGTAGCAACAATGAAAGTACAGAGGATCATGTTATGAGTAAAAAGAAGCAAGCTGAAGGAAAAAATGGGTATATTCAGGAGGGGCATTCAGGTACAGGGAAGGAATATTGTGTGCCTATATGGAAGAGGACTACTGTTGAGTGTTGTTTTTGCCATGTGTCCAGATTACATCACCTGTGTTCTACAGTCTGAGCATAACTCTACGAGTGAGTGAGTGAGTAAGTAAGTAAGTAAGTAAGTAATGGGCGCTTTTACACGACCCCTAAGATCCGCTGGTCCCTTAAATTCGGACCAGAGATCTTAGGGGCTTGTCGCTCTTCCTGTGTTCCCACCCTGGCTGCTGGCTGCGTGAGGGGAGGGAGAAAAAAAAGGAAGAAAGACCGTGGCTCACCTCCCGTTCTGCCTCTCGCTGGCTCTTGCCCCGGCAACATTCCAGTAGCTCTTAAGTAACTCTTAAGAAGCTCTTAAAGGGGTGGGAGCCAAAAAACAGCAAACAGAAGCGAGGAGAGCCCTGCACTCACTATCGTTGCACCGCATCAAAGAATTTTCACCTCCAGAGAGAAGGTACAAGAAAAGTGTGCTGGGTCGCGCTAAAGTGGGCGGGGTCGCACTTAATTGCCTGTAAACTCCGGAGCTGGTGGGGAAACATGTTTAAGCTCCGGAGCTGGGAGCCATTTGCGGCGGAGTTTAGGAGTCGTGTATAAATGCCCTAAGTAAGTAAGTAAGTAAGTAAGTAAGTAAGTAAGTAAGTAAGTAAGTAAGTAAGTAAGTAAGTAAAAACAGGATTTATCCCACCACTAATTCATACTGCTGCAAATCTTCTAGATCTGAGGTTCAAAGGTAATAATGCTCTCTCTCTCTCTCTGTGTGTGTGTGTGTGTGTGTGTGTGAGAGAGAGAGAGAGAGGGGGGGAGAGAGAGAGTACATTACTGCTATTACTGCTACATATAACTTGAGCACTGATTTCTCTTTTTCACACCTGAGAGAAATCGAGTGTAGCTTCTGGAAATTCCTGAGATTAGGACTTCAGAAAGCAGAGTGGCGTTAACATTGGAACTCTTCAGTTACATATGTATTTTAAATAATGCTGAGTTGCATATGTATTTTAAATAGATAAATAAAAATAAAATAGGCCATGGACAAAAAATGTCAGAAGAAAATACCTCCCTTTCTAACTTGCTGTCAACTGGATTTTTTGTTTTTTGGGACTACATCTCCCACAGTCCTCCAGCTGGCTTTTCTGTGCTTGAAGTGAGTGAGAATGGATTGTAGAACTTATAAACAAAAGATTGTACAGTTTCTGAAACAGAAAACTGCGTGAAAATATTGATGATATGGGGTAAAGAATACCTAAAATAAGTCATGTCATTTGGTTCCTCCAGTTTCTGATTGTAGAATCTGAAAGGTATGCTTCCACAGCTGAGTTTAATAAGTAGGGGAGTATCAGTTTGTGTGACGTGGTGAATATGACAAGGCAACACCATTGGTGCTGGAGAGGTAGGAACAGCAGCAGACAAGTTAGGAAGAGTGATTTGCCATGTGGCTATAACTTTTTTTATTACCGAAGTTACTATTTTAAATAGAAACATTGTCATTTAATGAACTAGCACAGTACAGGTAGACTTTCCACAGCAGGATGCTCTAAGATGGAGGACATGATCCATTTTCTAACAGAATGTCCTCTGAATTGCAGGTTTGAGGGGTCAATTTCTTAAGCCTTTAACAATGAAAATCAGGAACAGCTTCCCTTTATGTACAGTTTTATTTCTGCTAGCTAACACAGACTAATACAGAGTACTGTATAAACCCTTTGCCTTTTGTTTTGTTTATTCTTTTTTTGGATTTGGCCTGGAATGCTGGAACAGACTTAACATGGCTACGTCTTCCAAAACTAAATTTGCTAAACGAGCCATGAAAAGATGGAACTAATTAACTAGCTTGGCTGCCTATGAAGCAATAAAGTGAAGTATTTTAAGTAGAAGTAGGCATGCAATAAAGTGATGAAAGGTGGGAAATTCTACATGGTATCAAAATGTCAACTACAATGCTAGCGTAAAGTCTGTCTCTCACTTTCCCTTAAGGTTTGCCATCTTGTGCCTGCTGTTTTCTTCTAATTGGGGTAGAAAGTGTTTTTCTTTCCTCGTCGTTCTAGTTGCAGGAGGCATTTGGTGTCTACGTTTCAAGGCTTTGAACTTCTTTATGGTGTGGCTGGGACCTTTTCCCTTCAGACTGAGGTATCAGGGTTAATTACGTCTGTGCCTGAAATTGCAATGCAGCCTGATTCTTCTTTCCCTCCCCCCTCTGCTTAATCTAGACTTCTTGGTCTGCTGGCCTACAAGCTGTTTTCTTTGGCATGTGGTGCAGACTTGGGCCGTTACTTCACGAACCGCTCGCTTCGCGGCAAGCCCTCATTTCTGTGCGAATCGATCGTTTCAGTCCGCACGCTCCTCCTTTTTGGCTGCGATGCCACCCCGACCACGCCCCCTTTACCGTGCTCCAACCGGGGTGAGTGGTTCCCCTGCCAGCGGCCGGGAATCTTTTCGCTTCGCATCTCGCTTTGCTCCAGTCATGTGTGGACTTGTTTTTTTTTATAGTTACTTTTGCGCCGAAATATCGATGCATCGATATTTCGGTTAATTGATGCATCGATACGCCGAGTTAATATTTTTTTAAAAATAAAAGGAGGGTGGAACCGGACGTTGCAAAGCAGTTTTCTAATGCGAAGGGAGCACGTGAGGTAGTAATCGATTCGGTCCTAGAAATGCTCTGCGTGAGTACTGAGAAACAGGGGTGGGATCGAAGGGAGAGCACGTGACCGCCACCAAATTCAAAGCGAAGGCAATGCCGCTGCGAAGCAATGCACTTCGTGAAGTAACGGCCTTGGAGAGTTCTGGTTGTGTTTCCCACTCCGAACATTATGCTTGGAAAGTTACGGAATTAAAAAAAAATTGAGGAACAATCTTGATCACAAATCTATTGGAGAATAGTTTTACTAAACGCCCATGTCTAGGAAGCAGCTTGCCAATATGAATTGATCTGGATTTTTCTCTCTCTATGGCAATTCAGCAATAGAAAGACAGAAAAGTAGCATTGTTTGAGAAGGTCACACCTGTGTATCGTCAAGACAGTTCAAGGGACTGAGGTTGAGTGTGTAACTACTTTTTGAAAATCAGGACTCAAATGGAATATTTGGTGTTCCTTTTCCAGCAATTATGTTCAGCTGTAAAGAGAAGTGTTTTATTAGAATTCAATCCTTCAATGAGAGCAGGTAGAAAAGTCAAGTGAACCATAACACTATCATTACAACCAAGGATGCAAACATTAAGCCATTAAACAAGTGGTGATTCAGTGTTAAACAAGTGGTGATTCAGGGATTGGCACTCTACCATCTGACATGCAGAACTGAACAATGGAATAAGGCATGTGTGGGTAAGAATTTCAGATGCTGCATTCAGAAAAGAGATGGGCAGCTCCCACAACTCATCTCAGAGCTGAAATGGTGATCCGTAGATACTCAGTGCACTGCTGAAAAGTATCTGTTGGAAAGTGATATAGCAGCAGGTACCCCAGCATGGAGGGGTGTGGTGCCTCAGTGGGCTAGAGAGCTGAAACTGTCGTCTGCAAAGCTATCAGCTTGGTGGTTCAAATCCCGGGTGCCACACAGCAGAGTGAGTTCCCGCTGCTAGCTCCAGCTCCTGCCAACCTAGCAGTTCAAAAGCATGTAAATGCAAGTAGATAAATAGGTACCGCAGTAAAAAGTGGGAAGGTAAGCAGTGTCCCATGCGCAGAAATGCATCCAGCCATGCTGGCCACATGGCCACGGACTTGCACAACACTGGCTATTTGGCTTGGAAACAGAGATGAGCACCGCCCCTAGAGTCAGACACGACTAGCATGCATGCGGGGAAGGGGGAACCTTTACCTTAACCTTTTACTACCCCAGTACGGACATGGTAGCCCCCCCCCACACACACACTCAAACGCAAACAACAATATTAAGTCCTCTCCCCTTGTCTCTGTCACATGCACATTTTGCAGCAGTCCTCTTGCCTCCCACAGAAACCCACAAACAGCTCCCCTGCATGCTCTCAGAGCTATTGCTGCTTTCCCACACTATCAGGCACCCAAAGCTGCAACACCTTTTAACCCACACTTAGAGCAGCTTATTTCTCATACTACATATACAGACTCATATATGAACAGACACACAGCAGCCACGCTCTCCTGTCTCGCTCATGCCTCTGTGTGTCACATAATGTACGTATTCACCCAGAAATAGGTTTTGTAGAATCACAGCAAGCATTCGTATATGTGGTTCATTTCGGGCATTAAAAATTTCCTTATTTGGATCAAATTGGTTGGCCTCTGACCCTTCATTTGCTTGCTTTTCGTAGCATGAGAGGGACTTTGGAAAGTGGTGGTTTCTTGTGACCAAGTTAGGATTAAGGCCCTTGGGAGCACCTTGCTTGTTGCTTGTTGGTGCAACTTCCTTAGCACAGGAGATGGCACTTGTGTGTGCTGGGGCAAAGTGCCCCGTGATTAACAAGCTAACTAGGTGTAACCTGGATAGAACACAGCTGGCTACAGAATTGTGCACATAGAGGGATGATTAATGGCTCCTTCTGAAACTGGAAGGCAGGACTACAAGTGGGCTACCATAAAGCTCAGTCCGGGACCTATTGCTCTTCTTCAACATTTTCATTAACTACCTGGATCAGGGAGTGCACGGAACCCTAGTCCAATTTGTGAATGACACAATATTGGGTGGAAGAGCTAATACCCTGGAAGAGAGAAACAAAATTCAAAATGATATGGATAGCCTTGAATCCTGAGCTGGAAATAACAGAATGAAATTCGAAGGGATAAATGCAAAGTACTGCAACTAGGAACAACAAAACAAACACACAGTTACAGTGCTATGAGAAAGAAGGATCTTGGAACTGTCATAGATCACAGCTGAATATGAGGCTACAATGGCATGTGGCTTCAAAAAATGCAAATGCTGTTTTAGGTTGCATTAATAGAAGTATAGTCTCCACGAGGTACTAGTTCCTCTCTATTTGGCACTGGTCAGGCCCCATCTTGAGTACTACTGTGTCCAGTTCTGGATACCATACTTCAAGAAGGATGCTGACACATTGGAATAAGTTCAGAGGAGGGTGACAAGAATGGTTAGGGGGCTGGAAACCAAGTCTTACAACAAGGAAAGACTGAAAGATCTGTACATGTTTGGCCTTGAAAAAAGAAAACTGGAGAGACATTATAGCACAAAATGTCATTTGGGGACCTGAGAACTTCCAACATTATTTTTAGAAGTGGGCGGTGATGGTGGTGGAATTAGGAGCCAAACTGAGAAATGACCTCAGTGTTGCTTAGAAATGCATATATTCCAGCAAGACTTGATAGAATCCAGCAAGACAAGAACATCATCATACCAGGCTTCATATCATTTCAGAAGTGACAATTTTCCCACCCATACCTGGATGTGAAACTTGTCAGGGAAAAAATTATAATTCAAATGTATGCGTTTAAAAAATAATTAAATATCCTGTGGAGAAGCTGCCACTGTGGGTTTCCCTTCCAGCTTTCTGTAATCAGTTTGGGTTGCCCTAAATTTAGCCAGGATCCTGGTGTATTATTGTATACTGTTTATCACTCTTTGTTAGAGATGTTTAAAAGTCTATAACTCTTTGTGTTCAGAGTCTATTCTGCTTTAAGAGAATTCTGCAGCTGATAGCTTTGTTACTTTATAATAAAATTGGGTTGCACCTAGGCTGGCTTGTGGCCAGATGGGTGGGGTATAAATCTAACAACAACAACAACAAAACAACAACAACAACAACAACAACAACAACAACAACAACAACTGTCTGTGTCTGGTCTTCTGCCAGAGAAAGAGAATTGAGGGGTGGCCCTTCTGTTGGGTTTAAGTCCCAAAATGTCAGGTATAGTCAACCATCTCCCTTTAAACAAAAAAAAAATCTGTTTTCAATATAAACATTATTCTATGCACAAAAATGTAGTGGCTAGAATCGTATTGGGCAAATACCGTATGCAGGGTTAAGTGTGATGATAAAAATTACAGTGGCAAATTGGTAGCAATTATCAAGTTGCTTCTCATATTCTTTGTCATGTGCCAAGTCATGCAGCCTGGCACACACACTCATTAATTAGAAGAAATTCACTGCCACAATTTATGCAATGATGCCTACTGCTGACATAAATTCCCAATAGGATTCTAGCTGATATAAAATTATTTTAAATTTAAAATAAGGTCCAGTAATTGTTTCTTGTTTCTTTTTAAAAGTCAATTTTAATAACCTCAGAATAAAGATCAGTCAATTCCCATGGCGGGAGATTCTAACAAGAAAAGGAGTCCAAGAAAGGTGGGAGTATCTTTTAAAAAATGAAAGAAATCAAGAAATTCTAAAGGGACAACTACAGTCTATTCCAATAAGAAAAAACAGCAAAAGAGGCCAGTGTGGCCTCAAAAAAAAAAAAAAAGGAGGACCTGAAAACAAACAAACAAACAAAAAGACATGTGCAGGAAGTGGAAAGAATGTCAGGCCACAAGGAACAGTACAGACAAGTAGTAAGGAAATGCCGGGATGCCATTAGGAATGCAAAAGCAGAGAATAAGGTGAGATTAGTGAGAGACACTAAAAGCAATCAAAAAGCATTCTTCAGATATGTGGGAAGCAAAAGAAAATGAGAAGAAATAGTGGCACAGCTCCTCAGTTGAGATGGAATGAAATTTAACAGGAAGAAGTGCAAAGTACTGCACCTAAAAAGAAGAAACCAAATGCACAGGGGATGGGGGACACCTGGCCCAGTAAGAAGGATCTTGGAATTCTTGTTAATCATAAGCTGAATATGAGCCAACAGTGTGATGTGGTCACAAAAAAGGCAAATGCTTTTTAAGGATGCATCAAGAGAAGTATCATTTCCAAATCCGGTGAGTTGCTCGTCTCCCTCTATTCAGCACTGGTTAGGCTTTGCTTTGGGTACTGTGTCCATTTCTGGACACCACACTTCAAGAAAGATGCTAACAAATTGGAACAAATTCAGAGGAGGACAACAAGAATGATCGGGGGCTGGAAACCAAGCCCTATGAGGAAAGACTGAAATAACTGGTATGTTTAGCCTACAGAAACATTTAAAACGTTTGAAGGGCTGTCATACAGAGGAAGGGTAGGATCTGTTCTTGATCATCCCAGAGTGAAGAACACACAGCAATAGGCTCAAGTTATGAGAGCCCAGCTTTTGTTTGAATATCAAGAAAAATATCCTAACTATAAGAGCAATACGGTAATGGAACCAAGTACTATACCTCAAGGAGTGGTGAGTGCTCCAACGGTGGAGGCATTCAAATCTTGGATGACCACCTGGCAGATATCATTTGATTTGTATTCCTGTATGGAGTGGGTGGGTTGGACTTGATGGCTTTGTAGGCCCCTTCCCACTTCACTCTTGTATGACTCTATGAAGTGCCTACTTTTTGGCAGCAGCAGCAATTGTACCTTGGGCTAATGGTGGCCAGATCCCTTCAAGAGGGTGTCAAAATATAGTGGGTGCAAAATTTTGTTGCAGAAAGGGATACGAATGTTCCTTCCCTGAGTACAGTACATATTCTGGTGACCTCAGCTGTTCTTCTCCAGGCAGAAACACAAAAGAGGTGGACTCAGTGGAGGGTGAATCTTGTCCTTATCTTCAAAAAAGATTAAAAGGAGGAAAGTGGGTAGCAAGCGAGGTAGCCCAGAACTTAGGGCCTTTTTACACGACCCCTAAGATCCGCTGGCCACTTAAATTCGGACCAGAGATCTTAGGGGTTCGTCGCTCTTCCTCTGTCCCCACCCCCCTCCGCACTTCCTGGTTGCTAGCTGCCTGAGGGAGGAAGAAAAAAGAAAGAATGCCGGCTTACCTCCGTTTTGTTCCCGGCAGCAATCAGATCTCTTAAAGGGGCGGGGCGCAAAAAAAGAACAAACAGAAGCCAGGAGAGCCCCGCACTCACTATCCTTACACCGGATCAAATATTTGTCACATCCAAAAAGCAGGTACAAGAAAACTGCTGTTTGGTCGTGCTAAAGTGGGCGGGGTTGCACTTAATTGTCTGCAAACTCCGGAGCTGGTGGGTAAACATTTTTAAAGTCTGGAGCTTGCAGCCATTTGCGGCGGAGCTTAGGGGTCGTGTATAAACGCCCTTAGTTCTGAGCCCAGTGCTCTCAGGGAATGCAAATCAGCTCTGCAGATGGCACAAAATTGGAGTGAATAGCAAATATTTTGGAAGATAGATACCAAATTCAAAAGGATCTAGATAGGCTTGAAAACAACAGAATCAAATTCAACAGGAATAAGTGCAAACTGGTGCACCCAGAGAAAACAAAAATAAACACACAGTTTCAAGATGAGGGATACCCAGCTCTGCAATATTACATGCAAGAAGGATCCCAGAATTGTTGTAGATCACAAGCTGAATATGAGCCAACAGTGCGATGTGGCTACAAAAAAAGGCAAATACTATTTTAGGCTGCTTTAACAGAAGTATAGTCTCCAAATCCAACAGTGTAGCAGGTAGCAGGATTTGATTTGCCTTAGTGTTCACCATTAATTTGCACACGTGGCCAAGGATCCTACACTTTGCATTACTGTGACTGGCCCATTGCTAAACTGGTTCTGCTTGTACCAATCCCTCTTAGGCCCATTTCCCATCTCTACTCTCACTTGGCTCTTTTCAAGTAAGCCTAGTCTGCAAGTTCAGACTAGCTCTTTGAGCTAACCACACCTTGGCCTTGGCCCTGGTCCCACCCCTCTCCTCTTGCTTTGCAGCTCCCATGCAGAGGCCAGAAAAGATGAAAAACACGCTGCAAATGTCTCCAAGGCAGACCACATTCATAGAAGCAAATCTGGACTCTGTCCACCTGCCTGCTTGGAAGGCAGATTCAGCCTAGAAGACAATTAACAAAGATTAACAAGAGTTTGTGATTTCACTTCTATCTGCCATGGAGTCTGCTTCCAACTACCAACAACAACAACAACAACAACAACAACAACAACAACAACAACAACAAGATTTTTAGTCAAACTTGTATCTGCTATATAAAATAATACGTTATATCTGTTATATAATATATCTTACATAATATCAATGTTTTTATAATTATGTCTAGTATTTTTAATCATAACCGTCATCTGCTTATTAATAAAATTATAATTAAAATGCAGAAAGATGAAAAACAAATTTTATTGTAACCCGGACATATGATGAAAACTGTCCTAATGGCCTCCTATGGTGAAGAAATTGGGGAAGTCAGCATCAAAAGAGGAATATTTCAAGAGGGATTCTCTGTCACCTCTGCTATCTTACAAAACTCCATGTCAATAATTTTAAATAAAACTAAATTGGACTAACATGTTTCAGAAAGAGCAGGGAAAAATGAATCATTTGTTTTGTACATGGATGACCTACATGCAAAAAGTTCCACAGAGATAGAATCACAGCTAAACACTGTGCAAATATTTAGTGAAAATATTCAAAGGAAATTTGGAAATGACAAATTTATAGCTCTGCCTATACAATGTGACAAGACCCAAATACTAGATTGAATAGAATGAAAATGAATATATTATAAAATAATTATGAAGTGATGGAAAGTATAAATACTGTACCTTGGAATACCAGAAGAAGATAACATCCTGCATACAAAAGTTCAAGAACTGACAGAAAGGGATTTAAACAAAAAACTGCAGAAAATCCTAAAATCAAAATTAAATTGTGGAAATGCAATCAAAGCCATAAACAACAGATGGGCAGTGCCAGCAATTAGATACCTGGCCTCTAGTGGGAGGGAGTTCCACAGTCTGGTTGCAGCAGCTGAGAAGGCCCTTTCATGTGTTCTGATGAGATGTGCCTGTGAGGGTGGTGGGATGGAGAGAAGGGCCTCTCCTCATGACCTTAGCACCCCAGCCGGTTCATACTACAGCAGGTCTGCCCAAAGTCCGGGCCGGGGGGGAAATCCGGCCCGTCAGGCCATTCTGAGTGGCCCGCGGCTGGCTGGCCCGCCCCTCCCTCCCTCCCCCTCCTTCGCCCCATTTTTTTTTTAAATAATCTTCCGCCAACACTGACACCGCCAGGAAGCTTGAGGGGCTGGGCAGGCTGGCAGGCTGGTGAGCAGAAGCTTGTGGGACTGGGTGGACGGGCGCAGGTGGGCCGCCGCCACCGGCATCACCGGGAACCTTGTGGAGCTAGGTGCGTGCGCGCAGGCGGGCCGCCGCCACCGGCATAGCCGGGAACATTGTGAGGTTGGGCGCACGCGTGGGAAAGTGATCGGGCAGGCCGTGCCACTGGCACCACTGGGAAGCTTGTGTGGGGGTGGGCAGGCCAGCGGGCCTCAGTCACCGCTTTGGGGTGAACTGGCGGGCGAGCATGTCGCCACCGCTGGGGAGCTTGGGGGGGTGCAAGGTCGCACAGATCCCTTCTTCCAAGGGGCGACCTGTGGACCACGGCTCTCTGTGCTTCCTTTGGTCCCCACCTTCCTTCCCTCCTCCCTCCCTCCCTTCCTTTTTCCCCACCTTCCTTCCTTCCTTCCTCTCTTGGTTTCTACCTCCCTCTCTCCCTCCCTTGGTCCCTGCCTTCCTTCCTGCGGGTGGGGTTGCAAGGGGTCAGTGGGTGGGGTTTATGGGTCAGTGGGTGGGGCCTGCAGTGGGGTGGCAGAACTGGGGAGCAACCGGCCCCTGACACATTCTCAGCCACCAAATCTGGCCCTCCTTACAAAAAGTTTGGGCACCCCTGTACTACAGTATGAGATTTGATCTTTAAGGTAGCTAGGATCCAGATCATACAGTGCTTTGTAGGTTAAGATCAGTGTTGTGTATTGATCTGTAATTGCTGGTTGAAGTAACTGCCTCCCTGTTCAAAAGGGAACAGGCCTATTGGTTGATTATAGTTGCTGCATTTGGATCTTCAATCCTATTGGTTCCCGCCAAAAGGCAGCCTTGTGATTGGTTGTAATTGTTCCCTCCAAAATGTATCTTTTCCTAGCCAGTCCTGGCCCCTATAAATGTAAACTCCTCTCCCCAGTCCCCAGTCTTGTCTCTCCTTGATTAAAGAGCTGTTCACTAGAAGCTGTTTCCAGCCTTCTTTGTCTCAGAGCTGAAATCACTGCTGAATCACTAACCCCACGCCACAGTACCGGCGACGAGGATGGGATCTGGAATGCTGAGTAGCAGAGGCTCATCACGCTGACTCAGAGTCCGGATTGCAGCAGAGACAAGAGTCACCTGCTGGCTAGAAGACGACCCTGCCCGCCTGGAGAATGGAAAGTCCACGGGTCTTGGAGCCCTTCCAGCCGTCCGAGCCTCACACTTGGGAGGACTATGTTGAGCGTTTTGAGTTCTTCGCAGTGGCTCAAGGAATCACAGATGCCAGCAAAAGAAGGGCCACGTTCCTGAGTTGCTGTGGGCGGGAGACCTTCATGTTGGCCAAGGCACTGCTCGCCCCAGCAAAGCTGAGGGAGATAGCAGTCACAGACATTTTCGCCTGGCTGACAAGCCACTTGGCACCAACCAGAACCCAGATGGCCTGGCGGATGGAGTTCCAGAAAAGGCAGCAGCAAGCCGGAGAATCTGTGGCTGCATTCCTGGCAGGACTCCGGGAGCTTGCTCGGCACTGTGGCTTCCCAAATCTTGAAGACACTCTCTTGAATCAATTTGTTGGGGGGCTCTGCAGCAAAAAAGCCCGAAGGTGCATTGTGGCAAAGGAAGATGTCACCCTTGCCTCCGCCTTGAAAGAGGCCTCTGCCACAGAGAATTATGACCAGGAAGAGCTCAATGCCAGTGGCAAGACCACGAAGCTGCGGGTAGAGGCTGCCCATGCCATGGATGAGCCAGAGGCTAGTCCAAGCCAGAGCCCAGTCCGGGGTGTCGAGTTGGTGCGTCAGGCAGATGCACGGCCCAAAGATCGCCGAGGCGCTTGCACGGGCTGTGGCGGACACCATGAGCGGAAAAGCTGCCGTTTTCGTGATGCTACGTGCAGGGCTTGCAGTAAGACAGGACACATTGGCCGGGTCTGTCGGTCAGTGGCAGCTGCAACAACGGAATCACCTAGATCAACGCGTCGCAGATCATCCACCACGACTCATCTCCTGGACAACTGCAATTATCTCACAGAGATCAATGGAGACATCGTGCAGTTTCCGGCGCAGGGCAAACCATCCATCAGAGTGAAGATCGAAGGTCGACCGTGCGACATGGAGGTGGATTCCGGATCTGGATTCACCATTGTCTCAGACCAGACTGCAAGGGGGCTCTTTCCTGGGGGTAAGTTCCCCTCTCTGGAACCATTCCCAGCAACCTTGCAATCATACACGGCGGGCCGCATCCACATTCTAGGAATGTGTGTTGTGAGGGTACAATTCCGGGAGAAACAGGTCGTGCTTAAATTGGTGATTGCACAGGGAAGTTGCCCCAGTCTTTTGGGTACTGACTGGTTTCCTGCCTTGGGGCTGAGTATATCAGGGCTCAACTCAGTCCAAACTTCCCCAGAGTTGGGCGAGGTATTAGGCCAAGAATTTGCTGAACTCTTCAATGGAAAGCTGGGTTGTTATAAAGGGCCTCCAATTGACTTTGAGCTGGACCCCAGGGTGGCTCCAATCCGACTCAAGCCAAGGCGAGTGCCTTTTGCGCTGCAACCCAAAACTGAGGCGGAACTGGACAAATTGGTCAAACAGGGAGTTCTTTCACCTGTGGACTCTTCTAAGTGGGAGACTCCTATCGTCACACCCCTTAAGGCGAATGGGGAAGTGAAGATTTGTGCAGACTACAAATGTACTATCAACAAGGCACTCAGGGGAAATTCATACCCCATTCCAGTCGTCTCACAGCTGTTGGCAAAATTGGCTGGGGGGAAAATTTTCGCCAAACTTGATCTGGCTCAAGCTTACCAACAGCTGCCAGAGAGTCCACAATCTGCGGAAGCACAAACAATCGTAACACACAAAGGGGCTTTCAGAGTGAACAGGTTACAGTTTGGAATTTGTGTGGCTCCAGGAATTTTTCAGGGGCTAATGGAGCGCCTGTTAAGGGGTCTGCCAGGGGTCTTGCCATTTTTGATGATGTTCTGATTGCTGGAAAAGACCCCCAGGAACTAGTGGGGCGTATCCGTTCTGTGTTACTCAAATTTAAGGAGGGGGGCTGCAGCTAAAAAAGGAAAAATGCAGTTTTGGGGTGCCATCTGTGGATTTCTTGGGGTTTAAAATTGATGCAACGGTCATCCACCCCACTGACTCTAAAATTAAAGCCATTACTGAGGTACCACGCCCACGGAACAAGACGGAGTTACAGTCATTCCTGGGACTTATTAACTTTTACCATTCATTCCTACCTCAGAAAGCTTCAATAGCGGAACCGTTGCATAAACTATTGAAGAAAAAGAGTGTGTGGCGTTGGGCTCAGGCACAGCAGAAGGCTTTTGACACCTTGCGGGGCATGCTGACTAGCAGGAGCGTCCTTGCTCATTATGACGAGTCAAAACCTCTTGTTCCGGCATGTGATGCTTCTCAGCATGGGCTGGGAGCTGTGCTGAGCCATAGGGAAGTGGATGAGTCAGAAAAGCCCATCTCGTTCTATTCTCGTACGTTGTCGCCAACGGAGCGCAACTACGCACAAATTGACAAGGAAGCCCTGGCAATAGTGGCAGGGATTAAAAAGTTTCATGACTATTTATACGGTCACCACTTCTTCCTTGAAACTGACCACAAGCCTCTGTTAGGATTGTTCCACCCGAACAAACAGACACCGCAGATTCTCTCCCCCAGAATGCTGCGATGGTCTATATTCCTGAATGGGTTCCAGTACACCCTGACCCATGTTCCAGGGAAAAGGTTGTGCCACGCTGATGCACTAAGTCGCTTGCCCCTTCCTGGTGTGTGCGATGCAGATCCTGCCCCAGCTGAACGAGTGATGATGCTGGAAACACTTCCGGGGGGCCCTGTAACTGCCACTGAAATAGCTGAGAGAACAAGGAAAGATCCCGCTCTCTCCCATGTGCTCACTTGGGTGGGGGGGAGGGGATGGCCAGGTGGCCCGCATGAGGAAAAAAATTTAGACCGTACGCAACAAGGCAACATGAGCTATCCCTGCATAAGGGCTGTCTCCTATGGGGAGACAGGGTAATCATCCCAGCACCACTGAGAAACAGGGTTCTGGATACACTGCACTTGGGGCATCCGGGAATGGTCAGGATGAAGTCGCTGGCCCGGTGCTATGTATGGTGGCCTGGGATGGACCAAGAGGTTGAACGATGGGTATGGACGTGCAAGGCATGTCAGGAAGTACACCCAGAAATGGCCAGAGCACCAGTCCACTGGTGGGAGCAGACCCAGACTCCCTGGAGCCGGCTGCACTTAGATTTTGCTGGGCCATTCCAAGGAAAGGTTTTTTTGGTTATCGTTGATGCGTATTCTAAATGGTTAGAGGTGGCTATGGTTCCCAGCATGTCGTCAGCTGCAGTCATCAAGGTGCTGAGACAGCTGTTTGCAACCCATGGGTTGCCCGAGACCATTGTCTCAGACAATGGAGCAGCCTTTGTATCCCAAGAATTCAGGGCATTTCTGGCTGATAATTTCATAAGAGGGGTCACCTCAGCAACTTTTCATCCCTCATCCAATGGCCAGGCTGAGCGCATGGTGCAGACAGCCAAAGGATCCCTTGCACGCTTGATGGAGGGTGACTGGTCAACGCGCATTGCCCGAATGTTGTTCTTGCAGCATGCGACACCGTGTACTACTACGGGCAAGTCGCCAGCAGAGCTGCTTCTAGGTAGAAGACTGGTGACGGTGCTGGACTATGTCCACCCAGACAAAATGCCAAACTGCAAGGCTAGAGCACCTCCACAGGCAGAGAGCGACTCTACAAGGTATTTTGCTCCTGAAGATTTGGTCTGGGTGAGGAATTATGCCAGAGGTCCCCTGTGGGTGCCAGGGGTGATTACCAGAGCGTCTGGGCCAGTCTCTTATTACGTGACCATTGAAGATGGCAGGGTCTGGCGTAGGCACGTGGACCAACTGAGGCGCAGAGCGCCCAGTAGAGTTGGTACCGGTATGAGTGAATTGCAGCCTGAGAGTGACACTACCCCCATTAATGAGTCCCAGCTGCAAGACCAGAGCGGAGATGCCCCAGGAATGCAGGTACCAGTGGCATCAGCAAATGAATCTACTCCTGCAGGTCCTCATGGTGCAGAGGAACAGATCGGGGACACTGAGCTGTCTGAAACCCCCTCCGTGTCAGACGAAACGATTACAGTAGACTCTCCACCACAGACACTGCCTGCTGAAGCCCCTGCAACACCCGTAGTCAGGAGATCAACTAGAAGTCGCAGGGCCCCACAACATCTAAAGGATTACGTGTGCTGTGCCCACCGGGGGGGAGGGGTGTTGTGTATTGATCTGTAATTGCTGGTTGAAGTAACTGCCTCCCTGTTCAAAAGGGAACAGGCCTATTGGTTGATTATAGTTGCTGCATTTGGATCTTCAATCCTATTGGTTCCCGCCAAAAGGCAGCCTTGTGATTGGTTGTAATTGTTCCCTCCAAAATGTATCTTTTCCTAGCCAGTCCTGGCCCCTATAAATGTAACCTCCTCTCCCCAGTCCCCAGTCTTGTCTCTCCTTGATTAAAGAGCTGTTCACTAGAAGCTGTTTCCAGCCTTCTTTGTCTCAGAGCTGAAATCACTGCTGAATCACTAACCCCACGCCACAATAGTCAGCACCTTGAATAGTATCCGATAGCTTATTGTCAGCCAGTGGAGCTGCTTTAATAGGGGTGTAATGTGATCTCTGTACCCCACTCCAGTCAGCAGTCTAGCTGATGCATTTTGGACCCATTGAGGTTTCCTGAGATTTTTCATTGGTAGCCCCACACAGAACACATTACAGTCGTCTAGCTGGGATGTCCTAGGGCATGTATCACTGTGGCCTTAATTGTGCAAATGCGCTCCTGGCCATGGCCATGACCTGGGCATCCAAGCTCAAGGATGAGTCCAAGAGCACCCCCAGACTGCGTACCTTTTTTTTCCATTGGAGGGTGACCCCATCCAGTACAGGTTGTATCAGTTCCCCTTGTTCTCCCTTTCGAATGACCTGGAGCACCTCTGTCTTGTCTGGGTTTAGTTTCATTTCGTTCATCCTCATCCAGTTCATTACTGCATTACTGTATTTTGATATGGTTGAAAATGGCTAATGAATAAACTAAATTAAACTACTCTTATGTAATAGTAATAGAATAAAAATGTCTGGATAATTGACATTGCAATTCCAGAGGATGCCTGACTTAAAGCTAAAGAATTGCAAAAACTAACAAAACACAGAAACCTAACAATCAAAACATCTAGCCTGTGGATGAAACACACTTCAGTGGCCTCTGTAGTTACTGGAGCTTGGGAACAATATCAAGAAATTTATTATAAGTAGTTGCAGACCTCAGAAACCTCAGAAATTTTTCCATTTTTTGCTTGCTGCCATGTTTTAATTTTCTGTTTTTGGGGCTCGCCAGGACTGCGGAGGGGGATTTTGGGGGTGCTCGTCTGAGGCTGAGGATTGAGACCGAAGCTGTCTATTGAGGCGGTATGAGCGCTCCCCCCCACCTCCTTTCCCCGGACACGTTGTCTCCTTCTCCGGACATGTTGCCCCCCCCACCGAACTTGTTACCTGCCTGCTTGTCCCGCGGCTGGCTCCCTTGGGGGCTTCCCCCCGTGAGGGCTTGTCCGTTGGAGCGACGGCTTGGTGCTGGCGCTGGGTCCTCTGCGGCCCGGGCGCGGCCTGGTCCGTCATTGGGCGGCTCGCCGTGGGGCACGCTGGGGCGCGCCCCGTCATGGAGCTCGTTGTCCGCCGCCGTGCTTCGTCCCTGCCACCCCTCGCCTCCTCTGCAGCGTTGTTCGGCCGCAGCATGGCGGCCCCGTGGCATGGCGGCCCCGCGTCTGAGCTGTTGCAGGCGGGCGCGGGACTCCTGCCTTGGAGGCCGCCGCCGCTGCCGCCGCCGCCCTGCAGCCCGCCGCTTGCCACCGCTTGGCGCGGGGGCCCTCCCCCGGAGGCCGCCGTCGCCGCGGCCTTACGGCCTGCCGCTTTCCATCAGCGGCGGTGCAGGGAGCCCGCCCCAGAGGCCACGGCCGTCGCCACTGCCCTGCAGCCCGCCGCCTACCACCACCTCGGCGCGGGGATCTTGCCCCAGAGGTCGCTGCCGCCGCTACCGCCCTGCGGCCCGCCGCCTACCACCACCGTCGATCGTTGGTGACTGCCTGCGGGGGGACGCGGATGTTCCATCTTTCCGCGGCCCCCACCCCTCGCGGCCCTCGGAGATCGGGCGGCGGGTCGGCCGCCGGCGATAGCCCGCGGGGGGTGTGTGGACGCGGATGTTCCATCTCCCGCGGCCCCCACCCCTCGCGGCCCTCGGAGATCGGGCGGCGGGTCGGCCGCTGGCGATAGCCCGCGGGGGGGTGCGGATGCGGATGTTCCATCTCCCGCGGCTCCCACCCCTCGCGGCCCTCGGAGATCGGGCGGCGGGTCGGCCGCCGGCGATAGCCTGCGGGGGGGCGCGGATGTTCCATCTCTCCGCGGCCCCCACCCCTCGTGGCCCTCGGAGATCGGGCGGTGGGTCGGCCGCCGCGATAGCCTGCGGGGGGCGCGGATGCTCCATCTCTCCGGCCCCCACCCCTCGTGGCCCTCGGAGATCAGGCGGCGGGTCGGCCGCCGGCGATAGCCTGCGGGGGGGCGCGGATGCGCGCATGCTCCATCTCTCCGCGGCCCCCACCCCTCGTGGCCCTCAGAGATTGGGCGGCGGGTCGGCCGCCGGTGATAGCCTGCGGGGGGGCGCGGATGCTCCATCTCTCCGCGGCCCCCACCCCTCATGGCCCTCGGAGATCGGGTGGCGGGTCGGCCGCCGGCGATAGCCTACGGGGGGGGGCGGATGCTCCATCTCTCCGCGGCCCCCACCCCTCGTGGCCCTCAGAGATTGGGCGGCGGGTCGGCCGCCGGCGATAGCCTCCAGGGGGGCGCAGATGTTCCATCTTCCCGCGGCCCCCACCCCTCGTGGCCCTCGGAGATCAGGCGGCATGTCGGCCGCCGGCGATAGCCTGCGGGGGGTGCGGACGCGGATGCTCCATCTCTCCGCGGCCCCCACCCCTCATGGCCCTTGGAGATCGGGCGGCGGGTCGGCCGCCGGCGATAGCCTGCGGGGGGGCGCGGATGTCCCATCTTCCCGGAGCCCCCCCCCCGTGGCCCTCAGAGATCGGGCGGCGGGTCGGCCGTCGGCGATAGCCTGCGGGGGAGGGCGCGGATGCTCCATCTCTCCGCGGCCCCCACCCCGGATCTTGAGCAGAGGATTCGGACAGCTGCGGCGGCTTCTGAGACTATCATTTGCGGAGGGCCGAGGTTTGGTCTGCTGCCGTTATGATTGGGCCCAATCTGGCCCCGAGGCCGTTGCTAGCCCTTCTGACAGCCGTCGGCCTGTTTCCCCTTTGTCCTCTGCTCTTGCATGTGTCTTAACATCAAATTAACACAGTCCACCTTATGTACCATCTACCACCGCCCACTGATTGCCTTAGTGAAACATTCTGCGTCCTCCCCCCGCTGTTTTCCCCCAGCCCTGGTATTGAACCCATCGTATGCTTTTTTCTTCTTCTTTGTAATCTGTAATGTGTAATTTGTAATTGTTCTTGTTACATTGCTGTGTATTTTATTTATAGTGGTATTTTAGTGTTGTGTTAATTTTTTTTCTTTTCTTTCTTTCCTTTTTTCCTTTTCACCCTCCATCATGCAGGCAGGGACCGCCATACCTGTCGTGTCGGGCCGTGGTCGGTACGCTAGGGGCTGGGGGGTTAGTCGGCTAAGAAGAACCCGGGCCAGACATCTCGCGCCTGTCCCCCGTTCTGACCCTCCAGCTCACTATCACGTGCCTTGGAGCCACTCCGCCAGCGCCTCCAATCTTTCTTGCCTTCTGATGAACGCCAGGTCGGTCCATAATAAGATCCCCATCATTCATGACACCCTCGTAGATGGGAGGGCCGACCTGGCGTGCATTACCGAGACCTGGGTGGGTGCAGAGGGGGGGGCTTCGCTCGCCCAGCTGTGCCCGCCTGGGTTTCTGGTGCAGGGGGCAGGAAGGTCGGAGGGTCGTAAGGGGGGTGGGGTGGCCATCGTGTACAGGGATACTATTCAAATCAGCAGGGCCTCAACGTTGGTGATCCCAGGGTTGGAATGTGTTCATCTGTTGGTTGGGCAGCGGGACAGGTTTGGCATTGTGCTCGGTTACCGTGCTCCCCGCAACCCAGCACAATCCCTACCAGAGCTCACCGAGTTCATCGCCGCTGCCCTGTTGAGAACCCCCCGCCTTTTGGTGGTGGGTGATCTCAACGTGCACGCTGGCGGTGACCTGTCTGGTGCTGCTCTGGAATTCATGCAGTCCATGGCCTCCATGAACCTGGCCCAGCATGTTTTATGCCCAACACACAGATCTGGACACACCCTGGATCTGGTATTTTCCTCCGTGTCTGAGGACTCGTGTCTGAGGGTGTGGGACCTTGTTCCCACCCCCGTGTCATGGTCAGACCACCACCTGCTGTCCTTCTCTGTATCGATCGCCGCCCCACCCTGCGGGGACCTCCGGCCCACTGTTTGGGCCCGCCCCCGTAGACTCCTTGACCCTGATCGGTTTCGGGAAGTCCTCGGGGAGCCTCCTGGCGGACTGGCTGACGATCTGGTAGACTCCATGGTGGATCAATGGTTTGATGAAACATCCCGGGCTGTCGACCAGATCGCCCCTAGGCGCCTCATCCGCTGTAGAGCTCACGGAAGAGCGAGCGATGAAGCATGAACGGAGGAGGCTGGAGCGCAGCTGGAGGAAGAACCGGACGGCTATTAAGAAGGCTGCAGTCATCGCACAGTCCAGGTGCTATGTTCATGCGATCAGGGCTGCTAGAAGATCTTATTGCACCCTGAGAATTAGTGAGGCCTCGAACCACCAAGCGGAATTGTTCCGTGTGGTTCGCGACCTCACTAATCCTGGACTGACTAGGCCTCCTCCTACTGATTTCAGTAGTGAGAACTTTGCAGCCTTTTTTCGATCGAAAATAGAGGCCATCCGTTCCGGTTTCGAATCCTGTTGCCATAGCCCACCCTCGGCATCCCCGGCGGCTGTGCCCCCTCGGTCTCCTCGCATGGTTGAGTTTGGGCCTGTCACCTCCCTTGAGGCCTCCAGGGCTATTGCCCATTGCCGGCCCGCGTCCACCCCCTTCGACCCTTGCCCCTCATGGCTCATGAAAGCAGTTGCCACGAACATCTCAGGGTGGGCTTGATCATCGCACGGCCTCCTTCAGGGAAGGGATTTTCCCTTCCCGTCTGAAGGAGACCGTGGTAAAGCCCATCCTGAAGAAACCGAGCTTAGTGCCGGGCGAATTATCCAACTTTCGCCCGATCGCTAACATTCCTTTTATGGGCAAGGTGATCGAGAGGGTGGCCGCGATCCGGCTTCAATCCTATCTGGAGGCCGAGCATGCCCTGGATCCGTTCCAGTCTGGGTTCAGGCCTGGTCGGGGACCGAGACAGTCTTGGTCGCTCTGCAAGATGACCTCATCCGGAGGGCCGACGGGGGGTGCTCCTCCCTGTTGGTCCTCCTGGATTTGTCAGCGGCCTTTGATACCGTCGACCACGGTATCCTGCTGGATCGGCTCTCCGAGGTTGGGATCGGAGGCACTGTTCACAGTTGGTTCCGGTCCTTCCTCGGGGACCGCCCCCAGCAGGTTCAGCATGGGGGTGAGATGTCGGCCCTTGGATACTCCCTTGCGGGGTTCCACAGGGTCGTCTCTCTCTCCCATGCTGTTCAACATTTACATCAGGCCGCTGGCTGAGGTCATTAGGAGGCATGGAGTCTGCTGCCATCAGTACGCTGATGACACGCAGCTCTATGTCTCCTTTTCTACCGCTGCAGATGAGGCTGTCCGGACCCTCGATCAGTGTCTGGGCGCAGTCATGGAATGGACCAGGGCTAACAGGCTCAAACTCAACCCCGATAAGACCGAGGTCATGTTCTTTGGGGCTTCCTCATCCAGCTACGGTGGCCCGTATCCCACCTTGGAGGGTGTTTCCCTCAGGCCATCGGACTGTGTCCGAAATCTGGGCGTAGTCCTGGACCCGGCGCTCACCCTGGAAGCCCAGGTGTCCGCCGTGTCCAGGTCTGCCTTTTTCCATCTTCGGCGCGTTGCCCAGATTCGTCCATACCTGGATGAGGACTCCCTCAGAACTGTGGTCCAGGCGCTGGTGATCTCTAGACTGGACTATTGCAACGCGCTCTACATGGGGTTGCCCTTGACTCTCATTCGGCGCTTGCAGCGGGTCCAAAATGCAGCAGCCAGACTGGTGGCTGGTGTGCGTCGATTCGAGCACATCACCCCTGTCTTGGCTCGTCTGCACTGGTTGCCCGTTGCAGCCCAAATTAGATTCAAGGTCCTGGTTTTGGTTTACAAAACCCTCCATGGCCTAGGACCTGGCTACCTGACGGAGCGGATCGACCAGCGGTCAACTTCGGCCCGTCCGACTAGGTTGTCGCGGGCGCACATGCTGCGTGTGGCCACGCCTAGGAGGCTCGGAGAACTTCCACCCGTGGAGCCTCCTCTGTGGCTGGCCCAACCCTATGGAATCACCTACCAGCAGAAGTGCGCCTTGCAGAGTCCCTGCCTGCCTTCCGGAAGGCGCTGAAAACCCTTCTCTTCCGGGAGGCGTTTGGGTGACACAATTTTTTTTTTTTTTAGTCCCGCCATCCGCTGCAGCCGTTTTGTTTTATTGTTTATTTCAGTTGTTTTAATTTGTTGTCTGTACATTTATTGTAAACCGCCCGGAGTTCCTTTCAGGAAGACGGGCGGTATATAAGCTGTATAAATAATAATAATAAATAAATAATAAATAAACAACAAAATCAAAGCTAAATAAAGCAGTATTAGGAACAGCATACATCATGCACGGTTATTTATCAGATACTTACGTTTTTAGTTATTTTAGTTATTTTTGTTATCTCTTATATAATACCAGTCAATAGTTTTTATGGTTTTGATTTATTATGGCTATTTTTTTAATTACTGCCACCTTTGAGCTATATTGCTGGAAGAGACCCCGTGGATCACTGGAAGCACAGTGGGAATTTGAAATGTTTGGGGAGCTTTCTGGAATGTGGGATAGCTGCAGTCTTCAGAAAATAGAGAGCAAAAAGAAAAAATGTTGCCCAGTAGATTGACGAGAGTCGTTGTGTTGGCTTGTTTCAGCAACATGCTGAGACAGACTAGCACACCTATTTCTTTGGAAACAAATCAAGCTGACCCTGCCCAGAACACTTGAGCGCTTCCAGGGGAGTGTGATGTTTCCATGGTGTTCATTCGAAGTACTGTACATCCAGACTGGCCAGGTGAAAAACATTTGTCTTTTCCTCTGAAAAGGTTTGATTCCTAGAGTCAAGGGGCGTTTATACACGACCTCTAAACTCCGGGGCAAATGGCTCCCAGCTCCAGAGCTTAAAAATGTTTACCCACCAGCTCCGGAGTTAACAGGAAATTAAGTGCGACCCCGCCCACTTTAGCGCATCCCAGCGCATCTTTCAGGTACCTGCTCTTTGGAGGTGAAAATTATTTGATCCGGTGTAATGATAATGAGTGCGGGGCTCTCCTTGCTTCTGTTTGTTGTTTTTTGGCTCCCGCCCCTTTAAGAGCTACTTTTACAGAGATGAGAGGCAGAACGGAGGTGAGCGGCATTCTTTTCTTTCTCTTTTTCTCCCTCCCCTCATGCAGCCAGGAAGTGCGGAGGGGGTGGGAATGCAGGAAGATCGACGAACCCCTAAGATCTCTGGTCCGAATTTAAGTGGCCAGCGGATCTTAGGGGTCGTGTAAAAAGGCTCAAGGACTCCAAACAGCTCCCTAGAATTGAGGGGAGCAGAAGATCAACCTGGATAAAATGGGATGAACTGGAAAGTGTGGCTTGAGGAGATACATGCAAAACAGTTCAGAATTAATGCTATAAAATGTCATAAAATTCACCTCCCCACCAAAACTAGATGGGGGAGAGAAGCAATCCTCAGGACACAAAGTACAGTGGACCCTCATATAACATACAATTTGTATAACATAAAATATGTACAACATAAAGAATTCTGGAGATAGGGGAAATTTGCTGAACAGAATTGCCTATGGAGTGAATCCGTACAACATAAAAATGGTCACGATTGGGGATTACTGTGTGAGGGGAGGGAGGAAAAAAAGGGAGAAAAAATGCAGGCTCACCTCGGATTCCTGTCTCTTAAAGTGGCGGCGGGGACAAAAAAACAAACAGAAGGCAAGGGAGCCTGGCATTCACAGCTTTACAATGCACATCGGAAGTCTTTTTACCTCCTGGAGGCCAGGTACTTGAAAAGTGCGCTGGGACGCGCTTAGGTGGGCATGGTTGTACTTAATTTTTTAAAAAGTCTGGAGCTGGTGGGAAAACAATTTTAAGCTCCAGATCTGGGAGCCCTTTGCCTCGGATTTTAGGGGTCGTGTAAAAGCGCCCTTTGTTAACAACTGGCCCAGCATCATTTTAAAGCAGGTGTGGACAATAAAGATGGGCAGATATTCCATTCCATCTTATCAACATGAAGGACATACCAAGAAGGCAATAAATCACCTGGGTTAGCAGAAAACCACATCTCCTAATTTATATGGACAAATACAAAACAATACATTATTTGTATAATTTAACTGGCTCTACAGCCCATTTCACTTGATAGTATTACAGCAAGCAGTGAACTGTGCACCAGCTGAGTCTGCCCTCCAGGTGCTCACTCTGGTTGGGGCAACTTCTGCATCAAGACGTGACCCAAAGCCCACTTGCTGTTTTATAAAAATGTAAGTTTCAGGGGAGGGGAAAGCAAAAATGTGCAGCACCTGTGCAGGCCAAGCGTTTCCTGCCTTTGCTTTACAGAATTATCACTCCTGAAACGCTGGGAGTGTTTTATCAGAGGACTAGACAACCATATTGTTCTGATCCAGCTCCTCCTCTGCCTACCTGCTTTCAGCAGCAAGGCATGCTACTGCTACCAGTTAAAAATGGGCTCCTCATTGAAACTGCAGCTTATCCGTTTCTTAAGGGGGGTGCTTTGTTTGTTAGACTTGCATGCAGGAGTACAGATGCTACATTTTGTTCCTTTGAACTTTTTTTCCATCCCCCACTGTGGCAAGCGGTGGGAAGGGACCAGAGCATATACACGCTATGCCTTTAAAAACAAAATGAAGGGAAGAAACCAATCTTGACTCACCAAATAGAAGACAAAGATAATTAACTGCTTCAGGGTGCTGAATTGAGTTCCTTTGTAGTTTAATTAATGGGTATTCAAAGCTACTTCAATCACTTATTATGTTTTATCACAGGAGAGGGACAATGGTTGGCAGCTTCCTTCTTTTCTGGGAATACAATCTGGCAGACTCAGGTGTGGATCTGGCACTAATTACATCGTGTTCTTTACCCATGACTTGGGCTCCTTTTTTTTTTCTTGCTGTGTAAGACCTGGGGTTCAGACGCATGATATAATGGGTGGATGTCCCCACTGTCGTGGTGCAGTAATACCTCAGTTAACAAGTGCCCCGGTCTATGAGCATTTTGCAAGACAGGCAAAATTTTCAGAATATTTTTGTTCTTCTTAATGAGCATACCTTGCAAAATAAGCACTGGAGCACTGAGTGGTGTTGAGTTGCTGTCGGCCACTGGGCCTGCTGGCCAGCCCCTCACCCACTGCACCTGCCAGTCAGCCATTCACGCTGCTGCACCTGCTGGCCAGCCCCTTACCACGGGCACCCACAAGCCCTTTGTGTTACCTTCAGCCCTCCCACGACTCCAGCGGAGGCCCCGGAATTAATTAGGTAAATTTTAATTATTTCTTAAGGGATTTTTTTTGGAGGGAAAGTATTTTAGTTTATGAGTATGTTTCCAGAACAAATTATGCTGATGAACCAAGGTACTACTGTAGTTGAAAAGCTTCCTAAGCATCAAGTCTCCTTCCAAAATGTTGATCTTTGTTAGCACTCCCTCATGATATAGACCAGTGATAGCGAACCTTTTAGACACCGAGCGCCCAAACTACGATTCAAAACCCACTAATTTTTCACAAAGTGCCAATACAGCCATTTAACCTGAATATAGGTGGCTGTGAAGGGGCGATGTTGGGTGCCCACAGAAAAGGCTCCGAGTGCCACCTTTGGCACCCGTGCCATAGGTTCGCCAACAATGCTATAGACAGTACCATGAAGGAGGTTTCACAGAGGCCTGTGAAACAGGAAGTAGCGAATTTTGGCTCAGTCTTGATGTTGTAGTAGAGTCCAACTGCTGCAGGCTATGTCCACTGTCCATGCTGGGCAGTGCTTCTGGCAGCTGATGGTCAAAACACTCAGGTGGTTACTTCACGTCCTTCTTTGTTCCATAACTAGTTTTGTACCATGACAGCGTTGGTCGCGATCACTTGGTTTTGTCCCTGTTTCTGTGTTCCCATGGTTATGATAACTTGTCTTGTGACAAGTGTTACCTCAGGGTCTTGTACCGTGACAAACACTGAATTTGTCTAGCTTCCTTTTTCCTTTTTGGGGGGACTTAAAATTCTTTTTTGATATTTTGCTTCTGAAAAGTCAATTTGTTTGCAGGCAGGGAAGGAGTCTGCGGCATGTCTGGCTAACTTTCACTTTCTCCTCATGGCTGCATTGGAGTGCTCCGGGTGATAGTCTTCAGGCTTTCTTTGTTCTTTATTCCTTTTGCTTGCTAATTAATTTTCTGTCTGGTGTTCTTCTTGCCTGGCTTTGAAGTTTGATTTGTTTTATTGGTATTTAATGAAGGGCAAGGGGGTGGTGATCAACTGGGGTGGGTGGGTACTTTGAACGTAACACCCAACCCAGTACCTGGGATACAGTTTTCTGAGAGAAACGAATGTTTTGTTGCGTGACAGTTGTTATTTCACAGTATCTTGTCTCGGAACAGAAACCGGGAAGAAACCGTGACAAGGAAATACCCTACCCCAGCGCCAGGTACAGATTTGTCTCACTTAGCACCCGTTCCAGGGGTGTGGTTGAGACAAATTTCAGCTGTTGCGCAACGGACATGAAGTAAGATTTTTTTGTACCGCTCTGAAGTGCAACACTTAGAGAGACCAAACAGGCGTGAAGTAACCGCCATAGAGAACGACCGTATTTTTCCAGCTATAAGATGCCCCCATATGTAAGCCAGCCCCTACTTTTCCTGACCTTCTACCAGACCCGCCTAACTTTTTCTGTTTTATTTTAAATGAAAAAGGGACATCGCCTTCCTTGCTGTGGCACTTTTCCTTTCAAACAGGCCTCAACTCCCCCTTATAAAGGAACCTCCCCTTGGAATTTAGAAGTTAACTCCCAAGCACTTATGGTTTTCCTTTCGGGTGGCAGGGTGCTGGGCCTTGCCCTTGGAGTGTCCCAAATTTGGTAAATTGGCCTCTGGGGTCCATTTTTATATTTATTCCAAATAGTGCCCTCTGGATGCTACAAAGTGCGGGTAGATGCAAGGGCCACAGGGAATAAATAAGCCTTACAGCTGCCCCTCCGTTCTTCTCCCCCAACGGGCAAGAGAGTGCAATGTCTCTGTCTTCAGTTTTCAAGGTCCCCCCCCTCCTCCCAAGGCTGCTAAGGTTGGCTCCAAGCCACATCCTACCAGTCTCACCAAACCATTTTTACTCAGGGGCCTCAGCAATGATTTTGAAAGTTTATTGTCTCTGCATTAGGCATGGTGGCTGGTCCTTTGCTTCCCTCAATGGAGCATTGTTCACTGTGCCCAAAGGACACCAAGAGGATGCATGCGGAAGCAGCAAAGCATCTCTAAGTGCTGAGCTAGGAATGGGATCTGAAGGTCATGGACAAAGCTCAGAAGTAGGGCAGCAGCAGAGACTCTGCGCCCACTAGCAGAACTACAGAAGAGAGCAGCTACAAGCCACCCCAATCAGGGCGCAGGAGCATTACAGATGGTAAGATGGCTTTAAAATAACCTCCTACTTGGGGAACTATAGCTCTGTAGATAGAGGGGCTGACTAGGAGTTACTGGCAGAAAATGACAGGCAATGAAATAATTCCTGGATTCTTGAAGGGAAGCTATTGCAAATGAATTAAAATAAATGTCTTCCACATTTGTACTGTAAGTATCTGCAGAATTTTCTGCCTCCCACTAAAAATCAACATTAATCTAAGTTTAATATCAAATAACAATAACTCTTCAGGTAGTTGCTTCAAGTATGTTACTCAACTATTTATCTTTCTGCATGCAACATATACCGGTATGCCTTGTTCCTTCATGTTGATTGGAAGGCCCCAGACCTATAGAACAAGGCATATATATATATATATCCCAGGCTTAGTCCCAGATATCTCAAGTTAAAACAGTGTTTGGATTGCAAATCGTTTTGTCCTTCAACTCTTAAAAGTCTTGACCTTTGGCTATGTTGATTAGATCACCTGGAAGTCCCAAAACATCTGGGATCCCTTGTTTCAGAACCAATTAATTGAATGAATTTCATGTAGCAGGATTGGATGGGTAGGGAAGGAACCCTGCAGACTTGCCGACTTGGACAATATCTGGACTGAAAGAGTTTGACTGAGGACCAAACTAGACATTAATTGAAAGATGTATTCCCCCCCCCCCACTTAATCAATGTTCCCTACCACAATATTGCCCTCAGAGGCATAAGCCTGGGCCATCACTTATTCTAATTACCAATAGCAAAACATGGCACACCAAGTGCAAGAAGAGTGAGTAAAAGGGCATCCAATGGCAAACAGACACCTTTCAACACACCCTTTGGAAAAAGAAAAGGAGGTGGGAGCAATTAGCACTTCGCGTGGTTTGACCCTCCATGTCAAGTTTCCCCTGCTTTTCCTAATATATCCGAACCAAGATAATGTTTGGATTTGACACTTCTGTGGTGATGAAGAGGATATGGACCCAGTATCAGCATCCAAACATGAATAAATCAGAATGAGTCTGCAGCATGAACTGCTTCACAAGAAGTTGCAAGAGGTCCAAGGCAGAATCTATTAAATTTCGTTGGGGCAAACTCATGGATATAAATAAATAGGCTGCGTTGAAAGTCTCTGAACCATGCCCTCATGGATGGATGAGACACACTGAGCTATGGAGCTCATCATATTGAAAGAGCAATAGCAAGTGAAAGAAGATCTCCCAACAGGTTTCCAAAAGACCTCCTCTCCCCCAGAATTCATTACCATAAGTTGTGGAGACAGCTGCCCACATGGACATCTTTGAAAGGGAATCGGGGTCACCAATACCTACTAATCATGTTGGCTACGAAGTATCTTCTTCTTCAAGTGCCATGTCCTCGTAAAACGTTAGCGATCAGTAGCCTGAACTGGTTTCTATCTAAAGCTTTTCTAAACAGAGCAGCTGTGCTCACTGCAGATCATTGACTTAAGTTCTTAAGCCAGAATGTTCTTCTCCACCCCAGGCCACGGTTCTCATCTATTTTTCCATGAAGGATAACTTGCAGCAGATAGTATTTCTTACTGCGCATCATGTGTCCGAAATACTGCAATTTTCTTCTCTTTACAGTATTGCGATTTTCTAAGTTTTTATTCATGCACTGTAATACAGCCACATTAGTGACTCTGGCTGGGTATACTATGAGGTATACCAACTTATAACTCCATTGCTGCTCCAAGATTTTAGAATTCCCTCGCACAGGAGGCCAGGCTGCCCTTCTGCAAGCAGGAAAAATACCTTTGTCTTGGAGTAAGCTTTCCTTTAATGACTGCCTGCATGGATTGGGTTTTAAAATGGACTGCTGTGCTCTTCTGTTTTAAATATGTTTTTGCTGTTTACTCTCTTTTAGTGTGGTATGCTGTTTGATCCTTTTAAGTAGTTGCATATATTCTTTAGCTTTAGAAATGGTCTTTTAATGATGTAAGCTACCTTGAGTCCTTCTTAAGGAGAAAGCTGGGATAAAATATTTTAAATCAATCAATCAGGCATCAGAAGAACTTTCCTGCTGATTATGAGACACCAGGTGTTTTGGGACTCATGTCCTTATGAGTCATGGTGGGAATCAAACTCTAGATGACCATGGGCGCATCTTTGATCTGCTCCAACCTGGCTCCTTTTGCAATCTTCTGTTGTAAAGACCTGTCCTATTACAGACACTTGTCCAGAGGTTCTGTTGTCTTGATAGACCAAACTACAACGTCATGCTCGTGTTTCACAAAATACTGCTACTCCAGATTCTGCAACTACTGTTCAGCTATCCTCTTAGAATTATTTTTGCCCTATATGTGGGGAACACCCTGGAAATAGGACGACTTATTTGCAGCAAAGCATTTGGCAAAGCAATTCCAAGCAGGAGCCTCCAGCTTAAATTTTTACTACAGTTACTTCATGTCCGTTTTGTCTCAATAAAGGCCGTTACTTCACGTCCTTCTTGTCCCTCTTTGCTGTCCCGCTTGGGACTGGTACGAAAAAAGGTTACTTCATGTCCATAGCGTGACAGCAGAATCTCGTCCCGACCACGCCCCCTGAACTGGGAACAGAGCGTGATGAGCCGTACCTGCCCCTGGGCTGGGGAATATTTTTGTCATGCTTTCTTCGCGGTTCCCGTTCCGAGACAAGGGACGTGAAGTAATGACAATGGCTGTTTCCCCCTTTCGCCCCAGGAATACTCCGACAACCAAGAAAGCCAACTGGAACTCCTGTGCGAGGCCAGGCTTGGCTGCCCGCCTGTCCCTACAGGAGAAGGCGGCTGTGAGGGTTCCGTCTTTGCCCAGGCTTCCCGCCCTTCCAACTTTAAAGAAGGCATCTCTCGGAATGAATAAACAGAACTTTTATTTGGTTCTTCAACAATAAATGAGGTTTTTCTTCTAACTACAGTTTCAACATTCTTAACATCAGTCATAAACGGATTATTTTTCCCTCCAAATATTGGTGTTTTTAGAAGGTTAGCTGGCTCCACCACTGATCCCCTCCTCCCTCTCGGAGAGCTTCAGCCCCTCCACTTGTATCCCAATCTCTTTCACCGAGGGTTTGGGTTTTCCCACTTGCACCCCAACCTCCGAAGTGGACCTGGGACCAAGACGTCTCCGCTGGGGTGTACACAAAGAATAGTTGGGTCTCTGAGTCAAGTCCTCCCGGGGGTCCAGTTTCCCGGCCTCGGCTTCCATCCGGATCTTTGCCAGCCATTCTTCCAACTCAATCTCCTTGCGGATCTCTTTGCGCTTTCTGTTGTATTCCCGGTACGCCTTTTCTCCCCAATAGGAGCACCCCTGTTTGTGGACCCGACATCGGTAGCTCTCAGCCTCCTTATGGGGCATAATCATTTGCTCCCATTTCCCTGTCCAGGGATCCTCCATCCACACCCACTCCCATCCTTTTGGAATCACCCATTTGCTGCCCTTTTTACAAACCCCGAACCCCACCTCCACGGGATCTGATTGGTCAGGATTTCCCACCTTGTCCTTCTCTTTACTTCCTGTTGGACCCAGATTTTCTTCTTCCTCCCTCTCCTTCTGCTGCTCAATTATCTTGAGGGCATCATAATATCCCTTCCACAACATAACCGTGTCCACAGGTGACAATGCTGGTTGTTTCTTGAGCTCCCTTTTTCACCATTGTTTCTCCAACCACTCATCAGGGCGTGCAGGGGTCCCTCTCTTCCCTTCTGAGAAGTTTCCCTCACAGCGGCTCTTGAAGGAACAGGCGGAGAGCCAGTGTCAGGCATAGGTCCGCCCTCCTCGGGTCCCGGAGGTAGGGCTGAGCTCTCCTTGCCTGCTCGCCTGCCAGCCCGCAGACTACTGAGTTCAGGGTGAGGGTGTCTTGCCCACCACCCACGCCACCGCTCGCCTGCGGCAAGTGGTGAGGGCTCGTCTGGCTCCTCCTGCAGGGCTTCCCGAGACAGCGTGTGCACCCGCAGCGGGGATTTGAAATATCGAAAAACGGAAGCCTGACAAAAAAATGGCCAAATGAAGCCAGGGAAATCCAGTAGTTGTCACGAAACAAGGACGTGAAGTAACAGTTGTCACAAAACAAGTAATCATGCCCGTGGGTAAACGAAAACAGGGATTGAACAGGGACAAAACCACGTAACCGCGAACAAAACACTTTCACGGAACGAACATAATCGCGGAACGAAGTAGGACGTGAAGTAACTAAGTGTTGCGCTTTGGACTGGTACAAAAAAATCTTACTTCATGTCCATTGCACAACAGCCGAAATTCATCTCGACCACGCCACAGGAGCGGGATAAGAGTGTGACAATACTGTACCTGGTGTCGGGTTGGGGTATTCTCATCACGGTTTGTTGCCAGTTCCTGTTCCAAGACAAGGGACTTTGTGGAAACAACTGTCACACAACAACCAATGTCCACCTAGTGGCCAGCGGCTGAAGCGGCATTCCTTGTGGGAAACACCATGCAGTGCAAATGTTTATTAAAGAAAGTACTGAAAATTCTGTAGCATTGATGTGTAAATCCTGGAAGACCAGTAAATCGAAATAATCAAAAAAGTTTTATTTATGATATTTTAAAAGGGTTAAGAAAGCAAGACAAATTCAGAGTTTGTCACGGAACAAGACCGTGAAGTAACAGTTGTCACGAGACAAGTAATCACGTCCCTGAGTAAATGGAAAAAGGGACTGAACAGGGACAAAACCACATGATCGCGACCAACGCTGTCATGGTACAAAACTAGTCGCGGAACAAGGAAGGAGGTGAAGTAACCAGAAGCTGAAGACAGCCTCAGATACCCAACAAGCACACACCCAGGAGAATGAATTAACATTTCTGCAGTCTCTTGGGACAAGACTACATCTTCTTCTGCCTCTCACTGGGGCTCTTCTTGTCTTCCTTCCCTTGCAGTGGCCTTTTCTTCCAAGAATGACTGAACTGATTAAGCAATTGCTTCCCACATATGTACAGGGCCTTGTTTGCTCTTTTGCTTAACCTCAGAGGCCAAGTCAAATAACTATTACTTCTAGTTGTTTGGGAGATGGAGGAGGGCCAGGACTCTCCACTCCAGAGGACTCTTTGATTGCCAGTTCCAGGAATGGAATGGGTTCGTCTGCTGATGAAAACTGAGGCCCACTAGGATCTTGGAAGTGCTCGGCTCTTTCTTGGCTGGCCGGAATTATACACAACCACCAGCGACACAACATTTCTAACCACCTTTGAAAAAGAAAAGGTATCTGTGTTGATTCACGGAGATGAAAAAAAAAAAAAACCAACACCACAAGATCCACTATTGGGCAACATATTTAGAATGACCACCCAAAAAAATATTTCCAATCCACAACTTCTGGAGTCTTCCAGAACGTTTCACTGGGTTAGTATCAACGGAGAATACAAAATCTTCCCACTTTTAAAATACTAGCTAGCCAGAGATTTTGGCCGATGGGAGATTTAGCATTTTCTCAATCAAATCAATACAGTAAGTGTGTGCGGTGAAAACATTTCTGATTTATTGCAGCCCTCTTCAGCGTGTTCTAGATGCTTATCACTCCTTTCTTCTGAGGGCACTCTGGGACTGTGCCCCTCACCCAAGGCTTGCTCTCCTCTTGGGGGTGGGTGGGGAGGGGAACTGTAGGAAACCAAACTCCCGACTTCTGGCTCTGCAGAGGTTGGGAGTTCGGTTCCAACCAGCTCTTAACATTTCTAAATGGATACATAAGCTACACATCCGATCTCGCTTGATTTCAGGGCTAAAAACTTGGATGGGAGACCACCAGGAATCCAGGTGCTGTAGGCGCCTGGAGTAGGAACTGGCAAGCCACTCCAGTATTCCTGCTAAGAAAACTCCATGGACATGGAGTCACGAAGAGTCAGTCATGACTGTAACGACAAAACACACACACATAAGCTACCAGGATGAGGGCCTAAAAAGAAGCAACCAGGATCTATACTTTTCGGCCTCTACCTGAACCCATCTAGCAGCGCTTCACAGTATGGCGGGGGAAGGGGGGGTCGCCTCTGGGTTTGGCGAGTGCGGCCCACCCCACCTTTCGGAGGTAGCGAAGTATCTGGGGGGGGTGAGCCCACCCGTTCTAGGAAAGGCCAGGGAAGAGAGGCCGCGTCGCTTAATTGCAGTAGACCTCGCGGTGCGCCAGAGCAATGCACGGAGCATTCCGTAACCAGAACAATGGAAAGAAGAGCGGAGTGCTTCTGGGCATGTGCGAAGTGCCTTACAGGCGGGAACAAAAGGCTTTCTCCAACAGCAGCACCCGTTGGCCGGGGCAAGAGAACTTGAGCCAGACCATAGCGCCTCCCAACCCACCGTAGCTTCAGCTCACGCAAGGCAGGCGGGCTTGTTCGAAAGACCTGTCCTGGCGAGCTCTGGCCCGTCGGGCAGCCTTCCTCTTTGGTTGAAGCAGCAGCGTTGCAACCCTAGGTGGACGGGGGGCGGGCGGGGGAGCGAGAAAAACCAACCCACAGCCTGATTCCCTCCTCCACCACCACCCCTTGGGTGGATCTATCTTGTCGTGGGGCGTGCATGCAGCAAGGCGAGTGGCGGGGCTTCCCCCTCCCTTCTTGCCCCGAGCAGCCTGCCTTGCACCCAAGCGTCCTGCTGGTCGACTCCCACCCTCCGGATTCCCGGCCTGGGGAGGGTCGGGGAAACGACGCTACTGCATCTGCCGAGGGGCGCGCCGTCTTGGCCTTCCCCGCAGCCGCCTGTCGTCTTGGGAAACGCGACGGACCCACAGGTTGCCTCTATAAAGGCGCTGCGGGCAAGACGCGCGGTCCGCTTCCACGAGGGTGCGGGTCGCGAGCGAGCGCAGTTATTAAAATCCTCCACCCGCCCGCCTTGGCCTTGGCGAGATCTGGACGGTGCGGACCGGCCAGCGGGCTCGTGGCCACCGTCCGACGACGGAGCCTTGGAGGGGCAGCCTCGCCATCGGCTCGGTGCTCTTCTTCTTCTTCTTCTTCTTCTTCTTCAGCCCTGTGCGGTAGGTCACGACCGGACACCCCCCGCGCGCGCGCCTTTGGGCTGGGGGACTGAAACGGGGAGCGGGGGACCAAGCGAGATCACTGGGAGCGGCGGTTTTTAAGGCCTCCCGGCAGGGCTTAACATTAGAACTCACCAACGGTGCAGAATAAAGATCTTCCACCCCCACCTCGCTTGGAAGCATCTCGTCTTTTGGCAGTGGGGCGGCCGGAAATGTTCATACCGAGCTCGCCGGTCCTGGGTTCCTAAGTGGTCCAAAGGCTGCACGTCCGCCCTCCCGGAAAAACCATCCCAGAAGTTTCCTTTTTAAACACCCCCCCAGGGACCGGGGATCCCCAGACTTCTCGCTTGCACGGTTGGTCCAAAGACCATCCGCAGGCTGGCGGTAGCGTGGCGGCGGCGGGGAGGGATCTCGCCTACTGTTCCTAAAGTTACTTGGAACATGGCTGTCTCGGGTGCTCCCTTCTGCAACCGTTTTGTTTCCCGTAAACGTAAGGCTTGTTGCAGACTATTATCACAAGAGGCTGACGGGGTGTGTTCAAGAATGCAAGAACAAAAAAAGAGCCGTCTCCACTTGGGAGGACTTGGTATTCTGAAATTGGACAAAAGGTTGGGGGAAAGCGGGTAGCAGGTTAGGCTGCCGGGAACGGACGGGGTCCTTTCTTTTGTAAAAGAAGGTGGGCTGTGAAGAGTGCTTTGAAAAGGGGGGGATGGCCAAGGACAGTGGCTCCAGCAGGCAGATCTTCTATCTAGAAGGGGGGTGGGTGGAGGTGGGTTAAGCCGTGTGACCAGAAAAATAATTTTAAAAGTAGGCTAGGTGATAACCTTTTTTGGTCACTACTAAAACAAAAAATGTAAGCTAAGCTTTAGATAACAACTTTCTATCTTTATCAAAGCATTGTACCGAAATGTAATCTTGATAGAGGATGTAGTCTATCAGGCTCTAGATCTAGAAGGACTTTCCTAGCAGCAGGGGAGGGAATTTATTGTTCGTTATTTACTAATCTCAGTTATACCTTTCCTTTCCTCCAACGACTTTTATGTGCATGCTGGCCTCCTCCTTTTCACTCTCACAACATCCTGGTGAAGTCTGAGAGAAAAATGACTGGTCCAGAATCACCAACTGAGCCTCTCCCCTGCTTAGGACTCAACCCCACATCTTCAAAGTCCCTGTCCACAGCCTCAACATTTCCAGGGGGTGGGCATGCCTTTCCCCTTCATTATTTCCTCCTGATTAAATATATATACAGATGCTTGTGTGTGTGTGTGTGTGTGTGTGTGTGTGTGTGTGTGTGTGTGTGTGTGTGTGTGTGTGTGTGTGTGTGTGTGTGACTTCAGTGAACAAGGCTCCAAAAACTGTCGGCTTTAGCTCGGCAGTTCAAATCCCGTCTGCCAGAGTGAGCTCCTGCCGATAACCCCAGCTCCTGTCAACCTAGCAGTTTGAAAGCATGTAAATTCAAGTAGATAAATAGGTACCACTGTAAAAAGTGGGAAGGTAAAACAGTGTTTCCTTGCAGCTATGCTGGCCATGTGGCCATGGACTTGCACAACACTGGCTCTTTGGCTTGAATACAGAGATGAGCACCACCCCTAGAGTAGGACACGACTAGCATGCATGTGGGGGCGGGAACCTTTACCTTTACCTTACAGATGTTCCTAACCAAACACTTTAAAATAAACTGGTGGTGGTGGGGACAGAGTGGAGACTTGGGGGGGGGGAGATCCTTAATCGTCTTTGTGCTTACTTCTTTCGAATTTAAATGACCTCCAATATGTGGAGGTGCTCTATTAACCATTTTGCAACATTCATCCAAGGCTGTTAAATATTTCTAGTATGCAGCTTTCGCCTTTGCAGTATGAAGGAGCAGTTAACTGGAGGAGTGGAAAATGGAACTGCTGCAGGGCAATGATCCAGCTTTGTTGCAGCCCTGCAATTTGTAAAACAGGAAAAGCTTGCCCCACCTTCGCTTCTCCCAATCCAATTTACGTACTGTTTGTACTAGGAAAAAAGGTAACAAGGGGTGCTCCAAAAACTGGATTCAACTTGCCCTGCCATCTTCCCACCATGCTGCTGCAAAGCATGGTGCTTGCCTATTTTCTGTCAGAAACTAGGTTGTTTGTTGCTCAGGAGCTATTAAAGTGGGGATTGCTGCCCTTGTCTCTGATAAGCCCATGCCTGGTTTTTATGAACCCAAGGATTTTGTCCAGAGAGCAGGGTTCAGCATTCCATAAGCCAACACAAATATAGGGGGTGCCCCAAATTCAACGCTGTAACTATGAATCTGGACCTGAGATCAGAACCAACATTGGCATAGATGTAGTAGAACGTCTGCTCTTGCTCTGCCAAATTTTGGGAAAAGTTACAAGTTTTTTTTAAAGTAACACAGTGGCATCTTGGTTTACGAGTGCCTTGCGTTTGCGAGTGTTTTGCAAAATGAGTTATTTGTTAAATAAAATTTTGCTTCGTTTTGTGAGCAGTGATCTCCTCATGACAACTGTTACTTCACGATCTTGTTCCGTGACAAATTCTGGATGTGTCTTGCTTTCTTAATCCGTTTTTTTAATATCATAAATAAAACTTTTTCAATATTTTGATTTCCTGGTCTTCCAGGATTTACACATCAGTGCTACAGAATTTTCAGTACAGTAGGATCCCCGTATCCACTGATTCAGTTATCCACGGTTGGCAGAGGAAAAATAAATAATTCAGCCGCCGCAAAACAAGCTACTATCACAAAGAGCAGCTGTAAAGCACGCTACTGTCATAAAACAGCAGCCGTAAAGCAAGCTACCGTTGCAAAACAGCAGCTGTAAAGCAAGTTGCTATTACAAAACAGCAGTTTTGGGGAACATTTTGGCATTCTCTCTTATCCACGGTTTTCATTATCCATGGGAAGGCTTGGAACCAATCCCCAGCGGATACTGGGGTCCTACTGTAGCCTCTTTAATAAACATTTGTACTGCATGGTGTTTCCCATAGGGAAACTAATGTCGAATGCTGCATCAGTCACTGACCACTAGGTGAACACTGGTTGTTGCGTGACAGTTCTTACCACATGGTCCCTTGTCTTAGAACAGGAACCGGGAACAAACCGTCACAAGAGAATACCCCAACCCAGTGCCAGGTACAGTATTGTCATGCTCTGATCCCCTCCGGGGGGCGTGGTCAAGACAATTTTAGCTGTTGCATGATGGATGTGAAGTACGATTTTTTTTGTACCGGCCCGAAGCGCAAGACTTACAGAGACAAAACGGACATGAAGTAACCGCCTTACAGTTTTTTTTTCATTTTTTTATTTTTAAACTTATTTTTTCAATTTTTTAGATAGGTACCCTGATTTAAGAGTAGTTTAACTTAAGAGTATGCATTCGGAATGGATTAAATTCATAAGTTGAGGTACCATTGTATCTTGAGTGAGGAGCTCTTTGATTCCTCTATCCTAGGACTGACTTCTGTATGGTTCTCTTGAATCTCACGAAGGAGACTTTGGCCCTTACTTCACGAGGCGCGGCACTCCGCAGCGATATTGCCTTCGATTTGAATTCGGAGGCGGTCACGTGGTGGTCACGTGTTCTTGCTTCGCTCCCGCCCCTGTTTCTCAGTACCCACGAGCTGCAGTTTTAGGACCGATTCGAGCACAACCTCACGTGCTCCCTTCGCATTCGCATGCCACTTTTCAACGGTTGTTATTTCCCATCCGTCCTTTAAAAAAATTCCTACCGACGGCGTATCGATGCACTGATGCTGGACTGTCAGTTGCAATGGCTCTACTGATTTCAACTGTTTCCTGGCATCATTGGCAGCCCCCCCCCGCCGCCGCCGCCGCTACTCGGGGGGAGCCCCGCATGGCACAGCCGCCCGCCCTCCGCCGCATGCACGCTGCCTGCCCCGGGTGCCCTGCTCTGGCCGAGCGAGGCGGCAGCGGCTCCTCCTGCTCCCGCCGCCGCCGCCGGCACTGCCGCCGCCGCCACTCGAGCAAGGAAGTAACAGCGCAAAGCGATGAAACGATATAGCGATGCATCGATATCCCTGTTTGAATATTTTTTTAAAAAACTTGAAATAAAAGCCAAAAACCGAGACCACACATCACGTTGGGAGCGAAGCGAGATGCGAAGCGAAAAGATTCCCGGCAGCAGCCAGGGGCACCACTCGCCCCGGTTGGAGCACGGTTAAGGGGGAGTGGTCGGGGCGGCACCGAAGCTAAAATGGAGGGGCGTGCGGACTAAAACGATCGATTCAGACAGAAAAGAAGGCTAGCCGCGAAGCGAGCGGCTCGTGAAGTAACGGCCTTTGTCTCCCTGTCTTGCTTTCCAAGAAAACCAAACAGGGATGTGTGTGTGTGTGTGTGTGTGTGTGTGTGTTGTGTGTGTGTCTGATCTCAGGATCTTTCATCGACCAAGTTAATATTCTGCTGCTGCATAAGTGGGGTGAGGGGGGAGGGTTTGCGATTGGAGGGAGGGGATCTGGATAAATTTTCTGCTCTCCCATTTTAGCATTTTACCCACACTTTTGATTACCAAGTGACTCCCTGCTGATCTGTCTGCAGCCACAGAGTTTAGCAGGCTGCGGTTCCCAGCCTGGGCATCTCTCCTGATCTCCCCTTGCACTCCTCTCTGAAGCATCATTCCTCATGCCTCAGACTTGACCCCACCTTGAACTTCCTCACTCAGACTGATTACGCATCTTTTCCCACTCTTACAAGAGGCTAGTGAAAGGGAGGGAAAAGGGGCCCTTTACGGATTATTCTTTCGCTGCACGAGAACAGACTGAGGTCAAAGGCAGGCAACAGATGCTGGGTTAATGATGACATCCACATGTCTTTTGCCCAGCCTAAACCTGTTGGTAAGTTGCGCTTGGCTTCACCTAAAAGAAGGACATACCAAAACTACATGCACATATTTGAATTAATAAGTAAAATGCAGATAATGAAACTTTTATCTTCTAGATGGCTTCTGTGATAAGAATGCTCTTTAAAAATCTATGCCAAATACAGTACACTATTCTTGCACGATTTCAGAAACTAAGCCACTTCAACCAGACCCAGAGACAAAGCGTCCGAGAATGAGCAGGCCAAGGTCTCCCACGAGAGGGCTCCTCCAGAACCTGCTGAGCAAGAATGTAGAACAACCCGTTCATGCATTCAAAGAGAAAGACGTGGAGACGCTCATGGACAGGTCGATACCAACCAGAAAGGAAGCGTTGCTGACTGATGCTCTGCTCGATAGGATGGTGATAGATGACAGGGAGTCAATCAACCAACTCCAGCTAGACATTGCGGGCTTACGCGGTGAAGTCGGCAAGGTCTCAATGGCTGTGAGTCAACTGATGGAGGGTCAGCGAGAGATCCTTGCCATGCTCCGTGAAGGGACAAGAACAGCAGCAAATGTTGAACAATTGGGAAAGAAGATTGGAATTGTTTTTAGCTCCGTTCAAGAAAGCCAGAAGACAATGAAGAAGATGGGCGAGAAAGTTGATCTACTTTACGCCAGATCTGCCATAGGAGACCCGAAGTCTGTGATGCTAGGGCCCAGCACCCCAATCATGACGCCCATATACCCAGTGATAACTCCCTCAGCCAGTGTCATATCAGATGATGGATGCTTCGGGGACCTCTGAGCACATTGTGATTGTGATAGTGATTTGTTTGTTGTGTGTTTTTTACCTCCTGGCACCACTTTCTCTTGCTGGATCTGACCTTGTTTGGTTGGTGGTGTTAGGTTTATTTTACTTGGTTGTCTTTTAGTATTTTTATATTGTACTTGCATATTGACTTGTACTTTATTATGTTTTCCTTTTATTATTTTCTTGCATTTGGGTATATACTGGGGTTGTAGTTGGGCAGTTGCTGTTTTGGTGATGTGTTGTACACTGCCCAGAGTTCCCTATGAGAAAATCAGGTGGTCAATAAGTAAAATAAATAAATAAATAATCTTTGATTAAAAAATAAAATACAATAAAATAAAATAAGCAGAGTCAGACCTGGTTAATGTAATACCTCGCACAGGGGTGTCCAAACTTTTTGCAAGGAGGGCCAGATTTGGCAAGGTGAAAACATGTGGGGGCCGACCATTCAGCCGCATTTGGCCCCTGGGCCGGACTTTGGACAAGTCTCTATAACATGCAAGGAGGAAGGGAGGATGATGCCAGGGGCGGGTAGGCTGGGAAGGTGGCTTGGTGGGGGTGGACAGAGGTCGGGAGGGCAGGCAAAACACAACACTGCAAGCTGATGCCTCCATCTGGTATGGGGAGGGGCCAGCTGGTGGGGATGCATGTCAGGCTGAGCCGGTGGGGAGAAGAGGCCGCGGGCCACTCGAGATTGGTAAACGGGCCGCATTTGGCCCCCGAGCCTGACTTTGGACATGCCTGACCTAGCATCTTCAGGAAGAACTAGGACAGAAGTCTGGCTGGAACTCTAGAGAGCCACAGCCAACCAGCACGTACAATGCCTATGAGGGAGCTTTTTGTGTTCCTGTTGCAGATAAGATTAAGAAAAACTCTAATAGTAGCAACTAGTAAAAAAAACAAAAGTATGCTGCTTTTATGATTTGGTAGATTTAGATATAACGCTTTGATCTTTGATCTCAAGGCTTGCATGAGGAAAACTAGTGAGATGGAAACATAATGGGGCCAGGGCCATGAGAACACAGATCCTCTAGGCAGGAGGATGCATGGCCATTTTTTCAGACTTGCGTTTTCTTTTCCCTCTACTTCCCTCTCCAAACAACTTAGGGAACCAATGCTAACCAACGGGGATGGCATGTGAAAGAGGTTACTGCTTCTATTGGAGCGGTGGCGGGGGGATTGATGGTCACCTTCTTACACATATTTGCAGTGATTCCAGAACCATTGAGCAGTTCTCCAAAAGAGGTAGTGGTGAATTCAGTGACAGGCTGCTTGGTAGGCTTTGACATTGCAGGCTTGGCCTTCCTGCTCCTGGCTAGCTTAGCTATGAATGAGGTGGAGGATGTCCTTCTTATATATCGAGGTTGTTTCCTTTTCCAGATGGTTGACAGTCCCTGGCTACCGAGGGTCAGAGCTCTACAGAAGCTGTCCTGGGAAGGAAGCTTGAGCTTGTCCTGCGTGCTTCAGAGAGAACCAGGGATACTTATCTGTCTTCTATGTGCAGGTGAGGCACAAGGGAACTCTCCAGGACATGCTGGGAGAGGAATGTCATCTTGGCTGTTTATAGGAACCTGTTTTAGATGTTTTTGTGCCATTTAATCTTCTCTTGGATGGAAATTAGATATGGGAATGTTTGTTGAAATGTGCGTGTTTGAATACCCAGGACAGCCTAGAGCTGACTTCCTTTGATGGCATTAAAATTGGCATTGTAGGGAATCACTGTATTTTCCCCAAGGGGTGAACGGTGTAATTAATATGAACATTTATTTAAAGCACAAGCGGATAAACAGGGAATCGGATCCATGACATGAAGACACAATATAATAAAAATCAGAGGAAAATCAGTGAATTTCTGACAATACAATGCAATGATGAAATGGAAAGTGCAATGCAGTATTAAAGTATTATTTATTTTTTTTTATTTATTTAAAATATTTTTACCCTGCCCTTCTCCTTAAAAGAACCCAATATGGCTTATATCAGTTAAAAGATAATATAAAAGATAAATAACAGTGAGTATATAGATACTAAAAAGGATCAAACAAATACCATACAAAAGCAATAAGCAAAACAAAAACGCATTAAGGTGCAATAATTCATTAAAAACATTACCTGGGCTTCCAGTAATTCATGGAAAGCTTGCTTGAAGAGAAATGTCTTTACGTGCTTGTGGAGTCCAGCTGCCTGCTCAAGAGAGGAATGCTATCTTATGAGTAAGTGCCAGGCGGTGAAAGCTCACGATGTTCCCAGCTGTTTAGCAGTCACTGACCTAAATATTGTGGTGGTGTTGGTGAGGCATACAGCTACCTGTTTTAAGGAATGGGCCCCTGAAGACTTGAGGAAATGTTCAGGAGAATTGATCCAGATGGAAAAATCAGAAGGAAAAACTATAAGAAAAAGAAATGAAATCTCTCTCTCTCTCTCTCTCTCTCTCTCTCTCTCTCTCTCACACACACACACACACACACACACACACACACACACACACACACACACACACACACACACACACGTGTGTGTGTGTGTGTGTGTGTGTGTGAGAGAGAGAGAGAGAGAGAGAGAGAGAGAGAGAGAGAGTTGGGGGAGAGGATTTCTCAGAAGGACTAATCTAACTCATGGTTAAATATATTTACCGTATTTATTTATTCAAATTAAATACCATCCCATGCAACACACTCTCTGGTCAGTTTACACTAAAGAAAACTAAAGTTTCTATCAAGTCACACGAAGAAACCCCCCCCAAAAAAAATTTCCAGAACAGTAAAAACTTGTAAAAGTAAATATCACATGAGAAAATGTAACCTGTAAAGATTTTCACTCTGAGCCTGAGTCCTTTCTCCTAAGCAGCAATAGCTGTTTGTTCCACTGATGTCACTATGATTTTCCTACCTTCCAACTGGTTTATTTACCTGCACCTCTAAAATTCATTCTTGTGTTGATAGATGACAAAACTGCATTGCACCATCCTTCTTTATTCACAGAAGGTAAATCATCCTTTTGTCCTGCAGCACATGATGTAATTACTGTATAGCATCTTATCAGGGCACACTGTGGGCCTGGAGCCACTGAAAGTATCCAAACTTGTAGCTTGTCCGTACTGTTCCTTTGTCTTCAGAGCTTTGTTGCCACAGCAATCATGTCTCTCCTTTTTTGGCTCATTCCATTGTGCAAAATATAGGCTGGGAATTTGCCAACAACTCTTTTGGCAACAGGAAATAGTCAATTGTGCTGTGTATGAAACAAATCAGATTTCCTCGATTCCATTCCATGTGCAGGACATTCCACCCAGGCAATTTGCCATATTGTACAGTATTTCCATAGACCATGTCAGGCCAAATGCCGTAGAATCATGAATTTGGAAGGGGGCTTACAACCCCCAGCTCAAGGCAGGAGCAAAAATCATAGGATATCCACCAGCGGGGTTGTCTAAATTTCTCTTGAATGCCTCCACTGTTGGAGCACTCACCAGGTCATGGGTTCCATTGCTGTACTGCTCTAACAGTTAGGAAGTTTTTCCTAACAGTCAGCTGATAGCTGGGTTCTCTTCATTTGAGTCCAGTAATGTGTATCCTGCATTCTGGGCTGATCAAGAACAGATCCTGTCCCTCCTCTGTAGGACAGGTTTCAATTCTTTGAAAAGTGCTATCCGTCTCCTTTTCCCAAGCCTAAACATGCCCAGTTCTTTCAGTCTTTAAGACTTTGTTCCCACTCCCCCAGTCATCTTTGTTGCCCTCCTCCAAACTTGTTCCAATTAGTCAGCATTCCTCTGGAATTACAGTGTGATCTGATCTTTCTCTTTGTCAAGCATATTGACAAATATAATGTGCCTAAAATAATAACACCCAGAATTCTGAGATTTCATGTCTTTATTGAACACACTCATTCAAAATGCTAGTGGGAAAAGTAAGTGAACCCTTGAGTTGAGCTCAAAAAAGCCAACTGGAGTCACGTGTTAGCACACCTGGAGTAGAAAATGAGTTTGGAGGTGTGAACTCGCGCTACAGTATGATAAAAACCACTCAAGCCTGTTGAGTATGCTCTGCCCAAGAAGGATCTGTTTATGTGAGCCATGCCTTGCCAAAAAGAGCTTTTGGAGGATCTACGATCAAGAATTGTCTATTTACAGAAAGTTGGAAAGGATTACAAAGTGATTTCAACGACTTTAGAAATTCACCAGTCCACAGTTAGGCCAACTATCTACAAATGGAAACACTTTGGGACTGCAGCTATTCTTATCAAGAAGTGGGAACCCAGTCAAATTTCTCAAAGAGCAGACCCATCAATGAGGTAAAGAAACAATCCCTAGTGATAGCCAAAGACCTGAAGGCATCATTGGAACTGGCTAACATCTGTGTTCATGAGTCTACAATACCTAAAAAAACGAACAAGCAAGGTGTCTATAGCAGGACACCAGGAAGGAAGCTGCTGCTTACTAAGAAGAATATTGCTGCCTGCCTGAATTTTGCGAAAGAGCAGATTGACAATCTACAGCGGTATTGGCAAAATGTTTTGTGGACTGATGAAACAAAATTGAACTATTTGGAAAGGACACACAGCACTATATATTTGCATTAAAAGGGCACTGCATGATTTGGGCCTGCTTTGCTGCATCAGGGCATGGCCAGCTTGCAGTCATTGAGGGGAAGATGGATTCCCAAATGTGTCAAAATATTATTCAGGATAATATGAGAAGGTCCGTATGCCAGCTGAAACTCCATAGAAGTTGGGTGATGCAACAGGACAGTGACCAAAACACCAGAGCAAGTCCACCACAGAATGGCTTCAGAAAAACAAAATCTGCCTTTTGGAGCGGCCAAGTCAGAGCCCCAACCTCAACACATTATGGATGTTATGGAATGACTTGAAGAGAGCCATACACATGTGATGTCTAAAAAATATGACAGAGCTAAAGCAGTTCTGCCAGGATGAATGGGCTAAAATTCCTCCTGAACGATGTGCCGGTCTGATCCACAGTTACAGGAAGTGCCTGCTTGAGGCTGTTGCTGTCATGAGGGTCAACTGATTCCAATGGTTCACTTACTTTTCCCACTAACACTTTGAATGATCTTCAATGAGATCAGGTCACGTTGTATGACACATTAATGGTGGATAGAGATGGGCACAAATTGAAAAAATGACATTTCGGTTTTTCATTGCAGGTCCGTTTCGGTTAGTTTTCATTTTTTGTGATTTTTTTGGAAAAACTTTTGTTTCGTTTTTCGTTTTTACCCGCTTTTTGCACGACTTAAGGCATTTCCGCACGCGGACGTCCCCCAACGCCCCAGACCAGAGGGAAAACACTAAAAAAAAAATGATGCCGGCAGAGACACAGTATAGACTAGGTACGCAGGGAGGCTACAAAGGCAACGGCGGGCATTGCCCAGGGTGTAAGGCAGCTGCAGGGTGACTGCACTGCAGGGCAGGGGAGGGTACTCACCAAGAGGTACGCATGCACACAGGGAGGCTGCAAGAGAAATCTTTTCTTTCTCTCCCCTAAGAGCCAGGCTGCAGCCAGCAGGAACACAGAGACACACACCTGCCTGGCTGGCCTAAAGTAACAAGTCGCAGAGACAGCAATCCCACCCTAAATCCCACCGCAGACTGCAAGGAGGACGGGGGCTGCCAAAGCTTTTTATGCCGTCTGTGGCTGCCACACCTACCCAGTCTGCAACCTGGGCATGCTATTGGTTGAAATTGTCAAAGAATTTACATGATCCTATCACATGGCTTGCATCCATCTTGTGGCTGGAATCCATTTTGTGTCATCCTTAAAGGGAAAAGAAAAAAATACATTGCGATGGGAGAAAGACAAAAACAAACATTTTAAGGACCGCAACCCCCGGTAGGTAATAATTTCAAATAATTATCACTGCATTTTTACGGATGTCCAGGGCATTTTAATACCAAAGAAATCAATATCAGGCATCTGGGAGCCATTTTGGGTCAATGTCCCCTAACTCCCCTTAAAGGGGGAAAATACAGTGATATGAAAAAATACATAAATGCACGTTTTAAGGACCCCAACCCCCCTGGTAGGTATTATCAGGAAGAATAAATAATTATCGCTGGGTTTTTATGGGTATTCAGGACGTTTTTTAACATTTAAAAACAGCTCATTTCATTGCGTGTTGCCATTAACGAAAATGAAACATAACGAACCTAATTTTCGTGGTTCTGTTCTGTTCGTTCCAATTTCATCACAATTTTCATTATTCATTTCCTTACGTAACAAAATGAATAACGAATAACGGAACGACATTTTTTTCCGTTTCTTGCCCATCTCTAATGGCAAACACCATGGAATTCTAAAAGGTCCACATACTTTTGTATGTGAGAGTCTAGAATGAGGAAGGTGAGTAAGATGATGATGGGTGCTATTTTGCTGGGACTGCTGCCTATCTCACATTCAAGTTCTAAAAGGAGAAATTCCCAGGAACCCATTAGCTCTAGTGACAGATGCAGCACTGGGGCTGATTGTAAGAGGAATTCTATGCGTGCTGAAATGTGCTTTTAACCTCAATTTCAAGGCTATATCCTGGCAACTGAACACAAGTTCTGAGACTAATCCTTAGGGAGCTCTAGTGCTCAGATAACACTCAGGCTTTAGGGTTGTTTTGTTTTGTTTTTGCATAGATGTCTCTATCCTTTGACTGAGTAGCAGTGTATGAAAGAAAGTGGGGAAAAATACTTCAGAGCTGAGGCTATTTCTTGGCGATGTATCTCATTTAAAAACAGAAGGTATGTGTTTCTCTGCAATACTAAATCTACAGGACTCAGGAGGGTAGAACTTCTATTCAGACTAACTATAATTCTGCAAGAGCACGCAAGCATTCTAATTCTGCAGGTTATGCATACCTATTACCTGCCAGTGAGTCTTCAGGTATTGACTTTTCACCTTGTGTCTGAATTTACTCACAAACTTCATGGGTTGTTTCATCTCACTTAATTTGAGGGCTTCCACTCTTATTTCCCCATGCCTTGCAATTAATTATTTCTTGTTCCCAGCTAGCCTAATAAGGACTTCTGGAGAACTCAGAAGCTTGCAATGCACACTAATGTGGAATGACAGTGGGTTGGAATAAAGATATCGTCTACTTGAGTCAGGCTTGGATCTTATTTCACGGGACTTTTTTTTTTAACTTCCAAGGACTATTGTGCTCAAAATGCCAAGGCAGAGCTCTTTCCGTGGCTACTTGCCTAAGCTTCTTCTAGATCTCTCTCTCCTCACCCCACCCCCTGCCCTATTTGTAAAGGTTTTTGGGCATATCTTCTTCAGATAAAGGCTGGAAGAGTGTCAAACAAAGGAGAAGAGTAGATTCAAGGTCAGTAGACCATCCATGGCAACAAAATGAAAGATGAGGTATTGCAGTACGTATGTGCCTGTCTGCACTCTGTGTTGAGAGAGGTCATTCGGGGCTTGTCTAAAGTATATGATCACCCCCATCTCTCTCTGTCTGTGTTCTACAGAGAGAGAGAGAGAGAGAGAGAGAGAGAGAGATCTTATGTATGTAAAATAAAGTCTTGAAAAAAGCACAGGGATAAATTGTGGAGTGGGAAGAATATGGGAAGAATGAGAGGATTTTAAAATGAAAAGGGTGCTGTGCAACTGAGATTTCAGAGATAGAGTCCAAGGACACATTAAAGTTGATATGTGGATCATAAAGTGAACTACCCTCCTCCTTTAAGCCAGGTGGAAGCTGATTACCATGAATAATCTTGGTCCCCCCAGAAACCCCCACCCCATCGGGCATACAGCAAGCTTCTTTTGTGTTGCAAATCACTCTCTAAATTTTATTTTGGTTATATTGATGGGGTTACCTCCGCAGTGCAAACCCTTTGCTCAAAATACTTTTTCAGTCCTTTTCACTTGTCTGTTGTCTTGCTGGTGAATTACACAGCAATACTTAGCTCTGTCAGTGTCACATTGTGAGTTTTTTCTTTTACCCCTTGGGTGCTATTTATGCTGTTTGAACAGACAGTTATGCAGTGTGATTCTGAAGCATGTGCAAAATGTATATTTTCTTTGCTATAATATGATTAGTATTGTGTGTTGCTACTACCGTCACACTACATTAAAAAGATCTACAGGTATCTAACTTGTATAAAATATGGCAATTCATATTTATCTGATTTTATAGTTTGGTGCCTTTTGCTCCATACATTTCTCTGGACTTTTAGAAGGAAATGGGAGAATAGTAAGAAGATAAGTGAGTTCGTTCAATCCTAATTAATGAAGTGAATGGGAATAACCTGGGGGGGGGACTTAATAAGCAAATTTAACTTTTGTAAATGGCATCATGATGCTGAGGACTGTGTAATGCCAATGATTTGCTATTTTTGAATTACTAGACAGTGAAATAGCAAGAGAGTTTCTTTACAAATCTGAGTGTAGGCACAATGAATACAGATACATTGGTCAGAGTAATGTCATATGGATATGCACATACAATATTCTGGTTCTAGTAAATACATATATCAGAGATGGTGAACCTTTTAGAGACCGAGTGCCTAAACTGTGATTCAAAACCCACTAATTTTTCACAAAGTGCCAATACAGCCATTTAACCTGAATACAGGTGGCTGTGAAGGGGTGATGTCAGGTGCCCACAGAAAGGGCTCTGAGTGTCACCTTTAGCACCTGTGCCATAGGTTCGCCAACACTGTTATATATTCATGTCCACATAGTGTTTGTCTCACTTGGTGGTGGGGTCTGCTATTCTTGTTTTGGCCTTCCACTTGGCATGGTCATGGGCTAGGTCTGGGTGAACCTGAGACAACTTCATGTCGTTCTCAAGGGTGCTCAGCCAGTGTTATTTTGGTCATCCCCTTGGTCAGGATCTGCTGACCTCCAGGGTGAGAGCCTTTTTAGCCAGAGTTTCCTCATGGGCATGCAAGATGTGTCTACAACACCGCAGTCGGGCTTCATGCATCTTGTCAGCGATTGATGCAATGCCATAATTTGATCAGATGACATCATTGTGCACACAATCATTTTGTGTAAGGCTGGAGGTCCATCGGAGCATCTTCGTCTCCATAAAACCAAGGCGACATCCATGTCCTAGAGCGCAACAGGTCGTACAATGGTGGGATAGATCTTTGACTTTAAATGGTCACTGATCTTTTTATCACACATGATGCTTGATGTTGTACGCCATTTTTGCCAGGCACTGTTGATCCTTGATATGACTTCCCGATGCAGACTCCTAACCAAAGTATTTGAACTCTTCAGTTCTCGATACGTCAATACCATCAATTTAGATCGTACCCCATTCATTTGAGTCAGTCAGATTGTGAGGGTTTGATTCTTTCTAGCGTCGGTTCCAATCCATGACATACTTCAAAGTCAACTTTAGTATATTCTTCAGAATGATTTTTATTTATATTGTTTAAATTAACATCAACTGAACTGGAACGAACAGTACTCTCAGGCACTTGTGGTACATTTCTTGGAAAGGTTACATTAACTTAATGAAATAAAGGTTCTTCTAACAACAAACAATATGGCGTACTTTCTTTAGAGGGAAGATTTAAAAATAGGGGCAATGGTGCGTCCCGCAACAGGGATGCCTGGCCCCCTGGGCCATGGGATTCTTGACCTTGCCCTTGTTCCATCCTGGTCCAAATCTATCCCGTTCTCCAGGCCACTTTACTGGTCTAACTTGGACAGACCAAGTAAATTCATCAGAGTCCTTCACTTTAAAACAATCACCCTCATATCTTCTCTCCCTCTCCTCAGTCCGAGTGCCAACCGCCTTCAACGAACTCTCCCAACTGTCAGTTTTCTTATCTAGCTCCGCCCAACCTTCCACCACCTCATCACGCGCCACCCAAACCTCTTCATCCTCTTCTGTCACCCTTAATGCCTCGCGTTCTCCTTCCCTTATTGCTGGTCTCATTCTTTATTTAACTCCCCATCTACTTTTGATACTTCTAATCCTTTTATGCCCACGGATAAATCATTAACATTTCCCTTCTCGATCTTCTCTTGTTCTGTTCCTTTCAATCCAGACGTCTCACTCTTAATTTCGCCTTCACACAGATATTCTAGCTTCCTCACATTAAGGTGCAGGCGAAACCTCACAGACGGTAACTCCATTTTGGGCTCGGCACTCAAGATCTGCCTTATTCTCCAACGTAATCATGACATCAGCACAAAGGAGCATCCAGGGCACTGGATTCTGCAGATCATGAGTGACTGTGTCCATAACCAGAACGAAAAGAAGGTGGGAGAGTGCAAAAATCTTTCAATGTACTCACACAGCAGTCTGCACATGGCTCTTCAGCGATTCCTAGAGCAGTTTGACCCAACAAACAAGGTCCTCTGGGACTCCATGACATTGTAGTGCATACCAGATGACATCATGGGGGACTCAGTCAAATGCTTTCTCAGGGTCAAGGAATGCTGCATGCACTGTTTCTGTTTCTCACTGTGTTTTTCGAGTATCCTCTGGGCAGCATGGATTGCATCTGTTGTTCTGCAGTTCTTGAGGAAGCCAGCTTGATTGGCACTTAGACTGTGGTGTGGAATTGTGCATTAATGACTTTCTCAAATATTTTAAGAGTATGTGAGTGCTATCAAATTGGACTGTAGTTGGTGCATTTGGCAGGGTTCCCCTTCTTATTCCAGATTGGCATTGTTGTGCTATGTTTCCAATCATCGGGTATTTTCTTCTCCAGCAAAGTCTGGGATTACAAGTGAATTTTCAAACATCTTCACTAGAACCACCTCAGGCAATTACATTCATCAGGATTGCCCTCATTTCTTATCAAGCTCTGGCTCACCTTCCTGATGACAGATGCACAAAGATAGGTTCTCTCCCACCTTCCTTTTTACCCAGCGTTACTGTCACCGCCCACAGAGTGCAGCACTTGTTAGAACCTTATGGCATCTACCGTTGCAGTAATTCAACATGCCCTCCTGAACATGCATTCTCTTCAGCCATGGTATTTTACCATCTTTGACCCCATGGTCAACCCCCCTCATAATCATCAAGGGTCACAGCGGAGTTGGTATAACAAATTACCAGGTTGGATTCTGTTCATAACCTGGAGCTTGATGGTGAGCTAAGCAACTGAAAGTGATAGGTTTGAGAGGAAAAACTGCAACACCTGCAACAAAAATTCTACCAAAAGGGGGGGGTACTATATGTTCCAGTGGGGGAGACAACATGGAAACCTGTCACTGGCTGTCACAATAAATAGGGGCAGTGCATAACTAATATGTTTAAAATGGTGAATTGTGGAAACATTTTGGGGAAAAAAACCAATCAACCACAGCTGGAGAAGTAACAAGGCAGTTATTATGTTCTGTTATTTCTTTGCTAGAAAAAAGGGGGCACCTAAATCATGACCAGTATCCTCTTACCCTCCTTCTTTGTGCTCAGTGCTGCACTGTGGGGCTTTTCTGGGGTTTGTACAGAAATAAGTCGTCTGCCTTCATGTGTAAGCCTTAAGTCCTACCGAAAACAGCAGGAGCAATGTCTGACTTGCACAGTGGCAAACTGGAGAGCACAGGAGCTCCACAACAGGTGTGATAGGGTTCACCCACAGGGAGCAGGGGGCTCATCCGGGACATTGCACTGCACCGTGTCTGTGGAGCCTGAAATAGATTCTCTGCATTGCCAAATGGTAGGGGGAAGAATTTCTTGGGAGGAAGCCCTATAGCAAAGGGAAACTGCCAGTTTTTCCATATGCTAGTTGCCCTTCCTTTTTTATGTTCCACTCAAGAAAGACCTCAAGAGAGGGATATGACTCAGGCTCTCTGTATGAGATCCCAGGCTTTATCCATGTTGTGGGGGCTCCTGTCAATAGATGGTAGACGGGCCATTTGACTGAGATGGTTAAAAAAAAACCCCAACACCCAACACCCCAATTCTGCTGAGATTGTGCCCTTTATAAACAGTGACTGCCACCTAGAAACCAGGGTTGGTTTGGGGGTCTACAAGCAATCAACTCACATGGATTTCTTCTTGCACTTTTAGGTTCCACTTGGACTGTCTGCTAAGACCAGAAAGCTTGCTGGTGACATGATGTCTTCTTCAGGCCTGAAGTTGGGGACAAAGCAGCTCCTGACAAAGCAGCCTCACTTTTGAAACTCCCATCATCTTCCCTGAACAGAGTATGGAACACACAGAACATTTAGAGGACTGTGCAGTGCAACATAAACCCATGTGACTAAGGGAAGGGATGCAGACACTGATGGGACGTGGCCTATCGGGATGGAGCCTCCAGACGACCCAGTCCCCTTCTACCGGGAATACCACAATAACAATATAATTTCTCTGCACTACAACTACACAGGAAAGCTCAATGCCAGCAAATACAAAGGCAGCCTCAAAGCCGATGCCATTGTCTTCTTGGTTGTGTGTGTCTTCATTGTGGTGGAAAACCTAGTGGTCCTGCTAGCCATCTGGAGGAACAAGAAGTTCCACTCGCCCATGTATTATCTCATTGGGAATCTGACTCTGTCCGACCTACTGGCCGGAGTGGCCTACACGGCCAACATCGTCATGTCTGGGCCCACAACCCTCAAGCTGACCCCTGCCCAGTGGTTTCTGCGGGAAGCTGGGGTCTTTGTCACTCTTGCTGCCTCTGTCCTCAGCCTCCTTGCCATCGCCATTGAGCGGCACATCACCATGGTCCGCATGAGACTCTACCATGGAGACAAGAAAGGGCGGATGTTTTTGCTTGTGGGTGCCAGCTGGCTGGCCTCCATCTTGCTGGGCGTGCTTCCAATTCTGGGCTGGAACTGCATGGACAAGCTCCCAGAATGTTCGACGGTGCTGCCCCTCTATTCTAAACATTACGTCCTGTTCTGCATCACCATTTTCTTGGCCATTCTGATTTCCATTGTGGTTCTCTATGCCCGCATCTACCGCATGGTCAAATTCAATGGGCAGCGCCTGGGCACCCTCCGCAAGGGCATGCTCAAGAAGTCCCAGAAGTATATGGCCCTGCTGAAGACCGTGACCATTGTGGTGGGCACGTTCATCGCCTGCTGGCTACCCCTTTTCCTCCTCCTCCTGTTGGATGTGGCCTGCCAGGCTCAGGCTTGCAGCATGCTCTACAAGGCAGACTATTTCCTTGGCTTGGCTATGATCAACTCCCTCCTTAATCCTATCATTTATACCCTCACCAGTAAGGACATGAGGCGGGCCATTTTCAGGTTGCTCTGCTGCCTCTTGGTGATCGCACCAGGCACGGAAGACCGACAAGCCAAGCACTTTGGTTTTCCCATCCTGGAGGGCAGCACCAGCAAGTCAGAGCGCTCTTCACACCAGCAGGAGGAGCCTAATAACACTATTATGTCAGTGGGGAACACCACCCCGACAGCCATCAAGGCCTTGGTTCTAAAAGCCACTTACTGAAGTCCTTGGTGTACCCTGTGGTGGGCAACAACACTGGGGCATAGGCAGGCAGCAGGAGAGCAGAGGCTCAAATTACGAGTCTCACCTGAATCGGGACTGAAGATCTGTGAGCAATGCCGTGGCAGCATTTGTAGGAGTCCCATGGAGGGCTTGGGAGGAAGTAAGGCAGAGAATTGGTGGGGATAGGCAAAAAACCTGGTCAGTACAGATTCCTGAGTGGAACAGGACCTGGCTGTGATTTAGATAAAGACAGGCCTAAATCGGGAGCTCAGCCAGACAGTCTTGGTGCATGGACCTGTTTGGGATCTGGGAAGAAGAGATTGTCCCATTTTCCTTTGCAACTTTTAAGTCATTCATCCTCTTGGTTGTTCCTGACAGCAGGTATGCAAAATCAGGGCTGCATAAAGTGAAGAGACCTTGCCAGGTCCTTCATTAACACTGATTGACTAGATAGGGCTCCCAGAAAATGTGAAGGCAGATAGGAGTGAACTGTTGTCAAGATACCTATTTTGGAAAAGGCCATTTTCATTGTGGTTTCTTTCTCTTGCATTTTCTTCAGACAAGTTTTCCTCCTTCATGCAGACGTGGGTCCTTAATCCTTGCGCTGCTAGCAAGTGTCCAGATGTTGTGGCACTGGCTCCCAGAATGCAGGCCAGGGCTGCTGGAGCCACCGTTTAACAACATCTGCTGATCTGCTCACTGACCCTACAGACATTATAATCTTCAGTTGGTTTAATTTAGACCAGATTGGCTCTCCCCCATTATAAAATGGAAGCCTGAACTATGTATCTATGAGAGTATATCAGTACTGTATGTGAGTTTATATTGGATCAGTTCCAGTCTGGGTTTCAGACCTGTATTATTTTATCAAGTGCTTTGCTTTTCAAAATGTTTCTACTATGTTTTCCTAATTACTTTTTTTCTATTTTATTTTTATAACATGATTTCATTGGACATTGGTTTGGGAACTGTGTTGGGTTGAAAACGAAAAATAAATGCATTTAATAAAAAATACAATGACAAAGTTAAATTGAAAGTCTTTTTGCACCAAAACTTTCAGTTAAATGCATTTTATATATTGATATATGTATTAATAACAGTTGTCATATTGGCATTTGGATCTGTTTAGTGAACATAGTAGGGCTTCAATAATATAATCATATATTATGTAATTATAATATATAATATACACAAACACAGTTGGCATTCTGATAACATTGAGAAGTAGATCCTGCCAAGAATGTCCAATTTTTGTGTACATCGTAGAAAAACCAATTCTGCTACCTTCCGGTTATGTTATAAATGGAAGAGAAAATGGTGACCCAAATGTCTGAAGCAAAAAAAACTTCCATACGAGAAAAGGCTACAGTTTTTGATGCTTTCTAGTTTACAGCATCTGCATGGAAATGCATTATTTATTTAAAATAATTATACCCTGCCTTCTTAAGAGGACCCAAGGCAGCTAATAAACACAAGTTCTTCTTCCTCCAGTTGAAGGACTGTGGCAGGTTTCTAGAAGCTGTCCTGTCTTTTACCATAGAAGAATACAAACGTATGTAAGAGTGCCACTACACAAGAGAAATTTGACTTCATTCTCTTTGAAGCCTCATCATGGAGTTTGAATTTCCCTGGGTCTCTCTGAATTAAATGGCCACTCATGGAGAGGAGGAAATTAGCTAAATGGCCTTGTTTTCAGCTTGTTAACATACCTCTGTAACTATTCCTGTAGCTTATTGTTGCTACAAAAGAGCTACTAATAAGCTGCAAACAAGCACAGATTGTTGATTTCCTCCTCACATTACCTTTTCTCATTCTTTATAACTTTCTCTTTCTCTCTAGGTGCTCTAGTACAACAGCATCAAAACCTAGCTGTTTTTTAAAACAAGTGTATATAAAAAAAGAAAAGAAATAGCATATTGTGCTCTGGAGAGAATAGTGACAAGTGGAGGTGTCAGTTTCTTCATTGGTTCGAGCAAATACACTGCATGAACTCATGCAAATGTTTCTGATGTAAAAAAGTAGATAAAAGTAGAGGAAAAAACTACAGATATAGAGGGGATTCTAGATTAATGAGCATTTCCATTTATGTCATGTGGTCATTTTTTACCAAAGTAGGGACACCCTCATAAAAGTAAATTAAAAACCCAATACTAGGGAGCAGCACTAATGTCCCATAGCTGGAACTACCCAGAGAAAAGTTTTGATCTATTCAACCAATATGCCTGTTTCTGATTCCTAGACAACAAAATGGCTGGTTGCCATTCTTTCTCACATCTAATACTGACATTGATTCCTTAGTTCACTTCATCTGCCTGCAATTTTACCCATATGCTCTCAACTGAACCAAGATGTCAAGTTTGTTTTGGCAGGGAAGGGGATTTACAACTTAAGACTCACAGATGACCCCCCCACTTAATTCATACTAGTGACTTGACTTGCAGTTTTTTTTTCCCAAAGACTGACTGAACTTCCAAACTGACCCACTGTTTTACTTGTTGTGTTGTCAAGGCCCCATTCTATGATGAAATAAAACACACACTAAATGAAGCAGCAGCTTCTTAAGTCACACCAGCGACCTGACTTGGACTCCACTTGCAGCTTCTTCCAAACACTTGTACTAGACTTGCTAGCTGAGTTCTTTGTATGTATGTATGTATGTATGTATGTATGTATGTATGTATGTATGTATTTATTTATGTATTTCTTGCTAAAGTCAAGTTGTCAAGTCCCCATTCTTTTGGGAAAGAAACCATACCCTACACAAAGCAGCAGCTTTAAACAAACACTCAGGTGAAGTGCAGGAGAGGTGAGGCAGGCAAATGGCAGAGGAGAAGGTAGGATGGGGAGAGAGGGATGGAAGGAAGCTTTTCTGAGCGGACCGGTCAAAAAGTGCCATGTTCTCAATGCCTTAGAAGAATGATACCCTGCACCCAAGTAGCAAAACTGGGCCACCTAGTGGTATGTAGTTCTATTCACACATAACAGTGAATTCCCAATATGGAAATCCACTCGGCATGGTAGGAAGCGAAAACTACATTAAGCGAAGTATGAAAAATGGCATATAAAAATCGATATATCGACGAACCTAACGGTTTTATTTTATTTTTTAAAAATGGTGCAGAACGGCAAAAAATGAATGCACTTTGATGCGGCATTACCCCATGAGGTCACATAAATTTCGTAACAATATAGTGTGACCTTGGGGACGCAGGAACAGCAACAAAACCAGAAGACCAACAAATTATGTTACGGATTATTGCGGTACAAAATGGATGTGAAGTAATGGCCTTGGCTGATTCTGAGCTCAAGGGTAGGCTGGGTAAGTGGGGGAGGCAGGGAGGAGCACTGCTTACAACTGCTCAGCCTCCCCAAACCCTAGCATTATTGTTTCAGTTTTGGCCGGCAACTTCTCCCTGTAATCCAAAATGAGGCACATTATAAGGTAGATATCAATTATGCTGTTAATACAGAACCATGGTGAATTGCCAAGATGTTTGCACAACTATGCTCTCTCTCCAGTACATGAAACATGTAATATAAAGCGTGTTAGGAAACTATTATGAAGGCTTCATAGAACACTTTATCAGAGATCTGTTAAGTAGACAGTCCACTCAAAACATTTTATTTGTGTGCAGTGGGGTGGGAAATTAAATTTAAAAAATACTCTTGGTAAAAAAGTAAAGTAACCTCTGTTTGAATGTGTGGGTATGTTTTGTGCTGTTAGAAAACAAACATAGTGCCCCTGTAACATCTTTCACTAACATTGGATGGTGACTGCCCCAAACTGCATTAAAATATGTTCAAACCTTACTGTTTTAACAATGAAGTTTGTATAAATATACAGTATTTTATAGTCTAAATATGTACTCTTGAATTTTGAAGTATCCAATTATTTCTTTTACAAAGTAGTTTTGACTACAAGTAGGCATAAAAGAATGCTTGAAAGAGGTTTTCTACATACAGCAAAGCCGAGCCATTTCAGTTGGAGTATCTGCAATCCTTATTTCACTGAAACAAGAAAATCACTGTTCTGAAAGCAGCTTGTTTCTTTGCCTAAAAAGGGAGATTATACCAGGAAAACTTAGTAATTAAAAAAAGGGTAATCACTGAAAAAGGGTAATCACCGTATTTGGTAAGGCTAGCAAGTTTTGCAACAGCAATGCAAATTACAGACATTAAACTGTTGAAAATGTGGTGCCGAATTTTAACTATATTGAACAAGTTTTTTCAAGGGACTCTTGAACTGTTTAGGAACCCAGAATCAAACTCGAAGAAATAATTTTTGCATGACTACAAAACTGAAAGGGCATGGATGAATTAACAAAGAAGAGGCTAATCCAACCACAACACACTAGAAATTTGGGGTTTTGTCATTTTACTTGATATGAACGAAACCTATTTTGTTTCTTTTCCATTTGATTTCTATTAAATACGTCAGGTTAAGGCTGTTGCACCAATTGTACTGGTATAAATATTATGAGATAGAAAGCACTATTACCCATAATTTGATGCTATTCTAAATATGTGTTTGGAGAAAGACTTAGACCAAAGACTTGGACCTGGACCCAAATACGTATTTTGGAGACACTTTTTGAGTAGTCTCCATTCTTGATCCTGGAGTCCATCTGGCTGACTCCTCTTCAACAAATGTGCTCGAAGGAAAGGCAGAAACTGAGTGCATGAGATGGCGTGTTCGAGGCTTACAGCCCCCGTTTCCTAAGCATGATTATGGACGTTTAGGGCGTTTATACACGACCCCTAAGCTCCGCTGCAAATGGCTGCAAGCTCCAGACAATAAAAATGTTTACCCACCAGCTCCGGAGTTTGCAGAGCACTTAATTTCTTTCTTTAAAGAACAGTATAAAGCCCCTCTGCGGGGAAGTGGGCGCGGTCGGTCCAAAGCAATGAAGACATTCACGACTCAGGAAGGAGCTTCTAGTAGCGGGGGGGGGGGGAAGAGGAATTCAAGTTATTATTTCTAGCCGCATTCTTCTTTCGTCTGAAAATAGTAACTATTAGTCTCCGTGGCAGGCGTGCTATTTAATGAAATGAAAGCCTGCAATCAAAAGGAACACCCACGTGTGGCTTTTGCTGCGAACGTGCCTCCGCCCCAGTTTCGAGCGCGCCCCCGGGAGTTCTCCTCCGCGCCCCCCGCGTCACTCTACTCTTTCTCGGCTCTATGTGCCAAGACCCGGAGGCTCCTACGAGTCGCCGTCTGGGCCAAACCGATCTCTCGCGCTTCGGGGAGCCGAGCCCCCGGAACGGTTGGCGGGCATGCCGCGTTCCCTTCCCGGCGTCGGTGGCGTCAGGAGGCCGCCTGGCTGGCCTTCGCGTGGGAGGAGACCGTCCCCTCCATTGCCGGATGAGGGGGGAAATAAGGCAGACGGTGGGTCAGTCGGTCGCCTTCCCTGCGTGACCAGGGCGGGGGAGGGAATCTCGTGTCTCTCTGCAGGGCGGGCGCTTTTTACGGAAGGGGGGGGTCCCTGGTGCCGCCAATGCTGCGCCTCCTGGGACTGGATCTGGCCGGGGAGGGCGGGGCGCAGAAACCGTCGCCCTGGAGCCCTACCTTCTCCCGGCGCCCTTCGGCCCGTGTCCGTCCCGCCCACCGCCCTCCCAGGCGATGAGGACTAGCGACGTGCGCAATTATTAGAGTGCCCGGCAGGCAGAGGAAGGAGGTTGAAGAGGAGGAGGAAGCGCTTCCCATCTTGGTTCCTTGGGCTTCCTTCCTTCCTTGCTTCCTTCCCTCTTCCTTCCCTTCCCTCCTTCCTTCCCGCTTCTTTCTTTTTTTCTTTCCTTCCTTCCTTCCTTCCTTCCTTTTCTTTCTTTCTTTCTTTCCTTCCGTCCTTCCTCCCTTACTCCATCCCTTCCTTGCTTCCTTCTTTCATTTGTTTGTTTCCTTCCTCCCTCCCTCCCTTGCTTCTCTCTCTCTCTCTCTCTCTCTCTCTTTCTTTCTTTCTTTCTTCATTCCTTCCATCGTTCCTCCCTCCCTCCCTTCCTCCCTTCCTTGCATTTCTTTCTTTCCACCCACCCTCCCTCCCTTCTTACTTTCTTTCATTGCTTTCTTTCTTTCCTTCCTTCCTTCCTTCCTTCCTTCCGCACCCGCACGATTCCCTTCTTGGCTTCTTCTCACCGGCAAACCGTCGAGAGTTCCCTCTCCTCTTTTCGTGGCCGAGCGAGCCCCAATTTCCTCCTCCTCCTCCTCCTCCGTGACCCGAAGTGAAGGGAAGAAAGCAGGTGAGGTGGATAGGCTTGCTAACTAACGGGCGTCGGATCCTTTACGAGGGTCATTAAAAGCACGGAGCTAATGAAAGTCTTCCCTAAAGAGACATTTACAAGGTGGGGCCAGTAAATACGCGCCAGAGTTTTTTGTAGGCACTTGTTCCTTGGAAATGTTATTTCATTTATATATGGCGGTTGAGTCGATGTCTTTTATCGTGTTTGAAAACAACCAAGCAACCCAGTGCTGAGTTGTTTAGTCGTGCATCGGTATAGGGCAAAACTTGAACTGGAACAATGTTTCCATCACTTAAAAGGAGGACTTTTTTTGGGGGGGGGGAACCTGGGTTTGCCAAACTTTTCTTGGTTCATGTAGTGCAGGCTTCCATGGTATACAGTGCTCTTTAAAGCTAAAATGGTTTAGCAATATGGCAGTCCAGTGCAAAACTCGTTTAGTTATGAAAAGAGCAGTCATTTCACTTAAAATTACAGATTTTTGAGGGATGATTTTTTTCACTCTTGTACACCTGTTTCATGCTTTCATTGCATATAGGTGTTGATCCGAAGTCCTTTAAATTATTGTTTTCAGTAACCCAAACTATAATAAAATAATTTATCAGTATTGCATAACATTTGTTTGCCTTGTCTACTGAAGTAACATTAGAATCTTTGTAGATTAAAAATAATTAAAGGAAATATATTATTTTCCTGGTATTCCATACTAGTGGGAGGGGAGAGGCATAGCATCCCTTGCTCTATTCATCTCTTGACCCTTGTTTTTTTCACCAAGGCACAATCTTGCCAGTGTTCCAGGATGACTGAAAGAGTCATTCACACAATATATTCCTGAGCCAAAAAATATTAGAGAAAACATATTAGCAGGAACAACAAAAAGTAGTACTGTATTCTGGGCTGAACAAAATCTACTAGATACTCACAAAAAATCAGAGCTATTCAGAATTATCAGTAATGTTTTCTGAGTATTTGAGAAAATGTTGAATTGAGCAGTGAGGATTGGAAGGTGGACAAATAGAAGGGCAAATGCCTATCTGATCAAGCCATTACCTTAACTGGGTGGACCCTGGAATATTTTATTCCAGCTTGATGGAAACCTTTTGTGTAGGGGCTCAGATATGTCTCTCTTTGCCAAATCAGGGGGAGAATGAACTTGGTAGAACTGTATCTGACTGTTCCAGTACAGCTACCTTGCCACTTTCGAAATACAGTGGTACCCTGACTTAAGAACAACTCAACTTAAGAGTGGAAAACTGTTGGCATTTAACTGCCACCTTACAAATTTTAGATATGGTCTGCTCAACTTAGAAATATTTTTTTTATTTTTTTTTTTTAAACTTATTTTTCAATTTTTTAGATAGGTAGCCCGACTTAAGAGTAGTTCGACTTAAGAGCATGCATTCGGAACGGACTAAATTCGTAAGTCAAGGTACCACTGTATGCTCTTTTGTAGCCTCTCACATGAAAAATATAATAATAGCCCAGCCTTAGATCTTATTTTTTTCTGGTAGTGGTATTGCCTTTATTGTCAGGCGAGCAGGAGTTGTGCAGGGGCGGCCAAGGTGGAGGCTAGTTATATATTAGTCAACTTTAGTGGCACCTTTCAAGGCAGGCAAAACAAACGAAAGGGCACTGATAGACAAACAGATGAGTTGTGCAGCAGTGGCAGTGCAAAATTACTTTCAGATTCTTGAAGAGAAGTCTAGCAGACAGCATGGAGATGCTGATATACAGGAGACCCCACAGGAGGACATGAAGGAAACTGAAGCTCATCCAAGCAGAGTCACTGAGGCCACTCTGTACAAAAAGAATTGTAGTTCTGTTAGAAGACTCCCTACCATGGGATAGAAACCGAAATATGCCAGAAGGATCTATGGACTTCCCACGCATGCTGTCTCCCTGAGGGACAGTTTAGGAATGTGATGGAAAGATTACACAGAAAACCCACAGGTGCCTATCCTTTTCTTCTTATCTCTGTGGGAACTAGTGACACACCCAAGAGGAAATATGAAGAAATGACATCAGACTTTGAAGTGATGGGAAGGAAACTCAAGGATTTAGAGGTCTGGATAGCCTTCTTTTCTATCCTAACATTACTCAGAATCAAAAGGGAAAGGAACATTCTTTGAGTGAATGACAGGCTACAAAAGAGGTACCAGTGTGAGGAAGTTAGATTTTGGGACCACAGGTTCTGGAAGATGGGATGCTGGAGACAATCAAGAATTAAAAATCTTAGTTCACCTTGAATAAGGCTGATATTTTATGAGACGGCTCGGATGATTGGAATATGACAATTGGTGGATATAAATTGTTCAAAGAGAACAGAAAGAATGTCTATATATAAATGATAGGAATTTTGGGTGATTTCTAGCCTGTTTTTCTTCCTACGTTTTATATATATTATTAAACTGTGTGGTTCTGTAACTCAGAGTGTTGTGTTCTGTAAGGAGTCATTTCATGTTTAAGCACTTGTCTGTGATGTTTTAAAGCTTTAACTTGTAGGTTTGTAATGTTACTGGTGTGTACTGTTCTGTACCGTACACTACTGTATCATGTTTAAAATGTTTACAGTTTTAGCACTTATTCTTAATAAATAATGTTTTTGCACTATGTGTTGTTCTTTAAAGAGCACTTTAATAAATTTGTTTTGCAAAAAAAATGCAAGTTTGTGTCATTTTTCTATGCATTGGAATGGATTAATCCATTTTCAATGAATTCCTATGGGAAAAAGCAGTTTATACAAAGGAAAAATTTGCTTAATAGAATTTCATTTGGAACGAATTAATGCCTTTATACAAGGTACCACTGTAATTGACAGCTAGGTTCAAAGGCCACATTGCGCAGCTGAGATTATCTTCTTAGCTTTTTCATCGGCTGCAATTTGCTGAATCAAGTTGTACATATTGTACACGGACACCAATAATTTGCCAAAACTGGCTCAACTGAGTTCAAGTTTTGCGGTATGATTTACTTCCTGAAGGACCTTGGAAGGCCTGGAGCCAAAACTTTGTTGGTGATGACAAATCAAAGTGTACTTATACAGTACAGTATAGCCTTTTCACTCTTGAAACATATGGCTGTATGCCCATTCTTTTCTAGTTTCCAGCCTTATCTCAAACATTTCTTTTCATCTTATATCTAGGGACTAAAGTCTCCCTTATTAGGTCTGCTGTCTTTCCAAGCGTTTTACCCTCCTTTACTAGAGTCATGCTTCTTGATCCCTTCTGGTTTCTCTATAAGAGCTTGTCAGCAAATCTATGCAGAGGCTTATCACCAACCTCTGCAAGAGTTCTTAGTAATGCACAAGAGATAAAAGATGTTATCTGAGCTGCAGTCAGAAAATATTCTTGCCCTTTGTAAGAAAGGAGATTGTATCTTATTTTTCTTTGCCCATCAACTTAGGAAGCGTGACATAACCTAAATGTGGCATGTTTGGATTGAGTAGAATTCTAAAGCCTGGCTGGTAAATCTGGAGGATGGAAATAACTAGTTATAAATTATGTAGTTATCTGTCGCTAGGTAGTCTTTTGGGTAAGGAGGCTAGAACTACTTTTCTTTTGAAAAGCCACACAGTAAGTAGTTCTTTTGGTGTAACAAGCACTGTCGCCTTGTTAATTTACAAGTTATTTTTAAAGGTCACGTTAAGACATTTTTAGAGGCATTTGGCAAGAATGTGTAAAAGTGTTTTACATCAATCCTAAGTGGCAAAGTAAGCATTTATTCTGTATTGTTTGTAAATGTTTTCAGTGAGTAAAATTGGAATTGACTGATATTGCAGAATACAGTGGTGCCTTAAGACACAGGTGCCTTGTGTCATGTGCCACTTGAAATACGAAAGGGAAGTCTTGTCTGGGGCACAGTGCACCCTGAGAATGGGAAAGTTCTGCAAACACCCGAGATACGAAAATTTCCTATGGAAAGCCCTGATATATGAAAATTTTGCAGAAGACTTCAATTCCCAGGGTGCATTGTGCCCTGTTCGAATCCGTGATACAAAAAATTCGCGATATGAAGTTTCCTGAGGAACGGATTAATTTCCTATCACTGTATTTCTGTATGTTTTTGTGTTGTGCCAATAAACAAGAATGCAACACATTAGTAACACACAACATCCTGGGTTGCTGTTGCAAATTGAGTAGATGACAGTAGCCTGACCACTCCAAAATAACGAATGATGCAATTGAGTTTTTTTCCTAAAATCTCCAAGAATAACACCTTGTGTCTGTCTTTTGGGACAGGAGTGCATTGTCAGTGAACTCTGAATAGATCCTGAAATGACTCCTGCCACCTCAGTCCTAGAAGGCTCTACAACATGGCTGTTGGCACCGCTAGGAATGTTGATCATGACGCTTCTTTGGGCTGCATCCAAACTTGGGCTGATCTATCCGTTCTGGCGTCAGGTAAAGCAGAATCTGGTTGTGGCCTTTGGAGGTCTGAAGTGTCTTAGCAGGGAACCAGAAGGTCTTAAGGAGGGGTGGGCAGGGTTTGAATGTCTCCATGTCCACACAATGAAACATGCTGAGATTTTGTGTCTAGGATTTGAAAATGATTTATGATCAGAATATGCTTATAATGAAAGATTTTTGGTAGATAACTTTCACGACACAGCTAAGGTGTAAAATTATCTCTCCCTGTTAAGCATCCCTTTAGGCGTCCTGCCACTCAGTCCCTCTTGCTGTTGATCCAGAAGTGCAGTAAGAAAAAGTAGCTGATAACTTTTGTGTGTCCTTTCTGTGAAACCAGTGCCAAAAATGTCACTTCATCTGTTCTAGGTGGACCCTAAGAGCACTCGCCATGGTGGGGAGATTGTAGCAGAAGTCCTGAAAGCTCACGGCGTGCGTTATGTGTTCACATTGGTTGGTGGACATATCTCACCTATTTTAGTGGCCAGTGAGAAGCTAGGTATTCGCATTGTGGACACGAGGCACGAAGCCACCGCTGTATTTGCAGCCGATGCTGTGGCCCGGCTCTCAGGTACCTTCTTTGTTTGTGGTTTCTCCCAGTTTGTTGTTTCCTGGAGAGGTGTGACACAGCATGGCACTGCCGCTGCGTTTTTCTCCCCCTGTTGCAGGAACTCTGGGAGTTGCTGCAGTAACAGCAGGACCAGGAGTGACAAACACCGTGACCGCTTTAAAAAATGCACAGATGGCAGAGTCTCCTGTCTTACTGATTGGAGGGGCAGCAGGCACATTGCAGAAGGTAGGCTGCTCCAGCTGCTGGCCTCAGAGTTGGAGCCTGATGCAGTTCCTGGGTGATCTACTTATACCTTGGCAGATTCCTCACCACCATGCCTGGGCTTGCTGTCTCTCTCACGTTCTCAGTAGATAGATAGATAGATAGATAGAGAGAGAGAGAGAGAGAGAGAGAGAGAGAGAGAGAGAGAGAGAGAGAGAGAGAGATCTGGGTGTCTGATGGCAGAGCCAGCTGTATCCGTGTGCAAGTGTGAGCATTTATTTTCCTCCTTTCTTTCCTCCTCAGGGTCGAGGGGCTCTCCAGGATATTGACCAGTTGTCTCTCTTCAAGCCAATTTGTAAATTCTGTGCTTCCGTGAAGACTGTACGAGATATCAGCCCTGTGTTGCGAAAGGCCATTGCCGTTGCTCAGTGTGACACGCCAGGTATGCTGCTTGATTGCTGGTCCCTTTTGTTCATTCAGGATTGCAGATGTGAAGCGTTGGGACTTTGGCTAAAGTCAAACCTGTTCACTATAAGGCAGTAAGTTGATGTCTTTCCTGCAGCGCCCCCACCCCCCATGTCCCATATGATATTGGGAGGTCAGGACCTCTTTCTGTTGTCACAACAAGACTGTGCCTTCAAGTAAGGCAGAAATGGACTAGAGCGTGTCCTTCTGCTCTTGTCCTAGTAGGGGTTTTATTGTCAAGATGAAGTGGTTTCCGAGCCACTAATCTTCTAGCAACTTAATATCATTTTAGTCGCTGGTCTGTCATTTTAATTAAGTCCTCTCCACTGTCTTAATTTATTGACCTTTATATTGTATTGATCCTTAGAGCAATAGCTATAGTGATAGGAGTTTTTATTTCTTTTTCTTCTCTGTTTATGACTGATATGTATTTTAGTAATTGTATTGTTATACAATTATCTTTTGTTGTAAGCCACCCAGAGTGGCCATATGGATATGGGCAGGATATAGTAACAACAACAACAACAACAACAACAACAACAACAACAACAACAACAACAACAACAACAACAACAACAACAGGTTATAGTAGAGTCAACGAGAAACAACTTGAAAAATTACCCGATATCAGGATCTGAAAATGGAACTTCAGAGACTCTGGCATAAACCGGTACAGGTGGTCCCAGTGGTAATCGGCATGCTGGGTGTGGTGCCTAAAGAGCTAAGCAAGTATTTAAAAGAAATTGGAGTTGACAAAGTCACCATCAGTCAGCTGCAGAAGGCCGTCTTACTGGGATCTGGTCACATAATTCGCCGATACACCACATAGTCCTTAAACACTTGGGAAGTGTTCAACTAGTGAATTGTAATACAAAATCCAGCATAGTTATCTTGTCGGTTGTGTGATGATGATGATGATGATGATGATGATGATGATGATGATGATGATGATACTATGGAAAGCATTCGACTAGTGATTTGTAATACAAAATCCAGTGTAGTTATCTTGTTTGCTGTATGGTGGCGGTGGTGGTGGTGAATAATAATAATAATAATAATAATAATAATAATAATAATAATAATAATAATAATAATAATAATAATAATAATAAAAACAACTTCCTATCTGTCTTGCAGGTCCTGTGTTTGTGGAATTTCCTTTGGATATTTTGTACCCCTATCATTTAGTGGAGAGAGAGGTGCTCAAGAGTGATGCTTCCAAGAGCCTGATGGGAAAGGTTATTAATTGGTGAGTAAGCTGCCACCCTCCCCAGCAGCAAAGCTGCTCCAGGGGTAGAGAATCCAGGAATGTGTTAAACATGCTTTTCATAAAAATGTATATAGGGGAGAGTTTGTAGAGCAGTTATACCAACCCATATTTATTTTCTAATTGTGACAAGGTGGATTGCATTTATGGTACCTGAATTTTACCTGGCGAGGAAAATTCCAGTTGTTATTGGTCATCGAATCAAAACGAACGTTATAGCAACCCTAAAAGGGCTTTTAAGTTAAAAGGGGCAATCAAGGAGAGCCGTAGCAGCTTCACACCCCTAGTGAGCTTCCAGGCCTCCTGAGTCCTCTGTCCGCTACACTACAAAGCAGTACAGTAAACTAAATAAGATCCTTTGAAAACAGATTACCCAACTTCAACCCAACTTCAACATCACAAATCCATATTACACTTTAATAAAGCTCACGTTTCATCACACAACCCTTTTAGGGCCGCTGGATATTTCAGTGTCTCCCCGCCCTCCAAAGGGCTTGGAGGTGTAGTGTTACAATGGCTGAAACCCCACCTGCATTGCCAGTCACCAAAGAATGTGTTGCCTGCATTGTGTTCCACTCCATGGCCTTTGATTTGAAGGACTCCTCAAGTTTCACTCTCGAGATGGGCATGAGTTACCTCCCCCTCCCCCGATTCTGTCATTTCTTTAAAACACTATAAAATGCTAGAGACTCCAAAACTGCAGAGACGCTTCCCCTGACTCTCTTCTACAAGCCCTGCAAGATTGTGGAAATTTGAGCTTTTGATGTCTGAGTTCTACATCCACTAAGTCCCCCACCCAATAAAGTGACAGAGATTGCAGAGATACAGGTTTCTCCTTCCCCTAGCTACATAGGGGAAGGTAACAAAATATACCTTTTGTGTTTTTACCTGAATATCCCCATTTGAAATTATATGTTACTACTGTCCACTTTTTAATCCTGCTTCCTTCCTTGCTTTTCCCTTCTTCTAATACATGCATCTTTCTCCCTGATCCTCTTTTTCCTGGTCACAGTCAATTGAATCTCAAACTGTTTCATCTTCCTCCCCAGCCTCTGAGCCTTGCTGTTGCTCCATTCCTTCTATCTTCTTATCTTGTTCCTCCCACTCCCCTTGAGTTATCATAGCATAGTCTCTCATAGTATCTAGGGCAGATGGTACCAATGTCACTCTGTGAGTTTTCCCTTCAAATGGGATTCTCAAGAACACCAGTTACTGTCAGCTGGGTTCTATTTTCCCTATGATCAAGATAGCTGTAATCACCAGCACCAGCACCAGCACCACCACCCAGATTTGGCATCTGAATGTAAGGAATGGCTCACAAGGTGGTGGAAGTTCTCCAGGTGGGCCCATGTTTCCCATGGGCCTGCATCCCACTCAGGCTTGTTGTGGTTCCCCAGGTCGGTTGCATCATGCACAACAGGGTGTTACTTTTGTCCCATGTAAACAATGCCATCAAAGCATGTCACATTCAATGCTGCCAACATCCAGTATCCATGGCCATGTTCCCATAGATGATCTCACTCTCTGGTGCCCACTCCTGCAGCGCCACCACAAATTCATTGGTAATGTTCTTCCCCATCTCCTGATCCTCCATGTTCCATGCCTGAAGTAGAATGGTCCTGTAGCTTGGTGGCAGGACAAGTCTCTCCCCTGTAGTTTGGTTGCCAGTGCCCTCCCACTCTTCAGGTCTAGTGTGCCATGAGAGAGTGGTACCCACGGTGACCTCCACTCCACTTGTTGGCTATAAAGTGGACTTTATGCCTCTGTGCCTGCAAAACCTGGTAATGGGCCACCTCTCACATGGAGTCATAGATGGAGGACAGAATTATCTGACTCTCTCTCTTTCTCTCTCTGTGCGTGTGTGTATGTGGTGTTGTAATCCCTGTAACCAGCCCCAATTAACCATTTTCAAACACATTTCAAAGGCAGGCCCACACAGAGCATGTTACCTTAATCTAGCCAGGATGTAACTAAAGGCTTATGCTGCCAAGGCCAGATCAGACTACTCCAGGAACCAGGTGCAGGTGATTTGCTCATTTTAATTGTGCAGTGGCACTCCTAGACAGCACTGAGGTGCTGGCATTGAGGTTTGAAGTAATGCACCCAAGCCATGGACCTGTGATTTCAGAGGGAATATCACCCCGTCCAGCACAGGCTGCATCCTTTTTTCTTTGCTCTACTTTCTGGTTGACCAGGAGCACCTCTGTTGTGTCTGGATTACGTTCCAGTTTATTAACCCTCCTCCAGTCCACACCAGACACTGATCTAGAACCTAAACAGGTTCAGATTTAGATGGAAACAGTAGGTAGAACTGGGTGTCGTCTGCATACTGGTGACACGTAACCCTCTCAAACTCTGGACAACCTCTCCCAGCGATTTCATGTAGAAATAGCATAGGGGGGCAAAATGGAACCCTGAGGGATGCCATGGTTCATTGGGCAGTGTGTCAAACAGGAGTCCCCCAGCAGTACCTTCTGAGTTCTTCTCTCCCGGAAGGAATGGAGCCACTGTAAAACAATGCCTTCAAGTCCATTCTCTGAAAAGTGGAGGGTTGCCATGTTGAATTAATTAATATATGCTTAAATTTGTATGTATCAAAAATAAATATTGTTGAAAATGATAAAAGATTTAGTATATCTTTGCTTCTTTTAGAATGAGAAAATAATCAATCAGTAGATGTCTTATGCATATTTTAAGTCTGATAAAAGTTAAATGCTACTGTGTGTGGCTTTGATTTTTTTAAAATTCTCTTTAGACCATGTTTAAGCATCTAGAATATAACATTCAGCTAGCCCCACTGATTAGTATAATCTTTATATTTTGGGGGGTGTATTGTCCTTCAGAGCATGTGCCAGTGTATGGATTTGTTTCTCACTCCTTTTCTGTGTAGTATAATTGAGCTTCATGACACCTCTGCTCAGCTTCAGAATTGTTGAAAATCTCTTACATTATCCAAAACAAACAAACAACAAACCTCTATGTTTAGATTGTTTTGTAAAAACTATTCATCATACTCCCCAGCAAGTGTTTCTTGACCATTGTGTCACTCCAGGTCCATGTGTGAGGTCATTGTAGCAGAAGCCATGTGTGCACAATTAGTGGCTTATTCAGCCATCTGGGGGGATTGCTGAGATAGTGACAGTAGTTTTCTTTCTTCAACATTTGATGCATGCCATTTTCAGTGTAATCTCTGCAATTTTCCACATATGCGTTTTCCTCCCCCCTCACACATTCAATTGGTTACCTTCCTCATCCCAAGAACCTACCCAGTCTAGTTCCGTTGTGCTTATGGTTCCCTTCCAAACGACACTTGTAGTATAAACAAATTATGGTTAAAAAGGTGAGATAGCCTTCCTTCAAAATAAAAGCCAGGGGTTATGACTGTATTTCAGAAATGGGATACTTAGGGCCACCCAGATGTTGAACTGCAACTCCCAGCATTTCCTGGGCTGGCTAAGACTGTTGGGAGTCCAACTCAATAACATCCGGAGGGACTCGCGTTCCCTGTCATTGGGAAAGGATATGGCAACCCATAATAAAAACCTAGAAATGTCTGAGGCATTGATGGTCTTATAGGCCCCTTCCAATTTCAGTATTCTGTGATCTGTTCTTTTAGTAAAAAGAGGGTAAATTGACCACAGTAATTCTTGGGATTCTGTGGGGTTTTGTGGTTCTAGAATTCAGAGCCTATATTGCCAGTGATAATAGACTGTGGGAGTTGTGGTCCACGACATCTGCAGGGGGTGGTTTCCTGCCCCTGTTCTAGGATGTATCCTTCTGTACAGCGCAGCCACGCCCTTACCAATGTCTTGGGCTCCGTGGCCACATTCTCTTTGTATTTGCCTAGGTATCTGCGCAGGTATTTGGGGAACCTGTTTGCCGGCGCGTGGGAGGCACAAGACTTTTCACCTCTGCCAGTCAGCATACCCAAGGCTACAAAGAAGCAGGTGAGATTTCCTAGAAAGGGCATCATAAAGCAAGTCAGGGTAGCCTGGAATCAAATTGAATTGAATTAACGAAATCAGAATGAGGGGCTAGAAAAACCTTATGATTTACTTTTTTATCCTGCTTCTTAGACCAATATCTTTCCATGACACTTGCACGTGCTGCTTTTGTGCCTCCACCCCCACCCCCAATTAATGCCTTAGCCAAAAGGGAACAACTGCCTTTGAATCGAAGCACATCGAGGCCAGATGAAATGTTATATATATTGCTAAGAAATGGAATGATTTCCTTCTCAATTTTATTTTCCCAAGGATGTGGAGGTGATGCTCCCTCCTTTGAAGCTGTCCTTCCATCTACTTGCAGTAGGACCCTCTCTCCTCTAAAGCCTTGGTCTTTGTTCTTACCTGGCCCTTCTCTGAGCATCTCTTATGTGCAGGTACAAGAATGCGTGGAGCTCATCAGCAGGGCTAAGAAGCCGGTCATCCTTCTTGGCAGCCAAGTGACCCTCCCTCCAACTCCAGTAAAGAAGCTCAGGTGAGATGTATTATGCTGCCTACCAGAATTGGAAGCACCCGTTTAGGGCTCCCTTCCAATCCCAAATACATTGTTCCGTAGCAGTGTGTGTAGTCCGCCACCACTATATATCTGAACCTTAGGAGCATTCGGTCCTTATGAGACAAGGTTTGGAATGGGTGGACCCAAACCAATAAGGAAATGGAATGGAGAAAGGAAAACGTAAGGCAATGAATGTATATAGGACATTAAAGATGGGATAGATGCTGTGGACCAGCTCACTGCTGAGGCTCTCTTGCTGTCTGTCTGTAAGGTAAGTGCTTTGACACCTGTGTGATGAAATCTTCCTTTCGGTCATAACAGGGATGCTTTAGAAGAACTGGGGATTCCATGCTTCCTCGGAGGCATGGCCCGTGGCCTGCTGGGAAAGAATAGTACTTTACACATCCGTCAGAATCGCCGCGAGGCACTCAAAGAAGCAGATGTGGTCATTTTGGCAGGTAATCGGCTTTAAGAGACTAGTGACCTGGTTTTTGTTTTGGCTTTGTTTTGTTTTGTTTTGTTTTGTTTCTTGCTGAGGAATTCTTTCGAGAAGCAATCGGACAACTTTGCACAAATTGAGTGTGACGAGCAAATATTTTTGTGGAAGCATGGTCGCTTTCTTTAGAAACGTTCCCCTTTTCATCGCTTTTGTTTTCACTTTTCAAGGCACGGTCTGCGATTTTCGTCTCTCCTACGGCCGTATCTTCAGCAAGCACAGCAAAATAATTGCTGTCAACAGGAACCAGGAGCAACTCCTGAAAAATGCACCTATGTTCTGGAAGCCCCATATTGCCATACGAGGTGAGGGGGGTCTCGAGTAGGGCTGCCTGACATGGCTTAGTGGCACGAAGGGCCTCAAGCAGTGTTTCTCCTGAGCCTTGTGCTTTTCGTGCTTCTTGGAATTCTTTTTTTCTCCCTCCCACAGGGGATGCTGCCCTCTTCCTGGTGAATTTGAGCCAAGAGCTTCAGGGCTATTCATGTCCCCAGGACTGGGTAATGAGTCTGAAGGAGACTGATCACATGAAGGAGAAAGCAAACAGGTTGGAAGTCCTCTTGTGTGTATACCCATGCTTCTGTGGAATGCCTGTGGGAGTGCTCCCTTTGCCCTGCCCTTGCACAATACTGTGATTAGCACAGAGTAAAGCTGGGGCTGTTGGAGGAGTCACAAAACCCTTCTGGCGTTATTTCCAGAGAGAAGGCAGAAGAGTCCACAGAGCAGCACCTCAACCCACTGAAGTTACTGCATCACTTGGATCACTTGCTCCCTGAAGATAGCCTGCTGGTTGCAGATGGAGGGGACTTCGTGGCAAGTGCTGCTTATATTGTAAAGCCAAGGGGGCCACTGTCCTGGTTGGATCCAGGTGACGTAAGATGAGCAAGCATGAGACAATGCTGGGAACCCTTGAATACATTTTGCGAGGTGGCTGCATTTGGTCTGAGGTTGGGTCGGTGGCCGGGGGGGGGGGTTAACAAGTCACCAAAATAACTGTCCTTAAGGGATTTTAATGTTAATGTGTGTTATAACTGAAGGTCATATCCCAACCCATTTCCTCCAAAACCTCAGTCCATCTGGGGCTACGGGGTGTGTGGACCAAAGGAGGCATTTTTTGGCATAGTAACGGCAGAAGGCTTGCTCTGAAGAAGTTTTATTAAAGAATTTCAAGAAGATGGTCAAGAAGCAGTTCTATTCAGAAGCTAGCCTTAAGGCAGGCATGTCGAAACTTTGGCCCTCCAGATGTTTTGGACAGTCCCACAGTCCTTTGTCATTGGCAATCTAAGCTTAGAATTCTGGGAACTGTGGTTCAAAACATCAGGAGGACCAAAGGTTGGATATGCCTGCCTTAAGGGAAGAAACAAGAAGGACTCCTCAAGAGCATATTTGCAACAAGCCACAGTGACTCCACAAGCTGTGCTGTGTGTCCTTAGAATCTCTGAGGAGAACCTTCTGGTAGCTTAGCCAATGTGCTGTCTCTGAAACAATGGTCCAAACTGCACGTCACTTGCAGCTTTTATGTTCAGTCTTTCTCTCTTGTGTTTAGCATGCCTAGTGTTCAACACAGTTTAAGGGCGATTATATCATAGCTGAGAAGTAAGCCAACAGAAACAACCTCCTCCCCAGCACATATTTTAAAAAAAAAACGGGGGATAGCGGCCTAAGAGCTGGTCTGCCTGAACAGTGCAACCGATTCTCTTGTTTCTTCTCACTGCAGGAGCCTTTGGGACCTTGGGGGTAGGTGGAGGCTTTGCCTTGGGAGCCAAGCTCTGCAGGCCGGAATCAGAGGTTAGTGCCTAGGAGAGGGAAGCAAAGGGTGGAAGCTCTACTGGCAGGTCTCCTCTACCTGAAGGAGATGACTAAACTGAATGTCAAGACCATTTGCTGACTTATATGAAGCTTTTCCAGACTGACTAACCCTCCTTCTCAGTATGTCTGTGAAGAATCTCAGTCATCCAGGTGAAGTTGAGTCATGGCAACTGGATTTCTTTTGAGATTGAAACATTTCGCTCCTCATCCAAGTAGTTTCGTCAGCCTGAGGGGAAAAGGTGCAAGGCTTCCAATTTATAATTCGCCTTTTGGTTTCATACCACCCTGTTCTGAATAGGCTCTTTAGGTGGACAGTGGCCTGGATAGGCTTGCTAGGTAAAATGGTCTGGGGTGTGCGAAGGTCCCACCTGTGCCACCCTTCCCAACACCCATTAAGTATGAGTCATTGGCAGTGGCCTTCCTGGTGGAGGGGTGAAGTGCTTCTGATTTGACTGGGCATCAGTGAAAGGTGTGAAACCAAGCTGAACTTTAAATCGGAAGCCTTGAACCGATTTTCTTCAGACTGATGAAACTACTTGACAAGTAGTGAAATGTTTCAATCTCAAAAGAAAAGAAGTTCAGAAGTTCTTCTCAGTGACAGTTCTGGACTCATGGGAAAGCAAATGGGAAGATTTGGCCGCATCACCCCAGTTCTGGCTCGCCTGCACTGGCTGCCCATTGCCCCCCCGAATAAGGTTCAAGGTGTTGGTTTTGATTTACAAAACTCTCCATGGCTTGGGACCTGAATATCTGACAGAGCGTATCTCCCAATGTTCAGAGCTGGCCATACCCACCAGAGCCTCAGGGGCCTTCTCATTTTGGGTGGTCACCCCCAGGGAGCCCCCTAAGGTTGCAACTCACAATCGGGCCTTCTCGGTGGTTGGCCCGACCATATAGAACTGCCCTGCGAGATCCACCTGGCTGCATCCCTCACAACCTTCAAGAAATTATTGAAAACTTGACTGTTCAAAGAAGCTTATGGCAATCGCTAATGCCTGTTTGTGCCCTTTGTGATCTGTTGTTTTCTGTTATTATCTTTGTTTGCCTCTTGCCAGACTCTTCTCCTTTTTCTTTTATGGTGTACTATTTGATTTGATTTTGTGGGGTTTTTTAATAGTTTATGTTGCTCTGTTTGAAAACTGTCCAGAGTTCCCTTGGGAAAACTGGTGCAGTATATGAACTTAAAAATAAATAATAAATATGGTATAAAGATCTGAGGTTTAACTCACCCTGTCTGGGCTTTGACTGCTACATCTGCCCTCCTTTTTAATCACTGCCAGGTCTGGATCCTATATGGAGATGGTTCTCTTGGTTTCAGCATCATGGAGTTTGACACCTTTGTGCGACATAAGGTAACGGTAAAATTCCTTAGTTTCTGGGCATCTCAGCAATTGGGGGTGGGGGCTGAGGGTACAGAATATAGCTGGATCTGGGCAGGAAGGAAAAGCTGTTGGAACTAGGGCAGCTTTGCCAAGAGGCCAGTTCACTGGTTAGAGGCAGCATCTTGTTTGTAAACCTTGGTTGGCAACTCATTTGGGCAGTGAGCAACTTGGGAGTTCAGGTTGGGTGGGCACACCCATCTTCCTTGCTTGTCGGAGGATAAGGGAGAGGACTTGCACAGTGGTTTTCCCTTTCATTTGCCCACAATAGCAGTTCCGGGCAGTGGCTTCATCCAGACTTCCTTAACCCAGTCAAGCACAGTGCTGCCCACCTGGTAATGTGCAGCCTAACAGCAAGTCACTTGGCAGGGAGCGCCACTGGGGGGATGCCTTTTAAACACTTCCTGGTTATCTGACATGCTGCCTTGTTCTTGTCAGACTCCGGTCATTGCCTTGGTGGGGAACGATGCCTGCTGGAGCCAGATCTCCCGGGAGCAAGTTCCCATGCTGGGTAGCAATGTCGCCTGTAGCCTGGATTACCTGGGTGAGTTAATAACCTGAAAAGCATCCGACCATGATATCCTACATAAAAAACCCTGCTTGTAGAAGCAAAAGAAGATGGGTTGACTTTTCCCCCAAAGAGAAGGCGGCCAAGAAATCTTAGAAAGGGAATACACCTTGCCCAGCCTCTGAGGCGAACCAAATGTTGTCTGTGGGACAGGGAGTGTAACTGCATGCCTGGTGATAACCCCCCCCCCAACTGAGTTTTTAATGGGCCGAATTGGATTAGACCAGGGGTGCCCAAACGTTTTGTAAGGAGGGCCAGATTTGGTGGCTGAGAATGTGTCAGGGGCTGGTTGATCCCTGACTCTGCCACCCCACTGCAAGCCCCACCCACTGACCCATATGCCCCACCCACTGACCCCTTGCAACCCCACCCGCAGGAAGGAAGGCGGGGACCAAGGGAGGGAGAGAGGGAGGTGGAAACCAAGAGAGGAAGGAAGGAAGGAAGGTGGGGAAAAAGGAAGGGAGGAAGGGAGGGAGGTGGGGACCAAGGGAGGGAGGGAGGAAAGAAGGAAGGTGGGGACCAAAAGAAACACAGGGAGCCATGGCCACAGGTCACCCCTTGGAAGAGGCAATCTCTGCGACCTTGCACCCCCCCAAAGTTCCCCAGCGGTAGCGACGGCTCGCCCACCAGTCCACCCCAAAGCTCCTTGACGGTGGCAGAGACCCGCTGGCCTGCCCACGCCCACACATTCCCCTGCGGTGCCGGTGGCGGCAGACCACCCGTCCGCCCAAGCTTCCCAGCGGTGCCGGTGGCGCGGTCTGCCTGATCACTGCCCCGCACGTACGCCCAACCTCACACATTCCCCTGCGGTGCTGCCCAAGCTTCCCAGCTATGCCGGTGGTGGCGGCCCGCCTGTGCGCCACCCTGTCCGTGCACATCGAGCTTCAAAAGGTTCCTGGCAGTGTCAGTGTTGGCGGAAGATTTAAAAAAAAAAACATGGGGCAAAAGAGGGGGAGGGAGGGGCGGGCCAGCCAGCCCGCGGCCAGCCTGACAGGCCGGATTTGGCCCCCGGGCCGGACTTTGGGCAGACCTGGATTAGACTTTCACATTGCCGCCTGAAAATCACGCTGGTAAAAGCCCCTGTTTCAAGATGGAGCGCAACCAATGCTAGGCTGACACTCTCCTTGCGGCCTATGAGTTCTAACATTACCCTTCGTCAGAGGCTCCAGAAGTATGTATTCATGTAATGCTGGCACAGGAACAGCTTTTCTGATTTGGCTGTCATTCCTGCTTCTTGTCCCCCCTTCTAAAGTTTTGGGACGTCGGTTCTTCCCTTATTATTACTAAAGTACTATAGTAACATATGCCACATAAATCTTTTTGCTTGTGAAGAGCTGGAAGAAATACCCCTTGGAGATAAGGAGGAACAGGATTTGTGACCTCACAAGGGCCAGGCTCTCAAGGCTGGTTTTGCAAACACAGAACTGGGCTTGTTTGTTCCGCTTAATTCTGATAAGAAAAATTGTTCCTATATAGCATAGAGTATTGCATGCTATTGGGGTTTAATAGGACACATTGTTTTGCACATGTAAACTGTTTGCCTATGGAAAACTGCAAATGACCATTACCTGTTGAAAATAAGAGTAATATACTGCAAGTCTAATTAACATTTCTCCTAGACTTAGTAGTTTTTTTACTCAGATTTTATTATGGTCATATGATCCATGCATAAATCAAGGAACAAACAATAAACAGTAAACACTAAGAGAAATGGATATATTGTGTGTGTGTGTGTGTGTGTGTGTGTGTGTGTGTTGTGTAGTTACAATTGTGACCGACTCCTCATGACCCCATGACCATGGAGTTTTCTTGGCAGGAATACTGGAGCGGCTTGCCAGTTCCTACTCCAGGCGCCTACAGCACCTGGTATTCCCTGGTGGTCTCCCATCCAAGTACTAGCCAGGGCCGACCCTGCTTAGCTTTCGAAATCAGGCGAGATCGGGTGTGCTTAGGGCATTGGCCACGGGAAATAGCTCTGCCTTCCTGTGAGTTGCCACTAGAAAGAACTTTGCAACTAGTGTTGTATTGTGAGTATTCTGATCAGACAAGCAATACCGAACGAGCCAACTGATTCGATGACCTTGAAACCTGTTCAACAGGGGCCAAATCAGATCACTCCTAATATTGTTCATAGAGGGTGCAGTGTAGGAGAGTGTGTGTGAAAGAAATTCAGGGGTCCCAGACCCACATGGGCAGAGTCTTTCATACTGTGGGATTCCCTTAAATCTGCACTGAAGGAGGGCTGAGGTATACATTTAGTCTAGCCATCATAAATATTCTACAGGCTTACAGTGATGAGAGTGAGGGTAGATAATCTGCAGGAGACCCGTATAATGGAAAGACCTAGTAGTTGAGAAAAGAGGATTAACACAGAGAAGCTCAGGTCTAAATTCAGGAGCAGAAAAGGCAGCACAGCTCCTTTGAAACTCTGAGTAGGCATCTGGAGTTATTGATTTGAGCTAGCAGTTGTCACGCCTTGAAACCCTCCCACTTCCTTGACGTACCCTGGAGATAATTAATTAAGCATAATTTCCCCTAAGCAATGAGTACACAGTTGGGGGCAGAAAAATTACTGGAGTCAGAGCAAGTTTCACTGCCAGACCTTTGAGAAAGCAAGGACTGATCTTCCCCGTATTTATGATGGTAGTCTTCTTCCCTGCAGATTACCATGTTGTGGCAGAAGGCTTAGGAGGGAAAGGTTTCCTGCTCAACCGGCAAAATGAAGACCAAATGGATGACATCATCAGGACAGCACAGTCCAAGTGCAGAAGCGGGCAACCCGTCCTCCTCAATGCCCTCATTGGGAAAACCAACTTCCGCGAAGGCTCCATCTCTGTTTAGCTCCTAGGCTAGGATATTTTGCCTTGCAGAAGATACCTGGCTCAGTCAAAATGCTCCTAAGCAAGCAGGTCGGGTCAGCATGAAGTTAATACCTTTGTGTTGGCAGTCCTGTAGCCCAGATGGCTAGCCTCTACTCTGGCTCAGTAGACCTTCTTGGGGTCCTTATGCAGAATACCTGACTTCTTCTACTTGAATTTCACTGTCTTGCTTCACAAGTTTCTGCTTGTGCTGACCTATCCATCACATGAGTATTGCCTAAGGTGGCAACACGGTTGAGCTATGGTTTGGTGTTTTAGAGACAGATGCTGTTCTTTTGATCATGTTTGACAAGGAAACCTTCCCTAATTGTTTACCTGATGCTTTACCTATCTCTTTTCCCAGTATGCCAAGCTCCTGTGCCACTGTCTAGCAATTTATAAGTATTCTTTTTCTACACAGATAGGCATGGCTCATACTGGCATAAAGAGTACTATTGGATTTGTAATTGAAACGGCATCATGTGCCCTTCTCTCTGTTGAGACTGGATGCTTTATATTCCTCCAAGAGGTTTTAAACTTTCCAATTCTAAGAATACCCTTTCTGTTCCCATATATGTTAAGCCAACTCCTTGTCCTTTCTTAGCCATGCGGAATGTGAACGGATGCCAGCGATGCTGACGCTATATTATTCTGAACCTTACTCTTACATTTCCTAGGTGATTTCGGATTCTGCTCTTATACTCTCTACTATATTTCCTATCCCGGCGACAGCTCACACTGTGGCAAACAGTTGTCTTAGGCATACAGGCAGTTTTGGATTTGGACTGGCGCCCTAAATTGAAGTGTAGGACTCTGTGACTCTTGGGCCTACATTTCTCAAAGGCAGCAGTTTTAAGGACTCACCCAAGGAGGAAGGGCAGTTGGGCACAATGGGAGAAGGCCCAGGCATTTGCAGACTGGTCTTTTGTTTTTCCCTGTGTTAAGAAGTCACAATGCATTCCTTTTCAGCACAGACAATAAAGGGATAGAATCCTTGCTACTTTATACAGTGTCATGTGTCTTGAATTGTTCCAGTTTTGACAGTTGAGCAATTGCTTTTCCCCATCTCTGCTACACATAATATACGTTTCGCCTTCAACTTGTTTAGAAATGATTTTTACATGATTCTCTGCCTGTTTATTTGGAAACAAGTTCTATCAAGGTTAGTGGCATTTTCTGCCTTAAGTTGGAGGGTAGTTGTAATCCAAATTATTCAACCCCAATTGCGAAATCAGGTTTATTGTCAAAATTTACAGATTGTAAGCTATTTGCAATGAGCAGATCAAACAAAAGCAATTGAAATAGCTCAGCGCAATGAATGCTTCAAATGGTTTCTCGAAATTCAACTAAAAATGCACCTTGTAATGAATTCTGCATGTTCAAAATTATTGCTCAGAGCAGCACAAACATGCAAAACAGGGGTCCTCACAAGCACACATCAGGGGCTTCAATGAATGCACCCAGTGTGTTTCAGATAGAACACAGGAAATACCTGAATTGGTTAGGAGGTTTGTGGAGTGTCACGCTTGACTGTATGTTAGAAAGAGGGCTAAGGCAAAAAGAATGGTCCAGAAAGAGGAGATCATCGCCCTTCACAAAAAAAGGAACAGGATACAAAAAGATAACGAAGGCATTTACTGTTCCTAGAGACACTGTTCAAAGCCACAGTTTGCAAGTTCAGAGTGAACAGAACAATGGTTACGCTACCTAGACAGGGCAGAAAAAGAAGTGGTCAAGATGCTGCAACCAGATTTCTGTGAAGACAGGTTGAAAAAAACCCTCAAGTGACTGCAGAAGACTTGCAGCACAAGGACTTGGTGGCAATAGGCACTGGCGTTTCAATTTGCACAGTAAGGTGCGTACCAAACACAGGTCTCCATGCCAGAACTCCCAAGATGTACACCACTACTGACCTCTGCTATGCTCAAAATTATATTAACAAATTTTGAAATTCTGTCCTGTGGAATGATGAAATAAAATTGGAACTTTTCAGCCTGATGGATCAGAGGAATGTCTGGAGGAAGAAGAAGGAAACATACACCAAAAAGAGCACTCTTAAGTGTGGTGGCACCTCGGTAATGCTTTGGGGCTGCTTTGCATCCTCTGGCACTGGAAACCTGCAGTATCACACTTGGCCATGTAGGAAGCAAGACGTATTGAACTATCAGGAAATCCTAGGAGAAAATGTCATGCCATCTATGAGAGAGTGGAAGCTTGGACATCCTTGGATCTTCCAGCAGGACAATGATACCAAGCATACCTCAAATTCCACCAAGGCCTGGTTGCAGAAGCAGCCCTGGAATATTCTACAGTGGCCATTTTAGTCACCTGACTTGAGCCCCATAGAAAGTCTCGTAGGATGTTTAAAAAAAAGGTAGTGGCAGCATGGAAACCCTAGAATATTGCTGGACTGGAGACCATTGCTCATAAGAAATGGGCTAAGATTCCTCAGGAATGTTGCTAGAAAGTGGTGTCTGGCTACACATCTTTTTACCAGCAGATCATAACAGCAAAAGGGTGCTCTACTAAGTACTAAAGAGGCTTGCCATGAAGAGATTGAATAGTTTTAAGGCTGCAGAATTCATTTAAAGTTGCATTTTCTGTTGAATTTGGGGAAACCACTGTTGTGTTGAGCTCTTCCTATTGTTTTTTGTTCGATTTGTTCATTACAATCAGCTGCAAGTCTAAATTTTGACAGTAAACCTGATTTGCAATAGGAATTGAATAGTTTGGATTAAAACTGTACATGTCCCTCTTATGTGGAACATAAAACAAATCAGCATGATAAATAAACATGTAACAAATAACTAAATGCAACAGATGAACTAGGAAAGCAAACTGTAGCAGCCCCATGACTATTCCCCCACCTGTGGTATAGTTGTGGATAACTCGTGTAATTCTCAGTGGTGTTTCAAATCACTGCAACCACCTTGAAAGTCTAGCGGTGTTATCCATTGAGTTTCTTGCTCCCAGCCTTCTCTGAAGCAGAACTTGGTCAGGTCTCTTCTTGTTCCATTTCTAAGCTCCAAAGTTTAAACAGGTGTAGGGCTCAGTTTCTTCTAAAAGCAAAGCCTTGTGCCTTTGACCAGGTATGCCTAACCATTAAGCTTCTATAGGGCTGATAGACTGACACATTAATATTTATATACATATGGGGAATGCCTCTTGCCGATTCTCAGATGAGAAGAATGCTTGCTTAGTGAAGAATTTCCTTGCGTCCTGACAAGGTCATTTCCTTGTTGCCGCATACATGGGAGACCGACAGATTCTTCAGATGCTCCAGGTAAGACATGACACTTGATCTAATGGTCCACTGGAACAGGAAGTTCTAGAAAATTAACTGGCAATTGACAAGCCTGGCTGAACGTGTCTGAATATACTGACTACATAACAATTGTCTCCCCATTTAACAAGTGGTCTACTCTACAACATGAAACGGAGATGCCCCGATTTTGTTGGACTGGCATACTATTCATAGGGAGGGAGGTTTCCACATTGCATGGTGAGAAACCATGCATACAAAAGTACACTGCAAGTGAGGAATATTGCTGCCTTGTCCAACTGCTGCAGCTCTATGCTTTTAACTCATTAAAAACAACAACAACTAAGTTCATGGCGGAAGAGCAAGGGATGGATGTAGTGCTTTTTCCTCTCCCCACTGGTTGGTCCAAGGAATGGTTTTCCTGCAGGGCTATGTATGGGCAGCTGCTGCCGCTGCCTGTGCACACGCTCGGATTGGAGCCAGAATGTCTCTGAAGCAACTGCAATCCAGAAGCACGGATGCTGAGAGAATGTGATGGAAGGATGCCAGGAGAGTCAGTAATCTCCTGAGTAAGGGTGGTCTCGAGGCAAATCCAATGGCAACAGTTCTCAGCTGTGATTGTTATTCCTTGCTTGCAGAGACTTAAGCTGAAATTTAGGGAGAATTTCAGACTCTTTCTGGCACCCTAACTTTTTTTTTCTGGCTTATGGTTGAAAAATATGCAAGCATCTGCTTAGTTTCTGTTATTTAAAGAGACCAGTACTTGTTTAAATTGAATACAGCTATATGAAAGAGACGCACAGGATTATGCATGAAAAACCAAACATTACTTTAAGAGATGGACAGATACGAGACATCCCACAGAACTGTATATGTGAAGAACCAAACCTGAGTTCAGATGTCATTTTGTAAATAGAATTTGAGCTCTTTGTAAAGCAAAGCCATTATCAGAGGCTCCTGAGTAGAAGAAAACAAAATTTGCTGCAAACTGCATGCTAATACAGTGGTACCTCGCAAGACAAAATGAAATTTCCGGCGATAGGCATTTTCCATAAGATGATGGTTTGCCTAAAGGATGTCTTGCAAAAAAATTGTCATATGGGGCAGGCGTTTGAATTTTGCACACCCACAATCAGAGGGGGTTATGGGTGCATGAAATTCAAAAGCCTGGTCTTCCATCCTGTCTTTAATGACCTTGTAGCACCCGATCCGTGAGTGCTACATGGTTGGGAAAGCCAGGATCAAAGCCAGCCCCCCTTCACCCAAGTCTCTGCTGAGAAGGGAGGGTGGCAGGCAAAGGGGAAGCAGCGGCTTGGGCTCCATGCGCAGAGCTGGGGAAACGGGAGGCAGCAGCTTGTGGACTCGTTCATAGCCCCAGTTGGCTCCCCTTCACCCGGGTCTCTGTGCCGAAACACCACCCGTTGCTCTCTCTCACCCCACCCCCCTGGGTTTAGGCAGCCAGAAAAGAGGGGGGAAGCTTTTCCTCTGCCCCAAACCAGCAAAGAAGGGGGAAAGCTTCCCCACTTTGCTAAGTTGTGGGTAAGCCCCCAGTCAACTGGCAGCAGAAGGCTTCACCACAGCCCTCCACAGATTAGCTGATTCTGACAGACTCTGCCTTCTTGACAGGGAGCTAGACTCAAAGATCCTTAAAGTCCCTTCTGGTTTGATTATGATGACTATCTAGAAAACCCTGAAAGGGGTACTAGGAATCTTGAGTTGACTTGATGGCAAACAATGATTAATATGGGAAAAGGCAACCATCATAGAGAATTCCAAATAAATTAGTGAAGTCAACCTTGTTTAGATCATATGTGAAGTCCATTCAAGAGAGAATGGTTTTAGACTGAGCAGCTTGTCCTCTAATTAAATAGCAGGAACACAAGGAGAAATGAGTAAACAAACTACCATGAAAATCTGTAGATCAAATTAGACATTAAGGAAATTGTTTATTTCCTCTGATTAACCCATTTTCCGTTCCAGAACACGATTTTCTCAGATTGCAATCAGATTTGCAAATTTAGCTTATGTCTGTACTAGTGATCAATTACAAAGTAGGCATGCTGAATCCAAGCTGTGCTGAGGGAGGAAAACATTGTGATCTGGTAGGCGTAGCTCACTAAAGAGCATCTCTTTGAAAAACATGTTGAGCATCTCTGTACCAGACTGTAAAGATTGAAAGAACTTGGCTAGAGTAAAGAAAACTGAGGGGTGATATGATTTTGTTGTTGTTGTTGTTGTTCAGTCGTTCAGTCATGACTGACTCTTCGTGACCCCATGGACCAGAGCTCTCCAGGCCCTCCTATCTTCTACTGCCTCCTGGAGTTTGGTCAAATCCATATTGGTTACATCAATGACACCGTCCAACCATCTCATTCTCTGCTGTCCCCTTTTCCTTTTGCCTTCAATCTTTCCCAGCATCAGGGACTTTTCCAAGGACTCCTCTCTCCTCATGAGGTGGCCAAAGTACTGGAGCCTCAGCTTCAAAATCTGTCCTTCCAGTGAACATTCAGGGTTGATTTCTTTCAGGATGGATAGGTTTGATCTCCTTGCTGTCCAGGGGACTCTCAAGACTCTCCTCCAGCACAACAGCTCAAAAGCATCAATTCTGCGGCAATCAACCTTCTTTATAGTCCAGCTCTCACTTCCATACATCACTACTGGAAAAACCATAGCTTTGACTATCCTGACCTTAGTTGGCAAAGTGATGTGTCTGCTCTTTAGGATGCTATCTAGGTCTGTTGTTGACCATCCCAGAGTGCAGGACGTGCAACAATGGACCCAAGAGGAAGCTTTCTGCTGACTATCTTGAAAAATCTTCTTAACTGTTAGAGCGGCAGTGGAACCCATTACCTCAAGAGGTGGTGAGTGCTCCAACACTGGAGGCATTTGAGAGAAACCTGGACAAACCCCTGGCAGATACTATCCTTTGGTTTGCATTCCTGCCTTGAGGCGGGGATTGGATTTGATGGCCTTGTAGGCCCCTTCCAACTTCACTATTCTAGATTTGATTCTATTTTATGTTATCTAACTCACTATGGAAGACAACCTTTTAATTAGACAGACATTTTTCCTGCATATATCCTCTATTTATTTATTTTGTATTTTGCTGTTGGCAACTTATCAAACATTTTAGTGTTCTAAAACTGAGCTACAGTAGAATACAGGAGTTTGTCTCACTGTTCTTTACGACATCTTTTAGCAGTGAATTCCACACATTTATTATACATGGCATAAAGACTTGTGTTTTTTCCCCATCTGTATACCTTGCCACTCACTTTCATGGAATGATTCTGCATTTTTTTAAAATTTAAAAACAGTTCTAAATGCCAAGGTGGTGCATATTACCTTTAAAAAGCTAAATGCAATGGCCCCAAACATGGTTTTGTAGTTAATGTAGCCAGTGCAAAGTGTAAAATTCATACAGGCAAATTGTCAATAACTAATGGATCCTGACTTGCATTCCTAACCATGTGCCAAGATGGACGCGGAATGAATCCAAGCAAGGACTTGTTAATTAGTGGCAGTGTGCTGCTATGAGGGACACCATTTCCTTTCCATCAGTATAACTACACAATGGGATTTTGGCCAATATAATAACCGTATAACTAAAAGGTAAGCTACATCAGAACTCTTTATCCAGCAAACGGTCCCTTGGACAAGCAATGTAAAGAAAAACTCCACTGAGATTTCATATTATAAAAGGGATTTAAAAATGCAACTTCCAAACCATGCCACAAGATGTTTGTTCGTGTTTCCAAACACAGCCTTGGCAGTTACTGCATTTCTCCTGGTACTTGACACAGGCACTGCGCCCAAGAACAATCTTATGACCGGAAAATTCACATACAGTGCTGTAATAATTGCTGATAAGGGAGACGAACCATTTGGTCACATGCAGGAGCAGTCAGGTAGGTCACTACATCCTTGGAGTCACTATGCACAGTGTAGATTGCTTTAAGTCTCTTTTATCAGAGTGAGCTAATGACGTAATCCTTGTGACATGTCACCAGTTATATGCTGTTGCCACTTTACTGTAATGGTAGTGATAGTGATTCCAATTTAAATGGAATAAACATATTTCTCCAGTAGCAAGTTCTTTGGTTGGCTCTGGGTCTCAGGCTGATTCATTGTTCTTCTGGGTTGGAACACTGCTTTGTTGAAGGCCCACTTTGGATATCCATGGTGGGGGGGCTGTCTTCCTTCTTCTTGGCTTCTGTGGAGGTGGGGATGCTCTCTGCTCTGTGGTTTAGAGTCCTGATGATGCCTAATTTCTGCTTTAATGGATAGTGGGAGTCAAATAGTAGGTACTGATCTGTGTGGGTCGGTTTCCTATAAACTTCTGTTCCCAGGCAATGGTTGGGCCCGATGATGACAGCATGTGACAAAACCCTGGAAACAGGAGTAATGAATATACAAATCATGAGCCAATCCCAGCAGGAGGGCGGGAAATGGTATGATATAAAAAGGGTGAAGCCTAGTCAGTTGATGCAGTTCAGTTGAGTTAAGTTAAGTTGAAGGTTTTGAGAGTGAGTGCTGGGAGAGAGCACTGCTCTGTGAGAGTTCTGTCAGGCAGTGAGGGCTATACTGTTTACTAGTTATTAAAGACGGGGGGGCTGGAAGAGTTGATGAAATCTATTATATGTTAAAGGAAACACATACCATCCTCAGACATTGTTATATTTACTATTTTTTCAATAAACTTCGTCATTAGTTTTATATTATACATCTGAGTCTGTCCCAATTCATGAGGCGACGATTTTTAAAGGTGGCAGCATTACCAAGTGAATAAAAGGTGGCAACATTACCATTTCCAACACAATTATACGTGTAAAAGGGAGGTGTGGTCACAATTTGGTGGCACAGCAGTGGGATGTCGAAATAAAACCCAGTTGTGCCTTGAAAACTCAGTCTGTGAAAGGGGTGACATCACAATTTGGTGGGCAGCGGTCGGATTTCGAATATATCCAGTTTGCCTGAGGGAAAAAGTCACCAGCTCAAAATATTTAGCCTCTACCCTGTGAAGAAATTGAAACTGGAAGTTTAAAAAGAAGTCTTTAGTAAGTGTTGTTGGTAGTCTGTGTTGTTGGTAGTCTGTGGAAGTTGGTAGTCTGTGGAAGTTCCTCTGAAAAGGGGTTAGGACTGAGAATTAGGTGAAGCTAATTTCAGTTCTTGCGAAGCCCTGTGTGTGAGAGAGGAATTCAGACTTAAAACCCTGTAGTGCTATCTGATTTTCTTTGGTGGGCCTGTTAGAGTGTCTGGAGGCCAGGACTCCAAAAGGAAAAGGAGTCTGGCTTGACAAATTATAGGACACCTGGAAGAGAAAATCTGAAAGGACAGACTGAAATCTACAGTGGTTTGTTTGGGGAAACTGCCTGAGAGTCAAGGAACTCTGTGCTGTCCAGCAGCCTGAAAATTAAAAGGTGCTGAGACAAACTTCCTTTGAGGGTGAAAGACCCATAGCGTTTGCCCTTGAATTTAGGGTGGCTTTGGTAAAGTTTGGAAATATCACGCTGGGTTTTAACAGAAAGAAATCTCAAGTAAAAGGTCTGTGGGGGGCAGAAACTTTACCTCACAAACTAAAGAGACCTGAGGAGATTTAAAGCTGACAAAAAGTTCTGTAAAGCAGGAGTGCCTGACTGGAATCCCTTATATGAGATTGGGGGAGGGGGGGGAGCCAGAGAAAAGTTATAGGTTAAAAGCCGAAGAAATATATTTAAATCTGTGTATTTTAAACACTGAGATATTATGTAAAGAAAGAAAGAGTTTGAAGTCTGGGCACTGTGCCAATCTTGCCCTTGGCAACAGTAGCTTAATAGGAGTCAGAAACTGAGAGCTGAGGTAAATTTTTTACAGTTGCCATTGAAATAGCCGTGACCCACTTAACCTTCCTTTTCTTAATAAAGAAATATACACCACATATAACAAATAAATAAATAAAAAGATTTTGATTTCAAGTCAGTTCTAAAAGTGAATACTAAGAACGGGAAAAGAGTTAGTGTTTACTAGAATTGGCATTTCAGCAGAACAACTGAGGAAAAGATTTAGGTCAGTCACTAAAGTGCCAGAGAGATACAAAGAAAACCTTTTTTTAAATGGCCCATACTGAGGTGTCTGAACTTAAGCCGCTGTTGGGGACGCCTTTGCGGCTGGGGGAGTTTTGGTATTTGATTAACAACTGGTGGTTCAAACAGTGGAAGAAATATGTGGGCTTTGACAGCTGGGACTGGTATAATGTGGGAGAGCCCAAACTCTTCCCAGGGCCAATTGACAACTCGGGACTTTTTGCAGATTCAGAAACTCAGATATTGAAAGAGTACCTTATTGATAAAGTGGATTATGTTTTAGTTCCCACTGAAGCCTGGAATAAATTAGTAAATTGGTATGGGTGTGTAGAGGGGCAGAAGCCAATTGTGAGAAAAGTGGTAGAATATGGCCCATTTGTAAAGTCTTATAAAGTGGAAGTATATCCTTTAGAACTGAAGCTCTGTCAAAACAGTGATCCTAATAATCTTGTAAGCTGTTATTTCAGCAAAGCGGATACCATTGATACTATTGGAAAAGAGATGTGGAAGCTGTTTAATATTCCTGATGGAAAGGAAATTAGGCTGTGGCTCAGATATATGAGTAATACCTGTATTTATGAGCAGTTCAGCAAACTTGACAGCACTATAGAAGATGCAGGGCTCTACCAGAGACAGGTGGTGGTAATAGAGGTAAAGAATGAAGATGGTACTTGGCCCAGTCTCCTGTGACAAAATTGGGCAGTGCAATCAACAGAAGTCTAGCTACCTCCTCAAAATTGACAGCAAACCCTTGCTCCACAACAGTTGTCTCTTCAGACATTACAAATGGTGACTGCAATAACTCATATGGTTTGAACTCCAGTCATAGAATAGGAGTTTCAGATCAAATCCCAAGAGCAGGTTTAATTGGAATAGATGTCTTAGAGCATGTGCAGAGTGCTTTTGTAGTAACACGAGCTCAGACACATCAAGCTGAACCAAACAGTGAAAATAACACAGTTACAAATCAAATGTCAGTAGGAGAACTTGAGAGGGAAACTCAGCAGTCTGAAATGGTAGGAAAAGACAACTTAGCCAACATAAAAGGGCCAGCAGCAGACTTTAGTCTAGAACAAAGGCAAGATGACAGTTTGAAGGGATGTTTTGATTTAATGGAATCGAATACACACTTCTTAAGTTCCAAACACCCTGAAAACTTCATAATAGGGGAGAGAATGATACAAGCTTGTGAAAAACTTCGTGTACAGGCAGAGAACTCCAGACTGGAAAAATATTTTAAATTAAAAGAAGAAGAAAAATTAGCACAGCTTGAAAAGGAACAAAATAAAGCAATAGCAGAAGAGCTGAAAGAAAGTAAAATTCTGCAGGCATCAGTTATTGGTGAACTCCAAAATGAAATTTCATCTTTAAAAGCACTTTTAGAGATGAAGGAAACGAGACTGGAGGAAAGGAGGAATGAATCTGATACAATTGTTTTCAACCTCCAGAAGAAATCAGCAGAACTAGAAGTAATTACTGCAGGGGAAAACATTAAAGAAAAGGAAATATGTAATTTGGAAATGCAATTGTCTGGTGCATCAGAAAGTAAAGAAGATTGCTTACAGCAACTTACATCAATGGAAGCAGAGCTTGAAAAAGAAATATTAAATAATGAGCAACTTTGTCTGGATTGGAACAAAGTGTCACTGGGCAAGGAACAGATGATACAAGAAGAGAATAAAATGGCTAATGAATTTAGAAAGCTGCAGGAACCTGAAAAGCAAATAGTAAACCGTGTAAAGAAGCAAACCTACTTGGAAGTGAAGGATGCTGATGACAGACCTGATTCGGTGGTTGCAAAAGAAACCTGGGACAAACAACTACAGCCTGTGAACATCGTGCTTCAGCGGATCCGAGAGGATGAAAAGAGCATCCAAGTGGCGACTAGGAAATCCAGAAGTCAACTACCTGAGACACGTCGTAGGACGAGGCGTGATCGACCCCCTGCAGAGGAAGATCGACACGATCGACTTATGACCAAGAAAGACCAACAAAAAGAAGGTGAGATCTTTTTTGTGTCTTGCGGGATATCACAGGAGGTTTAGTCCGCATTTGAGCACCACTGCAACACCACTGACTGAACTGACAAAAACGAAGCACCCGTATGTCATAGAGTGGTCGCTTGAATACCAAGCTGCATTTGAGGGGATTCTAATGAACTGTACCGGGAGTGGTGTCAAAGAGTTGAATCCCACATTCCAAGAACCCAAGGAAAAATGGCATCAATTTACTGTGAACTGGACTTTGAATTTATGTGCCAAAGGAAGTGATCAACCGTGGCGTATCATCGTCCAGCCGTTGCAGCAAGAGGCGGAAGACATTGATTACATGGACCATGGTTAAATAATAATAATTTAATATTGTTATTTTATGGCTGATGTAAGAGGAAGGTGTTGTTTAAAAAAAGTATGGAAATGTAATGTCATAAAATGTGAAAACCATAACTTAATGTAAGTTAACTATAAATGGAAAATGCAAGGTAATGTATAATTAGAGCTTACTATAAATCAAAATGTTTATGTGATATTTAGAATATAAGGTAAGGATAAAAATTGTATGTATATTGGTAAGTAAAATAGCTTAAAATGTAAACCAAATATATGTATTTATGTATCTTAACATAGATTGATTCTAGGATGATCGATAAGGTATTTACAGGTATTTGAAGTTATGATGTTAACCAATGTTATAAGAGTATAGTCTATTTAAAATGTAATGATATAGAAAGAATTATTGCATTTAATGATATTATATAGTAATAAGGTTGAACATGTTATAAAACAATTTATAGATATGCAGAATTGAAGCTGATAAACAGAAGGATGTATGAATTAGTTAAATAGGCTCCAGAAGAGAATTTTAAGTGAGCAAACCGAGGTAAGTTTACTCCCTTAAAATTTCTTTATAAGGGGGGTGGTATTGTGACAAAACCCTGGAAACAGGAGTAATGAATATACAAATCATCAGCCAATCCCAGCAGGAGGGCGGGGAATGGTATGATATAAAAAGGGTGGAGCCTAGTCAGTTGAGGCAGTTCAGTTGAGTTAAGTTAAGTTGAAGGTTTTGAGAGTGAGTGCTGGGAGAGAGCACTGCTCTGTGAGATTTCTGTCAGGCAGTGAGGGCTATACTGTTTACTAGTTATTAAAGACAGGGGGGCTGGAAGAGTTGATGAAATCTATTATATGTTAAGGCAATGCATACCATCCTCAGACATTGTTATATTTATTATTTTCTCAATAAACTTCGTCATTAGTTTTATATTATACATCTGAGTCTGTCCCAATTCATGAGGCGACGATTTTTAAAGGTGGCAGCATTACCAAGTGAATAAAAGGTGGCAGCATTACCATTTCCAACACAATTACACGTGTAAAAGGGAGGTGTGGTCACAATTTGGTGGCACAGCAGTGGGATGTCGAAATAAAACCCAGTTGTGCCTTTGAAAACCCAGTCTGTGAAAGGGGTGACAGCACAATCCAGGAAAGCCAGCCTGTTGTCTTGGGTATCTTCCCTACTGAACTTAACATTTGGGTCCACTGCATTGATGTGGTCTGTAAAGGCCTCTACTTCCTTAGTCTTGATTTCCACCCAGGTGTCATCTGCATACCTGAACCAGTGGGATGGTGTCTCCCTGGGAAGGTGTTGCGTTTCTTCTTCCTCACTTCTTCCATGTATAGGTTAGCTAGCAACAATGGATGACAGTGGGGAACCTATGGCACACCCATGCTTCTGTCTGTAGAAGTTCCCTCTGCACATGAAATACATAGTGGCCCTTTCATCAATTCCCAGACAAATCAGAAGCACTTAACACCTCCACCAGCAAGGCCATAGCTAAGGACCCATACTTAACAGGTTTTGGGAAAGGTTGTAGAGGTGGGACTTTCACACACCTTAGACATTGTCCAACTTATGAGCCTATTCAGACCAGAGTGATGTGAAATGAAGGTGAACTATAACATGGAGGCATCGCCACTAACTTTCCTCAGACTGAGGAAGCTGCTTGGATGAGCAGCGAAACGTTTTTCCAGGTGCCACACTCAACTTCCAGATAAACTCACCTGGATGACTGAGAATCTTCACAGACTAGTAAGGGGTTGTCATAAGGAGCATCAGGCAGGAAAATGGGAATCTGCTTCCAGAGCGCCAGCAGCCCCCCTTCCTGGGTAGTGCCAGGGGGTGTGCAATTGGGAAAACTAGCTTGGCATCTTGCAGGATTCCTATGACTCCAGGGGAAACGGTCCATAAGCGGGTGGGGGGGGGCGGGCGGGGTTAGGAAAAGCGGGCCAGAGCAGCATCCTCTATTCCCAGAACCGGGCTCATCCCTTGCAGCGGAACGTCCAGCGAAGAGAAGGCTGGCGATGTGGGAAGGCGTTGAGCTTGGGGGAGAAAGAGAAGGCTGGCCAGGAGTGCACTGTCCCCCCCACCTCCGCCACCTCTCTCTCTCTCTCTGGCCCGCCCCGCAGGAGGCTGTTCCTTCCTCCTCGCAAGGGGCGCGCAAAGGAACAGCCGTCGCTTGGGACGTGGAGCGCGGGGGGGGGCGCGCGGAGAGGAAAGGGTTGCGCGCCCTCCTCCCATCTCCTCCCGGGTGTCGCCTAATAAGTGGAGCAGAGGCCCCGCCAGCCCTCTTTGGAAGGCGGGGAGGGGCTCCCCGTCCGGCTTGGTCGGGGCTGGCTCCCTCCCGCCTCCCCCCACGACGGTCCTCCTCCTCCTCCTCCGAGTTCGCGTCCCAGCCGCCGCCGCCGCTCGGGCCTCGCCAGCAAACCGGCCCCTGGCATCCAAGGAATTCGCTCCGAGTGGAGCGCAGCCCTCCTCCTCCTCCTCCGGCGGCTGGGAAGGGGGTGCGCGCGTGTGTGTGTGTGCGCGCGCGGGTGCGGGTGCGCGCGCGGACCTCGTCGGCTCGGCCTGATGGGGGGCTAAGCGGAGCCGGGAGCCGCCGCCTCGCCCCGCGCCCGCCCCGCCGCGCCGCGCCATGGCCCAGCCTCTGCTCCGGAAAACTTTCTCCCGGCTGAGGGGCAAGGAGCGCTTGGGACGCAAGAAGGGGGCCCAGCGCCACGAGCCAGGTACCCCACCGGGGGGGGGAGCGAGGCGTCGGGGAGGTGGGGGGTGGGTGGGCTGCTCTCATGCACGGGGCCACGCCAGTGCGCGCGCTGGCACTGGGAGTGGGCTGGGTGGGTGGGTGGGTGTGGAGAGGGGGGAGAGGAACCTTCCTCGAGGCTCCGGAGAATTTGCAGGCATTTCTTCCTCAGCAGGCAGAAGGAAGCGAAGGGAAACGGAGGAACCCGCCTGAGGATGGAGATTTATTTATTTATTTATTTATTTAGAATATTTTTACCCCACCTTTCTCCTTAGAAAAGGACCCAAGGTGGCTTACAATAATGAGGGACAATATACAGTCCAGAACATTTAAGACCTACTGTATTCAAATTAAGAACAGGGAATTTGAAGAGGCATCTTAGAACATTAAAAAGGTAACATTAGAACTACAAAGAGTATGCAAGAAGCCTACTACCTGTATTTTCAGAGATGCGTTTTTTTCCGGGCAGACGGAGGAAACGCAGACAGACCCCTTTCACGTCGGGGATTTTCTGTGCAACAGAGGAAGTTAATATGGGCCCCTTCTGTTCCTTCTTGGATTGCAACTCCCATTGCAATTGCCATTCTGGCCGGTACTAGTGAGAACTGGAGTCCCAACATCTAGGGATCCCTGGCTCCCCAGCTTGGTTCATAGCCCTGGCTTGCTTATCTCTACTCAACAGCAGAGCTGAGCAGTCAATGCCTTTCAGCAGTAACATTTGCGCTATTCACAAGCAGCCCACTCGTTACCAGTTGTGCCAGTACATGCTTAGTCTGGAACTTGAGTCATGGCTACTGGACTTCTTTTTCTCTAGAGATAGAAACGTTTCACTGCTCATCCAAACAGGTTCATCAGTCCTGATGAAGCTGTTTCGATGAACAGCAAAACGTTTCTATCTCTCAAGAAAAAGAAGTTCAGTAGCCATGACAATTTCCAGATAAACTCACTTGGATGACTGAGAATCTTCACAGACATACATGCTTAGTGTTAGAATAATCCAAGCTTTCAATTAAAATATCCAGCATCATCTTCATCAGGGAAGGCAAGTCATCAGTGAAAACACAGCTTACCTTTGGTGTATTTAAGGTTAACTTTGCTTTCGTTGACATCTTGCCTTCCCTGATGAAGGTGGTGCAGGATATTGCCGGCGATAGCTTGGATTATTTTAACAACGAACATGTATTGACACAACAGGAAACCCATGAGCTGTTTATGCATAGAGTTCATTGTGGAAGACTGAGGTCTTTGATTCTTGTTATTGTTGGCCATGTGACAGCCATGATAGAGCTGCCTGAATAGCCTTCCTGTGCTTGATGGCGTCCAGTGATCAACCAGCCCGTCATGTGGCTTTTCCATTACAAGAACCAAAGTCTCTTGGTCCTCCAATGATAAACAAGAGCTCACAGTGCAGTCCTTAGAGAAGCAAGGCAGAAACAAAATCCTGTACATAACAGCAGATACATGTCTAGCTGTGTGGACTGGCCATTAAGACTTAGGGCCACAGAGAGCTTCCGTTGTGTTTTCTTCAAGGGGAACATGTCATGATGCCCTCTACATATTTTGCCCCCGTGACTCCTAGCAGCCAGGACGAGTGATTAGATATCCAGGGAACTGAATGCGTGCCAGTTGCGTGCGTCAACCCTTCTTAAATGCATGAAGAACTCCATGAGAACTAGCTTCCTTAAGATTCCTCTCTCCTTCTGTTCCCTTGCTACCACCGCCAGCCCTCCATTTAATAAAAATGACATATAATATAAGTTGTTCAGAGATATCATGATGCTAGGAAAGTTGCTTGTTCCCAGCCTCAATTCTCTTTTGTGCAAAATGAAAAATTGTAGGTATTTAGCTCACAGTACTAAGAAGTTAAGGTGCCTTAAGTATTAAGAAGTACTTAAGAAGTACTAAGAAGTTAAGGCAGTTCTATAGAGCTGACTATAGACTATAGACTATAAAGCGAACTAAGGCTCCTAAAACTGTTGGCTGCAAAGTCGTCAGCTCAGTGGTTCAAATCCCGGGTACCACTCAGTGGAGCGAGCTCCCACTGATAACCCCAGCTCCTGCCAACCTAGTAGTTCAAAAGCATGTAAATAAATAGGTACTGCTGCAAACAGCGGGAAGGTAAAACTGTGTTTCTGTGCAGCCATGCCCGCCACATGGCCATGGACTTGCACAACACTGGCTCTTCGGCTTGAATACAGAGATGAGCACTGCCCCTAGAGTCGGACATGACTAGCACGCATGTGCGGGGGGAAACCTGGTTGCCCCAGTCTGGCACGAAGGGGGACTACTAGTGGGGATGATAAAAGTACAGTCCAACACATCTGCAATGCAAGGTTGGAGAAAGCTGCTAAAAGCAAGTGGCAGGGAAGCAAGTAGAGAAAATGACCTTTTCATTGCTGGCCCCCATTGTGAGTAGATTTGTTTTTCTACCAAGGCTTTGGTGTCAAGCAAATATTTACTGAGACCGTTTAACTTCTTTCTTATTTTAATGTTAGCTGTTGCTAGTTCTCGTTCACACTGCCCTTTAAGTCTATTGTTTTTATCCTGGTACTGTACAGTGACTTGATGGTTTTGCTGTGTTTATTTATTTAAATTTATTTAAAATAGTTTTACCCTGCCTTTCTCCCTAAGAGGACTTCGAAACCAGAGAGCTCAGTATTTAACATTATTATTGTCATTGTCATCATAACCACACGGATACATGTGGAATCTTTTTCTTAGTGTAGTTGGGATTGTGTGAGTTGATCTTGTTTCCAGATAAAATACCACTAGTTCTGAGATGGACAGTTATTATTGTGCATCTTAGAACTAGCTTTGTAGCAATATAAGTAGCCAGGGGACAAGCTCCAAATGAGTCTAAAATAAAATAAAACCAGATAATTCAAATAATAATTATAAGACTGTTTGGTATCTTTCTTGGGATGGTTTTATAAAATACATCCCAAAGCAGGAGCGTTCCAAAGACCTCTCAAATAAAAAAATGCAACTCCTTCTTGGAAAGTGGGGAAGGGTGTGTTGTGGTCTGCCCATCTCCCTTTGTGCCTCCCCAGCTGTCTGCTGTGTGTCTTATAGCTCCATTCCTGAGCTCAGCCCAGATCAGTGGGGTGCTTTGTGAGTTGAGTTACTCAGGGATCTACAAAGGGAGCTCTGTGTCTTGGCCAGGGAGGGCCAAGTGTGCAGTAAACAACAGGAAATCCAACTTGGCACCAGGTCTGAGCAGCTGGGAGCTTGGGAGGGACCTCCCAGCCTTAGCTGCATTGCCGGCCTCAGCCGCAGATCTTCAGGCCAAGCTTATAGATATGGCAAGCTTGGGGCCCTTTCCTCATCCTGTGCTGTTGGTTTCCCTCTTCTCTCGTGGGAGGTAGTTTTCATCAAGTGTTTCGGTAGGTCCCCCCTCAGGATGTGTTTTCTGTCCCTAGAAAATAGGAAATTCACCTCCTTAAGGCTCAACCCCTGATTCCGTTTTCAGATTTAATATTAGCTGAGGCAAAAGGAGACAGGGCAAGGATGGACAGGCAGCCAAGGTCTTTTAGTTCAGAGGCATTTCCAGGAACTCTTGAGGCACAACAGCATCTGTTTTAGAAATTCTAGTCTGGCACGTGGTTGGAGAAAACTTGGTAGTAATAAAAGTCCTCCTAGCCTCAGGCATGGGCCTTTTTTTCTTTTCTTTCTTTTCTTTTCTTTTCTTTTCTTTTTTTTTTTTGCCCACTGGCCGCATGTGGCCCCAAAGGCTATTTCTGATCTCCCACAAAGTTGTTCTCTTGCCACCAAAATTGGTATTGGTAATGCCAGGCACATAACACTGCTGTTTATGAAAGTTAACAATGCCCATAGCAGGGATGGGTCATGGTTTCTTCTAGATACAGTGGTACCTTGTATAAAGGAATTAATTCATTCCAAATGAAATTATGTTAAACAAATTTTCATTTATAGAAATTTCCCATAGGAATGCATTGAAAACGGAGTAATCCCATTTTATGTTGTATGGATTCGCCCCATAGGCAATTCTGTTAAGCAAATTTCCCCTATCTCCAGAATTTTTTATGTTGTACAGATTTTATGTTATGCAAACTGTTTGTTATACGAGGGTCCACTGTATTGTTGAACTGCAACTCCCTCCCAACCTCCTTAGCTGGCAGAGTTGATGACAAGGAATAATGAGAGCTACAGTCCCACAGTATATGAAGGGATATATAAATTGCCAGTCCCTATTCTATGCTAGGAGTCTGTCAGTCATTAATTTTAGCTTCCAGGTTTGTTTTGTGCCGTTATTGCCTTCCTACTTTTGATTTTTCAAGATGGCATTAGGGGAGCCAAAAGTTCGAGGCAGTTAATTCAGAGCCATGGATTCCTCATTGAATGAGTGGGGCCTTTTTGTGGGAAAAAATGGTAGATAATAATATGGGAGAGAAAAAATGTGAACAATAGTGTGGAGGTTTTCATTACTTGTATAAAAACAAATCTCTGCCCATCTATAAATACCAGAATGTTTTTAAATTTATATAGAAAAATAAGGACCTATATTATATACTAAAGAAACTGACTGGCTCAATATTGTTCTTATATATTTTTTTTCATTTTTATTTCTTAACTTTTCATTGCTATGTATGCGAGTGTTTTGCAAAAGCAGTACTTATAGGTTTACAAACCTTGCCTATTTTATAAATAGAAGCCACAAATATTGCATCCACCAATATCTACTGCCCATCAATGCTCAGACATGTGGTTAATGTAGCATCACTAAATAAAAAAGTTCCTGTGTTTCATAAGATGCCTTCTTTTTAGAAAGGCAATGTAAATATGTCGCTTAGCTGTGGCTGTGTTTAATCAGCAGTGTAAACGAGAACATTGGCTATTTGCCTTGACTGGTGATACAGTAACCCATGATTACTGTAACAGGGAGCCCCTGTTCACAGGTTTAAATAGCAAGCCCAAACATAGCTTGGGAGTTTGGGAGCGGTTGTCGTTTGAGGTGACAGACACAGGTAGAGAAGGTGCGTGTGTGAGTGACACACCCTCCTCTGCTGACATGCTTGGCTAGCATGAGTTTCCAGAGATGTGACCAAACGGTGTTAGTCTTTTGTACCAGAAAGAAAGAAAAAATGGTTAGGATTATGTACTAACACATTTTATTGGACATATATTTTTGTGACCTTTAGCCCACTTTCTTCTAACTGGAAAGGTTGCTTTCACCAGATCTTTAAAGCACTACAAGACTCTTTATATATATATATATAAAACAAACTAACAAACATACAATAAACAATAATACCAACAAACACTACAAAGTGCACCATCCCCGGGACCATCCAGTATTCCTTTATCTTCTCTTCCTTCTTCATCTTTTTTTTCTAGTTGGCTTCTTAAAGCCCTTTTCTCCAGAACTGTGTTGGATTGTATGTCGGTTGTATCCCTTTCCCTTTAGTAGTACATAATCTGTAAATTTCCCCCAAATATTGTAAAAAATATCCTTTCTCATTTCCCCTCGCAAAACTTTTATACTGCAGGACAATTTATCATTTAAAGCTATATCCCACACTTCCTTATACCAGTCAGCAATTTTAAAATCTAATTTCAGTTTCCAATTTTTGGCTATAATCAGTCTTGCTGCCGTCATAAGATTTGCAATTAATTCTTTTGTTTTTATATCATATTCATTATTAAGTGGTAATGATAACAGTGCAATTTCCGGCTTACATTTAATATCAACTTTATCTCATCGAAAATCTGTTGCCAAAACTTTTGAACTATTTCACATTCCCACCAAAGATGAATATAGGTGCCTGTCTTTTTTTCACATTTCCAGCAAAGCTTAGAATATATTGGGTTTATTCTATTCAGTCTGACTGGTGTCATATACCATCTTAAAATTAGTTTAAAGTAGTTTTCTTTTATTCTGACTGATAATGATTGTAAAATCCTCAAATTCCAAATTATTTTCCATTCATCTTTTTTTATTTCTTTATCTATGTCTTGCCTCCAAACCTCTCTTATTGTGACTTGCTCCCTTTCCTCTAGTGAGTCCTCAATTATTTTATATATTTTACCTACCACTCCTTTCCCTGTAGTTCCTTTCTCTGGTTCATATGTTAACAAGAATTGTTCACACTTCGTGTATTCTCTGAGTTGTGTATTTCTCCTTATCCAATCTTTCGTCCAACTTTCTAATTGGGCACAATTCAACCAAGTTAAATCCTTGGCTTGTAATATGTGCTTAATTTCCTGCTTTGTTCTCATTTTATTAATCCACTCTTTTAATCTTGCCACTTTCATTGTTTTAAATAATTCTCCATATTTCTTCATATTCTTTGTCCATTGCTGAAACCCATGGAAATGTCTTTAATTACAGAAGACTACTGCAGCATAAAGTTTTCCTGCTGGTGGTGATTTTCAGTTATAAAAGACTTCCTCCTCTCACCCATGGGTTCCCAACAACGAAAGGGATTACATGGAACTCACATTGGCCTTGGCATGAGAGAAGGAAACGTTTCATTTCCAAAAAATTGCCCTGGCTGTGGCATTATCAACCTTATGCTACAGAATTTATGCAAAGAGAATTTCACCCAAATGTTAACAAAATAATATTTTGAAATTATATGTTTCCTTAATGCTGCATTTGTATGTGCATTGCAAAAGACTCCACATGCTTTTGGTGAAACCCAAGTAATGTCTCCATGCCAATGGAAAACCATCATTAACAGAATGCAGAAATGGAGACTCAAATTGAGGGACCGGATGTCAAGGTGGACTTAAGACACACAGGTGACTCAACTCAGACACAACTCAGAAACTTGGGAGCAAGGTCTGGGGAGCACAAGAAGTTGCTGGAGAAGCCCCCTCTTATGCTGCCGGTGGAAGAGGTACCAAGTGGAACCTCTGCTGCAGCAAAAACCACAAAGAGTTCTTGCATAGGTCATTTTGAACTTCTCATCAACCTCCTGGGAAGAAATCCAAATGGAAACTGTAGATGACCTTACTGCAGATTCCTTAGATGAAATAACCTGCAGACGGTCCCTCCGAGGGTGGCCCGCAAAACAAGCACTCGTGCGCGGGCCTTCTCGGTGGCGGTGCCGCCTATGTGGAACAAGCTACCCAGCGAGCTGAGGCAGGCCCCAACGCTGGCGTCTTTCAGAAAGGGCTTGAAGACTCTCCTTTTCAAGGACGCCTTTAAAAATGACTAGAGGTTTTTTTTTTTTTTTCCTGCCCATATGCTGTAAGTCTGCCCCTGCCGCTGTTGCTGTCTTTGCCTTCTGTGTTTTCTTTTGTGTGAACCGCCCTGAGTCCTCGTTGGGAAGTAGGTAGCGGTATATAAGTGTAAGAAATAAATAAATAATAAATAAATTCGTGGGGAAATTTTCCTGATCTATCACCAAACCAAGAGGGGTTCCTTGCAGTGCCAATTTCCTTCTATACTTTGTCCAAGTGGTTAATAGGGAACTCAGGAGTGGGTTTTTAATTTGATATCTTTTTTTAGGGGAAACTGAACAAGTGTTTATTTATATCTCCATTTAGCTCATCTGATTCAAGTTCCCACCATATTAATTTTTCCAGTTTTTATAATACTTCCCCCACACAACTAAGCTGGTTAGCTGTATAATAGTTTCTAAGGTTAGGTATACCTATGCCTCCTTCCTTTTGAGATCTATGTCAAGCCCCGCACACAGAACACACAGCAAGCCAAGTTCAGTTCTTTGCCAGGAACTTTAGTTGTAATCCAGATAAAGTACAAAGTACAGTCCGAGTCAATCCAAAATAACTTACAGAGCCAAATGCCAAGTTCAAGGGAAACAGAGAAATGTCGTAGTCAGGAAGCCGGTCCAAGGTCAGGAAACAGAGAACGCCGTAGTCAGAAAGCTGGTCCAAGGTCAGGAAACAAAGTCAGGATAACACACAGGAACATGGTGGCAAGGTAAGTGACGCGTTGCTCTCACAGAGGGTTCAGGGTAAACAGGGAGCACACCCATATCTCTGGCAAGGCTCCTGCTAGAACTCAGGGCTTTCAGATCTAATTTTACGCCTATCATTAAAAGATCCTTTCCCTAGCTCTCCTGTTAGTTCTTGATTGCAGGATCCTGCTCCTAGCCCTTATAGGAGGAGGAGATGTGCCCTCAGCTGCGTCCTCAGACTCAGCTGCCTGCTGAGTTGAACTACAAGGCTCCTCCTGCTGCTCTCCAGCATTTAACCCCTCACATTCGGGTTCCATGACAGGCAGGGTCCTTGCACTATCCCCCTCTTCCGATGGACCAGGTTTATCTGGATAATTATCATGAAATTGCCGAATCAACTCTGGCGCATGTAAGTTAGACACCGGTTCCCAAGATCAATGTTCTGGTCCATACCTTCCCAGTCCACTAAGTATTGCACCCCCCCCCCCGATGTATCCGGGAATCCAAAATTTGGCGGACCTTATACTCCTCTTCTTCTACTAAGATCGGTGGAGGAGGTTCAGGATTTGGTGGTCGGTTGGGGTCAGGATCTTTGGCTGGGACCAAGAGGGAACGATGGAACACGGGATGAATATGGAAGGATGCAGGTAATTGTAGACGGAACGCCACTGGATTGATTTTTTCTAGGATGGGGTAAGGGCCGATGAATCGAGAATCTAGTTTCCGGGATCGCCCAGGATGTCTCAGATATCGGGTAGAGAGCCAAACTTTCATGCCTGGATTCAACTGTGGACCTTCTTGTCTTTTCTGATCCGCTGCTTTTTTATATGCTTCCTTGGCATGATTGAGTTGTTCTTTCAATAATTCTTGAATGCCATGAAGTTCTTGGATATAAGCATCGGTAGCTGGCACAGAGGTGGAAGGAAGGGTGGTTGGAAAGTACCGAGGATGATACCCATAGTTGGCCATGAATGGGGTTTGACGAGTGGATGAATGTACAGCATTGTTGTATGCAAACTCAGCTAAAGGCAACAAATCCGCCCAATTGTCCTGTTGATAACATGTATAACAACATTGGTGCGCTCAGTCTGACCATCTGACTGTGGGTGATAAGCGGATGACAAGTGAACTTGGGTTCCTAGTGCCTTGTGCATTGCTTGCCAGAAATGAGAGGTGAATTGGGGTCCACGATCCGAAATAAGGTGTTCAGGTAAACCATGAAGCCTGAAGAGGTGTTGTAAATAATGATGAGCTGTTTCTGCTGCGGTAGGAGATTTAGGACAAGGAACGAAGTGGGCCATTTTGGTGACTAAATCTACGAAGATCAGGATGCAGGTAAACCCTTTTGAGCGGGGAAGATCCGTGATAAAATCTAGGGAGACAGCATTCCAGGGACCAGAGGGTGTTGGCAAAGGATGCAACAGACCTGAGGGTTTAGCCACCACATCCTTTGCTCGCCGACAAACTTCACAGGAACCCACATATCGGGCAATATCAGCACGGACCTGTGGCTACCAGAACTCTCTTGTGAGCAGATGCAGGGTTTTGTAAGGTCCAAAGTGTCCAGCAGGTAAAGAATCATGAGATAGATGCAATACCTGGTTACGAAGGGGACCAGCAGGAACATATAACCTCCCTCGATGTAGTAATAACCCTTGTTGTGCAGAAAACTCTCCATGCTCCCCATTCTGAAGTTCTTGAAGACGTTGCTGAGTCCATGGATCTCGAGCTTGAGATTCCGGGATTTCTTCTGCCAAGCTGGGACACGGATTCGTGGCTGCGAACACAGAAGGAGGCAAGATGGGTGCCACTAAGGTCTCTTTCACTGGTGCCGCATATTCAGGTTTTCTAGATAATGCATCAGCTTTCTTATTCTGAGCCTCAGGAATATACTTGATACGAAAATCGAACCGGGAAAAGAATAAAGACCACCGGATTTGTCGCTGAGACAATCGCCGAGCTGTTTGTAAATGTTCCAGGTTTCTGTGATCAGTTAACACTTGCACAGGGTGTCGAGCTCCCTCAAGGTAATGCCTCCATACATCAAAAGCTGTTTTGATGGTCAACAGTTCACGCTCCCAGATCGTATAATTCTTCTCTGCGGGTTTTAATTGCCGAGAATAGTAGGCACAGGGACGCGGGGTTTGGGAGGGATCCTCTTGTTGAGATAATACTGCTCCCAGGGCAACACTAGATGTGTCAGCCTCCACTATGAACGGCAGTTGTGGATCAGGGTAGCGAAGTAAAGGCTCTGAGGTAAAGCGGGTTTTCAAGGTAAAGAAAGCCTTCTCTGCTTCTGGAGTCCACCAGAAAGGCTCTTTGGGACGAAGGAGATGGTTTAAAGGTGCAGCAATATCAGTGTAAGCAGGAATAAACCGACAGTAGTAGTTAGCGAAGCCAAGGAACCGTTGCAAGTCCTTACGATTTTGTGGTTGCTGCCATGACAACACACCCTCTACTTTCTTGGGGTCCATGCGGATTCCCTGGGGAGAAATGATATGCCCCAGGAATTCACCTTCTTCAATGTTAAACTCACATTTTTCCAGCTTAGCATAGAGTCCGTTCTCCTGAAGATGCTGTAAGACCTGACGAACATCTTGAACATGTTGAGCTGGATCAGCGGAGTAAATCAGAATGTCATCTAAATACACAGTCACACAACGATCTAGGAGATCCAGGAAAATGTCATTCATCATCCTCTGAAACACACTGGGTGCATTGGTCAGACCAAAAGGCATTACTAAATGTTCATATTGACCGTACCGGGTCCGGAATGCAGTTTTCCACTCGTCTCCCTTACAGATATGTACCAAATTATACGCCCCCCGAAGGTCCAGTTTAGTATAACACTTAGCCCCTTTCAGCCGGTCCAAAAGTTCAGAGATTAAGGGTAAAGGGTACCGGTCCCTAATAGTGATCTTGTTTAGTGCTCTATAATCATTACAAGGACGAAGCTCCCCTCCCTTCTTCTTGACAAATATCACTGGTGCAGACAATGGTGATTTGGAAGGCCGTATGAACCCACGTCGAAGATTTTTATCTAGAAAAGCCCTCAACGCTTCTAATTCTGGTTCGGACATGGGATAAACTCGCGCCTCAGGAAGAGGTGCCCCAGGAATCAAAGCAATGGCACAGTCATAGGGTCGATGTGGAGGTAGCTTGTCAGCCCCCTTTTCCTCAAATACATCTGCAAAGTCTTGGTATGCCTGAGGCAAGACAGGGTCAGATGTATCATGGGCAGATGCCAGTACAGTAGAGGAATGTTGCTTTGAACAAGGAACCTTGAAATATAATTCCCCTTGCACCCAATCCACCAGTGGATTATGAGCTCGCAACCAGGAAAGTCCCAAAACAAGAGGAAACCGGGGCATTCGGGTTACATTAAAGCTAATCTGATCATTATGATCCATTACCTGAAGAGTAAGGGGACAGGTTTCCTGAGCTACCAGCCCAGAACAAAGTAACCGATCCTCAATGGATTCTACTAACAAAGGAGTGTCCTTATTTTGTACTGGAATCCGATGGTACTGCACAAACCCAGCATCCACAAAACAGTGAGCCGCCCCAGAGTCTACCATAGCATACACCGGAATCTCCTGACCATCAGGGAGCCCTAGAGTCACAGGTATCAGAAAAGGTCCTTGAGGTGTGATAGTATTGCCTGGGAACCCTTCGGTATGCTCCATTCCTCGGGGTTCCTTCAAGGATGGAGCTGCCCTTTTACTGCTGGAGAGATAGCAGCACTTATTGAGGAACGCTTCAAAGGGCAATTAGAAGTGAAATGTCCTCCTCCCCCACAGTACAGGCAGAGATGATGAAAGCATCGTCTTGCCTTTTCCTCTGGGGTGAGTCGTGGTCGAGCAGCTCCCAGTTGCATAGGCTCTGGATCCACTTCACGGGCCTCCCGGAATTGCAGATGTGACACAGCTGGCAGAGGTTGCTGTTTGCAGTTCTGGCCTCGAGAGAGATGAGGGCTTTCCAGGCGTCCATCTATTCTCAGCCACAGGGTAATGAGTTCCTGCAATGTGTTTGGTTGTTCTACCCTGCAGAGTTCATCCAGCACTTCATCTGCCAAACCTTCCATATACTGAGAAGTCAGTGCCCGCTCGTTCCACTGCAAATCCTGAGCTATCAAACGAAATGCAGTGGTATAATCAAACACTGAGTCTTTGCCCTGTTTCAAAGCTCTGAGTCTCCTGTTGGCGGTAGCAGCCTGCACGGAATTCTGAAAGGCTGAAGAAATATGGTTCAGGAAAGCCTGATAATTATCCAGCAAAGGTGAAGCACTGAGGAGTAAAGGAGTCGCCCATTTACCTGCCTGTCCCTTCAATAAACTGATGATAAAACAGACCTTAGACCTCTCAGTAGGAAATTCTTGAGCCCGTACCTCAATGAACAGCTTGCATTGAGCCAAGAATGCAGGGAATTCCTCTAATTTGCCTTCAAAGCGGTCAGGAGGCAGCAAAGGGCAACGAGGCTGTAATGATGCTGGAGCTTGCTGCAATTGAACAATTGCCTGTGACAAAAACAGTACTTGGTTTTGCAAAGCTTCCAGTGGAGTCATTCTAACAGCCCCCTCCTCCATTCTGCTTGAATAAGTTTGGTGGGTGGGAGCAAACTGTCAAGCCCCGCACACAGAACACACAGGAAGCCAAGTTCAGTTCTTTGCCAGGAACTTTAGTTGTAATCCAGATAAAGTACAAAGTACAGTCCGAGTCAATCCAGAATAATTTACAGAGCCAAATGCCAAGTTCAAGGGAAACAGAGAAATGTCGTAGTCAGGAAGCCGGTCCAAGGTCAGGAAACAGAGAACGCCGTAGTCAGAAAGCCGGTCCAAGGTCAGGAAACAAAGTCAGGATAACACACAGGAACGTGGTGGCAAGATAAGTGACGCGTTGCTCCCACAGAGGGTTCAGGGTAAACTTGCAAGCTTTCTCCTAAAACAGGGAGCACACCCATATCTCTGGCAAGGTTCCTGCTAGAACTCAGGGCTTTCAGATCTAATTTTACGCCTATCATTAAAGATCCTTTCCCTAGCTCTCCTGTTCTCGATTGCAGGATCCTGCTCCTAGCCCTTATAGGAGAAGGAGATGTGCCCTCAGCTGCGTCCTCAGACTCAGCTGCCTGCTGAGTTGAACTACAAGGCTCCTCCTGCTGCTCTCCAGCATTTAACCCCTCACATTCGGGTTCCATGACAGGCAGGGTCCTGGCAATCTATACCAGAAGCTTTTACTTATTATTGCTTTTTTTTTTTTACCACCGTTACAATATCTGTTTATCAGATCTTGATAAGCTTTAATTTCAGCTTCTGTGTACTGAATGTGTAGCATTCTAAAAAGGAAGTTAATTTTGGGAAGTGTCTTCATTTTTACCAATGCTATTCTACCATGATAGATTTAATTTGGAGTAATTTTGTAATTTATTTCTAATCTCTTCCTTTAATTTGATACAGTTCCACTCCTTGGTCTTAAGCAAATCTTTGTCTAAAAGTATCCCTAAATATTTCATATATTTGCAGACTTTCAATCCATAGTTGGAAATCTCCTCCATATCTTGTTTATCATGATTAAACAACATAATTTCTGATTTTTGCCAATTTACACATAGCCCAGTTGTTTCACCAAATTCCTTTAAATGTGATTTTATTCTGGGTATATTTTCTAACGGATTTTTATTGTTAACAAAGCATCATCCGCAAATAAACTAATTTTAATTTTCCCCTCCTTCCCTATACCTTTGATTAGCTCATCATCCCTTATTGCATTTGCAAATAGCTCTATGACTATGCAAAACAGAATGGTGACAAAGGTCAACCCTGTCTTGTTCCTCGGCCTAAAGTAATCTGTTCTGTCATCCCATCATTGACTATCATTGACGAAGTACTGTCGGAGTAAAGTTGATTTATTACACCTAGGAATTTTTTTCCAAAACCCCATTTCTCTAATAGAAGTTTTAACGCAGACCATTGAACACAATCAAAAGCTTTAAATAGATCTAAGGATAAAATACATGCTTTATCTTCCAATCTTCCCATCTCATAAAGAACATTCAAAGTTCTTCTTATAGTGTTCAACATTTGTCTACCCTTAATAAAACCAGTTTGATCTTCTTTAATATATTTATCTATAAAGGTATACATTCTTTTGGCTAGAATTGCTGTGAAAATCTTTGCATCTTGATTTATAAGAGATGTTGGTCTATAGGATCCAACATATGTTGAATCCTTGTTAGGCTTGAGAATTAAAATGGTTAACTAGTGTTTCCAGGAAATTGGGGCTTGCTCTCCTCCCATTATCTCATTATAAAGCTTCTTTAGCTTAGGTATTAACATTGATTTAAATATCTTATAAAATTCTGGTCCCAATCCATCAGCTCCTGGAGTTTTAGCGTTCTTTAATTTGTTTATCACATCCTCTATCTCCTCATCTATAATAGATTTCTCCATTTCTAGCCTGTCTTCCTCTGCTAATCTTGACTTTAGATTTTTACCAATATATTGTTCCATAACTACCTTTCTGTTGTTCTTAGATGTGTATACATTTTGGTAAAATTCTTGGATAGCTTTTAATTTTTCTTTCATTTGTGTACAGTTATTACCTCTTAGGTCTTTTATCCTTCCTATCGTACTTTTTTCTTTTCTTTTCTGTGCTATCTTAGCTAGCATCTTCGAATTTTTATTACTATATTCAAAAAAATTTCTTTTCAAATATAGTAAATTTCTTTGAGTTTGTTGTAATTCTATATCTTCTAGTTCTCTTTTCCTAGCCTCAATCTGAATTAAGATTTTTTTGTCTTTACTTAAGAAAAATTGAGATTCAAGGTCTGCTGTTAATACTTCCAAATTTCTCTTGTTTACCTCTCGATTTTTTATTATAGAATTTTCTCTTATCATGTAGCCTCTGGCCACAGCTTTCAAAGTGTCCCAAATAACTCCTATTTGTCCACTGCCTTCTTCATTAATGTTTCAAGTTTCTAGTCAATCTTTTTGTATTTTTTCTACTGCATCCGGGAATTGGAAAATTCTAGGGTTTATTCTCCACCTTCTAGCTTCTCTAGAATTCTTCTTGGTTTCTTTTTCTTTCTTATTAATTGTTTTGTCTTTAATTTTATCCATAACCATATTGAAATCTCCAGCCATAATTACATGTCCCTTCTGTACGCTTTCTATCTGCTCCCAAACCTCTTTGTAAAACAGGTTTTGATTGGCATTTGGTGCATAAACATTTATCAATGTATATTGCTCTGAACCGATTGTGCCCTGAAGAATTATATGAAAGATACCTTCCGTATCTTTCAGTTTTTTCAATAATACAATCACAATGCTTTGAAATTAAGATAGCCCCCCCTTGCTTTAGATGATCCAAAACTTTTCTCATATATGTCAATATTGGGTAATTTCAATTCATTAAGTCCTTCTTTCATTTGATGTGTTTCTTGAAGGAAAATGATGTCCAGTTTGTTCCTCTTGATTAATGACTCTATTCTCTTTCTCTTCAGAACAGAACCTAGGCCCCTTGCATTCAGTGTAGCTAATTTTAAAAATTTACCCATAGTTTCTTTCTATTGTCCATCTGGCACGGTCCCACAGTGCAACTACTCAAACAAACACCACTTATAATAAAAACTACATTAACCGAAGCCCTACAACCTACACTTATTTTCTGTTCTCCCACCCTTCTGGCCCTCATACACATCTTGTATGCGCCCTTGCAGGGTGGGAGGGGGAAAGCACCCATCCACATTCAATGGCTACTAAAGGATCCAGAAGCTCTATATTTAGTCTTAACACTGTCTATCTTTGCTTTAAAATGAGGGGGGGGAAAGAAATGAAAAAAAAGTTTCACTCCTTTCTTCATTCTATTCTTCCTCCCTCCCTCTCAACCCAAAGGGGGAAATTTTTTTAAAAATGTGAAATTTAAAAGAAAAAAGGGAAAAAGAAGAAGAAGAAAAAGGAGGAAGAAAGGGAAAAGAATAAAATAACCCTTCTTGGGACGAGGAAGAGGAAGGCAAAAGTGAGGGGGAGGAAAGGGGAAGAAAGGGATGGGAATGCGGGAAAGGATAGGGCAAATGTAGGGAAGGAGGAAAGAATGAGAGAGAGAGAGAGAGAGAGAGAGAGAGAGAGAGAGAGAAGAAGAGAGAAGAAGGGAGATATGTCTTCGGTACTCTGGATCTCCCCAATTTAATCTTCGGAGTTAATTGTCAGTTGAGACTGGTGAGGATCTGGCAGCCAGTCCTGCAGGAGTCAGCTTTTCAACTTGAATATTCCATGCCTTCAGAAGTTGTTCACCTTCTTCCAGCGAATAGATTTTATGCAAAGTTGGACCTTTCCAAACTTTAAGGAAAATCAGGAATCCCCAGTTATATTTGAAGTTGTGTTTTCTCAGAGCGCTTGCCACAGGTTTCATCGTTTTCCTCCATTCAAAGCTCTCTCTGGAGATATCCTGATAGACTTGCACAATTCTGTCACCTCGCTTCAGAAGCTCAGGTTTCACTCTGATGGTAGACATGAGATGTTCTTTAATGGCATATGAGGTAAATCTGATCAAAATTGGCCTTGAGCTTCCTCTTTTTGCATTGCCTATATAATGCACCCTTTCAATATCTCGGTCCACAAACTTTTGGGGGAGAAAAGAATTAAGCCAAGCTAGAATGTCTTTTTTCATGTCACCTCTGTCTTGAACCTCAAAATTAATTAGTTTAAGGTTGGACCTTCTCAAATAATCTTCCATGTAGATTAGTTTCCTTTGCAAAGAATCTATTTCTTCATGAGTGGCGATATCCTTCTCATTTTTGGTGGCTAGTGTTTGAACACGTTTGACCTCATCTGCTAGTTTTTTCAGCTCTGTACCATTTTTGGAAACTTCTGCTTGAACTTTCTGAATCTCATGTGATAAATCTTTCTTTAAATCTTTGTTTTGAGTAGATAGAGAATGAAAACGATCCTCAATGGTAGAGGTCATATCTTTCAAAGCTAATTTCAAAAGATTAGCGAACTCCATTTTCATGTGTTTCATTTCCTTAAGAAGGTTTGGCTGCTGTTCTGGCATTTTGCGAAACCCAGACGCCAATGTGTCTGCTGCAGAGACTGTTTCTACCCTTTCTAAAGATGCTCGCTGGTATATAGAATCTGAGGGTTTTCAAACCCAAGTTCTAAAGGAGAACGTTGGGGCTTTTTTCTTAGCTGGGATGCAGAAAGGCAAGGTAATGTTTCTCTCTTTCTCTTTCTAGCCCCAAGAAAAAACAACAGCTCTGACTGTCTGCTTAGCAGCGTCGCCACTTTGGCAGAAAGCGAAAGTACTTTAGTGCTTCAATATTTCATGTTTATCTCTCTTTAAAAGCACATAGTTTACATCCTATCCTCCCCAGTAATTTATGGCTTCATTTACTCACGATTCCGGAGTCTCTTAGAGACAGTATTTCAAGTTTTCTCTTCTTGTGTATCAGAGCTACGGATTCCAAGCAGCCATCGCGTCCAACTCCGTGGGCGGAAGTGCCCCCCACAAGACTCTTTTATAAGAACATACGAAGAGCCCTGCTGGATCAGGCCAAAGGCCCATCTAGTCCAGCTTCCTGTATCTCACAGTGGCCCCACCAGATGCGTTTGGGAGCGCATGAGACTAGATATCTGTCTCCTGATACCACTCCCCTGCATCTGGCCCTTGAAGTACCCCGGTTTTAAGCCTGGAGATGGCACATCTCCATCATGGTTTGTAACCTGTGATGGACTTTTCCTCCAGCAATCTGTCCAATCCCCTTTTGAAGGCATCCAGGCCAGATACCATCACCACATCCTGTGGCAGGGAGTTCCACAGACCAACAACGCGCTGGGTGAAAAAATATTTTCTTTTGTCTGTTCTTACTCTCCCAGCCCTCAGTTTGAGTGTATGTCCCCTAATTCTGGTAGTTTGTGAGAGGGAGAAGAGCGTCCCTCTATCCACTTTACTCATGCCCTGCATTATTTTGTACGTCTCAATCATATCCCCCCACGCACTTTTTTTCCACACTAAAGAGCCCCAAATGTTTTAGCCTTTCCTCATAAGGGAGGTGCCCCAGCCCAGTAATCATTTTAGTCGCTCTCTTGTGCACATTTTCCAGTTCCACTATGAGGGTTACTTCACGAAGTGCATTGCTTCGCAGCGGCATTGCCTTCGCTTTGAATTCGGTGTTGGTCATGTCCTCTCCCTTCGATCCCACCCCTGTTTCTCAGTACTCACGCGGAGCATTTCTAGGACCGAATCGATTACTACCTCACGTGCTCCCTTCGCATTAGAAAGCTGCTTTGCAACGTCCCGTTCCACCCTCCTTTTATTTAAAAAAAATATTAACTCGGCGTATCGATGCATCAATACTTGGCTGTCATTTACAACAGAGCGTGTTTCGTGTATGATCCTGCGTTTTCTACTCCTAATTTATATTGTTTCGTCCATTGGTGACGTGTAAAAATTGCTGTTCTCTGTCAGGGTCACTAGGTGGACCCTCACACAACGTTTGTTGTTTATGATCCATCGGTCCTCCAAGGACATCCAAGTGATCCTTTTCTAACTCCCTAGAACAGTGACCAAGCAACTTCCGCCTCCCACTACCATTAGAAAGGTATCATGCCTCCCTCTCGTTCTTCATGCCGTCTACAGAAATTCCAGAGGTATCGCCCATATTTTGTTGCAGTGCTGCATAATGTTTATACTTTGATGAACTGTGTCGCTTTGTTATGCTTCGTCAACCGAAGACAAATCTTCCGACACAGAGTTTTGTTCAGGACGCTTTGAGGGGTTGTAACACTTTGATATGGGTCATTTTGCAGTGGATAAAAAAGTCGCCTAGGCGTTCTCAGTGGTTTCACGACACGGTTCTGCAGCTTTGGGACGATAGGCAATGGTTGGAGAACTTCCGTATGACTAGAAGAACACTTTTTGAGGTCGCCGATAAGCTGTGTCCATATCTGATGTGGAGGGACACCGTTATGCACTCAGCGGTGCCAGTCGAAGAGCGAGTGGCAATCGGCGTGTACTTCTTGGCCAGCCGTTCTTGTTACAGAACCATCGCACTGGTCTTCCAGAAAGGAACTTCTACTGTTGCTAGTATTGTCATCGAGGTCTGCCTGGCAATGGAACACGTCCTTCTCAAGGAAGAGGTTCGCCTTCCAGAATTCAATAAGGTTTGTGGCTTTTTATTGAATGGTCCATTTCTTTTTACTTTAAAGTCTTACTTCCATAACATTTCTCTTCTGTCTACATAAAGAGATGATGGTCAATAACTGTTTCCGGTTTTACAGATGACATCATCAATGAAAAGTTTCAGATTCCCGCATTCAATTGGATGTATCGACGGAACGCACATCCCTATCAGTCCACTGAAATTGCAGGGAGCGGCTTATTTTAACCGTAAATCTTTCCATTCAGTACTACTGCAGGCTGCTTGTGACGGTGACGGTATTTTTTTTTCAATGTTGGCAGGACATTCAGGAGTGAATCATGATGCTCATGTATTCAGATCATCTATGCTTTTCAGTAAGATGGAGGAAGGGACACTAATACCAGGCAACCCTATGTTCCACTATGCTGGGGTGTCAATTCCGCCCATTATATTAGGGGATGGGGCATATCCATTATGTAAGTGGCTGATGAAGCCTTTCGCTGTTCCTCGAAATGAAAGGGAGCGTCATTACAATAAGATTTTTAATCGCTCCCGATGCGTTGTGGAGAGAGCATTTGGCCGCTTGAAGGCAAGATTCAGACGTTTGTCTGTTAGGATTGAGGCGCACATCGAAAACGTTAATTCAATTATTGCTTCTGCCGTGATTCTACATAATATTTGTGAACGCAAAAACCATGACATACCGGATGAGGAACAGCATCAACGCTCTCAAGCTGATTTTCAGGATGGCAGCGACATATATGAGTGCAACAGATCTGGTACTGCCAGGGCCGAGGCTGAGGCTGTGCGCACTGCCATTTCTGAATATCTACATACACACGTAAAGTGACATTTAAAATACTTACATATACTTTTATTGCTAGAAATTTTCAATCTTCATAGTTTTTATTTTTACCAGAAATGCTATTCTCCAATTTCACAGTATTTTTATCGAACTATTATTGTGTTAATAAATGCTAACTTCGTTGGCTGCGTTTCTTTCCATTTACGAGTCCTACTACCCCCACCAAATGGAAAACCATGCTTACATCTACATGACTCCTTTATCTGCTTTAATTTATCTATTTCCAATTAAAAAAAACCACCCCCACGGAATAAGGAAAGCTAAAAAGTACTGTCTGCAGTCGGTAATCAGGCATTCCTGAAGATATGCAATGGTACTGCTGGCATGGAAGAAGTTTCCTTTACTATCCCTTACTAGACAATTATTACCACCAAAATGCTTAAAAGACGGGTCCTCTTTTTTGCAGGACTTCCTTGAAATACTGATTAACGCTGGCGGATTGGCGAAATCATGTTCTCTTTTTCTAAAGATTTTTCCCTATCAGTAATAATTTCTACTGGAACATAGGTGGTTATCGTAAGGGCAAGGAAAAGACTTCATTACCCATTTCACGTTACAATCCCTAGTTTTCACCAGCTTGCTTAATAGAAGGGGCCCCTTTGCAAATAACCAGCAATCATTCCCATGGTAAGCCATCACCTTTCTCTTAATATGCTGATTAAGGCAGTCAGAGGGAACAGACTAGGCAGTCACTTTTCTTGCTGGCAGGCAACACACTTTGCAAGCAGCATTTTCAAAGGCTACTAGATCTTAAATAAGGTATCAGTATAGATGTCAACCACAGGCATTTTCCCTTATCTGCTGATTAAGGCAGGCTGTGCATTAAATACAGGTTGTCTCTTTTACAGAACTCTCCAAACCAGTACTAATTTTCAGTGGTTCATAGGTTGTTATATTGGGGGATAGGAGAATCATATCTTTCCCAGTTTACTTTGCAGTTCCTTAATTTCTACCGCTTGCTTACTAGATGGGGCCCCTTTCTGAAAAAAAAAGCAATCATTCCCTTGGTTTCCCAGCGCCTTTCTCTTGATATGCTGATTAAGGCAAAAAGAGGTGCAAGAACAGGAAGACACCTTTCTGGTTTGCTATACTCCTTGCAAGCTCCATTTTCAACGGCTAAGAGCTGCTTAATCAATTCTAAGGATAGAGGGCAACCAGTTGCCTTTCCCCTGATATGCTAATTGTTGCAGGCAGTTCTGTGCAAACAGGTTTTTCTTTTAAAAAAGTTCTGCAAACCAGTACTAGTATTTTGTGGTACATAGGTTGTTATACTGAGGTCAAGTAAAAGATTTCCTTTCCCAATTTCCTTTTCTGTTCCTTGTTTTCAACCGCTTGATTACTAGAAGGGGCCCCATTGTAAACATCCATAAATCATTCCCTTGTTTAGCCAGCACCTTTCTCCTGCTATGCTGATTAAGGCAGACAGAGGTGCAACAACAGGAAGTCACTTCTCTGGCCTGCTATACTCCTTGCAAGCATCATTTTCAACGGCTAACAGCTGCTTAATAAATTCTCAAGATCGAGGGCAACTAGTGGCCTTTCCCCTGATATGCTGATTTAGGCAGGGAGTTCTGTGCAAATGGGAATTTTATTTTAAAAAGTTCTCCAAACCTGTACTAATATTTTGTGGTACATTGGTTGTTATGCTGACTTCAACCAACTGATTTCCTTTCCCTGATTCCTTTTCTGTTCTTTTTCTTCAACCACTTGATTACAAGAGGGGGCCCCTTTGTAAACAACCAGCAATCAATCCCTTGGATAGCCAGCACCTTTCTCTTGATATGCTGATTAAGGCAGACGGAGGTGTAAGAACAGGAAGTCACTTTTCTGGCTTGCTACAGTCTTTGCATGCATCATTTTCAACTGCTCACTGCTCTTGGATAATTTCAGTAGAGAGGTTGAGGAATGGATAATGAGGACACCTCAGAAAGCAGCCAGGGCACTACGGTGCATTGTAAAATTAAGAGAGGCATTATCTGGGGAAATGAGGAAACCTCGGCTTTAATTAAGGTTTGGGGAGAGGCCGAGATAAAATATGCATTGTCTTCCCTAAAAAGAAATATTGAAATTTTTGAGGTAATCTCTTCGGAACTTAACAAGCTAGGTTTCAGTCATTCGGCTTCAGAATGTAGAACCAAAACTAAATCTCTAAGGAAACTGTACAAACAGGCAGTTCTCCATAACAGCACTTCTGTCTCTGGTCGTTCTAAATTCCTTTGGTACGATGAGATGGCAAATATATTCCGTACGGACACATCGATTCACCCCTTGCGAACAACTGAGAGCGAGTCTAGTGGGACTTCTGGTAAGTTCGAAAACAGATCCAACATTACAGTTACAAAATAAATTAACTGTACTCTCTACAACAGGGCGAGACTTAATACTGTTGTTAGTTTTTACTTTTTATGTATTTAGATTCTCCGTCGTATAAGTACACCGCGGGTTACATCGAATCGCCGTTCTTCCGATGCACTAATATGAACAATAACGTTTTATAATTTACTACCTGATACATTGACTTCCCGTTTTAATGCTTCAATGTGTTGCTCGTTAAATTAATAAAGTATCAGACATCGATGTACCGACGGAACGTAATGATTTACAATTTAAAATTGGAAACATTATTACCTTATAAAACATACCATGTTTACAAAAAAAATTAACTTGATCATACATTGTTTAAATTTACAAGCAAAGTGTTCGATGCATCGATACATCGCACACCATATGTCGGTGTGTAGAACTCAGTAGCAATGCAGAAATGCGTTAATGTTTTGTTGCTTGGAACGCAGAATCCTGGTAAATTAAAGTTTTTTTTGTTTATATTCCCTGCTGCAGAACTATTTAGTGGTTTAAACTTGTGGTTACCTAAACATTTAATCAGGTAATAAAGAATGATGTACGCATTATTATTGGGATTAAAATTTATAAAGCTTAAAATAACTGAATGGAAACCCAAACTACACATTTCAAAAGGACGACTATCATTACATCAGTGTAGCAATGCCTAGATACCATTCGCTGGCACTGATTAAAAAAAACCTGGTTGGGGGCGGGACATCCTGCGCAAATCACCAATCATCTTTCGGAAAAGTACTACTGTAAGGGAAACGCTGAGAGACTTCCTGAAATGCGGCTTGCGTTGAGAGTTAAACGCTAAATTTTCTCCAGTGCAATCAAATACCCACAATAATAACTGAAATTTTTTCATTTACCTTGAATAGCAATGGAGGCGATGCAGGGAGGTACCGACAATGTCACTACATTGACCCTTTTTGAAGATACTGATTGTGCAAACTACAGCTACGGGCCTTCGGAAACATCAGGATTGGGTAAGTGAAGTTCTTATTTACAGAACTACGGGTTTTGGTCCGAACTTTCCTATGACTGAATATTGCTTTAATGAACCGTAGGTTGTTCTTCAAGGTACTAGTACCATGTTAGAACGTCCTATGTTAATTACTTTATAAATAATACCTATCTTTTATGATAGATACTCAGTCAAATGATGGTTGTGAGCCGTCCACCTCCGGCTGTTCTTCATCGCAGAGCCCACAAGCAACAGCTACTGAAAAGCGTGGCAATCGTTGTAAGTTCCAATTCTAATAAACATAGTGTACTGTAAAACAGCAGTGTAGCATAGTACTAAAATAAGTAAACCAGGTATTGGATCGTTATTAGTACGGGCAAGTACTGTTTCAAAACCATTTAGTAGTCCTTACTGTGTTTTATTCCTTTAAAGGACTTCAAATCGGTCGTAACTGTCTGTGTGATTGGAACTCATTTATTTTATCATTAGGTTTCTGGGGTCTCTGGTTACAGTGCCAGAAATTTAATAACCACAAAAAGTAGCAACAGTGAGCATGTATGAACTCGAACTGAATAGTCTTACAAGACAGTGTTAATAAAGTGTTCATTTATCCTTACTCTACTAATTTATATTAACTTACATGCTCTGTTTTGTTTTTTCTTTTACTTTAAAAAACTTAGACGCAGTGGAAACCTCAAACTATGAAGCAACCCTGGATCCAGCCACTAGACTTGCCATGATAAGAAAAAGAAAACAGAGATCTACTGCTGCTGCCAGGCTTGATAACACTCTCTCTGGATTTGTGGACTGGGTGAGGGATTCAGATCAGCGTAAGGAGGCGAAAATGAGTGCAAGGGACCAGGAGGACATCTTGTTCCAGAAGGAGGTTATTAACAACCTTAGGGTAGCATCAACATCTCTGCTCAGGCTAACACAGTACCTCACTGAGACAGGATTGGAGTATAGGGTGGGAAAGGATAAAAAAACCTCCAAAAAATTATTAAGTAGTCACAGCTCTGGTTCTTCAATGCGCAGAGATATGTCACCTACTGTCCAGGAAGCAGATAGTGACTCAGAAGCATATATCAGTCACACATCAGAATCAGGCAATAGTTCTGAAGCAGACAGTGATGATGAGGGGTCTGTATCGCTCCTTTGCACCAGCAAAAGATCACAAGTATTGAACAACCACAAACCTGTGCAGGAACGTACCCAAACTGTGAAAAAGCTTACAAAGGAAACAGTAAGATTGTCTCCCAAAATACCCCTAACAAGTACTGAAAACGAGGATTTGGGTGACAGCCAGTCTTCAAGTTCCCCTTATCTAATAGTAAAACAGGAGAAAACCAATGATGTTGTTCAGCCCTGTCTGAGAACCCCTCTGAAAAGGAAGCGCAGGAAAAAAATATATTTTCGCCATAGGTAGTATTAGGATAAGCATCTGGCACAGAAACCTTGCAGTGCAGGACTACAGCACCCTTGAATTTTAATTTTTAATGTTTCTAATAAGTTTTTTTTAAAAAAATAAAGTGTATTTTAAATATTATTAACTTGATTTAGGAAATCAAACAAAGTGAGGCAGCAGTTAGTTGAACCACTAAGTCCTTTTATTTTTTTTTATTAGTGTTTTACATAAATAAGTGTTAGAATAAATTATGACAAAAATAAGGTTTTTACAAAAATAATAATTAGTCTTTACTGTAAAGTGTTAGAGTAGTTCCTGAAACCAACACCTTTTTTTAGAATACAATAAGTACTCCTCTTATTTGGCAGGTTAAGCTCAGACAATAAGATTGACTGTTCATAACAAACTAGCAGTCATATTTGCAAAGTAGCAGAATAAATTTAGACATCACAACAGTCCCAGTAGGATATTTGTAGAATAATGTATGACAACCTGTAGTTTCATCACAATTAAAAGTTTGTCCTGTTTGGAAAGTGGTAGAATAAGTAACACCAACAAAATGTCGTTCACATTAGAAATAAGGAGTCCTCTTCTTTGTCGGATTAAGCGCTGGCATCAAGAGTCAGTGTTCATAACAATTAAGTAGTCATCTTTGAAAAGTGGTAGAAAATATGCGGGCAACAACTCAAGAAGTTATGCATATCTCAAAAATGCAGTCCTAATAGAAAAGTGGTATAGGAAATTCTGATAACTTGTTGTATTTGCCCAAAAATTTGAAGTATTCCTAATAGGAAAGTGGTAGAATAATTTCTTGGAACCAAATCTTCATTAACATTAAACAGAAGGAGTCCTCTAAATTTTCAGAAGGAACTGTGGCAACCAGTTTTTTTTTTTTAAATTAGGCGTCCCCCTTGAAAGAGGATAGCTTAGAAAAAAAGTTTTTAAGAGCAATGAACAGGACTGCAACTCATCTCCTCCTCCTCCTCCTTCTCTGTGCAGCACGCCCCCTGTCACCAGCAAGTATATGCTCCTCTAATGCTCCAACTGAAAAAGAAAATAAGATGGAAGGTATTAGTTTTCCTGTTCCACTAATTCCTGGAATAGGTTCCATCGGTTGAGAAGACTTTCTGCCACTTTAATCTTACATGCTTAACAGAGTACTGCTGTAAATTGACACATAGGCACATGCAAGCTTAATTTTCCAATGCAGCTTGACTTGTTGAAGTCAAACCTCAAAGCCAAACCACAATGTACGTATTGCTAATATTGTTAAACAGTATTGATTGGTTTATGTAATTGTACTATTAACATCTGTCATAGTGGAAATGTACCTCTAGCAACTACATCCTGCAAAACTGCCACCCAGTTTTCCATCTCCGCCCGACGCACAGGTTCCTGCATAATGTCCAGCGGGCGTTCTGGCAAATTGTCTGATGTGATGAGAAAGGTTTGCATTTTAATTTAAATTATGTGCAGTGTTAATCTTGCACCTATCAGACTGAAACCCTTTGCAAATTAACACACCTTGCTGTTCACCATGTCCTGCATGAACTGCCTCTGGGTCTTCATCCACTTGGGGTGCTTCCTGTGCATGCTGTTGGATGTTTCCGCCCACAGCCTGGTCATCTTCATCAGAAGCATCTGAATCGCCATCATGATGTCTCCTCCTTGCAACCAATCTGCGTTGCTGCTGTGCTCCTCTTCTTAGCCCAAGTTGTCTGGCTGGACCTGGTCCTATAGTGCAAAGTAGAATTGGTTGTAAGGGATTGCATATCAGTTACTGAACAGAAATGGATTTATCATTGGAAAGAAATATTAGCATGTATCTGTACAACTCATAAATGTATGTACTGTAACTATTTAAGTTGGAAAAGGGGATTAGAATGGCTCTTCTGACAATAGATGAACAATGGCATGTTGGGACATGTAGGACCAAATCTCCCATGTTTATTACCTACAATTTAGTAGGGGTCTGACGTGCTATTTAAGGAAATAATTACAGGATTTACTGCAGTACAGAGGAAATGTAAACATTTATTAAAGGCAAAATTCATAAGGTTCCTAATATAACACTTAGGTTCCATAAGCATTGCACAGTTATAAAGAACCAAAAATTAGTATTTTTAAAGTTGATCTTTGGGTAGGGTCTTATGTGGTGTAAACACTGCCATCTAAGGAAATAACAGTACATAAAGATTCAATGAGTGAGGGATCTTACCCGCAGGGAAGAGATTAGCTGGGTGAGGCCTGTCCGCTTGAATCCACAGTTCCAATAGTTGCCCCCAATATGCAGATTGGTGCCTCTCCTCAGCGCCCTCACCAAAATAGTAAAGACACCTGTTAAAATTATGTCTCAAGGTCTTAAATTTGGACCTTATTTGACTAGGATTTCTTGCATAATTAAGCCTTGCTAGTTGGCGAGAAGCCAGCCTGAAGGCATCTTCATTTCTCCTAGGCTGCATGTGGAAAAGAACAGGGCCAAGCCTGTTCTCAATAAAAATATCAAGCAGTGCAGTAACCTCCGCCTCTGTCCAAAATCTACCCCTCCCTCCTTCCATCATATCCTCACTTGTGCTCTTCCTATATAAAGAATAACTCCTAAATTCACTGCAGTACAACCCTCTACACACCAAACTCTCCACGGGTTTCTACAGGTACTCCAGGGTATTTATAAGGTTTTGCTGCAGGACCCTGAACATTTTTCTGGAAAATGAAACTAATTTCAACCTAAAAGAGGTGGGGTCAACGTGTCGTTCAGGTCCCAGGTGCCTAGGAGTCTGTATACCATGCCTACATACATGCTATGCAGAGTTTCTTCAAGAAAATAGTTCTTAAAGTCTATTTCACCCGTGCATATGATGGTTTGCAAGAAATAAAGACAGATTTTTCAATGCAATGCTTTGTTTCATTTACTTTAAGAAGAATAATTTTAATCACTGTTCTAAGATATCTTCATGCAGAGTCGTGCAAAGTCATTCAAACTAATTAGGAGGACAGGATGAAGGTAACCACTTGAAACATTTTATTCGGCCTGGAGAAGTGATGGTCCTATTGTTTGAGGAGGGAATGGGGTGGAGTTGGTAATGGACAGGCTCCTGCTAGTCCCACACCTGCCGGCAGGAAGGCAGAGCCTGTTGTTTACTGCATGATGGCCAGCAAGAGGTCAGAAGTTCATACCATGGGACTGACCCTTACGAACAAGGATGGAATGTACCACTGGTACCGTTAGGGGCCGCGATAGATGCTTGTCTATTTACTCACTCAGCGCATTTTTGAATGAATTTTTCTTCTTTGCAGGACAACTTTTACATATCTTAGGGCGTACCAGTAATGTTGTTAAACGACGTTTGTTAAGGACGGCTTTAAATTAATAGGCAAAACTACCCGCGCCAAACAAATGGTGCCTTCTGATAGGGCAGAGTCGAAGATAGGGTCCCCTTGGTTTATCGAGGCTGCGATACTCTACTGTCAATGATTTTTTAATACACAGGACATTGTATTTTGTGTAGAGGGGGGATGTGAATAAGTGCACATGACATCGTGCATTACGCTTGTTCATGAAGTTGAACGCTAAGCTAGGACACGGTAGCGTGTAGTTTGTAAATGCTTTTGAAATAACAGAAAGATCTTTGAGCTGAGCACATTTTGTGTAATAAACGGCAGGATGTTTCTTTGGGGGGGTGTACCGGCAAATGTGGCTGCGGGGGTAACACCACAGTAGTGACTCAAACAGCAGATAATGTGTTTCATAAAGCTTTGCCTCTAAATGGAGGAAAAAAATGTGATGCGGTTTGAACTCTGCTTATGCTCAGAGGCACTCTTCGCACACAAGCAAGTACGGCTGAATAAAAAGACAGGCGGTAACATTAGTCCCGTAACGTCCGGCCTCTGCCGACAGGGAATCGGATCAAGGAATTATTATAAAGCGTCGAGGCATCGGTACCCATCTGTCAGCTGCTGGTTAATAGTCCGACTGCATGCTTCTTTTTTTTGGGGTAACGGAAAATGGTGCGGCGGGGGTTACACAACAGTAGCGACTAAAACAGCAGATAATGTGTTTCTTAAAGCTTTGCCTCTAAATGGAGTAAAAAAAAGTCATGCGGTTTGAACTCTGCTTATGCTCAGAGGCACTCTTCGCACACAAGCAAGTACGGCTGAATAAAAAGACAGGCGGTAACATTAGTCCCGTAACGTCCGGCCTCTGCCGACAGGGAATCGGATCAAGGAATTATTATAAAGCGTCGAGGCATCGGTACCCATCTGTCAGCTGCTGGTTAATAGTCCGGCGGCATGCTTCTTTTTTGGGGGTAGCGGCAAATGTGGCGGCGGGGGTTACACAACAGTAGCGACTAAAACAGCAGATAATGTGTTTCTTAAAGCTTTGCCTCTAAATGGAGTAAAAAAAAAGTCATGCGGTTTGAACTCTGCTTATGCTCAGAGGCACTTTTCGCACACAAGCAAGTACGGCTGAATCAAAAGACAGGCGGTAACATTAGTCCCGTAACGTCCGGGCTCTGCCAACACGTTACGGGTAACATCCGGGAACCGAGGTAAACAACGCCAACGAGTTGCCACCGGAATGTAAAAAGGCGTATCGGGTTTTACACAACGCCACCACTTGGTTATAGCAGCAATTATCAAAATGAATGGGGTGGGCGGGCAGGGGAAAACAGTTACACCTGGCGTTTGAAGGGTGTACAAAAAAATGGAAGACTGAGAAACCGAACTACAGCTGAAGTTGTATAAATAATCACAAATATCTGCATATTATCACTACAGACGGTAAGAGCGAAGAACCGGTTAACCGAAATATCGATGCATCGATATTTTGGCGCAAAAGTAACTATTAAAAAAAAAAACAAGTCCACACGTGACGTTGGGAGCGAAGCGAGATGCGAAGCGAAAAGATTCCCGGCCGCTGGCAGGGGAACCACTCACCCCGCTTGGAGCACGGTAAAGGGGGCGTGGTCGGGGTGGCATCGCAGCCAAAAAGGAGGAGCGTGCGGACTGAAACGATCGATTCGCACAGAAATGAGGGCTTGCCGCGAAGCGAGCGGTTCGTGAAGTAACGGCCTATGTCTTTCTTAAGATGCGGTGACCAGAATTGTACACAATACTCCAGGTGCAGCCTTACTATTGTTTTGTACAATGGCATTATAATGTTGGCTGTTTTATTTTCAATCCCCTTTTTGATAATTTTGTTGTTGTTAATTCTAGGTCTTCTTTATCCTTGTTTTCTTGTCACCGCTGTGTTTCTGAAATTGAAATCTTTGGTTGGCTGTCAGTGATTTTGGTGAGGGTTTTTTTTTTCTGGCTTCATTCACATCTTTATTCTGAGGATGTCAGAACATCCGTCTGGGATTGTCTTTCAGAGAAGAGTTGTTCCAAACAAATGCTCTTCAATACCAGGTGACTTTCCCACTGAAGCTGATGTTACACTGAAGTCTCTGGATCCTAGTCTTAACCTACCAAACAAAACTTTCAATCAAGGCTTTATTATTATTTCCCAACATTACTGATATCCACTGACCCCTTCCCACCATTCCTCAACAAAACTGTCTAAACATTCTTCAGCAGAAAGGCAAATCTGCCAGTGGGAAACAGAGAGTTACACAGAGGACAACCAGTATAAAAGAATGGATCTTCTTGTACCTTCTTGGTTCTACTGGTTTTGACAGTTTTAGAATTTTGTTTTTGTTTTACAAATCCTAGGGCTTCCAAGCCCTCTTTTGAAATGGCTGCTTTCTTCAGCTGATTCCTTTGAAGGCAAAATCTCCGGAGGCTTTTGGAAGGATTTCTTGAAGGTTTACTTAGCAGTTTGGGAGCCTAGACAACACAAGTTCATACCTATGAGCATCCATGTAGATTGGTTATGTGGTCTGAAGGTTCTACCATTGTTCCGAGGGGAGCAGTGGCCGGAGAGGCACAGAACAACAGAAGATGTTGTGGTGGTGGGGGTCTAAGGGAACATGTGACTGGGTGGGGTAACATGGGGCTCTCCCAATGCAGTTTGACAGTAATTCTCATTGATCCTCATCATTGGCCATAATGGTTAGGCATTAAATATCAGCATTAAGTAAATAATGCATTGCAGAACAGGTATACGGAATATATATTATGTTAAATACTGTGCGTAGTGTATAAAAGACATATTTTTATTGTATTAGCAAAGAAGTGCATCAAGCTTTATATGTTTTCATATTTCTATGTCCCAAATTATTTGCTTTACAATTGCTTTGGTTTTAGAGGAACCATGTACTATTAAGGGGCTGGGACAAAATTCTAGAGACAATAATTTCTTAGACAGGCACCTCTTCCATTTAGATTGAAAGCTATCTATTAATGCCAGTGATACATGTCCAGCTGGTAAGAAGATAAGTTTTATCATGTTTTGTCCTGGCACCATCTACCACTCATAGGAGCTACAATCCAGTAACATTTGAGGTATCATGGGCTACTCACCCACTACTCTAACCCAGTACAGTTTTCCTTCAAGCATTCCAGCTAGGTAGAAATAGGGGGGGGGGAGGTTGAGAAAGAGTCAGTCAGCATGTTGGCTTCTGTTCCCTACAGATCCTCTGTTGGAGTCAACAGTTGCATCAGCGAAACGTCTTGAGCAGGAGCAAGTGGGGCCTCTACTACCACCGGAGGAGGATGGATGCAGCAGGAAAGGGGCCACTATCACTGTGTCACGGAAGCAAAACTGGGCCAAGTTCACCTGGGGTAGCCAAGAGGATTCTTGCCATAGGAGGCTCTGCCAGAGGTCTTTCAGTACCCCATCAGATCCTGCTCAACGTAATGAAGCATCGTCCCCACAGAGCTTTCTTGGTGCAGCCTTAGAGTCATCCGTGCCAGATGAAGCTGCTGAATGGCCAGCTAGCTGCCCAGAGATTTCCAGTCCCAGTGTCAGCATGAAACACAGCAGCCAGGGTGCCTATCTGCAGAGCCTGGAGAGAAGCAGTCGGCACTGGGTGCTCTCCTCGGGGAAGACTCAGGGCCCAGAAGAATCAGTTCCCACCACTGGCTCTGGCCCCGAGCGGAAGGAAATCGAGATGCACTGCAGTAGTAAAGGGGAAATTTGGTACAACCCCATTCCAGAAGATGAGAATCTACAGCTCCCCTGCATCAGGCGTCAGGATCAGAAGAGGAGGCCACCGAAGGACATCAAAGCTGCACAGGAGGTTGTCCACCTTGGTGACTCACCGCAAGCCCGGAGCAGTGGTTTGAGGACTTCAGCGAGCCGAGTGAGGCCTGCCAAACTGGTTGAGGATATCAGCAGGCCCCAGCTCCAGACTTCTGGTGAGAGTTAATTGTTCTTAAATGGTCCTTGTCTATTTTATGCAGAGATGCCCAGTCCCAGCCTCCTCCTCTCACAGCCCTCAGCGATTCACCATGCAGCCCAACTGAGCAGGTCTGTGTGGTGAGAGAACCCTCAGTTCTGGTATTGCACTTGGCAGCCCCAATAGTATTGGGGAATGGGAGAAGTGAAAGCTGCCTGGAAGTCTGGTTTCCTTTCACTTATAGTATCAGTTTGGTTTCTGGAGTTGTGATCAAATCCACATGGTGTTCTTGCCAGCATTGACTATTCATTTGATGTAATATTTGTAGCAATCATAGTGGATAAAGGGAGGTTGACTGCCTCCTGTTTTGTAGAATATTCTGTGGACTTGGCTTGTTTTACAAATAGCTCTGCTTATATCTTATAGATCAGTGATGGCGAACCTTCGGCACTGCAGATGTTTTGCTCCCACAGTCCTTTGTCACTGGCAATACATGCTTGGATTCTGGGAGTTGTGGTCCAAAACATCTGGAGTGCCAAAGGTTCATCACCACTGTTATATATAGTAGTTCTAAATGCCACTTCCTTCTCCTCCTTCCCCCATCCCCCTCCTAATGTGTCTTTCACTTCTCCACCCATAGTTTCTCAAGAGCATTTGAACAACTTGATTCACACTGGGTAAGTGGCAATTGGTTTGACCTGTCTTATGCAGTTTCTCTCCTCAGGAAAGGTGCAGGCCGTAGGCATGGATCTTGAGGAAAAGACAGCGGACACCCTGTCCACAGCACAGAGCCCCGCTGCCTGCAAAAAGGGCCCCAACCTCAGCAAGGCAAAGTCCCCAGGCCCTGTGCGGAGTCTCTCCATGAAAATGAAGAAGCTGCCAGAACTGGGGCGGAAGCTTAGCCTGCGCGGCTCCCGCCCCCGGGGCCCTGAGGCAGAGGGTGGCTCCTCTCCCAAGGAGTCAGGCAACGTCATCAGCCGCTACCATCTTGACAGTAGTGTGGCTTCTTGGCAACCCCTCTTGCGGGGCAAGGCTGCCAGTAAAGGTGGATACTTGAGTGATGGTGACTCTCCAGAACTCCAGGCTAAGACTGAGGCTTGCCTAGGGCTTGACCCTGGCTCCTTCCGACCCTACAGTTTAGCTGACCAGACTGGCTGCTTGCAACATCTCTCGGGCCTTGTCAGTGTCCACCTGCTGGGAGTACAGGACTTCCGGCCTCCCAAGGCTGAAATGAAGGAAGCCTTCTGTGTTCTCCAAATAGACTCTGTCAACAAGGCCCGCACAGCCCTGTTGCCTTGCCAGGCATCCTTCCTCAACCTCAACCATTCCTTCCAGCTGGAGTTTGAAAATGCTCAGCTTCTCAAAGTTGTGGTCTTCTCATGTGATCCTATGGTGGGCAAAAACCGTGTTTGCTGCCACGGCACCATCGTTCTACCTAACATATTTCAAGGTAAGGACACCAGAAAAAAGAGAAGGACCTTCTGATGTGTAGGCATGGACATTATTATTATTATTATCTGGCGAACACAGCTGCCAGGTGTTAAGCTGGAGTTGGCCTTCTCCAATGCCCGAGCTCTTTCCAAGAGCCTAGGAACACTGGAGATATCTTCGTAGAATATACGCTGTTCCTAATAACGTCGCCATTTGTAGTTGACCAATGTTGATCTTGTCAATGCTGAGGGTTTTCAGATGTTGATCCAGGTCTTTTGGGATTGCACCCAAGGCGCCTATTATTATTGGTATTGTTCTTGATTTCTTATTCCATAGCTTTTCCATTTCTATTTCTAAATCCCGATATTTGGTTATCTTTTCTAACTCTTTGCCGCTGACTCTTGTGTCTCCTGGTATTGCCACATCGATGATTTGAACTTTGTTTTCTTGCTTGTATATTATTGTGATGTCTGGAGTATTGTGGACACGGTGTCTGTTGCGTTGGATTCTTAAATCCCAGAGCACCTTGATGACTTCCTTTAGATAACCTTTTTTGGCTGTTGTTCCCCACTAGTTCTTGCTTGATGGTAGGTTGAATTTTTTACATATGTTCCAGTGGAGCATTGCTGCTACTTTATTATGACGGGCTAAATAATCAGTCTGAGCAATTTTTGGGCAAAGCTGATGATTTATAACATTTACTATCTTTTGATGATTTATGAATTTTCACCTTTATGGCATTTGTTCTTAAGGCTTGATCTTGAGCTGCCATGGTTAGTCCTGTTTCTTTCTTCAATGTTGGTTTCTTAACCAAAGCCACTTTTGTTCGTGGTTGATCTTATCATTGGTGTCTCTTATAAATTGACCATGCAGTGCTTTACTATGCCAGTTCTCTATTCGGCTTTGCATTTGTTGACTTTTAAAGTCTTGCTTCGCTTCTTATTGACTTAAGCACAGCATTTTCACTGTGGTAGAGATAGTCAAATATGCCTTGTTTTTCTTCTTTGACAGTTTGATGAACTTGCAAGAGGCCTCTGCATCCCATTTTCCTTGGCAAGTGGAGCTTACTGACATTGCTTTGTGGATGTAGTGCATGGTTTAATGTCATAGCTTTTATTGACTTTCAATCTAATGCTTCTAATTCTGCCTGGGTCCAGTTTATAACAAATGTTGTGGATCGCAAGACTGGAACAGCCCATGTGTTTATAGCTTGGATGGTATTCTTTCCATTTAATTTTGATTTTAGTATCTTTCTAACTCTTCTGATGTATTCTTGGGTAACTTTATTCTTTACTTCTTTATGCTTGATGTTATCTGCTTGTAGTACTCCAACATATTTATATTATTTTTCTTTGCCCAATGTTTTTATAAAAATTATTAGGAATATTAATTCCTTCAGTCTTTACTATCTTTCCTCTGATGCTGCTGAGGGTTGCACACTTGTCTAATCTGAATTCCATTGCAGTGTCATTGCTGAAAATTTTCACTGTATTGAGTATTGACTCTGTTTCTTGTTCTGATTTCCCATACAGCTTCAGATAATCCATATATAGGAAATGGTTTATTCGGCTTGTTGTTTTTGATATTTGATAGCCCATATTTGTCTTGTTCAATATTTTTGTGAATGGAATTAGAGCAATTACAAACAGCAGGGGTGATAATTAATCACCTTGAAACATTCCTCTCCTGATGCTGACACGTCCAATTTGTTCACCATTGATGGTTAACTTGGTATTCCACTTTTTCTTTGCTGCCTTGATAAATTCTTGGATATTTCCAGTAATTCCTGCTAATTCCAAACTTTTTAGTATCCAATCATGTGGCAAAGAGTCGAATGCTTTCTTATAGTCAATCCATGTATCATGCAAGTTGGTTCTGGATCTCTTGCAGTTTTCAATTACCATCTGATCAATAAGTAGCTGATCTTTGGTGCCATGGCTATTCTTATAACCGTCCTTTTTTGAAAAAGGTATAAATTGTTTTGTATCAACTGACTCTGCATGGTATCAGCAACTGTCCCTGTAAGGAGTTTGAACTTTGTTGGCAAACATGTAATTGGATGATAGGGCCTTTTCACATGACCCCTAAGATCCGCTGGCCACTTAAATTCGGACCAGGGATCTTGGGGGTTCATTGCTCTTCCTGCGTCCCCACCCCTCCGCACTTCCTTGCTCCTGTCTGCGTGAGGGGAGGGAGGAAAAAAGAGAGGAAAAAATGCAGGCTCACCTCTGAAGCTACCCGGAGCCCCTTCGTCCTAATTCCTTCTCTTCTGTTTTTTTTTTTTTTTGCCTCCCGCCCCTTCTCTTAAAGGGGCGGGAGGCAAAAAAACAAACAGAAGTGAGGAGAGCCCCGCACTCACCAGATTAAATCCGGACCTGGGTATTTTCACCCTCCTAGAGCAGGTACAAGAAAAGTGCGCTGGGACGCGCTTAGGTGGGCGTGGTCGCACTTAATTTCCTGCAAACACTGGAGCTGGTGGGGAAACAATTGTAAGCTCCGGAGCTGGCAGCCATTTGCTGCGGAGTTTAGGGGTCGTGTACAAATACCCATAGTTGCTTGGTATAGGCCCTTTGCTTGGATCTTTCATAACTATGTTCTTCCTGTTGTTAACCATTGATCTCTTTCACCTTGCTGGATTGTTTGGTCAAATTGTTTAGCAAGTCTTGAATGCATACTGGGTAGATGTTTTAGCCAAAATCCATGCAATTCATCCTCCCCAGGAGCAGTCCAATTCTTAATTTTCTTAATTCTTGCTTTTACCATTTGAGATGTCATATTCATTCCATTTAAGGTAGCAGCATCTGTGGTCAATTTGACTGTCTCTAACCAACGTGCTTGCTTATTATAACTCTTGGGATTATCCCAAATATCCAGCAAGAATTTGATGATGGTTTTACCCTGCTATCTGTTGTCTGGTCCGCAGTTTTGGTAGAAATTGACTGGTAGAAACTGGTTACACTGAAAAAGCCTATTTTGTCGGAATTGTTTTATTTTATCTTCATATCTTTGAATCTTCTTTTGAAAGGAATAGGAATTTTGGGGTCCGCTGCCTGCAAGCATAGGCTCTACAATATGCAATGAGCAGTCTGGGTCTCTTGAGACAGGAAAAAGATTTATTTGGTTGGCAACCAGGGAAATCCCTCTTGATGCAAATCAAGTGAGAAGTCCGTCCTACCAAGGTAATGCAGTTTACTTTATAGAGATATGACCACTCCTCTTTCCTCCCGCCCATCCGAATTTTACGTCATGCACATCTGTTACATACATCAAACATTAATTGACATCCTTGGCCATTTATTTTGTATTTCTGACACCAATTAAATGTATTCCTTGGGTTCCTAATTGCTGTGGCGTTTGATCTGACCTACACGGGGCTAGGAGTGCCTAGGAGTGCCAGTGTCCTTGGTTGTTGACAGTGATGCATGCCAGCTGCTCTAGGTGGCGAGCTCTCAAAACAAAGATAAGGTTTTCTTGGCTGGCTTAGCTACCTGTAATTAACTGTGTAAAGCATCAAAGCTACAAAAATAATTAGATCCTTGAATCTTATTGCTGGCTCAGCCAATTTTATAACGGAAGTCCTTTTCTCTTAGTGGTCTGCTTTATGCCGGAAGGCTTGACCAAAGTTTGATTGCAGGACAAGAATATACATGTGGGTACAATTGGAGTGCTTATTAATATTACTACTTCTAAATATATAACTTGTGTGGCTTATATTGTGCAGGGTATAGCTTGGGATATGCTGTTTTTGAATACATGAGGCTTGTCAATGCCTGGGGGTTACTAAAATAGCTATATATGCTTGATCTATACCCTTCACTTTGAGACTGCTATCATATGCTGTTTGACAATTTCTAGATCTTCTTTGATTTTCCTTTTGTCCAGATGGTATTTCTTGATCAAATAGTCTTTGGTTTTGTTGTTATTCAGCCTCTTTTCTTTCATTTCTTTCAGTTTGCTAGCATCTGATCATAATGCACCAATTTTATTTTGGAGCCTTATCTTCCATTTTGGTTCTGCTGGCATTCTACCTTTCTTCCTTATTCTTTCTAGCTTTAGGTCTTCTGTTGTTACAGTGTTCCCCTGCCCTTTCGCGGTTCATATACTGCAATCCTGGTATATTTCGTGACCGTAGTATATGAAAGGCAAGGCCCCCTGGGGTAAGCTGGGTGGGCCAGTTTCAAGCCTCCTGTACTTACCCCAGGCCTGGCGTCACCCCAAATGGGCCTCCAATGGCCTTCCAGGGCCTGCCAGAGGCCCCCAAAGTGCTTTCTGGTGTACTGGAAGTGACTTCTGGAAAACCAGAAGTCACTTCTGGATTGCTGAAAATAACTTCTGAGACCTGCATTTGGTGCATTTATGTCGGCTAGTTATTTCTTAGGCATGCATTTTATTGATGGTAATCTTATTCTTTCTTCATAAGTCTTCATGTGATTCATTATTCTTTCTTTAAGCTTTTCTTGGTCTTCAGTCAGCTGCCTTTTATCAGATTGTAATAAGGGCAGAGGAGAGGCTTGTACTTGATTATTATTTGGTATTAGAGATGGGCACGAAACAATGCTTTAATTCATTTCATTATTCGTTTCATTACGGAACGAAATGAATAACAAACAGATCCATCATTTCCATTTTGTTTGCATGCATTGAAGCAATGCATTCCTATTGGAAAAAGCTGGCGCCCCCAATGCGGGGAAAACTGCAGGCTTTTCCCCCACCAAAGCCACCGCCGATCAGCTGTAGTGCAGGGCTTAGGCAGGAAAAAAGATTTTAAAAGCCCACCCTTTTCCCCACCCAATTGGGCGCGATCGGGTGGGGAATTTTTTAAAAAACACGCTGACCCAGCCTGTGGGCCGGCTGGTCAGTGTGATAAGATTTTTTAAAAAAGAAACTGCACTGACCTGGCCCGTGAGACACCTGGTTGGTGTGATAAGAAAAAAACAAGCCAACCCACTCCGTGGGCCAGCTGGTCAGCATAATATGAAAAAACAAACAAACTGAGCTGACCCAGCATGCAGGCCAGCAGGTTGGCGCGATACGAAAAAATAATAATTTTTAAAAATGTGTCAACCCAGCCCGTGGGCCAGCTGGTTGGCATAATAAGAAAAATAAAAATAAAACTGCGCTGACCTGGCCCGCAGGCCAGGTGGCTGGTGCAATAAGAGAATTTTACAAAAAAAAAAACATCAACCAGCCCGTAGGCCAGCTGGTCGGCACAAGTTTAATTTTTTTAAAAGAATTTGTTTTGTTTTTAATGACCCCAAAACAATTTTAAAAATGAAAAACAAAACAAAACGCCATCAAAACAAATTTTGGTGTTTCATGTCCATCTCTATTCGGTAAATCTACATGTGTGGATTCTTTTTCTACTGCCACCACTACCAGCGGTACACTGATATTTGATTCTTGAATATCTTGAATGTTCTCAGCTTGTATGTTGCTTTGTATTTCATTTAATTGAAGTTGCGTGGAAACATTAGTTCAGGTAATGAATCGCCGCTGATCAGCTAGCCTCTGTTCTGTTAGGTCTGATTCTGGATGCAATTCCTTCCTGTTGTTGTGCATTCTTTTCAGATATCCTCGTCTATTCGGGCTTGACTTGTAATAATAGGTCATAATGTCTTTACTGATCAATGGTGAAAATTTCTGCCTTGCTTGCACAGAGTTTCCATTATTAGGAACTTCAGGTTGATGTTGGTTTCTTCTTCTTCTTCTTCATAAGACATAACTAACCACATGACCAAAATGCCAAAAATAAATGTAAAATTAATTCCATTGTTTCTTTGCAAATCTATGCACATAGAATCAACCCTTTCCCTTTTAAGTGCTAAGTTCCAAAAAAATAATCAGTGGACAGAAGATTTTTGGAAGTGGAATAGATTTGCATGTGTGAGGAGGGAGGGTCAAACAGTAGAAACAAAAGTGAAACCTTCTGAGCAGAATACTCCACAGGTCTTTGGAGCTTGCTGCACACAGCCTGGGCACTGCAGGGTTAGAGTTAGGGTTCTGTACTCTGACTACTCCACTAGCTGTGGCTGACAGATGAATGATATGGGTCACAGTCTATCCAAGAGCAAGCCAAATATGGCATTTTAAAACATGGTGGAGGAGGAACCACTATCGATTCTTAAGCAAGAGAAGAAGAATGAATAGATCTTATTCTGGGAGGCAGACTCTGTTGTCTGCCCAGGATGCTAAAATGGCCTGGACAAGTCGGTTCATTGTGATTTACTCCCAGAATTGGGGCTTATCTAAGTAGGACAGGCATGTCCAAACTTCAGCTCTCCTGATGTTTTGGACCACAACTCCCAGAATTTCAACCCTGTATTTCCAATGGCAAAGGACTGTGGGAGTTGTGGTCCAAAACATCTGGAGGGCCAAAGTTTGGACATGCCTGAAGTAGAACATCATGGCTAGGAGTGGGTTGACCTGGGGAACTTTCCAGTCCTCACAGTCTTTCTTTGCTTCCCTATTCCTTGTTTCAGCAGGTTGTACAACCCAGCAGCTGGCCATGCAGTTGGAGCCACAGGGGCTTCTTTACATCAAGCTCAATTTGGTGGATCAATGGGACCGTGTCAGCAGTGAGCAGGAGCCCCAAGTGTTTGGCGTGAACCTGAGCCAGCTGGTGGAGAGGGAAGATGCCACCATCAGAGTGCCGCAGCTGATCCAGAAGTGTGTTGCCCAGATTGAGAAACGAGGACTGAAGGTGAGGGGTTCTTCCTTTCCAAAGATCCTTTCCCCCATTTCCCCAGAAAGCACAAAATGACACAGTGAGGATGTTGGAGATGTGGCACTGCACATTGGCCTCTTCCTACCCTGCTGTTTTCCTGTCCTTCCAGGTGGGTGGCTCTGCTGGGGACGAAAGTGCCTGCTTTTCTTCCCATAGCCTTCTCCATCCTGATTTCCATCAGATGTTCTGATCTACATTTCCCAACAAACTTCATGTTCTGTGGGGCTGACAGGAGTTGTAGGGCAGAAAACTCCTGGAGCCAGCCATGATAGGGAAGTCCACCATGGATCAATGGTTCTCCCTGTTTGGCTCTTGAGACATAATGGACTTCAACACAGAATCCTTGGCTAATCTGGCTGGGTGGGACTTCATGGAGTTGGAAGCCTAAAGCATCTGAAGTTCTAGAGATGAAGAGCCATCTGTTGGGGCCACTGTGAGATACAGGAAGCTGGATTAGATGGGCCTTTGGCCTGATCCAGCATGGCTCTTCTTATGTTCTTATGTTCTTAACAAACCTGCTCTTTTCCAACCACCTGTTGCTTGGAAGGAAACCTGTTCATCCCGTGACAGGCTGTGGTTCTCCTGGCAGGTGGTGGGTCTGTATCGTTTATGTGGCTCAGCCGCAGTGAAGAAGGAGCTGCGTGATGCCTTTGAGAGGGATAGTGCTGCCGTGGAGCTCTCTGAAGACCTCTACCCAGATATCAATGTCATTACAGGTTAGTGCTCCCAAAAGCATTCTGTGTTAAACCTCTATCCCAGCTAATCAACTTCCTGTAGGTCCTGGAGAGGGGCTTTCTACACAAGACAGGTGGCACGGCTGTTTCTATGCATCTTTATTAACTGATGACCCACTCTTTCCAGGCTTTATGTTGATGAACTAAAGGACCAGCTGGGCCACAATATGCAGTTTATGTGAGGAATTGGATACTGGTGTCATGGCTGAGTTACCAGTTCACCCAGAAGCAGGAAGGAAGCTAGCAGGTTTTGCATGCAGTGGAGGTCAGGAATGAGAGAAGTGACTAGTGCTGCCCAGCAGAGATGATAGTTTCCAGAGATGATCAAGGTTTCTGGAAGAGGGAAGAAACACTGGTTTCACACATGTCCCAGTGCTTGATGGATATCATGTAGGGGAGACCTGGGGCAATCATGATTGAATCCCTTTGCTGGTAATTTATTCTCCATGAAGGTGTTGAATGACATTCAAAAGACTGAATGGCAAATTCAGTACATCTTTAGCAACAGCTGCCCCATTTTCCATATCTTTTGAAAGACTGAGTGAAAGCAGGAAACTCACAGGTCATGCTAGACTGAGGAATATAAATGAGAATGTTTTTGAATTGCACATAGACATGCTTCCGAATCAAGGGTAACCGTCCTGTGAAATTCCCAGACTTTCTTTGACTCGCTCAAGAACCACCACGATCTCACTGTATTAAGTGCCAGCTCTGCCAGCTGTGTAAGTCTCTAGCCACCTATTGCCTAGTCACGGCGCACCTCCTTAAAACCATCTTGCCCACCCCCAACATCTCACTCAACTTATCCATCATTCTCCCACTTCGTTCAGCATGAAGGAGTATGGAATATCCCCTGCCTGCAAAAGATCCTTTGCAACAGAGTTCTTTGCTTCATTTTATTTAATGTAGAATGTATTAGTTACATTTATGTCCTCCTTTTCAAATCATAAGCTGTAGGCTCCATAACTCCAACCCCCCAAAAATAAAATAAATACATTATATTTACAACTACCCTGGGAGATAGGTTAGGACAGTGGTGGCCAGACTTTGGCCCTTCTGATGTTTTGGACCACAACTCCCACAGTCCTTTGTCATTGGCAATACAGGCTTGGAATTCTGGGAGTTGTGGTCCAAAACATCTGGAGGGCCAAAGTTTGGCCACCATTGGGTTAGGATGTGGATAAGAGTGATTGGCTCAGGGTCATCTGTTGAGTTTCTTGGCCAAGTGGGAATTTGAACCCAGGTCTCCCAAGTCCTGGTCTGGCATTCTGACCACTGCACCATACTATCTCTCATGTGCCCCAGAATTTACTCTCTTGGCTTCTCTAGTAAGGTCAGAAGACTCCCTGGGAAGAGAGCAGTAATGGCTTTTCAAGGGCTGAGTTATTTTCTATGTCGATTCTTCCCAGGCATCTTGAAAGACTATTTGCGAGAATTACCTACACCTCTCATCACCGATGCACTCTACCGTGTAGTCTTGGAAGCCATGTCCAGCCAGACAGTGGGCCAGGAAGCTAAGGAAGCGAAAACAACAGCAGCTCTTCTGGACTGCTTGCCTGAAGCGGAGAAGGTGAGGACTTAGGATGGGACTGAGAGAGCAGGTCTATTGGTCACAGCCATCTTCACCTTTCTTGTCTACTGTCCTGTTTTGGTTTGATGTGCTGCAGCCAAAGATGACTTCCTACAATGTAGCATGAGTCTGGTTTATCACTATACAGGAATTCCTTGATTTCTCCACTAGAGGGCCCAGGCTTCCCTTTCCATAATAGTTTGGCCCTTGCTATTTTGTTGCCAAAATGAAGATAATCACCTTTATTCTAGATATGTACCTTCACACCACCAGGGATTTCTTGTGCTCTTCCCACCTCTCCCTATTAAAATCTCTCCCCCAATCAGTCTGGTGTTAATTTGATTGAACTGAAGTGAACACTTCTGCCTCCATTTTCTAGGCCACCTTGACTATGCTCCTGGACCACCTTAGTTTGGTTGCTGCTTTCCATACGTACAACCGCATGAACGCACAGAACCTCGCAGTCTGCTTTGGGCCTGTGTTACTGAGCCAGGGATCAGGGCCCCAGAGTTCGAGTCAGCAGCACCGCCCCATGACCAGCACCATGGACTTCAAACACCACATTGAAGTGTTGCATTATCTGTTACAGGCCTGGCCAGGTGAGCGAGTCCAGAGTGGGGAAGCAATTGGGTAAGAGATATGGGCAGTGTTGACTGGGTGAAGATATGCCAGGCTTTGGTTTTTATGATGCCATGTTTTTCTGTTTATAAGACACTATTTTGTTTCTAAAATTGTTAGGATAAAAATTGAGGGCTGTCTTATATACATTGTGTGGATGGCGGCGGTACGGGTTCCTCTTTTTCTGTGTGATACATATATCCAGGATGTATAAATTATTATGTAAGGAGAGTGAAAGAAGATATGGCTAAGTGGGCACAACATTTTGGTTTATAACATCCAACTGGAGCAATGGGAGGGAATGTGAAAATATGGATTGAAATTTACAAGGGGTTAAATGGTTATTAGAAATGGGGGGAAAGGGGTTATTGTAACTATGAGGAGATCCAAAGCGTCATGGAGTGAAGAAATAGTAAAACCAGTTTAGCCGCTTGTTAATCCCTTAGCCTCTTCTTCTTTTATCCCCTACTTTTTGTCTTTACCTTATTTGAAATTCAGTGAATCAAATTTTAAAAAACCTTCTAGATAGACTTGAAGCCTTGGTGTTCCTGTTTACCCAGAAGTGAGCAGTGGCTTCTTCTCTGGGGCTCCTTCTAATGGAATCCCCACCTAATAGCTCTGTGGTGTTGTCAGGAGGAGCACGGGCCACCACGGCCCTGCCCTTTTAGGTTGCTCAACCTGTTTTCCCTTTCTCCTTAGCCCCGCGCAGGATGATCGATGAGGACGATGCTCCTCCTGGCGTGCAAGCACATCGCCCATCCTGCCCACCCTTGGACCTGCCATTCTTCCAAGGCCACGTGGTGGCTCGGAGTCGCCCCCGAGGGCTGGAAAGCCCTCCCAGCAATCGATATGCTGGGGACTGGAGCGTGTGTGGGCAGCAGTTCTTGGCAGGACCCAGGCCGGGGGGCGACACCGACTATGACGAGGTGGCTGGGAGTGAGAGCAATGACGAGAAAGAAGAGACGGGAGAAGCCGCTCTGAGAGAAGGGCTGAACGGCCACAGCCAAACCGCCTTCATGAGTGATTTTGCCTTGGCGGAAGATCCAGAGGCTCCGTTCAGCCCAAGGCTCAATCTGAAGGACTTTGATGCGCTCATCTTGGACCTGGAACGGGAACTCTCCAAGCAGATCAATGTCTGCATGTGAATCCTGTCAGAATATAAACAGAGTTAATGAACCTGCTGGAGTCTGCCTTAGCAGGGCACTCTCTGATGCCATCCAAGCTCAGGCCGGCCACCTTATCAGTATTCCTTCTGTTCATGGTGCTTTTGAGCCATTTGGACTTTTTTTGGTGGTTTTGTTTTTGTTGTGTGTTTTCATTGTCTCTGTTCCTAGTGGTGGAGAGCCAGGGTGTGTACACCTACTGATCAGCGGTCAAGGTGCAATCGTTAAGACCTTTAGCTTCTTGAATCTTGATTTTTATTAGCGCTTCCCACTTGGTCTGTGGACAGGAGGGAGGAGCACCTTCCCATTCAGAACTCTGTATTTATACTGCAATCCTTCCATGGAGGAGGAGAAGTTAAGAAAAGGTTTTGTTTGCTCAAAAAGTGATACTGAATAAGTCACGTATATCTAGCACATTTTCTTAGTCATTTTAAAGCACTTCCGCTATTCTTGAAAGGTGGGTCATAATATTCCTCCCCTCCCTTAATGGAGGGAGAGGGGGTCCAGTTGTGTGACCTACCTGCTCAGTGAACCCCTGTTTGAACCAGGGATCCGCAGCTCAGATGTCAAACACCACTCAGCCAGCAATAGGTGTGCAGGTGTCCTTGGCCAAGCCCCACCACACCCCCCATTGGAGACCCCATTTCCATGAGCGGCCCTTTTACCCCAGTTGATCTTGACCACTAGAGGCCACAGTTGAAAACTGACCACATCCTCAGGGAGCTAGAACAGCAGCTCCCAATCCAAGTCACCTTATGTATAGTGGTGTTTGGAAAGAGCAGTTTTGATTTGCAATGAAATCAAGAGCTAGCACGAGTGCTGGACCTTAAAGATGGTGCATGCCGATGATCGGTGTGACAGTGCAGTAGCAGCTTGCAGCCGTTGTTGCCTTTTAAAAATAATAACTTTTATACATTTGCCCGTGGTGCTGTTTTTACACCTTCCTTTCATACTTTGAGCCTAGATCCTAGAGGGTTGACCTTGGCTGGTTTCTCTTGGCCTTTGAGCCTTAATGGGTAAACCACCCAGAGCAGTGTGTCCACTAATGGGATGGGATACAAATCAAATCAAATCAAATAAATAAATGAATAAAAACAGACATCCGATGGAATTATGGGTGAAAGTGGAGAATTTCTTCTCCACTGCCTGGGCTCTTTCTCTGTTCTAGCTTCCTGGCCCTCGCTCCCGCCCTCTTGTTCTGCATGGCTGTACAGCAGGACTTCCTCCTGTATTGCTGCAGCAAGAGCAATCCACCTGTCTGCAGCAGCAGCAGCAGCTGCAGCACAAGGGTGGATCTCAAGCCCTGATCCTCCCATACTGGTTGGCTAAAACATTACCTCTCCTTAGGTTTCTGACATCCTGAGGAGAGTGTTGGGGTGGGTGGGGGAGTTAACTCATGCTCTCAGCCAAGAGAAGGGAGCCAACGGTGGCGAATGCTCTTTTCAGTGTGGAGAATCATTCAAATATAAGCATGTTTTGAAATGCAACACTGAAGCTAAATCTAAAACACAGAAGCAGATCATTGTAAGTGTCATGACAGAGGAAAGTACTCCCACCTATGTTAACTTCCCCTCCTACTAGGATATTATCAGTCATTGCTGCCCATCCTATCCTTCAGCTTGTGTGGGCAACCAGGTCCGGGGTGGGGGGTGGGGAGAAGAGGCACCCTTGTGTTTTTGACAGTGAGGACGCAAGCTTGTAAGTAAAAGCAGCAAATTACATGAAAAGGTAGCTCAGTGTCTCTCCTTAAATAGGAGAACTTGTGTCTAGAAGTGGCAACTGGAAATGGTATGTGGGGATCCCTTATTATATGTGTTCTGGTTTTGTTTTGTTTGTTGCTGCTTCAGACCTGTTTCAGATCTTGGTGGGGTTCTGGTGAGTAGGGTGAGAATACAGAGTGCTGGAAGATTTAATACTCCTAACCACACTGCACGTCAGTGCTTTGCTTTCAGGTGATTTTTCTTCTACGGAATGGAGTTTTGTGCTCAGGTTACATGTATCTGATTGTAGTTTGTTGTTCGGCTGAGACCTCCTCTGTTCCACGACCCCCTCTTCAAAAGCAAGTGGGCGCTTGATAAATCCAGTTTTTTTTTCTGGCTATTTTGGCAACTTCTTTGAAGAATGAAACCCACCTGGTAACACATGGCAACTTTCTGCTTTATCACAGGCCACTGTATTGGAATAGGGCTAGGCCAACGCATTCTCCACCTGCACATTGTAAAATGTTTTCCCAGTAGGCATCCACATCTTGGGTGGTTTCTCAGAGGAACCTGCGCTCTCCCTCACGTGTCGAGAAATCATCACAATTGCTATTTCTACAGCCATTTGCAAGCTGCAGGCAGACTGGGGCAAGAGAACATAAGTCATAGATTCCTTCTGCTCAACGGAGTTGTGGCTTGGGCAGCAACTACTTGTGTTCTTCTGCAAGATGGACTTCAGCTCTTGATGTGTCAAACTGTAACTGAACCTGGTCCATGCAGGATACATTCCAGATACCATTTGACAGGCCCATCCTGAGGGAATTGTTTCTGCTTTTAGGAAGAAGGAAGCCTGGTTTGGGGTGTTTTGGTTTTCACTCACTGCTTTTCACTTTCCACTTGCAATGCAGTTTTCAGCAAGCACTTTCACTGATCAGAGAGCCTGTTTCACAAGTCCTTGGGGCCAGGACAAAAAAAATGGTACAGGGGACGCGTGCCTTTAAGAATGTATGTCCTCATGGGCAATTAAAGTATTTGTGAATGTGCACAATTGCCTGTGTGAGTTGCCTGTGTGGGTATGGGTTGGCATATGCACATGGAACATGTTGGGGTCTTACTTTGATCACGTTTTATACTTGCTGCTAAGGTCTGCTTTTCTGGAATTTGCCCTAACGGAATGCAAGGTCCCTAATATTGCACCCCATAGAATTCTTAATTTTTCAGTGAGGAAGTCCAGTCCTTTTTTCCCAGCCATTTTCTGTCTAGTTTTAATCACCAGCCTGTGTGGCCTTGGGCAGGCTGGCCACTCCCAGGACTTCCCCAGAAAAGGACGTGAAACCACTTCTGAGTATGCATTGAAAACCCTAGAAAGGGTTGCCATAGGTCAGAATCGACTTGGGGGTATACTGCTGTAAGGTAAGGGGCTTGGTGGCTCAGCGGACTAGAGTACTGAAAAGTGTCGGCTGCAAAGTTGGCAGCTAAGTGGTTCAAATCCCGGGTGCCATGCAGCAGAGTGAGCTCCCACAGTTAACCCCAGCTCCTGCCAACCTAGCAGTTTGAAAGCATATAAATGCAAGTAGATGAATAGCTAGAAAGTGGGAAGTTGAGCAGTGTTTTCTTGCAGAACATGGCCACGGATTTGTACAACACTGGCTCTTCGGCTTGAATACGGAGATGAGCACTGCCCCTAGAGTTGGACACAACTAGCATCTATGTGCAGAGGGAAACTATACTACTACTACTACTACTACTACTACTACTACTACTACTAATAATAATAATAATAATAATAATAATAATAATAATAATAATAATAATAATAATAATAATAGTAGTAGTAGTAGTAGTAGTAGTAGTAGTAGTAGTAGTAGTAGTAGTAGTAGTGGTGGTGGTGGTGGTGGTGGTGGTGGTGGTTGTATTATAGAATCTTGAACTTGTGGCATTTCAAACAGTGAAGGTGTGGTCATATTTGAAGGTCTTTCCAGTATAGGACTTCCCTGCTTGCATTCATCAAGATACAGAATACTACACCAAGTTATTCCAGTGTGTTGGTTTTCCACATGTAAAGACATTTTTATTGTATTTCAGTGTAAAAGGTTGGAGAGAACAGTGAGGAAGATCACAAATTATATGCTATGACAACTCATTCACCACTTGAGGGAACGCCTCCTCTGCAGGGAAAACATGCTGAACACATCTGAAAATACACCAGATACCAGGCAATTTTGGTGGAGCTCCCCTTCACTGCCAACTATTTAAAGCGAGGCATTTGGAGTATAAGGGTGCTTTGATGGTTTCTTCTTGAAATTCAGCAAGCAAGGACTGGCCCACTGTAAACCTGGGTCTCTGTGTTCGTCCAGAATGTTGGTGGCAAATTCCCTAAAGAACTTACAGGTAATTCAAGCAAAAGGAAAGATCCTTTCCACTGAATTTTGACAGGGCAGTCTGGGAGTTTTAAGAATGGTTGGTGTGGAACTATATGACCCACCCCCCATAATTGGTCTATTCTAATCTTCAAATATTTGTGCTGCAGTTCTTGGTAGGTTTTTTTTGTGGGGTGGTTTTTTTTGTGTGCAAGGGTGGGGAAAGCCTTTATCTCGTTAGAATAATGCTGGCTACCCACTTCCTGCCCTGCCCTGAATAAGAAAAGGCAAACAGGTGGGGTGGGCAGGGGGAAATGAGGAGGAAATAATTGCACCATTTTAATGCAATTTTGTGAAAGGAGCTTTTTTTATTTTTGCAGGAGGGGTTAAGGCTCAACCTGATTACTCAGCGCTGGCCTGTCCTTGTTAGCGAGTAGGGAATAGATAAGGTGACCCTGTCCACAGGACCTCATTCCTTGAGATTTCAGATTGCAAGCCTGAAATCTGAGGCTTGGTACTGGGGACACAGAGTGGGAAAGAGGAGCTGGAACGGTTTGGAACCAGCTAATGGTAGAGACTGGCAGAGGCCATTCATTGACAAATTGATGTCTCCATATTAATAAGTGGGGGCAGGATTAAAGGCAATGGCACTTGTGAAACTGGCACAGTAATACCTCAGTTTATGAGTGCCCCAGTCTACCAGCATTTTGTAAGACGAGTAAAACTTTTGGAACATTTTTGTTCCAGTTAATGGTGCTTGTAAAACAAGCACCAGAGCACCAAGTGGCCCTTTGCCCGTCACGGCTGCACCCCCCTCCTCCCCGCTGCCATGCCCGGGGCAGGGCGCTATTGCCAAGAAAGTGGAGAGGCATTTTGAATGTGTGAACACAGCCTGAAAAGGAACATCTTTGCCTGGCCAGGGAGGGCCCCAATTTGAGCTCACAGGAGACTGCATTCCACACCTAAGGACAGTGTCGGTGAACCTATGGCATGGGTGCCAAAGGTGGCACTTGGAGCACTTTTTGTGGGCACCTGACACCACCCCTTCATAGCCACTTGTATTCAGGCTAAATTGCTGGATTGGCACTTTGCAAAAAATTAGTGGGTTTTAAATGGTAGTTTGGGCACTCGGTTTCTAAAAGGTTTGTCATCACTGCCTTAGGAGCAGCCACCAAAGGGCCTCCTCATCTCACCTCCTAACCAAATAAGCTTGTGGGGTAGTGGGACTGAAAGGATGGTTAACTGCACCATTTTGAGCAAGCTGAAGCTCCCATCATGTGTACAGTACTCCGTTTACTGACCCTGGAAGGGTGGAATGCTGAGTGAACCTTGAAACAGCTGTCAGAAACAACCCCCGAGATCAAATGCTGACCAAGAGGAATGTTTTGACTCTATTACTACAGTTTTACCACTGTGCCACGAGGTGCCAGAAGCACACAACTGCAGATCTAACATTTCAGGAGTGTAATCCCACCCAGTGTAGGTTGAATATTTAGGTTTTGATCTACCTTTCAACTAACAAGAAGCACTCTGCCTTGTCTGGATTAAGTTTCAGTTTGTTTGCCTAATATCCAGCCCTTGATTGACAACAAACACCGCCGTAGGGCAGTGCAAATAAATTGAAAGGAGAGATAGAGTTGGGTGTCATTGTCACATTAGTGGCAACAAAACCTGGACAACCTGTCTCGGCAATCCCGTGTAGATGTTAAATAGCAGGTTGATGGCATCAAACAGTGCCAAGAAATTTAGCAGAATGGACGGGGCTACACTGTTCATGGCATCAACACGATCAAAGCTATTTCCAAACCCATAACAAGACGTGAAGCCCTCTTGAAATGAATCTAGGTAATCACATCTGGGATTTCCTGAGTCTGAGAAGCTACCACACTGTTGATTCCCTTGCTCAAAAATGCAGTGTTGGAGACTGGTTGCTCAAGGCCATATGCATTTGAGTTCAAAGAGAGCCTTTTTAAAAAAACAGCAATCTTATGACTAATGTCTTTGGCCTGCAGGTATTCTGCCTTGCTGCAATTCAGCACTCCACTTGTGCATTTGGAGCAGGGTCACCCACAGTGGAAAGCTTACTGTATGTCATCTGTCAAGTGGTAATGGCTGCCAGTGTCTGTAAAACTTGGTCCAAAATCTTCATAGCTGTTGAAAGTGACTAGCATCCTTTTATTGTCAGTGAATGCCTTTGAATGTGTTGGAACACCTCTACTGGATGGTTCTGTGCAAACACAGTGGTGGCAGAGGAGAATAATGTCTTTGTTGCCACCACCAGCATGGAGTTGCTTTTCCAATCAACTCTAGTCCATTTTCATTCTCTGTCTTTTCTGCTATCATCTTTCTAGTCTTTCAAAGATGAGATCTTCATACACCTGAAGAAAATGTCATACAGAAGACGAAGAAGACTGTTGCCCTGTTCCAATGTTGTTCTTGGACTGCAATTCCCAGAAGCCTTCACCACCACCTGGTTTCTGGGATTTGCATTTCATAAAGATCCAGACTGCCCAAGATTGGGTACTCAAGAGAATGAGTATAGAAGGCTGGAAGTTGCTGGGAAAGAAATGTTGGTTGACTATTAGAAGGGATGTCCTAGCTGGTCTATAGGGAAATCAAGTAAATTTAGGATGAGTTTGGGGGTGTTACATTTTCAACAACTCCCAGAAGCATTCAACCAGTATGGCTGCTTCAGTCCATTCTGAGCACGTGACAGTTGCTGTTACCTTTGAGAGAGCCCCTTGCTTCCCATATGGGAACTGCAGAGAATGGAGACATGCTTCCTGAATGGTTCATGGAATAGGAGGGAAAGGGCAGATGTTACTTGGCCAAGAACTTCCTGACAATTTGAGTTGTTCGGCAGAGGAATACACTGCCATGGAGGGTGGCGGAGTCTCCTTCTTTGGAAGTTTTTAAGCAGAGGCTGGGTGGCCATCTGTCAGAAATAGTGATGGGGGTTCCTACATAGCAGGGGGTTGGACTAGATGGCCCTTGAGGTCTCTTCCAACTCTATGATTCTATAATTCTATGAAAGGAGGTGCACAAATGGCCTTTTATTCATTCTCTTCCTTATCTATCTTCTGTTCCTACTATCTATGTAGTAGTAGCGGTTCCTACCTGGTGGTACATAGCTTATCCCAAGTTCATTTTCGACAGCCAACGGCATGGCTGTGCTTAGTATCAATGTACCATATTGGTATGTTTTGAAGTACAGGTACTTTGCTTTTTCAATAGCAAATCCTGCAAGGCATAAAAATGCAAGCAGTACTGTTAACCCTGACACATTTTTTTCAGAAATAAAAAATATTTTTGATTCTAATAGAGACTCCCTTTTGGCAAGGAGGCACTTTAGGGCTGATACTTCACGTCCATCTCATCGCTGTTCGTGGTCCCGCTGGGGACCGGCACAAAGAAATCTAACCGCACATCCATTGTGGGATGAAGGGAGTTCGTCCCGACCACGCCCCTGAACAGTGATTTAAGCGGGATGAGAGATTCCCCTCCCTGGCCTCGGGAATCTCCTCATCTCGCTTCTCGTTCCGATACGAGAGCCCACTAGGTCAGTCTCCTCCCGCAACGTGCTATTCTCCATCTAGTGGCAGGAGTGCGAACTACCATTCGCCAGTACATCCCCTATGGAGTCAGCAACGCAGTGCAGAGAGATTAAAAGACAAATGCCTCAAACTCAGCTCCACAAGGCATTAAAGGCAAGGCTTCGGAGAATCGAAACATTGAAAAACGGAAGGTCGGGCTGAAAAAAACCAGAGAACAAAGGCATGGAATTTCACATCTCATCACGGAACAAGGACATGCGGTAACAGTCATGCCAGTATCATCCCGCATGCCCGTGTGTTAGTTTATTGGTTCTTCCTGTGGGACTGAGGAGCCCGAGTGACAATACTTGAGGTCTCCAGAAAGCCCATAGGAGACACAAGAGGCCAGAGATCTACCTCAGTGCTGGCCCAGACATCTACAATCCAACGCTGGGCTGGGCAACTCAAAAGACAAGGCAGCAACACATGTTCATTTCATATTTTCCACTCCTAATTTCAAAGCAATTAAGGAGGAAAGTTTGCTAAACCCGTCCTTCTTGGAACACCTCTTTGGAATCCCCATTCATAGAACAGCTTCGATAATTCCTCAGAACCTCAAAAAACAATGAACCCCAAATTCAAAAGTACTTGTCTCACAGAAGAAGTTGTATGAAAGAACTACAGAGCACCAATCCAGAAGTTGAGGGTTGCAAGAAAAATTCAGCACTCAACACTCATGAGAACCCTGCAAAACAAAACATTCAATCCATTAAAGACAAAAACAACAACAATAAAAACACATCCATTAGAGGGACATTCGTCTACACACTATGCTACCTGGGTATACAAAAAAAGACAGTTCTAATGACTGCAGGCTAAGCTCTTGCATTCAGATACTTACAGCCCGAAATGGAGGAGCTGCCCGCAACAGCCAGACTGATAAGTTTACCTTTTGTGCAGAACAAAAAACAGACATACCTTGTTTCTCTGACTTGGTGCCCTGGCTTTCCTTCATCAGGAGGCTAACAGAGAAGAGGAGAACAAGACAAATGGGAAGTGACAACACATGAACAGCCAACTAAACCGATCCTCTCCTTTGACCCTTGGATGGTGCCTCCTGTGGGGGGAAAGCCAGCCCCCCTTAAACTGTGATGCGGTTTAGAAATAACTGGAGTCTGCAGACTGATATCTGGTGCATAAAGATAGAGAACGTTCTTTCCATGTGCACCCCACGGCAACTTATTTTATTGAATACAAAAGTAGGTCACAAAGTGTATGCATGGAGCCACATCTAGCTGATATCATTGGCTAACCAGAGATAAAGTGAAACAATAGCACTTGTATTCCTAGAGCATGCACATAGTACATCATGACCTAAGCTTCTTTGGCATGCCACCTTGGCATGGCAAGCCTTGCTGATAAGCTGCAAGCTAGCTTATGAGAGCATTAACCCATTAACTTCTCTTCTCCCACATCCCCACTTTCTTTACTTTTTAAAAAAGCAGAGAGCTTGTCCCTTCTATAAACAGAACCATCACCTTCGATATATGGCAGTACACTTGTCTTTGCATGAAACCAGAAGTAGCAATTAGCAAAAATCTGAGATACAGTGCATATACATTAAATGCAACAACTTATAATAAGGCATACCACAATAATAAGCACAGCAATCAAAGCTTGTCACACCCATCCCCAATTTGGAAGCATAGCCTTTAAGTGACCACCATTAGGGATCTAAACTAATGACATCATTCAGTTCCTCAATCTGATGGTGTATGACATTACTATGATCAGAGATATTAAAACAACACATGTGAGGCACTGATTCACAGCCCAAAAGCAATTTCAGCAGTATAAAATCAATGTCAGCTCTGTTATCTAAGGTAGCCTGTCTAATTTCATGTGAAGTGTGATTAATAGCTTTAGCCAGAGAGCAGGCAAGAGCTTTGATATTTTTATAATTAATAAAAGTCTGAACTATAGGAATAATAACTCCTCCCAATGCTTGAGCTTCAGATTGAAGGTTCTAGTACCACAGGACCAGAACCAGCCAGGCGGAAGCAAAACATGTGAAAACAGAAATGATGAATTAACAATAACAGAACAATTCAGTTGTGTGGTACTAGTCTTGTAACAATGGGTCTTCTGTGAGTTGGATGAACAGTTCACCATACGTGTGCAAGGGACAACCCTCCCCACTACAACATGTGGAGTGTAAATAGTAAAAGCAGATTTAGGGAGTCACTTGGTGGTTGTACGCCAGCTGGAGTCATTCACTAAGGTCTCCTCACTGTTCATGTGGTCAATAAGACCAGAATAGTCTGTGATATTATGAGGCTGGTAGCAAACTGGAATAAGGCATGATGAAAGCTTGGCCAGTTGAAGCCAGGCGCTAGTCTGTAGGCCTTTATAAAGTAGCTCAGAAGGCACTGCAGCCCGACACTGAGTTCTGTCGTCAAACACAAGGAAAAGGAATGGCAAAAGTATCACTGTAGTGGAAGATCCTTGGAGGAGTGCCATGACCAAACACAGCATGCTGGAATCCACGTGGCTATGTAGATCCAGGGATACGATACCAAGAGCTGGAGGAGCTGTTGTTCAGTCCTGAAATGCAACTCAATGGAAGAATGAAACCTGCTTATGGGAAGCAAGCAGACAATATTAAAGCAAAAAGCGCTTTGGAAAGCACAGTACTAACATCTACCATAGTACATAACATAGTACATAACATCTCCCCCCCCATTTGATTGTGTAGCAGAATCTTAAAAATAAGTTCAGGACAGTTTAAAGTCTTGATGAAAAATATCATGACTACCAATGAAATTCTAGCAATGAAATAATAATTGTCAAACAGAGAGAAAAAATTTATGTGTGCTCTGAAATAGGCCAAAAGTACAGCATGCAGCATTCCTGTAGAAGGAAGGCCTTGAAGTTAGCTGAGACAAAGGCACAATTGACAGTGCATAGCTGCGGAGATAAGCTAGGCAGAATGCCAGCTTAGGAACACTGTGAGACCACTATCATATCAGAAAAAGTAACAAACCAGAATCACAGCGGCTGGCAAGAAGCATTGGAAGCTTTCCCAGAAAATGCTGCAAAGAAAAATAATTAGATCATAGAAAATAAAATGCAAAAGATGATTTTTTGATCCTTATGAGGATTGTGTCATCCATCTGTTGCAACCTCGAAGGAAACAGGGTGTAGAAAAATGCCTGTGAAAAAGAAAAAATGAACAAAGTCAATTGTTATAAGCAGTCAGTTGTTTAAACTGAAGGCAGGAGCACTGCTTGTTGATGAAAGCTAAAGCTGATTTCATTTCTGGTGAAGGCAGAGAAGACAGAGGGGGCAGAGAGTTCTGTTGTGGTGAGCATGCTCAGTTGATGTGTCCAAGAAGCTGATGTTTCCGAGAATTCCACCAGAGTGCAGCAGTCAGGAATTTTTGTAGTAAGCAGCACAGGAGCGTTTCAGACAGAAGATGGCCCAGATAGTTGTAGAGAGGAACACATTGCACATTTTTCAGGGTTAATAGGCACAGTTCACAGCTAGAAGAAAGAGCTTCCAGGTCTGTACCGGTGAGCTCTGGAGCTGATCCAAGAACATCATCCATGTGACGCAGAAATCAGGCCAGCACGGCAGACAGTGGGTGGGAACAAGGAGGGGAGTCAAAGCACAGCATGGCAACTGTATCAGCTGAGATGAGTCCTTTCCAGGAAGAAAGGAGGGGGCCGTTTCCCACGGGGTGTGCAGAGCGACATCCTCAGCAAGGGAAATGGAGACACCCATGGGGCCTTATTTAAGCCTGGATTCCTCCCCCTCATCATGATTACTGTTCCACGTCTCATTAACCTCTTCCACTCCTCTACCACCACCACCATAATCACCATAATCACCATCTTCATCCCCCAAAGGCTGCCGCGGTTGGTGCCCTGTTGTTTTCCCAGGATTAGAATTAGGATGTTGGACTGCAGCAGCGAGAAGCTGGCAAGCTCGCAGCATTTCATTCAGGGAGATATCAGGAATGAGAGCTGGATTGCAGTCAGCAGTAGAGTTCTCAAAGGCCAATTGTTTAATCAAGAGTTTTTGAGCGTCTTTATTTTTCACCTGCCCCTCAATTGCCACAATCAAGCGATTCACAGATTCAGCAAATGGCTCATTAGCACCCTGGCGAATGGCAGCAAGCCCAGCAACATTAGAGTCAATTTTGGCAGGTATACGGCGCCATGCCTTAAGAACAATTTCAGCCACACTGGAGAGTGCAGTGTCTGGCAGAGCCATTGCATAAGCATCCTCACCCATTAACATTGGCAGAGTAAAGGGAACGAGAGGTCGCTGAGCTTGATTTTCAGCTGCAGTTGCTGTTGCCAATTCCCGCCACTCTTGAAGGCAAAGCACAGCCTCGGTGGGGGTCAGGCAGTCCCTGATCATTGTCTGCCAATCTGTGGGAAGCAGTTTTTGAAGGGCGAGACCTTCCAGCAGGCTATGGGTGCAGGGAGCTTGCAGCCCATTGTTGAGAATGCTATGACGTAACTCTTTCAGCACCTCAGAGGGAATTGGGGCATATTTTTCAGCCTGAACAGGGGCAGTAGCCTGCAGGACTGGAGAAGCAGGATGCGCAGGCTCCATGTCCAAGGCTGCTGCTTGAACAGTGTCAGCAAAGGCAGCACTCTTTAATTTCCCATCGTTTACAGTGGACAAAGCTGGAGAGGGGTCAGGCAGTGGTTCCGGCGGCTGGTTGGGGAGTTCAAGGGCTGGGTACGCTGGTGGTGGAGCTGACAGGAGTGCAGGCAGAGCTGTGCCTACAGGCGGTGGTGCTGGGTTTTTGGGAGCCAGAATTAGCCAAGAGGCTGGTTTGGGAGGCGAAATGATTGGCAAGGGTAGCAGAGACTGTTGTGCCAATAAAACATTGCCTGGAGTGGGTCCTCGAAGGCATGCACGGACCTGAAACCACGTGTGCCAGACCTTAAAATTAACTTTGGGATGATCCCGAAGGGAGTAGCCAATTTTATCCCATTTTTGAAGATCTAACTTGCCATCTAGTGGGAACCAAGGACATATTTCAGCAATTTTCTTGGTAAGATCTTCAACCTCCTTTAGAGGAGTTGCGTAGCTATTCTTAGTGAGCAGATAATGCAGTTCCTGGCAGAACTTTTGTTGTGGGGAGGAAACAGCATTCCCGCCCATGTTTCTAAGTGTTTAATCTTCACAGAGTCCAACTCACCGGGATCTTGAAGATGATATCTCTTACAAGATGATAGCGCGCTTGGACCTCGCTGGTCGAGATGAGTGGACGAAAATATCAGCAGTGAGATCGCGTGCGATCCTCACGAACACCGAGAGCCTCACGAACGGATAGATGGCTTCACACCGGGGCACCACTTGTAGGGGAAAAGCCAGCCCCCCTTAAACTGTGGTGCGGTTTAGAAATACCTGGAGTCTGCAGACTGATATCTGGTGCATAAAGACAGAGAGCGTTCTTTCCGTGCACATCCCATGGCAACTTATTTTTTTGAATACAAGAGTAGGTCACAAAGCGTATGCATGGAGCCACATCTAGCTGATATCACTGGCTAACCAGAGATAAAGTGAAACAATAGCACTTGTATTCCTAGAGCATGCGCAGAGTACATCATGACCTAAGCTTCTTTGGCATGCCACCTTGGCATGGCAAGCCTTGCTGATAAGCTGCAAGCTAGTTTATGAAAGCATTAACCCATTAATTTCTGTTCTCCCACAGCCTCCCACAACTCTGCCCAGGAGGCCCATCCAGGAGGGAAGGGAGGCAAAAAAAGAGGAAAACTCACCCAATTCCACTGGAGGAGAAGCTTCCAGGCAGAACCACATCCTTGAATTCCATGTGCAACAGAAAAACCTTCAGCTACTATATTACAGTAGGATTGGTTGAGGATGATCAAGAACCCCAAACAAGGCACATAAAAAGAGAACGTCAGGGAGCTTGCTCCTTTCTGACCCAGTGAAATCTCATTGCCGATAAGAAGCGACAAAGGGAGGAGGAATGTTGGTGGGAAATGCCTTTCTTGCGTTCAGCAGTGAACCTGCAAATTGAGAGCCCATGTTTCAGATATACTTCTGAGCTAATGAAGAACTTGAACAACTATCCCCATCCTCCCTGGTGCCCCATTGCCTGTAGTCACCTTTAACTCTTGCACGTGATGCCCCCAAATTGCTTTTGAAGAACTGCAACCTTGGCAACTGAGGGGATAGGCCACCCAGCAGCCCCATTAGGAATTATCGGCTATCCTTACCCTGGATGTCTGCTGGCCAGTCAGCTCTGCTGAAATGGAAGTTGGCCATAGATTGAATCAAGCTGGAACGGTTTCTGGAGGCAATCATTTCGAGACGAAGGCTCTCCTCAACAGCACGGATTGTCTGCCTGTGCCTTCTTTTAGCAAGTCAATCCACTTCATATTTAGCCTTCTCCTGTTGCCTTCAAACTTTCCCAGCATCATGTCTTGTCCAGATCATTCTGTCTTAGCATGATGTGACAAAGCATCATCATCATCATCATCATCATCATCATTATTATTATTATTATTATTATTATTATTATTATTATTATTATTATTATTATTATTATTATTATTATTATAGTACTTGGTATTAATACTGTTATGAGTATTTAGCTTGTTATTGGATTTAACCCATCCATCCATCCTTGGAGCATATCATGCATAGAGCAGATTTACTGGCAAAGACCATTACACTGGGAAAGGTTGAAGGCTGCTGGAAAAGGGCAAGACCAAACCCAAGATGGATCGATTCCCTGAAGGAAGCCCCAGGCTTGGCTTGGCAAGAGCTGAGCAGGCCTGTTGAGGACAACCTGAGCTTCAATAATTCTGCCTCCAGAGACTATTGAGGCTTGATTTGATTGAAGGCCAACTTGCTTGTCTTCTTCTTGACATTGTCCTGTTCAGAGCTCCAGTGGTCAGCCATCTGCAGCCACGGTCAGAGCTCAACTGCTTTATTTTAATTTCTGCTTCACTCCTTTACGGATTTCTTCCCACCTTATGAGTCGAAGGCTGTAAACAGAGAGAAAAATTATGAGCTTCACAGAACATGGATCTTCTATCCTTCCCCACCAGCATACTCACCTGCTCCAGCAAGGCACTTTTGATCTAAGCTTCAGTATCCATGAGACTCTTCCTCTAGTGATTGCAGACTAAGAGTTCTTGCATTCAGAAACTTACAGCCTGGAATGGTGGAGCGGCCCCCTAGCAGCCAGGCTGATGAGTTGGCTCTTTGTTCAGAACTTAAAACATACTTTGTTCCTCTGACTTGGTGCACTGGCTCTCCAACATCAGAAGGCTAACAGAGAAGAGGAGAAGACGACAAATTGAATGTGGCAACACAAGAACGGCCAACTAAACTGAACCACTTCTTTTATCCTAGGATGGGGGCTCCTGCAACTCTGCCCAGGAGGCCCCTCAAGGAGGAAAGGGAGGCAAATAAAGAAGAAAACTCACCCAATTCCACTGGAGGAGAAGCTTCCAGGCAGAACCACATCTTTGAATTCCATGTACAACAGCAAAACAGAGTGTGCCGAGGACAACCTCAGCTTCAATGTTCAGAGCTCTGGCAGCCAGCCATCTTCAGCCATGGTCAGAATTCAACCACTTTATTCTAATTTCTGTTTCGCTCCTTTGCTGATGTCTTCCCAGCTTATGAGTACAAGGCTGTAAACAGAGAGGAAGATTATGAGCTTCAAGAAACCTGGATATTCCACCCTTCCCCACCACTATACTCCCCTGCTCCAGCAAGGCACTTTTGATCTAAGCCCCAGTATCCGTGAGACTCTTCATCCAAGGCACCATTTTTCTGGCAGAACTATGATTTGGGAAAGAAAACCAACAAAGGTTAAGAGAAAAATCCACAAGCCCTACTTCACCAACCCCCAAGCCTTATGCCTCTGTATGGGCCATCTTTCACCGCAAACGTGAGGGACAAGACTCTGCCCTATGGCCTAATTTGGCATGTGAACCGCTCTGAAAACTAACCTATGGCCCAGACCCGAGCACCAGCTCCAGAGGTTGAGGGTTGCAAGAAAAATTCAGCACTCAACACTCATGAGAACCCTGAAAAACAAAACATTCAATCCGTTAAAGACAAAGAAACAACAATAAAAACACATCCATTGGAGGGACATTCCTCTAAACACTATGCTACCTGGGTATACAAAAAAGACTGAGTTCCAATGATTGCAGACTAAGCTCTTGCAATCAGATGCTTACAGCCCGAAATGGAGAAGCTGCCCGCAACAGCCAGACTGATAAGTTTACCTTTTGTGCAGAACAAAAAAACAGACATACCTTGTTTCTCTGACTTGGTGCACTGGCTCTCCTTCATCAGGAGGCTAACAGAGAAGAGAACAAGAAAAATGGAAAGTGACAACACAAGAACAGCCAACTAAACCGATCCTCTCCTTTGACCCTTGGATGGTGCCTCCCACAACTCTACCCAGGAGGCCCACCCAGGAGGGAAGGGGGGCAAAGAAAGAGGAAAACGCACCCAATTCCACTGGAGGAGAAGCTTCCAGGCAGAACCACATCCTTGAATTCCATGTGTAACAGAAAAACCTTCAGCTACTATATTGCAGTAGGATTGGTTGAAGATGATCAAGAACCCCAAACAAGGCACATAAAAAGAGAACATCAGGGAGCTTGCTCCTTTCTGACCCAGTGAAATCTCATTGCCGATAAGAAGCGACAAAGGGAGGAGGAATGTTGGTGGGAAATGCCTTTCTTGCGTTCAGCAGTGAACCTGCAAACGAAGGGAGAGCCCATGTTTCAGATATACTTCTGAGCTAATGAAGAACTTGAACAACTATCCCCATCCTCCTGGTGCCCCATTGCCTGTAGTCACCTTTAACTCTTGCACGTGATGCCCCCAAATTGCTTTTGAAGAACTGCAACCTTGGCAACTGAGGGGATGGGCCACCCAGCAGCCCCATTAGGAACTATCAGCTATCCTTACCCTGGATGTCTGCTGGCCAGTCAGCTCTGTTGAAATGGAAGTTGGCTGAAAGCCCCACTGGCTGTTTGGTGGGCAACTGGGGCTGAGAAGTTGGCCCTAGATTGAATCAAGCTGGAATGGTTTCTGGAGGCAATCATTTCAAGACCAAGGCTGTCCTCAACAGCACGGATTGTCTGCCTGTGCCTTCTTTTAGCAAATCCACTTCATATTTAGCCTTCTCCTTTTGCCTTCAAACTTTCCCAGCATCATGTCTTGTCCAGATCATTCTGTCTTAGCATGATGTGACAAAGCATTATTATTATTATTATTATTATTATTATTATTATTATTATTATTATTATTATTATTATTATTATTATTATTATTATTATTATTATTATTATTATTATTATTATAGTACTTGGTATTAATACTGTTATGAGTATTTAGCTTGTTATTGGATTTAACCCATCCATCCATCCTTGGAGCATATCATACATAGAGCAGATTTACTGGCAAAGACCATTACACTGGGAAAGGTTGAAGGCTGCTGGAAAAGGGCAAGACCAAACCCAAGATGGATCGATTCCCTGAAGGAAGCCCCAGGCTTGGCTTGGCAAGAGCTGAGCAGGCCTGTTGAGGACAACCTGAGCTTCAATAATTCTGCCTCCAGAGACTATTGAGGCTTGATTTGATTGAAGGCCAACTTGCTTGTCTTCTTCTTGACATTGTCCTGTTCAGAGCTCCAGTGGTCAGCCATCTGCAGCCACGGTCAGAACTCAACTGCTTTATTTTAATTTCTGTTTCACTCCTTTACGGATTTCTTCCCACCTTATGAGTCGAAGGCTGTAAACAGAGAGAAAAATTATGAGCTTCACAGAACATGGATCTTCTATCCTTCCCCACCAGCATACTCACCTGCTCCAGCAAGGCACTTTTGATCTAAGCTTCAGTATCCATGAGACTCTTCCTCTATTGATTGCAGACTATGAGTTCTTGCATTCAGAAACTTACAGCCTGGAATGGTGGAGCGGCCCCCTAGCAGCCAGGCTGATGAGTTGGCTCTTTGTTCAGAACTTAAAACATACTTTGTTCCTCTGACTTGGTGCACTGGCTCTCCAACATCAGAAGGCTAACAGAGAAGAGGAGAAGACGACAAATTGAATGTGGCAACAAAGAACGGCCAACTAAACTGAACCACTTCTTTTATCCTAGGATGGGGGCTCCTGCAACTCTGCCCAGGAGGCGTCTCAAGGAGGAAAGGGAGGCAAATAAAGAAGAAAACTCACCCAATTCCACTGGAGGAGAAGCTTCCAGGCAGAACCACATCTTTGAATTCCATGTACAACAGCAAAACAGAGTGTGCCGAGGACAACCTCAGCTTCAATGTTCAGAGCTCTGGCGGCCAGCCATCTTCAGCCATGGTCAGAATTCAACCACTTTATTCTAATTTCTGTTTCGCTCCTTTGCTGATGTCTTCCCAGCTTACGAGTCCAAGGCTGTAAACAGAGAGGAAGATTATGAGCTTCAAGAAACCTGGATATTCCACCCTTCCCCACCACTATACTCCCCTGCTCCAGCAAGGCACTTTTGATCTAAGCCCCAGTATCCGTGAGACTCTTCATCCAAGGCACCATTTTTCTGGCAGAACTATGGTTTGGGAAAGAAAACCAACAAAGGTTAAGAGAAAAATCCCCAAGCCCTACTTCACCAACCCCCAAGCCTTATGCCTCTGTATGGGCCATCTTTCACCGCAAAGGTGAGGGACAAGACTCTGCCCTATGGCCTAATTTGGCATGTGAACCGCTCTGAAAACTAACCTATGGCCCAGACCCGAGCACCAGCTCCAGAGGTTGAGGGTTGCAAGAAAAATTCGGCACTCAACACTCATGAGAACCCTGAAAAACAAAACATTCAATCCGTTAAAGACAAAGAAACAACAATAAAAACACATCCATTGGAGGGACATTCCTCTAAAACTATGCTACCTGGGTATACAAAAAACTGAGTTCCAATGATTGCAGATTAAGCTCTTGCAATCAGATGCTTACAGCCCGAAATGGAGAAGCTGCCCGCAACAGACAGACTGATAAGTTTACCTTTTGTGCAGAACAAAAAACAGACATAACTTGTTTCTCTGACTTGGTGCACTGGCTCTCCTTCATCAGGAGGCTAACAGAGAAGAGGAAAACAAGACAAATGGAAAGTGACAACACAAGAACAGCCAACTAAACCAATCCTCTCCTTTGACCCTTGGATGGTGCCTCCCACAACTCTGCCCAGGAGGCCCACCCAGGAGGGAGGGGAGGCAAAGAAAGAGGAAAACGCACCCAATTCCACTGGAGGAGAAGCTTCCAGGCAGAATCACATCCTTGAATTCCATGTGTAACAGAAAAACCTTCAGCTACTATATTGCAGTAGGATTGGTTGAAGATGATCAAGAACCCCAAACAAGGCACATAAAAAGAGAACATCAGGGAGCTTGCTCCTTTCTGACCCAGTGAAATCTCATTGTCGATAAGAAGTGACAAAGGGAGGAGGAATGTTGGTGGGAAATGCCTTTCTTGCGTCCAGCAGTGAACCTGCAAACGAAGGGAGAGCCCATGTTTCAGATATACTTCTGAGCTAATGAAGAACTTGAACAACTATCCCCATCCTCCCTGGTGCCCCATTGCCTGTAGTCACCTTTAACTCTTGCACGTGATGCCCCCAAATTGCTTTTGAAGAACTGCAACCTTGGCAACTGAGGGGATGGGCCACCCAGCACCCCATTAGGAACTATCGGCCATCCTTACCCTGGATGTCTGCTGGCCAGTCAGCTCTGCTGAAATGGAAGTTGGCTGAAAGCCCCACTGGCTGTTTGGTGGGCAACTGGGGCTGAGAAGTTGGCCCTAGATTGAATCAAGCTGGAACGGTTTCTGGAGGCAATCATTTCGAGACCAAGGCTGTCCTCAACAGCACGGATTGTCTGCCTGTGCCTTCTTTTAGCAAGTCAATCCACTTCATATTTAGCCTTCTCCTGTTGCCTTCAAACTTTCCCAGCATCATGTCTTGTCCAGATCATTATGTCTTAGCATGATGTGACAAATCATTATTATTATTATTATTATTATTATTATTATTATTATTATTATTATTATTATTATTATTATTATTTATTATTATTATTATTATTAGTATTATTATTATTAATATTGTTAATACTGTATTTATTTAGCTTGCTATTGGATTTAACCCATCCATCCATCCTTGGAGCATAGCATACATAGAGCAGATTTACTGGCAAAGACCATTACACTGGGAAAGGTTGAAGGCTGCTGGAAAAGGGCAAGACCAAACCCAAGATGGATCGATTCCCTGAAGGAAGCCCCAGGCTTGGCTTGCCTGTAGAGGACAACCTGAGCTTCAATAATTCTGCCTCCAGAGACTATTGAGGCTTGATTTGATTGAAGGCCAACTTGCTTGTCTTCTTCTTGACATTGTCCTGTTCAGATCTCCAGTGGTCAGCCATCTGCAGCCACGGTCAGAACTCAACTGCTTTATTTTAATTTCTGTTTCACTCCTTTACGGATTTCTTCCCACCTTATGAGTCGAAGGCTGTAAACAGAGAGAAAAATTATGAGCTTCACAGAACATGGATCTTCTATCCTTCCCCACCAGCATACTCACCTGCTCCAGCAAGGCACTTTTGATCTAAGCTTCTGTATCCATGAGACTCTTCCTCTAGTGATTGCAGACTAAGAGTTCTTGCATTCAGATACTTACATCCTGGAATGGTGGAGCGGCCCCTAGCAGCCAGGCTGATGAGTTGGCTCTTTGTTCAGAACTTAAAACATACTTTGTTCCTCTGACTTGGTGCACTGGCTCTCCAACATCAGAAGGCTAACAGAGAAGAGGAGAAGATGACAAATTGAATGTGGCAACACAAGAACGCCAACTAAACTGAACCACTTCTTTTATCCTAGGATGGGGGCTCCTGCAACTCTGCCCAGGAGGCCCCTCAAGGAGGAAAGGGAGGCAAATAAAGAAGAAAACTCACCCAATTCCACTGGAGGAGAAGCTTCCAGGCAGAACCACATCTTTGAATTCCATGTACAACAGCAAAACAGAGTGTGCCGAGGACAACCTCAGCTTCAATGTTCAGAGCTCTGGCGGCCAGCCATCTTCAGCCATGGTCAGAATTCAACCACTTTATTCTAATTTCTGTTTCGCTCCTTTGCTGATGTCTTCCCAGCTTACGAGTCCAAGGCTGTAAACAGAGAGGAAGATTATGAGCTTCAAGAAACCTGGATATTCCACCCTTCCCCACCACTATACTCCCCTGCTCCAGCAAGGCACTTTTGATCTAAGCCCCAGTATCCGTGAGACTCTTCATCCAAGGCACCATTTTCCTGGCAGAACTATGATTTGGGAAAGAAAACCAACAAAGGTTAAGAGAAAAATCCCCAAGCCCTACTTCACCAACCCCCAAGCCTTATGCCTCTGTATGGGCCATCTTTCACCGCAAACGTGAGGGACAAGACTCTGCCCTATGGCCTAATTTGGCATGTGAACCACTCTGAAAACTAACCTATGGCCCAGACCCGAGCACCAGCTCCAGAGGTTGAGGGTTGCAAGAAAAATTCGGCACTCAACACTCATGAGAACCCTGAAAAACAAAACATTCAATCCATTAAAGACAAAGAAACAACAATAAAAACACATCCATTGGAGGGACATTCCTCTAAACACTATGCTACCTGGGTATACAAAAAAAGACTGAGTTCCAATGATTGCAGATTAAGCTCTTGCAATCAGATGCTTACAGCCCGAAATGGAGAAGCTGCCCGCAACAGACAGACTGATAAGTTTACCTTTTGTGCAGAACAAAAAACAGACATAACTTGTTTCTCTGACTTGGTGCACTGGCTCTCCTTCATCAGGAGGCTAACAGAGAAGAGGAAAACAAGACAAATGGAAAGTGACAACACAAGAACAGCCAACTAAACCAATCCTCTCCTTTGACCCTTGGATGGTGCCTCCCACAACTCTGCCCAGGAGGCCCACCCAGGAGGGAGGGGAGGCAAAGAAAGAGGAAAACGCACCCAATTCCACTGGAGGAGAAGCTTCCAGGCAGAATCACATCCTTGAATTCCATGTGTAACAGAAAAACCTTCAGCTACTATATTGCAGTAGGATTGGTTGAAGATGATCAAGAACCCCAAACAAGGCACATAAAAAGAGAACATCAGGGAGCTTGCTCCTTTCTGACCCAGTGAAATCTCATTGCCGATAAGAAGCGACAAAGGGAGGAGGAATGTTGGTGGGAAATGCCTTTCTTGCGTTCAGCAGTGAACCTGCGAACTGAGAGCCCATGTTTCAGATATACTTCTGAGCTAATGAAGAACTTGAACAACTATCCCCATCCTCCCTGGTGCCCCATTGCCTGTAGTCACCTTTAACTCTTGCACGTGATGCCCCCAAATTGCTTTTGAAGAACTGCAACCTTGGCAACTGAGGGGATGGGCCACCCAGCACCCCATTAGGAACTATCGGCCATCCTAACCCTGGATGTCTGCTGGCCAGTCAGCTCTGCTGAAATGGAAGTTGGCTGAAAGCCCCACTGGCTGTTTGGTGGGCAACTGGGGCTGAGAAGTTGGCCCTAGATTGAATCAAGCTGGAACGGTTTCTGGAGGCAATCATTTCGAGACCAAGGCTGTCCTCAACAGCACGGATTGTCTGCCTGTGCCTTCTTTTAGCAAGTCAATCCACTTCATATTTAGCCTTCTCCTGTTGCCTTCAAACTTTCCCAGCATCATGTCTTGTCCAGATCATTATGTCTTAGCATGATGTGACAAATCATTATTATTATTATTATTATTATTATTATTATTATTATTATTATTATTATTATTATTATTATTATTATTATTATTATTATTCTAGTACTTGCTATTAATATTGTTATGAGTATTTATTTAGCTTGCTATTGGATTTAACATATCCATCCATCCTTGGAGCATGTCATACATAGAGCAGATTTACTGGCAAAGACCATTACACTGGGAAAGGTTGAAGGCTGCTGGAAAAGGGCAAGACCAAACCCAAGATGGATCGATTCCTGAAGGAAGCCCCAGGCTTGGCTTGGCAAGAGCTGGCAGGCCTGTAGAGGACAACCTGAGCTTCAATAATTCTGCCTCCAGAGACTATTGAGGCTTGATTTGATTGAAGGCCAACTTGCTTGTCTTCTTCTTGACATTGTCCTGTTCAGATCTCCAGTGGTCAGCCATCTGCAGCCACGGTCAGAACTCAACTGCTTTATTTTAATTTCTGTTTCACTCCTTTACGGATTTCTTCCCACCTTATGAGTCGAAGGCTGTAAACAGAGAGAAAAATTATGAGCTTCACAGAACATGGATCTTCTATCCTTCCCCACCAGCATACTCACCTGCTCCAGCAAGGCACTTTTGATCTAAGCTTCTGTATCCATGAGACTCTTCCTCTAGTGATTGCAGACTAAGAGTTCTTGCATTCAGATACTTACATCCTGGAATGGTGGAGCGGCCCCCTAGCAGCCAGGCTGATGAGTTGGCTCTTTGTTCAGAACTTAAAACATACTTTGTTCCTCTGACTTGGTGCACTGGCTCTCCAACATCAGAAGGCTAACAGAGAAGAGGAGAAGATGACAAATTGAATGTGGCAACACAAGAACGCCAACTAAACTGAACCACTTCTTTTATCCTAGGATGGGGGCTCCTGCAACTCTGCCCAGGAGGCCCCTCAAGGAGGAAAGGGAGGCAAATAAAGAAGAAAACTCACCCAATTCCACTGGAGGAGAAGCTTCCAGGCAGAACCACATCTTTGAATTCCATGTACAACAGCAAAACAGAGTGTGCCGAGGACAACCTCAGCTTCAATGTTCAGAGCTCTGGCGGCCAGCCATCTTCAGCCATGGTCAGAATTCAACCACTTTATTCTAATTTCTGTTTCGCTCCTTTGCTGATGTCTTCCCAGCTTACGAGTCCAAGGCTGTAAACAGAGAGGAAGATTATGAGCTTCAAGAAACCTGGATATTCCACCCTTCCCCACCACTATACTCCCCTGCTCCAGCAAGGCACTTTTGATCTAAGCCCCAGTATCCGTGAGACTCTTCATCCAAGGCACCATTTTTCTGGCAGAACTATGATTTGGGAAAGAAAACCAACAAAGGTTAAGAGAAAAATCCCCAAGCCCTACTTCACCAACCCCCAAGCCTTATGCCTCTGTATGGGCCATCTTTCACCGCAAACGTGAGGGACAAGACTCTGCCCTATGGCCTAATTTGGCATGTGAACGGCTCTGAAAACTAACCTATGGCCCAGACCCGAGCACCAGCTCCAGAGGTTGAGGGTTGCAAGAAAAATTCGGCACTCAACACTCATGAGAACCCTGAAAAACAAAACATTCAATCCATTAAAGACAAAGAAACAACAATAAAAACACATCCATTGGAGGGACATTCCTCTAAAAACTATGCTACCTGGGTATACAAAAAAAAAGACTGAGTGAAAAAGACTAAGCTCTTGCAATCAGATGCTTACAGCCCGAAATGGAGAAGCTGCCCGCAACAGACAGACTGATAAGTTTACCTTTTGTGCAGAACAAAAAACAGACATAACTTGTTTCTCTGACTTGGTGCACTGGCTCTCCTTCATCAGGAGGCTAACAGAGAAGAGGAAAACAAGACAAATGGAAAGTGACAACACAAGAACAGCCAACTAAACCAATCCTCTCCTTTGACCCTTGGATGGTGCCTCCCACAACTCTGCCCAGGAGGCCCACCCAGGAGGGAGGGGAGGCAAAGAAAGAGGAAAACGCACCCAATTCCACTGGAGGAGAAGCTTCCCGGCAGAACCAAATCCTTGAATTCCATGTGTAACAGAAAAACCTTCAGCTACTATATTGCAGTAGGATTGGTTGAAGATGATCAAGAACCCCAAACAAGGCACATAAAAAGAGAACATCAGGGAGCTTGCTCCTTTCTGACCCAGTGAAATCTCATTGTCGATAAGAAGTGACAAAGGGAGGAGGAATGTTGGTGGGAAATGCCTTTCTTGCGTCCAGCAGTGAACCTGCAAACGAAGGGAGAGCCCATGTTTCAGATATACTTCTGAGCTAATGAAGAACTTGAACAACTATCCCCATCCTCCTGGTGCCCCATTGCCTGTAGTCACCTTTAACTCTTGCACGTGATGCCCCCAAATTGCTTTTGAAGAACTGCAACCTTGGCAACTGAGGGGATGGGCCACCCAGCACCCCATTAGGAACTATCAGCCATCCTTACCCTGGATGTCTGCTGGCCAGTCAGCTCTGTTGAAATGGAAGTTGGCTGAAAGCCCCACTGGCTGTTTGGTGGGCAACTGGGGCTGAGAAGTTGGCCCTAGATTGAATCAAGCTGGAATGGTTTCTGGAGGCAATCATTTCAAGACCAAGGCTGTCCTCAACAGCACGGATTGTCTGCCTGTGCCTTCTTTTTTAGCAAAATCCACTTCATATTTAGCCTTCTCCTTTTGCCTTCAAACTTTCCCAGCATCATGTCTTGTCCAGATCATTATGTCTTAGCATGATGTGACAAATCATTATTATTATTATTATTATTATTATTATTATTATTATTATTATTATTATTATTATTATTATTATTATTATTATTATTATTATTATTATTATTATTATTATTATTATTATTATTATTATTATTATTCTAGTACTTGCTATTAATATTGTTATGAGTATTTATTTAGCTTGCTATTGGATTTAACATATCCATCCATCCTTGGAGCATGTCATACATAGAGCAGATTTACTGGCAAAGACCATTACACTGGGAAAGGTTGAAGGCTGCTGGAAAAGGGCAAGACCAAACCCAAGATGGATCGATTCCCTGAAGGAAGCCCCAGGCTTGGCTTGGCAAGAGCTGAGCAGGCCTGTCGAGGACAACCTGAGCTTCAATAATTCTGCCTCCAGAGACTATTGAGGCTTGATTTGATTGAAGGCCAACTTGCTTGTCTTCTTGACATTGTCCTGTTCAGAGCTCCAGTGGTCAGCCATCTGCAGCCACGGTCAGAGCTCAACTGCTTTATTTTAATTTCTGTTTCACTCCTTTACGGATTTCTTCCCACCTTATGAGTCGAAGGCTGTAAACAGAGAGAAAAATTATGAGCTTCACAGAACATGGATCTTCTATCCTTCCCCACCAGCATACTCACCTGCTCCAGCAAGGCACTGTTGATCTAAGCTTCAGTATCCATGAGACTCTTCCTCTAGTGATTGCAGACTAAGAGTTCTTGCATTCAGAATGTTACAGCCTGGAATGGTGGAGCGGCCCTCTAGCAGCCAGGCTGATGAGTTGGCTCTTTGTTCAGAACTTAAAACATACCTTGTTCCTCTGACTTGGTGCACTGGCTCTCCAACATCAGAAGGCTAACAGAGAAGAGGAGAAGACGACAAATTGAATGTGGCAACACAAGAACGGCCAACTAAACTGAACCACTTCTTTTATCCTAGGATGGGGGCTCCTGCAACTCTGCCCAGGAGGCCCCTCAAGGAGGAAAGGGAGGCAAATAAAGAAGAATACTCACCAAATTCCACCGGAGGAGAAGCTTCCAGGCAGAACTACATCTTTGAATTCCATGTACACCAGCAAAACAGACTGTGCTGAGGACAACCTCAGCTTCAATGTTCAGAGCTCTGGCGGCCAGCCATCTTCAGCCATGGTCAGAATTCAACCACTTTATTCTAATTTTTGTTTTGCTCCTTTGCCGATGTCTTCCCAGCTTACGAGTCCAAGGCTGTAAACAGAGAGGAAGATTATGAGCTTCAAGAAACCTGGATATTCCACCCTTCCCCACCACTATACTCCCCTGCTCCAGCAAGGCACTTTTGATCTAAGCCCCAGTATCCGTGAGATTCTTCCTCCAAGGCACCATTTTTCTGGCAGAACTAAGATTTGGGAAAGAGAACCAACAGAGATTAAGAGAAGATTCCCAAAATCATAATTCACATTCCACCAACTCCTAAGTCTTATGCCTCTTTATGGTCCAACTTTAACCGCTAAGCTGAGGGACAAGCCTCTGCCCTATGGGCCTAAGCTTGCCTGTAGACCCCTCTCAAAAACTCACCTGTGACCCAGACCCATCAGCTACAGCACCTCTCCCACTTCAGAAGGGTAGCATAGAAGCAGCAAAAATCAAACTGGAAACATAAGAACAGCCTTATATAGGGCCTCTTGCAACTCTGCCCCAAGCCTCATCCTTCAGGGAATGGAGTTAAATAAAGGGGCAAAACTCACCAATTCCAATGCAGAAGAAGCCCTCACGTAGATCCATGTCCTTGAATTCCATTCACGAGACCGAACCACAGAGAAAATCCTACAGGTGCAGCTTTGTAGTAAGACTGGGTGAGTGTTCGAAGAAACCTTTAAAAAGGCACTTAAAGAACAAATGAGGGATCTTGCCCTCAAATGGATTCTGAAGAATTAGAAACCGGACGACCAAAGGAATGAGCCATCCAACAGCCAGCTCAAATTTCCATCTGCTCTTCTCACCCTGGAGGTATGATGGTCAGGTGGCACTGCTGAAATGGAGATTGCCTGAATACATTGTGGATAATTCATAGGCAGTAAGGTTGTGGCAGGCCAAGCTAGCCCTCGAACAAATGGAGGCTGGACTGTCTCTGGAGGTAAAAGTGTAGAAACCAAGGCTGTCCTCAACAGCTATGCTTCGCTCCTGCAAAACAAAGCCCATGATTTCTTTTAGGGAGTCAACCCATCTTACACTTGTTCTCCTGCTGGCTTCAAACATTCCCAGCATGATTGTCTTTTCCAGAGAATTCTGTCCTTTCCTGATGTGCCATTTATTTATTTATTTATTTATTTATTATTATTATTATTATTATTATTATTATTATTATTATTATTATTATTATTATTATTATTATTATTATTATTATTATTATTATTATTATTATTATTATTATTGTGGAGTAGCAGTAGTAGGAGTTTCAAAACCTACATGAGTATTAGTAATTTTTATTAATGTTATTAGCCTTACTTATTTTTCTATTATATTAAACTCACCTATCCATCTGGCAGATCAGAAGAAAACAGGATTCCTCCGAAAAGACAATCATGCTGTGAAAGATTGAATGTGGCAGGAAAAGAGGAAGACCAAATATGAGTCTGCATGACTCCCTGAAGGAAGCCATAGGCTTGAGAGGGCAAGAGTTGATCTGGTCTACTGAGTATTGCCTTAGAGTTAACATTTTTGTCTCCAGAGATAGTTCAGGTTCAATCTAATCTTCCTCCTTAGCATGGTCCCACTCAACGCTCCTTCAGTCAGGCATCCTCAGAAACAGCACACCTCAAAGGCTTGTTTCTTGTATCCATTCGACTCCACCAGAGTTGTCTTCCCAGGCTCCATGTTCAGTGCTGTAAACAGAGAGGAACAGAATTAGCTTCAAAGATCCACACACCCACACCCCAGATTGTGCTCTTCTGTTCCAGCATGGTACTTTGGTCCAAAAGCAGAGATCTTCTTGCCACAGGATCTGAGACTCTCAACCTCCAAGGCACCATCTTCTGGCAGAACAAACAGGCAGAACTATGGCAAGAGAAAGAGATACAATGGAGGTTAAAATAAGGTTTTTCAACATCCTAATTCAACTCTTGCTAACTCACAGGCCTAACAACTCTTTCTGGAAGACTGTTCTCAGCGCAACTGAGGGAATAGGCTCTTAACTAGGACCAAAGTGGCACGTGGACACCTCTGGAAACTCAACTGTGGCAGAAACCAATCTGTGCCACAGCAGCAAATTGGTCTCAGAGGAGAAGGCATCAAAATGAGAGTCACCCTGGACTTTTAAAATGGGCATTTTGCAAGAGAAGATGTGCCCCCACCGTGACTGTGAGGTTTTCAAGGTGATTGCATGCAGTGCTCTAAAAGAGAAAGGAAAGGAGTGACCCTAGAAGATGCAGAATAGAAGAGTGGGAGCCCATCTTCCCTTCCAACAGCCCTTGCTTTGGTTTGGCTGCCAAAAAGGACTTACCGCTTCACGGAAGAGAGTTTTGGCACAGGAAAGCATCCAGAGATGTCCAGGTACACCCTTCTGCCCCTACCCAGAGATCACCACCTTCCTTGGGGAAGCCTCAGTGGTTACATATCTAGGAAAATTCCTCCCACTATGCACAAACATACTAGAACAGAAAACCACATCAAACTATGCTATTGATCGGCTGAACCTGAACTGTGAAAAGCACACAGATGGCGATAAACACCTCTTAACAGGAGGTTAGCTCATTTATTCTCCCCATGAGAACAAAAAGCCTACGTGACAGATACTTATCATAAGGAGGTTTCCAGAAAGTCCATCAGAGGATCCAGAAGCCACATAGCTTGCTGTGTGCTGGCAGTGTTGACAAGACAACCTAAAGGAGAAAGAAAAAGTTGCATGTATTAGAAAGAGCTGCATACTCTCATCGCCTATACAATAATTTCTTCCAGCTGTAATGAAAAGCAATGGTTAGTCTCAGAATCGGTAAGGTTCCAGGGAGAACCATCTTAGCAGTCTTTTCTTCTTATTTGCTTTTGAAATGGGTGTAGAAAGTAGAAATGGGCACAAAATGAAAAGATAGTGTTTTGTTCTATTTCTTCAGTAGTTTCATTACTAACAATTTTTAAAATAATTAGCAGCTTCCTGACTCAATTATAATACTTTCTTCATAAGGCCACCCTTTTTGGATTTTAATAACCCAGCCTCCTCAACCCCAAAGCTCTCCAGATTTCAGGGGCTTACAGGGAAGAATCCAAAGAAGCTAACCTGTGATTTTGTTGCTGATACCTAGCTGTAATACCTACTTTAACATGCATAAAATATGTACTTGAAAATAGTGATCGTTGTGATATTGTGTACCAGCAATATAGGGGTTAATTTAAGTAGCTTAACCTGTATTGACCATATATTGCTTGCACATGCCATTCACATTCTGGCAGTTAGTTATGGGCATGCCCTTTGGAGCTTAATAACTCAGCCCCCTGAACCCAAAACCTCTCCAAATTTCAGGGGCTTACAGGGAAGAGTCCAAGAAGTTAGTCTGTGATTTTGGTGCTGATACATGGTTGCAATACCTATTTTATAGTGCACAAATAACAGAAAAAACTGTTTTACAAGAGTTTCAAGTTGTAGGCCACCCTATGGTGAAAGTAAGGAGTAAACTTTTATGAAGTGCATCCTGGGTACACTTTTTTGCAAGGCATTTTGAAACATTAGTTATCCGAGGCAGCCCATAGGGAACATTTGTTATCTGAGGCATTTGTTATCCGAGGTATGACTGTATTGCTGTATCATTGTCAAAACCCAGGTGTAGAGTATAAATATAATGAGCAATGCCAATGCAAGATGGGTGCAACAACATGAGGTAACCAGTTTCCTGATTGGTTATGATAAAGTATAAAAGGACTCCGGAATTCAGTAGACATTGGACCTTTGGTGAGAAGCCTTCTTGGACAAACAGGCTTAACAGAATAATGTTTGAAAAGGGAATTATAAAGAAAAGATTGTTATTACCTGCCCTCAAGTCACCTCTTAGATATGGCAACCCTATTAATAAAGAGATCTCAAAAATGCCCTGTCCTCAACTACCCTGCTGTGCTCTTGTAAATTCAAGCCTATGGCTTATTTCAGTGTGTCATCTAGTACAGGGCTGTCCAACTTTGAACAGGCCGAGGTCTACTGTTTCCGAATGAAAGTGCCTGAGGGCTACTACACCAAAACCTCTACTTATGAATTTTATCTGTTCCGAGCATATGCTCATAAGTAAAAAAAAAAAAATTGTAAGTAGAGCAATGGTTTCCCATAGGAACGCATTGAAAATCAATTAATTCTTTCTTGAGGGAACAAATTTCAATGCATTCCTATGGTAAGGCTGACCATGTACGCCCCTCGCTGTCCCCTCCACTCCCCTTCCTCTGCTCTGCACCAACAACTCAATTGGTCACGAGACAGTGGCACACCAATCATCTGGCCTGTAGGAAGAGCAGGGGACTGTGCCATGGCCCTTGAACTGCCCCGCTCAGCTGAGACAGTGGGCTAGCAGACCCAGAGCTTTGCTGGGGCAGTGGTGGTCCTTGGGGTGGGGGAGGTAGAGGTGGAGAACTTACCCCCTCACATTTTTTATTGATGGCTGGCGGGCTATTTTGAACCCTTCAGGGGCTACTGGTAGCCCCCGGTCTACCTGTTGGGCAGGCCTGATCTAGTATATACTTATTTCATTTTCTGATGGTCCCGGCCGGGTATCTCCAAAACTCTTCCTAGCATCATATTTCAAACAAATCATTTGATTGACTTACTGACTGATTGATTGATTCTTGGAGGCTTTCACGGCTGGAGTCTGATAGCTGTTGTGGGTTTTTCAGACTGTTTGGTCGTGTTCTTGAAGTTTTTCTTCCTGATATTTCGCCAGTCTCTGTGGCTGGCATCTTCAGAGGGCAAGGAGCTCCAGAGCACAGAGAGAACTAGCTCCCTAAACTCCTTGCCCTCTGAAGCTGCTGGCTGCACAGACTTGCAAAACATCGGGGGGGGGGCTTCCAGAACACAGCCAAACAGCCTGAAAAACTCACAACAGCCAGCAAATGATTTTTTCCCTCTTCGCCTTCTTAAAAAATAGATATTGAATATTTAAAAAAAATGTTAAAAGCATAGAAAACAAATATTCTGAAGTGCACTCATTTAAACTTTGTGCTGCGTGCTAGGGGCAATCTCCCTTGATGTTAGCAGAATCTTGGTGGCTACGCATGTCCTGTCATGGGCGTCATTCTACCCATTGTGAAACTGTACAATTGTTTCATGGTAAAAACTTGGAAGAAAACCACGCAATACCTCTAAATATGTTATGTGCCATCAAGCTACTTCTGATGTGTAGCTAGTTAATTAACAGTTTTGATCAGATCTTGCAAACCAACTATATCGCATATTATATGTGCATTGTATTCCAAACTACAATCTGTGGATTCCTTTGCTGAATCAAACTGTCTTGTGATAGATCTTCCTATTTTCCTACCATCTCCTCTACTTCCCCCAGGAATATTGCCTTTTCCAGTCAAATCCCTGAAGCTGACTCCTTCCACACTCACCCACCCATCAGTTAACCACTTCTCACAGAAACTCAAAGCAATAGTCAGAGTTCTTTTTCTGCCATGTTCTCTCAATAACAAATGCCTGGAAGAAATGGTAGGAGGCACTAGAACAGGGGTCCTCAACCTAAGGCCCCGGGGCCAGATGCGGCCCCCCAAGGTCCTGAATACGGCCCCTGGGACCAATTGCAACTCCCCCCACCTACCCCTGCTTTGCGAGCAAGCTAGCCTCCACAGCTGCTTCTATTGCTGAGACAGCTCAAAGCAGTGGGCTATGTCGCTTCTCCCACTCCCCCCAACTACCGCCCAGATGATCAGCATGCTGGCTAGTGGGGCATTCAAAGTGAGAGGGCTACGGCAAGGTCCCCCGCTCCCCCCACCCACTGTGGTCCGGCCCCCAGTGGTGTCTGGGGCGTGGTGGACCGGCCCGCTGTTTGAAAACTTTGAGGACCCCTGCACTAGAATGTATCCTTTGGATCATCTTGATGGCCGCCATTGGTGGTTGTCTACATTCAGGGGGTCCATTAATATGTAAAGCCTGGCATCCTTTTTTCTATTGGCAACATGAGCACAATATAGTGCAGCAATATCAGGCCATTTCCTGGAATTTTGAATAATAGATACTGAACCATAATATCGCTCACTCATCATCAGAAAGTTGTTTTCTTTTCTTAAGAAGAAGAATAATTAAATGCACATCTTAGCGAGGGAGCATGCAAGGATATGTGCACTGATCCCAGTTCCAAAGGATGGTTTATTTGCTTTAAATAAAAGCATAATACAATAACCCCCCACCTATTGCGGGGGTTTGGGATCCACCTGGCCCACAATGACCAAAAATCCGCAATATGCGGATGTGGGTCGGGCGGGGTCTGGGGGGGCAGTGGGCAATCAGATCCTCCTGCGGCCACCGGCGTGCACCAGTCCGAAAAGTGTTGGGATGCTGTGTGCCAGCGGCATTGTGGGTTCTGAACTCCTGCCACTGCCCGACCGCCCCGTCCTGAGACCTCTCGTCCGGGGCCCTCTCCATTGAAATACATTGGCTCAATGCATTTCAGTGGAGAAAATTTTCCCCATTGGAATACATTGGCTCAATGCATTCCCATGGGGAAAAATTCTCCATTGAAATGCATTGAGCCAATGCATTTCAATGGAAATTGCAGGGCAGCGTGATCACCCCCCCCCGCCACCCGCCCGTGCAGCCCGAGGCGTCTCGGAGGAGCACGGGGGCGGCAGCGTGGGCAATGCGATCACCCACCCGTGCGGCCCGAGGCTTCTTGGAGGAGAACGGGGGGTGGGGGGCTATGTGATCACCCCCCTGCCACCCACCCACGCGGCCTGAGGCTTCTCGGAGGAGAGCGGGGGAGCGGCGGCGGCGGCGGGCTATGCGATTGCTGCCCACCCATGCAGGCTGGCAGCACTGGAGGATCAGATCTGGGGCTTGGGGAAGGGGAGGAAAGGTTTTAAAAGCCTGGGCTTTTAAACCTCCCCCACCTTCCCCACACCCCGGGCTCCAGCTCATTGGCACTTGGGTAAGGAAATAAAGGGTTTTCTCCCCCACCCCAGTGCTAATCAGCTGGAGCCGGGGCAGGTACTGTGACCCTGCAATATAGTGGGACCGGAGTACCTGAACCGCAAAATGGTGGTGGGGGGTGACTGTATCTTGTTTAGTGCTGTATGTAATTATGTCTGAAAGTGTAACAAGGTTGGAACAACTGTGGCCTTGCTTCTGGACATTAACGTTAAGAGGGCATCACACCTACAGGTAAACCTACTGAGGGCTGTTAGGAAAATAAACTGCAACACCTCTTGGCCTTATTCACTTTCCTTTGAGGGGAATATATTATTCTTATTTTTCATGGCTGCTGAAATTCAAATGTCAGGGTGAAATCATAGAATCATAGAACTGGAAGAGACCTCAAGGGCCATCTAGTCCAACCCCCTACCATGCAGGAACCCCCATCACAGTATTTCCGACAGATGGCCATCCTGCCTCTGCTTAAAAACCTCCAAAGAAGGAGACTCCACCACCTTCCATGGCAGTGTATTCCACTGATAAACAGCCAAATGAATGAGAGATTATCTTAATTCCCCCTGCTAAAATTACAGGCAGTGACTCAAGAAATAGATTCTGTCTTCAAAGGAGACAAAGGAGAAAGGCAGGGTAAAAATACTCTAAAACAATAAATAAATAAATAAATCAGAAGGAGTAGTAATATTTTTATTATTACTACTTTCTCCTTGGAAAAGGACCCAAGGTGGCTAAAAGGGCTTGTTAACTGTTACCACCAGAAGTAACTTGTTACATTGTTTTAATTATTTATCGATATTCGATGTTTTAACTGTTTTAATTCTTTATTGTAAGCCGCCCAGAGACTTTTGGGTAGTGGGCAGCATATAAGTTGTAAAAAAATAAATAAATAAATAAATAAATAAATAAATAAATAAATAAATAAATAAATAAATAAATAAATAAAGTTACATTGTAAGCAATTACTTGCAAATTCTGTTCAGGACTGCTGTTTAGAATTGTGTGGCCAAAAAGATAACCTAAAAGAGAAATTTTCAAACTCCCTTTGGAAACAATTGCATAATGGCAAGTTCACCCTAGCCTTTTTACCCTGCCATCTGAAATCTTTTCAAATCTATTTTGTTATTGTTAATGGTTATGAGTATTTGGTAGGTGTATTTCCATTGTTTTTTTCTTGTTGATTCTGTAATTTACTGTTAATTATTTGATTTTTTGATGTTTGTTTTACTGTACTGTTTATTTGGATTATCATAAACTGCCCACGGCATCTTTTTAAGTCAGATGGGCCAGATAAAAATAAATAAACAAACAAATGTCTTCTTTGCCTCTTTACCTCTCTTCAACTTCAGTTGATTTGGTTCATTGCTTTCTTCCTTCCAACTTAGTCTACTGAAAGTTTAGATTGGCATGGCTTTTGTAGGTTGTTGGAAAGTCATGCAAATAGCAGAGATGCCTGTGTTTCAATAGGGCACTGGTGGAGAACTGTCAGCACTCCAGATGTTTTGGACCACAACACCCACAGTCCTTTGTCATTGGCAACACAGGCTTGGAATTCTGGGAGTTGTGGTGAAAGGCATCTAGAGCTCTTGGTAGTTCTTTATTACCTGAATAACTTCTTCACTGGAATTGATATCACAATAATTCACTATATGTGCATGTTTATTATAGTTTGCAGTTATTGCATTCTTTCATGACCCTTGTTTTTAAATTCTCCCCCATTCTCTTGCTAAAGTTTGTAATGCTGCTTTCTGTGACTTATTGCTATTTTAGCAAGAAAAGTTGAGGAGTATGTGGTATTAATAGTAGCTAATGATGGCATCTAATAGTACATGGTAGATATAAAAAGGTATTGACTTAAATATGACTTTCACCATTTAAAGGTTTTCCATAGCATTGTGTCTAGAGATGGGCACAAAATAATTTTTTTTCATTTTGTTTTTCATTTTTTGTTTCAGAATGAAATGAAAAACACTGATTTTTAAAGAAAAATGGAACTAAATGAACCAGAAATTTTTGATTCATTTCCTTTTCTTTCTGTCCCACCCCAATCTGGCACGTCTTTAAGAGGGGACTCCCTACCTGGGGGCTCTAGGCGCCTGCTGCTGAGCCCTCATGGGGAGGGCTTCCGAGGCTGTGGGGAGTCCTCCCAGTGCCTGCTGCCACCCACAAGCCCCGTCCGCCCCAAGCCAGTTAGTGAAGGAGTCGGTGGGGGGGGGAGGGGAAATGAAACAAAAACTCTATTTTGGCATTTAGTGCCCACCTCTAATTCTGCTTTATCTAACAGTCTCCATTTCAAACTTAGAATGTTCTCCAAATTATCCCATGTTAAAAATAAATTATAGTCAACAATACTACAGTCAAGACTGCCATGTTTTTTTTTAAACAGGCTCCCTGTGCTTCCTTTGGTCCCCACCTTCCTCCCTTCCTTGTTCCCCACCTTCCTTCCTTCCTCTCTTGGTTTCCACCTCCCTCCCTCCTTCCCTTGGTCCCCGCCTTCCTTCCTGCGGGTGGGGTTGCAAGGGGTCAGTGGGTGGGGCTTATGGGTCAGTGGGTGGGGCTTGCAGTGGGGTGGCAGGGTCAGGGAGCAACCGGTCCCTGACACATTCGCAGCCACCAAATCTGGCCCTCCTTACAAAAAGTTTGGGCACCCCTGATCTAAGATAGCTTTTCTTAACCTCAGATAGGAATATACTATTATGAAAAGTAGAAAAAAAAAGATTAGACCATAGTTAGGATAATCTGAATAAGCATAAGCATCTTATTTAACTGATGAAATACAAAAAGGAGTACCCATATGTAACGGAATCTCAGGTCCTATTACTGAGATTGGGTTAACCGCCAGCCTCTGCTGGCTCTCCCCTGCTATGAATCAACCTCAGCTAAACCTGAACTAACTTACACATTAATGATGAGTGTTAACATTTGGCCTAATTAACAGGTTTAACGACTCGTAAAATCTGTTACATGACCCCCTGTGAAAATTAAAAATCCTAGATTACAATCTAACATTTTAAAATTACGAGAGTAAATGTAAACTATATTATTTAATAACAAGAGTTATATAAGAACCAACGTTCAATAGAGATTATAAAAGTGCAATAGAAAGCAATTATAAGAGGTAGAGCTAATGATTTAATATATGCAATGTACATGTAGATGTACCAAGAATACTGAATAACTTGTATGCTTGGAGGCTTGAAACTTCTAAAAGACAAATATAGAGAAAAAACAGCATTGCAGTAACACACACAGTTTTTACTTTGAGTAACTGAACTAACAGAAAGCAATCTCGATCTGGAATAAAAGTTTCTTCAGGTAAATTTTCAATGCCAAAATACATTCTACAAAGACTATCGGCAAGAACATTCTGAAAACCTGGAATATATTGAACATCAACTGCAAAATCTTTTAATGCCAAACTCCACCTAAGACAGGGGTGCCCAAACTTTTTGTAAGGAGGGCCAGATTTGGTGGCTGAGAATGTGTCAGGGGCCAGTTGCAGCAGCCCGTGTGGTGGCTGGCCGGCCGGCCAGCCCAGCCCCTCAAGCTTCCTGGCAGTGTCAGTGTTGGTGGAAGATTTTAAAAAAAAAAAAACATGGGGCGAAGGAGGGGGAGGGAGGGGCAGGCCAGCCAGCCATGGGCCACTCAGAATGGCCTGACGGGCTGGATTTGGCCTGCGGGCCGGACTTTGGGCAAGCCTGACCTAAGACATTGATTGCTTCCTTTCAGATGATTCAAGGCCCTGACAACAAAATCTGGAAAAAAGACAGTAACATAAATCAGGAATCAAGATACACAATACAGTATTTTAATTCCAGAGTAGCTCCTGTTGTTAACCCCGGCTCCTCTCAAACTAGCAGTTTGACAGCATGTAAATGCAAGTAGATTAGTCGGTACCACTGTAAAAAGCAGGAAGGTAACCAGTCTGGAACTTGAGTCATGACAACTGGACTTCTTGAGAGACTGAAACATTTCAATGCTCATCCAAAAAGCTTCATCAATCTGAAGAAAGTTAGTTGCGAGTCCTCCATTTTATAGTTCAGGTAAACAGTGTTATGTGCACAGAAATGTGTTCAGTCATGCTAGCCACATGGCCACAGACTTGCATAACACGTGACTGTTTGGCTAAGAAACGGAGATGAGCACCGCCCCAAAAGTTGGACACAACTAGCAATCATGTTTGTGGGGAACCTTTACCTTTATTATGGAACAATGGTAGCCTTTCACTTTAACTGCATTTTCTTTGTCAGAACCAATTGGAACAATCATGGCTCAAATTCATATCCCTGAACTACTGGTTTTTTAACCCCAAAATCTTCTGTTGTTGCTCCTTTTGTATAATTTCTGTGAAGTCTGAAGGAGTTATTTGCATAGCATAGCATTCTGGCCAATCAGAATGCTATCTCCAGCATGTGCCTCCATCTAACCCATAGAACAGGTGTAATTCTGCCACTTTGAACCATGACTTAGACTTCAGTGTGAAAGAAGCATTCAACTTGTTCCTAACAGCCCATTCTTAGCTTCTGCTTATGGAAATACAGTATTTTAAAAGCAATTTTCAAAAACTGATAATACTATAAAGAAGTTCACTCATTTACGCTGTAAAATTACCATTTTCCCTTTGTGGCTTTTAATGATGTCAAGCCAAACTGGCAGCACCTCCACCAGCACCACACCACTCTGGTGAGGAGGGTAGGGTGAGGTGGGGAAGGGAGAAATGCACACCAATGCCAGAGGCTTCTTTTAGGAAGTCAATCCATCTCATATTTGGTCTCTTTCTCCTGCTGCTTTCAATGATAATCCTGCCTTCTCATGTTATGCTGGAAATATTTTTATTTATAATATAGTTGTTCTTCCTATTAAAACTTTTAATATTACCTTCATTAACCCAACCATCAATATATTTTTTTTATTAATATGTTGTTAGCATTAATCCTTTCCATCCATCCACTCAGGATTAAATTGGATTCTCTAGGAAGGGCCATCATGCTTGAAAGGTTGAAGGTGGCAGGAAAAGAGAAAGAAAAAATACAAAATGGATTGACTGTCTTAAAGAAGCTATAGGTTTGATTTTGCAAGGGCTGAGAACACACTTCATAAAAGTTTACCCCTTACTTTCACCATAGGGTGGCCTACAACTTGAAACTCTTGTAAAACATTTTTCTGTTATTTGTGCACTATAAAATAGGTATTGCAACCATGTATCAGCACCAAAATCACAGACTAACTTTTTGGACTCTTCCCTGTAAGCCCCTGAAATTTGGAGAGGTTTTGGGTTCAGGGGGCTGAGTTATTAAGCTCCAAAGGGCATGCCCATAGCAGAATGTGAATGGCATGTGCAAGCAATATATGGTCAATACAGGTTAAGCTACTTAAATTAACCCCTATATTGCTGGTATGCAATATCACAACTATCACTATTTTCAAGTACATATTTTATACATGTTAAAGTAGGTATTACAGCCAGGTATCAGCAACAAAATCACAGGTTAGCTTCTTTGGATTCTTCCCTGTAAGCCCCTGAAATCTGGAGAACTTTGGGGTTGAGGAGGCTGGGTTGTTAAAATCCAAAAGGGGTGCCCCTATGAAGAAATTATTATAATTGAGTCAGGAAGCTGCTAATTATTTTAAAAATTGCTTGTAATTAAACTACTGAAGAAACAGAACAAAACACTATCTTTTCATTTTGTGCCCATTTCTACTTTCTACACCCATTTCAAAAGCAAATAAGAAAAAAGTTCTCCCTGGAACCTTACCCATTATTCTGAGACTAAACATTGCATTTTGTTACACCTGGAATAAATTATTGTATAGGCAAGGTTAAAATTGAGAGCCACTTCATGTATTAAAGTCTTTACACTTAGCAACAATCTCTATGCCTTACTCATAACAATAGAAAGAGTAACCAAAGGTTAAAAAGAACTCACCCTGAAAGAGAATATGAACTGCCAAACACCAGAGGTAAAAGTTGAGGATTCCAATGAAAAAGTGGCAAGAAACACTCAGGAGAAGCTTGTAAAAAAAATCATGTCCTCTGATTTGCAATTTTCTTCACCAACAACTGGCTAATAAAATGGAGCAAAACAAATCTAACAATTGCAGACAAAGTCTGCATTTTCATTTTCTGCTAGTTGTGAAACAATACTGAAGTCTTTTTTGCTATTTGGTTCAAAAGCCTGAGAAAAGAATAGCCTTATGAAAATAAAAGTAGCCCTGGAGAAGAGGAGAACATATAAGATGCTCTTTCTTTTGGCGTCTGGTTGAAAAGAAAGCCCAGCCCCAGCTGACAGGATCTTATATGCCCTTTGGGTGGACACACCCTCTCCTCTGCACCTGTCTCTTGTCAGGTGATTCCATCCCTCAATTCCCTACTTAAAGGGAATGCAACCAGAAGAACACTAGTCTCAAACACTGTGAGGGTAGACAAAAAGCATGTTCTTTTGGGCATTGCTTTAAGAAGCAGAACCTGAACTTTGTAGGCAGGGTTTCCAAGCTGATTGGTAATTAATCAAACTTGTGCTCAGGTCATGTGATCAGTGCTTCTGGTTTTAAAAGGGAGTTGAGGAGAGGAGCAGCTCACAGTCATAGTATGCAGTCAATGAGAGTGTGCAGCTCTTTCTAATGCATGCAACTTTTTTGTTCTCCTTTAGGTTGTCTTGTCAACACTGCCAGCACACAGCAAGCTATGTGGCTTCTGGATCCTCTGATGGGCTTTCTGGAAGGCTCCTTATGATAAGTAACTGTCATGTATGCTTTTTGTTCTCATGGGGAGAATAAATGAACTAGCCTCATGTTAAGAGGTGTTTATAGGCCTCTGTGTGCTTTTCACAGTTCAGGTTCAGCTGATCAATAGCATTGTTTGATGTGGTTTTCTGTTCTAGTATGTTTGTGCATAGTGGGAGGAATTTTCCTAGATATGTAACCACTGAGGCTTCCCCAAGGAAGGTGGTGATCTCTGGGTAGGGGCAGAAGGGTGTACCTGGACATCTCTGGATGCTTTCCTGTGCCAAAACTCTCTTCCGTGAAGCGGTAAGTCCTTTTTGGCAGCCAAACCAAAGCAAGGGCTGTTGGAAGGGAAGATGGGCTCCCACTCTTCTATTCTGCATCTTCTAGGGTCACTCCTTTCCTTTCTCTTTTAGAGCACTGCATGCAATCACCTTGAAAACCTCACAGTCACGGTGGGGGCACATCTTCTCTTGCAAAATGCCCATTTTAAAAGTCCAGGGTGGCTCTCATTTTGATGCCTTCTCCTCTGAGACCAATTTGCTGCTGTGGCACAGATTGGTTTCTGCCACAGTTGAGTTTCCAGAGGTGTCCACATGCCACTTTGGTCCTAGTTAAGAGCCTATTCCCTCAGTTGTGCTGAGAACAGTCTCCCAGAAAGAGTTGTTAGGCTTGTGAGTTAGCAAGAGTTGAATTAGGATGTTGAAAAACCTTATTTTAACCTCCATTGTATCTTTCTCTTGCCATAGTTCTGCCTCTTTGTTCTGCCAGAAGATGGTGCCTTGGAGGTTGAGAGTCTCAGATCCTGTGGCAAGAAGATCTCTGCTTTTGGACCAAAGTACCATGCTGGAACAGAAGAGCACAATCTGGGGTGTGGGTGTGTGGATCTTTGAAGCTAATTCTGTTCCTCTCTGTTTACAGCACTGAACTTGGAGCCTGGGAAGACAACTCTGGTGGAGTGGAATGGATATAAGAAACAAGCCTTTGAGGTGTGCTGTTTCTGAGGATGCCTGACTGAAGGAGCGTTGAGTGGGGCCATGCTAAGGAGGAAGATTAGATTGAACCTGAACTATCTCTGGAGACAAAAATGTTAACTCTAAGGCAATACTCAGTAGACCAGATCAACTCTTGCCCTCTCAAGCCTATGGCTTCCTTCAGGGAGTCATGCAGACTCATATTTGGTCTTCCTCTTTTCCTGCCACATTCAACCATTCACAGCATGATTGTCTTTTCGGAGGAATCCTGTTTTCTTCTGATCTGCCAGATGGATAGGTGAGTTTAATATAATAGAAAAATAAGTAAGGCTAATAACATTAATAAAAATTACTAATACTCATGTAGGTTTTGATACTCCTACTACTGCTACTACACAATTAATAATAATAATAATAATAATAATAATAATAATAATAATAATAATAATAATAATAATAATAATAATAATAAATAATGGCACATCAGGAAAAGACAGAATTCTCTGGAAAAGACAATCATGCTGGGAATGCTTCAAGCCAGCAGGAGAAGAACAAGTGTAAAATGGGTTGACTCCCTAAAAGAAACCATGGGCTTTGTTTTACAGGAGCCAAGCATGGCTGTTGAGGACAGCCTTGGTTTCTACACGTTTGCCTCCAGAGACAGTCCAACCTCCATTTGTTCGAGGGCTAGCTTGGCCTGCCACAACCTTACTGCCTATGAATTATCCACAATGTATTCAGGCAATCTCCATTTCAGCAGTGCCACCTGACCATCATACCTCCAGGGTGAGAAGAACAGATGGATCTTTGAGCTGGCTGTTAGATGGCTCATTCCCTTGGTCGTCCGGTTTCTAATTCTTCAGAATCCATTTGAGGGCAAGATCCCTCATTTGTTTTTTATGTGCCTTTTTAAAGGTTTCTTAGAAGACTCACCTGGTCTTACTACAAAGCTGCACCTGTAGGATTTTCTCTGTGGTTCGGTCTCGTGAATGGAATTCAAGGACATGGATCTACGTGAGGGCTTCTTCTGCATTGGAATTGGTGAGTTTTCACACATTTAACTCCATTCCCTGAAGGATGAGGCTTGGGGCAGAGTTGCAAGAGGCCCTATATAAGGCTGTTCTTATGTTTCCACTTTCATTTTTGCTGCTTCTATGCTAGCCTTCTGATGTGGGAGAGGTGCTGTAGGTGATGGGTCTGGGTCACAGGTGAGTTTTTGAGAGGGGTTTACAGGCAAGCTTAGAACCAAAGGGCAGAGGCTTGTCCCTCAGCTTAGTGGCTAAAGTTGGACCATAAAGAGGCATAAGACTTAGGAGTTGGTGGAATGTGAATTATGATTTTGGGAGTCTTCTCTTAACCTTTGTTGGTTCTCTTTCCCAAACCATAGGTCTGCCAGAAAAAATGATGCCTTGGAGGAAGAGTCTCATGGATACTGGGGCTTATATCAAAAGTGCCTTGCTGGAGCAGGTGAGTATGCTGGTGGGGAAGGATAGAAGATCTGTGTTCTGTGAAGCTCATAATTTTTCTCTCTGTTTACAGCCTTCGACTCATAAGGTGGGAAGAAATCCATAAAGGAGTGAAACAGAAATTAAAATAAAGCAGTTGAGTTGTGACTGTGGCTGCAGATGGCTGACCACTGGAGCTCTGAACAGGACAATGTCAAGAAGAAGACAAGCAAGTTGGCCTTCAATCAAATCAAGCCTCAATAGTCTCTGGAGGCAGAATTATTGAAGCTCAGGTTGTCCTCGACAGCCCTGCTCAGCTCTTGCCAAGCCAAGTCTGGGGCTTCCTTCAGGGAATCGATCCATCTTAAGTTTGGTCTTGCCCTTTACCAGCAGCCTTCAACCTTTCCCAGTGTAATGGTTTTTGCCAGTAAATCTGCTCTATGTATGACATGCTCCAAGGATGGATGGATATGTTAAATCCAATAACAAATTAAATAAATACTCATAACAGTATTAATAGCAAGTACTATAATAATAATAATAATAATAATAATAATAATAATAATAATAATAATAATAATAATAATAATAATAATAATAATAATAATAATAATAATAATAATCATGCTTTGGGCAGATCATGCTAAGACAGAATGATCTGGACAAGACATGATGCTGGGAAAGTTTGAAGGCAACAGGAGAAGGCTAAATATGAAGTGGATTGACTTGCTAAAAGAAGGCACAGGCAGACAATCCGTGCTGTTGAGGACAGCCTTGGTCTTGAAATGATTGCCTCCAGAAACCGTTCCAGCTTGATTCAATCTAGGGCCAACTTCTCAGCCCCAGTTGCCCACCAAACAGCCAGTGGGGCTTTCAGCCAACTTCCATTTCAGCAGAGCTGACTGGCCAGCAGACATCCAGGGTAAGGATAGCCGATAATTCCTAATGGGGCTGCTGAGTGGCCTATCCCCTCTGTTGCCAAGGTTGCAGTTCTTCAAAAGCAATTTGGGGGCATCACGTGCAAGAGTTAAAGGTGACTACAGGCAATGGGGCACCAGGGAGGATGGGGATAGTTGTTCAAGTTCTTCATTAGCTCAGAAGTATATCTGAAACATGGGCTCTCCCTTCGTTTGCAGGTTCACTGCTGAACGCAAGAAAGGCATTTCCCACCAACATTCCTCCTCCCTTTGTCACTTCTTATCGACAATGAGATTTCACTGGGTCAGAAAGGAGCAAGCTCCCTGATGTTCTCTTTTTATGTGCCTTGTTTGGGGTTCTTGATCATCTTCAACCAATCCTACTACAATATAGTAGCTGAAGGTTTTTCTGTTACACATGGAATTCAAGGATTTGGTTCTGCCGGGAAGCTTCTCCTCCAGTGGAATTGGGTGAGCTTTCCTCTTTCTCTGCCTCCCTTCCCTCCTGGGTGGGCCTCCTGGGCAGAGATGTGGGAGGCACCATCCAAGGGTCAAAGGAGAGGATCGGTTTAGTTGGCTGTTCATGTGTTGTCACTTCCCATTTGTCTTGTTCTCCTCTTCTCTGTTAGCCTCCTGATGAAGGAGAGCCAGTGCACCAAGTCAGAGAAACAAGGTATGTCTGTTTTTTGTTCTGCACAAAAGGTAAACTTATCAGTCTGGCTGTTGCGGGCAGCTCCTCCATTCCGGGCTGTAAGTATCTGAATGCAAGAGCTTAGTCTGCATTCATTAGAACTGTCTTTTTTGTATACCCAGTTAGCATAGTGTGTAGAGGAATGTCCCTCCAATGGATGTGTTTTTATTGTTGTTGTTTTTTGTCTTTAACGGATTGAATGTTTTGTTTTACAGGGTTCTCATGAGTGTTGAGTGCCGAATTTTTCTTGCAACCCTCAACGTCTGGAGCTGGTGCTCGGGTCTGGGCCATAGGTTAGTTTCCAGAGCGGTTCACATGCCAAATTTGGCCATAGGGCAGAGTCTTGTCCCTCACCTTTGCGGAGAAAGATGGCCCATACAGAGGCATAAGGCTTGGGGGTTGGTGAAGTAGGGCTTGGGGATTTTTCTCTTAACCTTTGTTGGTTCTCTTTCCCAAACCATAGCTCTGCCAGAAAAATGATGCCTTGGAGGAAGAGTCTCACGGATACTGGGGCTTAGATCAAAAGTGCCTTGCTGGAGCAGGGGAGTATAGTGGTGGGGAAGGGTGGAATATCCAGTTTCCTTAAAGCTCATAATCTTCCTCTCTGTTTACAGCCTTGGACTCGTAAGCTGGGAAGATATCAGCAAAGGAGCGAAACAGAAATTAGAATAAAGTGGTTGAATTCTGACCATGGCTGAAGATGGCTGGCCGCCAGAGCTCTGAACATTGAAGCTGAGGTTGCCCTCGGCACACTCTGTTTTGCTGTTGCACATGGAATTCAAGGATGTAGTTCTGCCTGGAAGCTTCTCCTCCAGTGGAATTGGGTGAGTTTTCTTCTTTATTTGCCTCCCTTTCCTCCTTGAGGGGCCTCCTGGGCACAGTTGCAGGAGCCCTCATCCTAGGATAAAAGAAGTGGTTCAGTTTAGTTGGCCGTTCTTGTGTTGCCACATTCAATTTGTCGTCTTCTCCTCTTCTCTGTTAGCCTTCTGATGTTGGAGAGCCAGTGCACCAAGTCAGAGGAACAAGGTATGTTTGTTTTAAGTTCTGAACAAAGAGCCAACTCATCAGCCTGGCTGCTAGGGGGCCGCTCCACCATTCCAGGCTGTAAGTATCTGAATGCAAGAACTCTTACTCTGCAATCACGAGTCTCATGGATACAGAAGCTTAGATCAAAAGTGCCTTGCTGGAGCAGGTGAGTATGCTGGTGGGGAATTATAGAAGATCCAAGTTCTGTGAAGCTCATAATTTTTATCTCTGTTTACAGCCTTCGACTCATAAGGTGGGGAGAAATCCGTAAAGGAGTGAAACAGAAATTAAAATAAAGCAGTTGAGTTCTGACCGTGGCTGCAGATGGCTGACCACTGGAGCTCTGAACAGGACAATGTCAAGAAGAAGACAAGCAAGTTGGCCGTCAATCAAATCAAGCCTCAATAGTCTCTGGAGGCAGAATTATTGAAGCTCAGGTTGTCCTCGACAGCCCTGCTCAGCTCTTGCCAAGCCAAGCCTGGGGCTTCCTTCAGGGAATCGATCCATCTTGGGTTTGGTCTTGCCCTTTTCCAGCAGCCTTCAACCTTTCCCAGTGTAATGGTCTTTGCCAGTAAATCTGCTCTATGTATGATATGCTCCAAGGATGGATGGATGGGTTAAATCCAATAACAAGCTAAATACTCATAACAGTATTAATACCAAGTACTATAATAATAATAATAATAATAATAATAATAATAATAATAATAATAATAATAATAATAATAATAATAATAATAATAATAATAATAATAATAATAATAATAATAATAATAATAATAATAATGTTTTGGGCACATCATGCTAAGACAGAATGATCTGGACAAGACATGATGCTGGGAAAGTTTGAAGGCAACAGGAGAAGGCTAAATATGAAGTGGATTGACTTGCTAAAAGAAGGCACAGGCAGACAATCCGTGCTGTTGAGGACAGCCTTGGTCTCGAAATGATTGCCTCCAGAAACCGTTCCAGCTTGATTCAATCTAGGGCCAACTTCTCAGCCCCAGTTGCCCACCAAACAGCCAGTGGGGCTTTCAGCCAACTTCCATTTCAGCAGAGCTGACTGGCCAGCAGACATCCAGGGTAAGGATAGCCGATAATTCCTAATGGGGCTGCTGAGTGGCCTATCCCCTCTGTTGCCAAGGTTGCAGTTCTTCAAAAGCAATTTGGGGGCATCACGTGCAAGAGTTAAAGGTGACTACAGGCAATGGGGCACCAGGGAGGATGGGGATAGTTGTTCAAGTTCTTCATTAGCTCAGAAGTATATCTGAAACATGGGCTCTCCCTTCGTTTGCAGGTTCACTGCTGAACGCAAGAAAGGCATTTCCCACCAACATTCCTCCTCCCTTTGTCGCTTCTTATCGGCAATGAGATTTCACTGGGTCAGAAAGAAGCAAGCTCCCTGACGTTCTTTTTATGTGCCTTGTTTGGGGTTCTTGATCATCCTCAACCAATCCTACTACAATATAGTAGCTGAAGGTTTTTCTGTTACACATGGAATTCAAGGATTTGGTTCTGCCGGGAAGCTTCTCCTCCAGTGGAATTGGGTGAACTTTCCTCTTTCTTTGCCTCCCTTCCCTCCTGGATGGGCCTCCTGGGCAGAGATGTGGGAGGCACCATCCAAGGGTCAAAGGAGAGGATCGGTTTAGTTGGCTGTTCTTGTGTTGTCACTTTCCATTTGTCTTGTTTTCCTCTTCTCTGTTAGCCTCCTGATGAAGGAGAGCCAGTGCACCAAGTCAGAGAAACAAGGTATGTCTGTTTTTTGTTCTGCACAAAAGGTAAACTTATCAGTCTGGCTGTTGCGGGCAGCTCCTCCATTTCGGGCTCTAAGTATCTGAATGCAAGAGCTTAGTCTGCAATCATTAGAACTCAGTCTTTTTCTGTATACCCAGGTAGCATATTGTGTAGAGGAATGTCCCTCCAATGGATGTGTTTTTTTTGTTGTTTCTTTGTCTTTAACGGATTGAATGTTTTGTTTTTCAGGGTTGTCATAAGTGTTGAGTGCCGAATTTTTCTTGCAACCCTCAACGTCTGGAGCTGGTGCTCGGGTCTTGGCCATAGGTTAGTTTCCAGAGTGGTTCACATGCCAAATTTGGCCATAGGGCAGAGTCTTGTCCCTCACCTTTGTGGTGAAAGATGGCCCATACAGAGGCATAAGGCTTGGGGGTTGGTGAAGTAGGGCTTGGGGATTTTTCTCTTAACCTTTGTTGGTTCTCTTTCCCAAACCATAGCTCTGCCAGAAAAATGATGCCTTGGAGGAAGAGTCTCACGGATACTGGGGCTTAGATCAAAAGTGCCTTGCTGGAGCAGGGGAGTAGAGTGGTGGGGAAGGGTGGACTATACAGTTTCCTTAAACTTCAAGTACCACTTCAGGTTCTCTCTGGGCGGTTTACAGTTCTAATTACAGTATGCAGGCTACACATTGCCCCCCCCCCCAGCAAGCTGGGTACTCATTTTACTGACCTCGGGAGGATGGAAGGCTGAGTCAACTATCATTTGAATGCCCAGCTGTTTTTCTTTATTTGCTGTCTTTATGACATTCAGAACTCTACGAATAGCATCCTGCACCTGCCTTCCTGGCATAAATCCATATTGATCTGTGTGAATGTACTCAGTAATAAAACTATTCTCTGTGCCAATATTGAAGAAAAAATCTTTTGGTCTTGATTTTGTAATGTTATTGGTCTATATGATGAGGGGAGGGTTGGGTCCTTATCTGGTTTTAATATAGTTATTATTCTAGCTGTTCTCCATGATTTTGGAATTTCTTCACCTTCCATTATTGAATTAAACAGTTTTAACAAATGCCCTATAATATCCTCTTCCCAAATTCTATAAAATTCTGGTATAAACCCATCGCAACCTGGCGATTTCCCTTTTTTAATTTTTTTAATAACTGATTTTATTTCCATTACTGATATTGGGTAGTTAAGTTGCTCTTTATGCTTCTCTGTAATTTGACTAGCTGGTAATGTATTTACAAATTTCTTAATGTTTGTATCTGGTGTTAATTCTGTCATATAAATTTCTATAATACTCCATAAATGCTGTTACTATTTGCTGCTGTGAGGTTACTATTTTTTCATCTTCAGTTTTCACTGAAACAACTGTCCTCTTTATTGTTTTGTTTTTTACTGCATGAGATAATAACTTAGAATTCTTATTCCCATGTTCATAATAATTTCTCTTTAAATAATTCATTGCTATTTGAGTCTTACTTGTGTCTAGTGCCTCTAGTTCTGTTCTGGCTCTTGCTAGTTCATTATATACCTTGTTTTGATCCAGAATTTTTATGCCGGTCAGAAAGATTTTTTATCTTATTTTCTAATTGTTCTTGCAATCTATTTCGTTCTTTTTTAATCTGGAGCTTTCCATAATAAATTTCCCCCTTAAAAATGCATTTAGGGTGTCCCACAGTAATGCAGGTTTCATTCCTTCTTTATCATTTATTTCATAAAAAATCTTTATCTTTATTTTTTAATGATTTCTATATTTAAACATATGTTGGAACTTAATCTCCAGATTCTAGGTTTATTTCTTACTTCCTTGTTAGACCATGTGACTTTTATTGCTGCATGATCGGAAGTTATGATAGGAGCAAAATATATGCTTTCTAGATGGGGTATCAAATTTTCTGAGATAAAAGAACCGGTTGCTTACCTGTAATGGTGGTTCTTCGAGTGTCCTCCGTGATTCCACACCATAGGGTTCTCGTGCGCGTCGCGCTCGATGGTACCGGAAGCACTTCTAAGCAAGGAAGTAGAAGCGTTAGTCTCCGCCCCACCACCCATGGTCCCTTGCGTTCCCGCCGAAACGCCTCAGTTCCCTCTACACGCCGTAAGGAGGATAAAAATCCAGAACTGACGTGACTAGAGGGGAGGCGGGCGGGTTGGTGTGGAATCACGGAGGACACTCGAAGAACCACCATTACAGGTAAGCAACCGGTTCTTCTCCATCGTGTCCTCCGTGAATCCACACCATAGGGTGAGTACCAAGCTACCTGAGAAGGTGGTGGGGAGTCACGGAAGAACAGCAGCCAATACCGCCCGGCCAAAGGATGCAGAGGACTTGGCCCTAGTGTCCAGACGGTAGTGGCGGACGAACGTAGATGGTTGAGACCACGTGGCTGCCCTGCAGATATCCTCGAGGGGACGCCACGGAGAAAGGCCGTAGAAGAAGCCATGGCCCTGGTGGAATGAGAGCGCACTCCCTGAGGGAGGGGCGGTGAGACAACTGGTAACAAAGTTCAATAGTGTCAACAATCCATTTAGAAAAACGTTGAGAAGAAACAGGGAGCCATGAAACTTGGGCCCGTAAGCAATAAACAAACGAGGTGTGCTTCGGAGAGTAGCAGTTTTAGAAACATAGAAGGCCAAGGCCCTCCGGACATCCAGGGAGTGGAGGTCCCGCTCAATAGGAGTAGAAGGGGATGGGAAAAACACAGGGAAGGTGATTGGTTGGGAGAGGTGGAAAGGGGAGACCACCTTAGGGAGAAAGGAAACGTCCGGGAAGGCGACAACTTTGTCCGGAAAAAACTGAAGGTAGGGCCGGTCATGTCGGAGCGCACAAAGCTCACTGGCTCGTCTAGCCGAGGTGATGGCAACCAAGAAGGCAACTTTTAGGGTGAGAAGACGGAGAGATGCAGTTGCCAGGGGTTCGAAAGGTGGCCGGGTTAAGGCTTGCAGGACCAGGCGAAGAGACCATTGAGGAGTCGGGAGCCGTCTATCCGGATAGGTGTTTTTAAGGCCCCTCATAAACGTTTTCAGCCTGGGATGCCGGAAGAAGGCTGAAGCCACAGAACCAGGAGGCTGGTGAGCCACTATGGCCGAAAGGTAAACCCGGAGGGAGGACATGGAGAGACCAGACTGTTTTAAATAAAGGAGAAAGCGAAGGATTACTAGTAGGGGAGGGTTAAGGTGAGGATAGGAGTGGGTAGTCGTGAAGGCCCGAAAGCGCCTCCACTTAGAACGGTAATTCCTCCTGGTGGACGGCTTACGAGCGGCCTGGCAGATGGCGTCTATCATGGCCTGATCCTCCAAGCCGTCAGCTTGAGGTTCGGAAGATGTGGATGGAGCACCAGCCCGTTGTCCCTCGACAGAAGGTCGGACACTAAAGGTAAGGAGATGTAATCCTGGGTCATCTGGAGAAGGGTAGCGAACCAGGGTTGACGAGGCCACCAAGGGGCAATCAGTATGGCATTGGCCTTGTCGCGGCGTAATTTCACCAGAGTTCTGTGGAGAAGGGGGATTGGGGGAAAAATATACAGGAGGTGGCGGGACCACCGGAACATAAAGGCGTCTCCCAGAGATCGGGGGCCGACACCCGCCCGGGAACAAAAGCGGTCGCACTTGGCGTTGGTCTCCGAGGCAAACAGGTCGATGGAAGGGAGGCCCCATCTCCGAACCAGGAGCCGGAAGACGGAGTCCCGGAGTTCCCATTCGTGGGAAATCGAGGTCTGGCGGCTGAGGGTGTCCGCCAAGTCGTTGTCGTCTCCTGAGAGGTGGATCGCCATCGGATAGATCTGGTGCAGGAGGCACCAATCCCAAAGGTCGATCGCGAGGGACAGGAGCGCCAGGGAGTGGGTGCCGCCCTGCTTGTTCAGGTACCACATAGCTGTGGAATTGTCCGTAGCGATCAGAACGACTTGACCCCGAATCAAGGGAAGGAAGGCCTTCATGGCTATAAAAATGGCCAAAAGTTCCAGCTCGTTGATGTGACGAGAGGAGTCCGGAGCGGACCAGAGACCATGGATCTGGTGTTTGCCACAAAAAGCCCCCCACCCCGAGAGGCTGGCGTCCGACGTAATCTGGACAGTTGGGGAAACAGGTTGGAAACGACGGCCGGCAAAGAGATTGGACAGACGGAGCCACCAGCGAGTGCGCTCCCAGACCTGGGTGGGAACGATAGGTGTTTGAGGGGATCCACCTCTGGGTCGGGTGGGTCAGGAGGCACATTTGGAGGTGCCTCATATTCAGTCGGGCGTGCGGTACCACTGAGGTAGTGGAGGCCATCAGCCCGAGAATTCGTTGGACAAGCCGAGCCGGTGCGTGGGTATTCGGGCGTAGTAAGGTGATGGCCGAGGTGATGTCCGCGAAGCGGCCAGAGGTTGGAAACGCCTTCCGGCGTTGGGAGTCTATCACTGCCCCGATGTACTCGACTCGTTGAGAGGGAATCAATTTGGATTTCTTCGAGCCCGAGGTCCTGGAGGAGATGGAGAGTAGTGCGAAGATGCTGGAGGGCCTCGGCGCGCGAGGAGGAGACCAGAAGCCAATCGTCTATATAGGGAAAAATAACTATCCCTTGTGAGTGCAGGAAGGCCGCTTACACTTGGTAAACACCCTGGGTGCCGTCGCAGGCCAAAGGGCAGGGACAGGAACTCGAAGGCCTGATCCGTAATGATGAAGCGCAGGTACTTGCGGTGAGAAGGATGGATAGAAATGTGAAAATAAGCGTCCCGAAGATCGATAACTGTGAACCAATCGTTTGGTTGAAGTAGCGGGAGAATAGTCTCTAGGGTAACCATTTTGAACTTTTTTGGTGGGATAAACCAATTGACGGATCTGAGGTCCAGTATGGGTCGGAGGCCCCCATCTTTCTTCGGGACAGTGAAGTAGGGGGAGTAATGGCCCAGATGAACATGTTCTGGTGGCACAGGACGGATGGCGGCTTTTTGGAGAAGAGTGGAAATTTCGGCCCAGAGTACAGGAGATGGGGAAGTTGGTACAACATGGCCCGTAGGGGGAGAGTGGAGAACTCTATCAGGTACCCCGTAGAAATGATGGAGAGGACCCATCTGTCCGTGGTGATATGGCGCCACGCAGGTAGGAACGGCCGTAGTCGGGGTAGGTCAGAAGTCCTTGCGTCCCCGTCTATCCTGGTGACAGGCAGAAGGGCGAAACTTGGACTTCTGTTGCTTGTCCTTTCCGGCGAATGCTGTCGCAGAAGAGGAGGGGAAGGACTGGTCCCGCTGGTGCTGTCTCGGAGAGGACTGGGTGAAGGGTCTCTTCCAGGAGGAGCGAAAGGACCGATTTTGTTTTGATGGGACCAAATTAAGGCGTTTAGCAGTGTTTTGGCTCTTCTGGTGCTCGTTCATGATCTCATCCGTCTTTTCATGGAATAAGCCTTCCCCTTCAAATGGTAGGCTACATATTTTGTTTTTGGAATCCTCAGACAGGCCAGTGGATCTCAGCCAGGCGTGGCGGCGCGAGGCGATGGCGGAGCCCATGGCCTTGGTGGCAGCATCAGAGGCATGGCGGCCGGACCTCATCTGTTGGGCAGCGATGGACAACGCCTCTTCAATCGCTGGGAGAGCAGCGGCCTTAGAGGCATCAGCCGCAGAGTCGATGGATGACTTGATCCTGTTGAACTCGCTGGTATAATTGGCCATTTTGAAAGACAAGGCAGCTGTTGAGTATAGTTGCCTGGCCATGGTGTCTATCTTTCTACCCTCCTTGGAAGGGGGAATGGGGATCTGGGAAGACCTGGATTGAAGCTGAGAAGCGGAGACAACCACAGAATTAGGTACTGGGTGTTTGGCAAGAAAGGGTGCATCCTCATCAAAAACCCTGTAGAAGCCCTCCAGCTTTCTTGATTTAGAGGAGGAAGGGATCTTTTTAAAAGAGTCCTTGGCCATATCGAGGATGGATGGGAGGACCCCAAGGTGTGCAGGAGAATTAGAGTCAGATGCAATCTGATCAAACAAATGATCAGAATACTGAGGGGTGGGGTGATGCACAGGAATGTTGAGAGTAGTAGCCATCTTGTTAATGAATTCAGAGTAGTTACCAATGGAGTCCGCAGAAGATGGAGGGCTCTCCCCTGCAACATTGGAATCAGGAGTAGCAGGTCTGTCCTGATCGGTACTGTCGTCATCCCCAGAGTCAGAAGAGGCAGTAGAAGATGACTCCGAGTTAGACCGTGAGGGTGGGTTTGCATCCGTAACAGCGGTACCGGGACGGTGCCGACTAGCCACCGCCTTGGAGCGCTTATGCCGACGTGTCTTGACGGGTTCAAGCGCCATTGAACTGGAGGACCTCGGTTCCGAAGGTCTGTCTCTGTCGAACCATGCGTCGGCAGGCTGCCAACCGGGTCCCGTAGGGTATGGTACCGGTGGAAACCCCGGGAACATGGGGTAAGTCGGGAAATGGTAACCAGGGGGCCTGGCTAGACGGCCAGGCAGGCGGTACCGAGGATACCGACGGCCAGGTAGAAGGTCCCGGCCACCCCCACGGTTGCGCCTGAGAGACCGATGGAGAAGGTCGAGAGCGAGGGGGTGCGAAGCTGTCGTATCGGTATCGCGGCGATGCTTCTTCGCTGCCAAGGAGAAGAGGGTTCCTCTTCACAGTCGGCAGTGCGCTTCTTTATATGCTCCGGATGGGCGCTAAGTTCAGGTACCGGTGGCAAAGGCGGTACTTTCCCGGTAGCCAGGAAAAGATGGATGCGACATAGGCGCAGGCATCTGGACGGAAGGTCGCGATTGCACTGGTGAACAAGGAAGCCAGCTCCGAACGATGGGGTGGCTTACCGAGAGCGGTGGCCGCGACCAAGGCCGAATCCGAGGAACATATCGATACCGGCGAGGGGCTCCTACGGTTCGGAGATAAAGATGGCGATCTCCGGCGGGCAGGCGACTTGTCTCGATGCGGTTTCTTGGGTACCGAGGCCTCGGTATCGATCTTTTCGACTTAGATTTTTGGTCAGTTTTCCACAGGTTCCGCTTCGGACTCCATCGGAGGCTTCAGGGATTTCTCCAGAAGGTAAGTATTGAGTCTATGCCTCCTATTCCTGAGAGCCTGGGAGCTGAGACTCTTACAATGCGGGCAGGAGCTCTGGGAATGGGCCTCGCCGAGGCAATACAAGCAGGAAGAGTGTCCGTCGAAGAAAGGAATTTTCCCCCCGCAACGGACACAGTTTTTGAAGAGGGCCCGTTGGGCCATAAAAGTTGGTCGAAGAGAACTATCCGTGACTGGAGCAGAGATTTCCGTTACCATCCAACACGGCGGTTAGAGGGAACTGAGGCGTTTCGGTGGGAACGCAAGGGACCATGGGTGGTGGGGCGGAGACTAACGCTTCTACTTCCTTGCTTAGAAGTGCTTCCGGTACCATCGAGCGCGACGCGCACGAGAACCCTATGGTGTGGATTCACGGAGGACACGATGGAGAAATATGATCTATCCTTGAGTAAGTGGCATATTTTTTTGAAAAAAATGTGTAATCTTTCATTTTGGGGTTTAAAAGTCTCCAACCATCTGTTAAACCAGCTTTCTTAATTAATTTTTCAATTTTGCTTCCATCACTTGAAACTTTCCTTTTTTGGATGTTGTATCCAGCTTTTGATTTAAAATACAATTTGTGTCCCCACCCAAAATAATATCACCCCAGGCAAAAAATTTTACCACTCTCAACAATTTTTGCATAAAAGCTGCTTGTCCTGTATTAGGAGCATAATAAGAACCCAATGTTAGCAGTTTATTTTCAAACTTTCCTTTTACTAGAATATATCTTCCTTCAGGATTCCTTATTTGGTCCATCACTTCAAGTTTTGAATTCTTTTTGAGGATTATAGCCACTCCTCTTGATTTATTCGTCCAATTTGCAAAATATTGGTCTCCTAGCATTGGGTGCTTTATAATATTTTTTGCTTGCTTCTTTTGATGTGTTTCCTGTAAAAACAGAACATCTGCCCCCAGCTTTTGAATCGTTTTCATAACCCAGTACCTTTTAACTGGTGAGCCTAGTCCATTTGTGTTGTACGATACAATACTGAGATTATCTAACATTACATACTTGGATTATATAAACTGCGATAATAATCAGTTTTGTCCTTTGAGATATTTTACAATTTGCCTTATAATTACACACGTCTTTGCCTAAATTGAATTGTCTTGCTAAATTCTCCCTTAATCCCTCCCTCTCCCTCTTCCCTTGCTTCCCCCCTCCCTCCCCTCCCCTCCCTCCCCAATGTAGGCTATGAGATGAAACCTCCAGCTCATAAAGAGCTGAGCCTAATGGGGTATGTGGAGCCAGGAGTTGAAACAAACTCCTGAGTTGAGATAACCCCGCCTTACAGCCCACCCTTGCCCTTAATTATAACAATACAGCATTCTCTTAACTCATAAATATACTATTCATAGGTCTATATTCTACAATATTCACTTCTCTTATAATTTTTAATTAACTACTTACACACTTAAACACTAGTTTATTTTTAAATCATATTTACATGTGAACTATTAACTATTAACTACTGTTACGTTATATTTTCTATTCATTACTAATAGATACATAGTTTCTGGGAGTTTGTTTAACAAACTGCAGCTGTTTCATGTTGGCAATTATCATCCCTTCCAGATAACGGCTCTTACACTGTCCTTGAAAAGTTCAGTTGCTTAGTCCAGTCTATGTTCCACCAATATCTTTCAAGGTTTTTTTTTCCTCCTGTTTTTCTCCAGCGAAGCGGCATTCTCTCTAGCTGATCTGCCTTCAACTCTGTCAAATGAGTCTCAGGAAGAGGAATCTTCTTCTGCTCAAAAAAGTCCACCAGTTGAGTAGTTGAAACAATAGTCTTTGATGTGTTTCCGTACCAGATAATCAGTTTGAAGGGAAACCCCCACCTGTATTTCACTTTCTTCTCCTGCAGAATTCTCGTATATAATCGCCATTGTTTACATTTTCCCACTGTTTCTGGTGCGAGATCATAATACAGTTCTACTTTCTGTCCTTCAAATGCCAGTTCTTTGATGTTACTCAAAGCACGAAATACCTCTTCTTTCACAGCATATGAGGCAAATCTCACAATTATATCCCTTATCCTTGGTTGTTGGTTAGGTCCGACTCGATGTACCCGGTCCACATCTCTATTTTTTATCTCCATATCGGGACAGAGTTCTTGGAACCAGTTTCAGATCACTGTCTCTCTCATTTTCCTTAAAAAATCGCAAACGAAGGTTCTGACGTCTTTGTCTATTTTCCTGATCCACAACTCTGTCCCTTAACTGCTTCAACTCCTTTTCTAGGTCATCATTTCTAGACTGCAATACCTGTGCCATTTCAAAAGCAGCACCAGCAGTTTGCTCTACTTTTTTAATGCTTTCTTTGACCTCCAAAAGGGTTTGTGTTAGGGGCGCAATAAGACTTTTCATATCATCCTGTAAGTCTTTTCTTAATTGTTTAATAAACAGTCTCATCTCATCGCTAGGTGCATCAGCTTTTTTTTGCCCTCTCCCTTTTTTCTTCTTACCCAGCATGTCTGCTTCACTCTCGGACTCCTCTGATGTCCCGGTCAGATCTCTTTGATCCTCCTCATCAGAGGTGAGTTTTGGCTTTTTTTCTTCTGGTGTTTTCCTTGGCTTTCCCATAACCATGTAGTTCAAAGCGATTCTATTATCTTATTTACGAGTATTCACGCTTATTTTGACTAATATATTTGGCCATAGAGTGGAGCTAATCTTCTATGCTGCCATTTTCCACAACAGCAAAACCACGCCCCCCGGAAATTAGCAGTACTCTCGTTAGATGCACTTAAGGCTTTTGATTGTGTAGAATGGCGGTATATGTTTGGTCTATTAGAAAAAATGAATATGGGTGGGAAATCCATTAATATTTTGAAAAATTTATATATAGGAGCAGAGGCTAAGGTCCTTATCAATGGAATAGAATCTGATAAATTCACTCTTTGTAGGGGAACGAGACAAGGGGACTCTTTATCCCCAATTATATTTGCAATAGCAATTGAGCCACTTCCTTCACAAATAAGAGAAAATGGAAATATTAAAGGATTGGTGATTAAAAATAAAAAACATAAAATAAACCTTTATGCAGATGACATGCTCCTGTTTTTGGAGGATCCATTAAAAAGCATAGAATCATTAAAACACATATTACAAGAACATTGTTATTATACAGGCCTAAAAATTAACTATCAAAAATCCAAATTGTTATGTATAAATACTTCTACAGCAGAGCAAAAGGAAATTAAAAAAGTCAAATCTGGAGTTATGCTACTCAACTTTCAAATATTTGGGAATATGGATAACAAAAAGTAAAAACCAATTAATATATAGAAATTACAAAATAGTATTTAATTCAGTTAAAGAAAAAAATTAGAAAATGCACGAAACTGAACATGTCAATGCTGGGAAGAATAGCATTAGTTAAAGCATATATATTACCAAAATTTTTATTTTTATTTCAAAATATACCATTACAACCTGAAATTAAAAAAAAACTATGGCAAAAAATATGGAGAAGTTTATTGGAGGAAAGAGGAAGAAAATAAGGTTTATAAGCAGTGTTAAATATGGTCAAAGCAAAAAAGGGGGGCTAGGAATACCACAATTAATAAAATACTATGAAGCCTTTCAAATCACTCAAGCTATAAAGTTTATTCAGACAGAAGAAATCCCAGATTGGGTTGAAATGGAGAAAGGCGAGGGAACTGGAATAGTTAATACCTATATTTTTACAGGGGAACTAATTAGAAAAAAAGGAGCAAATACAAAATCCTTATATTTGTGAGACACTGAAAATTTGGCGTAAATATATCAACATTTTTGCTCCACCTATATCTCCTTTGTGCCCTATGCTGGATTATCCTAAATTTAAATCAAGAGAGAAATATGCACAATTCAAAAACTGGAAACAAATTGGAATTTATAGAATAAGAGACTTATTTGAGGCAGGGAAACCAATAACAATTAGACAGTTGAAAGATAAAACAAAGGAAATAAAAGCTAATTGGCTACAATTAATACAAGTAAGAAATTTGGCAAACCAATTATATCAAAGTCACGGACCCATGAGAACACTTACAGTACTTGAACAATACAGTATAGAAAAGGATCGAAATAAAAGAAAGGGTATAACTTCAATTATATATAAACATTTGATTGAAAAAGCATTTGTTAGGGGCATGGGATCTAAAGTAGCCTGGGAAACAAATTTAAATATTAGTCTATCTGAGAAAGAATGGATGGGAATATGGAACACATATCCTTACAAATCAATATCAACTAAAGCGAAAGAACTGGTGTTAAAAGTAGCTCACAGATGGTATTGGTATCCCACAAAATTACATAAAATTAATCAAGAAATTCCAGACAATTGTTGGAGGAATTGTGGAACCAAAGGCACCCTAGAACATATGTGGATCTCTTGCCCCAAAGTAGGAGCATATTGGCAGGAAATAATTAAATGGATAGAAACCCTGTTAAAACAAAGAATAATTATAAATGAAGCTTTACTATTATTTTCAATATTTAAGGATGGAAATGAAAAATTATCATATAAAGACTTAATAGCAAATCTGGTTGGTGCAGCAAGAGCTGAAATTGCAAAAAACTGGAAAAATGCTCAAGATCTCTCACTACAAAAATTTCTGAATATAATCTGGCAAATGGCTCTTATGGAAAAGTTGACCTATCAAATTAAAATATATAGAGGGGAAATAAAACATGATACGTTTATGAAAACCTGGAAGCCCTTATTGACGTATGGAATTAACACAAAAATGAGGAATGTGTTATGGGGAATAATTTTGACTGCTGGAATGTAAAATTTTAAAAGAATTAATTTATTTCCGTGTGTGTCACAGTTAATTGTGTTGGAAGATGAATTAGTGGGTGGATTTTGAAAAGGATATTGGTCCTATAGAATGTATAAATAATGAGACGCTAGTGTACTGTTATCTTAACTTGTCTTGTAAAATAAAATAAAAAGTATAATTAAAAAAAAGAATGCCCAGCTGTTTCCTTAAAGCAGGCATGTTCAAACTTCGGCCCTCCAGATGTTTTGGACCACAATTCCCACAGTCCTTTGTCACTGGCAATACAGGCTTGGAATTTCGGGAGGGCTGAAGTTTGGACATGCCTTTCTTAAAGACACATGTTTCTGACTGGGAAATAGTAAAAATGTCTGCCGTGTTACAATCACTAAGGCAATAATCAAGCTGCATAATCAATAAACACATAATAATTAACATTGTTGTAAAGGAGCCTGATTGCTTATTTCTGGGTCCAATTTTCTTGTCTTGTGCTAAGTTGGATACAGGAATAGGAGTCATTAAATATTTGCACAGGCAATTTTACATTCACATCTCTCACCAACTGCACAATCCAAGTGACTTCATTGCACAAATCACTCAAAGCTGCATACTCTAACTCCGCAGTACTACAAGAAATAAACCTCAGTTGTTCCTGTTCCAGTTTCGCTGCAGTGAGACGCTTTGATAAGCTCTCCAGCATATCAGGCAGAATTCCTCCAGATAAAGTGAACCTGAAAGGGTAAGTCCCCCCCTGTAGGGAGGGGTGAAGAGACGCAGCATAATTGCGGCTGCAAACTTTGTAGCTTCAGGTATTCCCTAATCTCCCATTTGGGGGAAAGTCCATCTGCCATATGTCATGGCTGCGGTTCAAACTGTGTGCTCCGGACAAATGTAAATAATAACTGTAGATATTTGGAAACTTTACTGCCATAACTCTATTTTTCCCTTATTTTTGTGAGCTTGGATGCTTTTCTGCTTCAATAAGTACTCAAACAGTATTATTCAAAGCATCTACATTCATATAAACTGTTTTATGGAGTCATTTGCCCAGCTGAGAAAACTAAAGAAAACTATTTGACCTTGTCTCAGTGCTTCCAAAGCAAATTCTTTAGATAAGACTTGGATTTTTTTCTCCTTTGCTTATTCGCTTCTTCCTGTCCTTGATCTCCTTTTTACACCCCCTCCCTTCTGGAAGTGATTAACCCGTTGAAGTGGACTAACAATGAGCCGGGAACCAATGTTAGACGAGCAATTTATGGATATGCTTGACAAACTCTAGAATATTGTTGATTCTCTCCTCCTGAGCCCAATAAATAACCAGATGAGATCAGAGTGTTGAACCTGATATACAAGTAACAAGAAATATTCAGCTTGGAGAATGTAGAATCTAGCACTGCTTGGGATACTAAGCTTTTTCCAGAGGAAAGGAGAGGTCTCATCTTTGGCTCTGACCTGGGTGTTGTGCTGGAACAGAGCATTTATTCTAGTCTGCAAGCTTGTGGACTATCTGCTTCAGAAGCAGAGGAGAGTCTCAATTTTAATCTTTCTAGAAGCACGGGATTCAAACAGAGCATTTTCCCCAATCTACAAATTTCAAATGTGGAGGGGGAATGCTTGGAGAGCTCAGCGCTAGAGGTTTCTGCATTACGGGACAGACTGGATTTCTGGCTTAATGAATCAATTTCATAAAAGCTATTAATTATTACAATGACCCTGTCAAAACTCAGGACTCCCTAAATGTGGACGTCGGTGGCTCAGACAAAGCTTGTGTCTGCTTCTCTTGGTTGTAAGTCTTCACTGCCTTCAACAAGCAACCCTCTGTGGGGGTGGAGATGTTGAGTCACTCTCCTGTGCAGCTGGTGGAGGAACTGACAGCCCTGAAACCCCATCTGGGGCTTCTTCAGGCATTAACTCTTTAGTCTCTGGAATAGGTTCTGGCAGGGGCCTGACACCATGGAATCACAGCCAATAATTCCCTAAATTTACAAAAGTTGGCCTTCTTAAAGTTCAGGATTCTTGTCTCACTATGCTTAGCTTTACCTTACAACTGTATAACGAATTCCAAGATGGCATAGTCACTTCTACCTAAAGATCCCACCACTTTGACCCCGTTTATGAGGTTCTCTCTATTGGTTAAGACCATACCTAGAATGGCTGTTCCTCTTGTTGCCTCCTTTACCTTCTGGATCATGAAATTGTCTGCAAGGGCATCAAGGAATCTGTTGGACCTTGCATTCTTAGCTGAATTTGACTGCCAACATATATCAGGATAGTTAAAAATCTCCCATTAGTACTGCATATCTCCCTTTTGATGAGGTTTTGGCCTAAAAGTTGCAAGGAATGGGAAACTGCCAACCTGTGCTAATATGAAACACAGTATGCTAGGCAAAAAAAGGCATTTGGGTTCCTTTTCTATTTGCATCTCGGCTTATTTTGAGAAAAATATTTGCATCTCCTTCTGCAAGGAATATGTTTTTCTCTGCTCCCTATCTCCAGTGTTTCTTAATCTAGAATGTTGAGACCAGTTCTTATAAAACGAGAGTTGCAAACAGCTTAGAAGGGAGCATAAAATCCTATGCAAAGCAGGAAAAAGGTAAAATGGGAATTAATCTTTGCAGGATGCTATTATGAGTTGCTGAAATAACGGGGCAAATGAAGGTCAGAAAGAAGGTAAGCACTGAAGCTTAAAACATTTTGTTCCTGAAAGTAACTTGAAATGTTTTTTTCTCTTCTTGTAAAACATCTTTCCCCAGAAATGTTACTTGTCTAAGACTTAGAGATAGTATTCAACAATATTAAAAGATGTGACAATACATTTTTCATAGGGTTGCAAACCATTTTATGTCCCATCTGATCTAGTGAATTTCTGGATCCTCAGAATCCTGTGGTTGCTCAGAAATATCTAGAGAGCTACTACTCAGAAAATCCACAGAGGCAGAGCATCTTCCCTGAAAGGCAACTTGCAAGAAGTCACCTGTCACCGTTGTTTTGTTGGAGACGAAAGAAATATTTGTAGAAATGACCTCTCCAGTGCCATTTTGAGTTATTCAGCTCAAAAACAGGGTATAAATCCTTATGTCTTTCTCATGCCTGGGAACTAGAAACTGCAGTTTTATTTTATTTTATTTTATTTTATTTGTTCTTCTCACCATGTGAGACCAGCAAAATGATTTCTAGCAACACTCATGGGAGTTCTCAAACTTTGTGAGAATGATTCCTGCACAAACAGCACAACTGTGGATATCCAAACATAGACATAACCAACCAATACCAAAAAATGTTTTAAAAAGGAAAGGTAGATATGAAGGCATACCTTTTTTCAGACATTTTGTCGTGACATTTGATGTCTGAAATCAATTTAAGAAAATGACATTTTTAAAGTTCAGTGCAGATGAAGGTGGCATTTTTGATATATATTTTTTAAAAATTCAATATGTGTTGGCATTTCAACAACAACCACATGACAAAGGGCCTTTTCACACGACCCCTAAACTCAGCGGCAAATGGCTCCCAGCTCCGGAGCTTAAAATTATTTCCCCACCAGCTCCGGAGTTTACAGATAATTAAGTGCAACCACGCCCACCTAAGCACGTCCCAGCGCACTTTTCATGTACCTGCTCTTGGAGGGTGAAAATTCCTGATGCGGATATAACAGTAGTGACTGCCGGGCTCTCCTTGGTTCTGTTTGTTCTTTTTTTGCCCCCCGCCCCTTTAAGAGATCTGAATGCAGTGCCGGGAGCAAAGCGAGATGGCAGAATGGAGGTGAGCGGCACTATTTTCTTCCTTTTTTCTCCCTCCCCTCAAACAGCCAGCAGCCAGTAGTGCGGAGGGGGTGGGAACGCAGGAACAGCGACAAACCTCTAAGATCTCTGGTCTGAATTTAAGTGGCCAGCGGATCTTAGGGGTCGTGTGAAAAGGCCCAAAACAGAAGCAAAAAAAGAGACATTATAGCACTTGAAAGACTATTATTTTAGTTTATTGATATTTTAACTTCCTTGAATGTACTGATATTGATATGTGAGTTTTTAACTGAAGAAACTATTGGCACAAAGTAGAAAATTTAGGCTTAAAACCCCAGGTGAGCAGTGGAGGATAAAAATCCAGACAAGTGCTTTCATAGCATATTATATAAACTGCAACTTCCCCTCAAATATGCCAACCTATGGTTAGTTGGACCTCAACTGGCAATATAAATAGATTCAGTCACAGACTATAGTGTTGGTAAAGAATTTAAAGATAGTTTCTCTTTTTCTCCCAAATCTCCATATACTGTATATCAGAATAACAAGCAAAGTATATTTACTTGTTACAAATTTTGAGATCCTAATTATAACTTCATTATTCAATTCACTGACTGACTGGTTACATAAACACTTCATCTAACTCTAACTGCTGCCTCCATAACTTTTGAGTTCTAACACTCAGAAAATTACTAACGTTGCTAACTGAACCTGACTTTAAAAAAGGCAAACAAACAGATAAAGGAATCTGAGAGACAGAGGGAACAATTGGCTGCTGCTAAGTGATTGACATTGAATCCAAAGTCTCTCCCATCTCATCCTGCCAAAGGAATTATATGCAGGTTGCTATAATTCCAACATTTTTAATTTAATATTGCCTTTTTCAAAGTCAGTAAAATAGTCTCTGTTACTCAAAAATTTATGCAGTTCTTTTTTCAAAAAAAAAAAAAAAAAAAACTTCTAGTTAATTAGTGCTTCTATACCCACAATTCAACAAACCAGGAAATGACCCAATATTGTTGCACAATATTGTTGCACACATTGCCACTGGGATGCCAAGTTTGATATAACAACGGGTGACCTGAATGTCGACAACACCAATGGCATCAATCAAGTTGGTTTACAAGACACCCTCTCCTACTAACTTTCATATATAATATTGGTTTCATGCAAGGGAAAATCCTTCTATTCATCAATTATTTATTTATTATTTATTTTATTTATTGGATTTTTATACCACCCATTTTGCTGAATATTATACAAATGGAAAAATGGACCAAAGAATGTAGAACAAAAGTAGGACATTGTAGAAAATTGACTGAATTTGAAGAAATTGTAGATAGAAGAAATAAGAGAGAAATAAAGAACAGAGACAATGTATTAAGCGAGATATATATGTTATTAATTCAGGAGGAATACAAAGGATATAAGTTAAAAGAATATGACAAGAAGATAATAAAGAAATAAAAGAGGAAGAATGGGGGAAATGTGGAATAAAAGAATAATGAAAAATGAGTCAGTGAGAGTAAATGAAAATTGTTATAAAGAAATATCTCCAATATGCTGGAGGTGTAAAAAAGAAAAAGGGACATATTTACATATGTGGTGGATGTGTGAGATAAAAAAATGGAATAGACATTGGTTTTTAAAGAAATACAAGAAATTATAGGGGAAATTATTCAAATGTCCCCACAAATGGCATTGTTAAATATGGTTGTGAATACACAATTGAAGAAAGAAGACATGGAATTGGCAAAAATAATGATACCAACAGCAAGGTTGATTTTTTGCAAAGTACTGGAAATCTAACAACCAAATATCACTGGAGGAATGATATAGGGACTTTATGGAATATGGCCTTTAATGATAAATTGACCTGTGAAATTAATATTAGGAAAGGATTGAAATAATGGAATACAGGATAAACTGTTGGTATATGTATTACAAAAAGGTAAAGGGTTTACACTCGGAGAAGATTCAGTGTATTTCTGGATGGAAATCCCAAATGGCTGGTGGGGTACACTGTATTGGTTTTTGTATATTTGTTTCAGTTGAGATTAATGTTTTTTCTTTTTGTCTTTTTGCATAATGTCTTATGTTTTGTATTGTATTTTTATACTTTAATAAAATATATATATATAGAAAAGGAAAGTGGAAGTTTGTCCTACTCAGGAGAATAGGTGTTAGTTGTATTGTGATGGGAAGGGATTAAGAATTTTAACTGCAATCAGGGGTGACAGCGATCCTTCTCTTTGTTTGACGGGTGTTGTTAACTGTTCTATTGTGTTAACTGAACACTGGTACCTGTGGCTGGGCGGGAATCATTGAACTTTGATCTTTTGCAGGCTGTAGTTTCCAGTACTGGAAGACAAGCTTTGTTGATTTTTAGACTTTATTCTTTTCTGTTGAAACTGTGCTTGTGTTTGTGGATTTCATTGGCTTCCCTGTGTAGTCTGACATATAGCAAGTATTTGGGAGTGGGGAAACCGCTGGGTACAGGCTTAAACTGTCCTTATCCAGGTATGAATATGGCCATATACTTACCTGAAATATGCAAAGAAAGTTACTATGAACTACATTCTGTGTATTGAATGCAAAACATACTTGAGCTCTAATGTAGGTCACAAGCTGGCTCCTCCCCATGTCCAGGTCCTGGTAAATGGTCAGAAGGGGTTCTACACAGTTGACACCACCCAGAAATAAAGGGGCAGAGCCAGCGGAGGATTGTTTAGTTGAAGAATGGGTTTCATTTGAATAGCAAAGCAGGAATGACTTGTTCTCTTGAAGTATATAGCATTGACAGAGTCTACTCTAAAGAGCAAATCTTATTTCCTAGATACCTCATAAAGCAGTTTAAAGATTCCTTGACCCAGAATGTACAAGGTGTTATGTTTCTAAAACAAAAGGAATAGTAAACTGTTGAACGCTCACACTATAAAAATTAAAAACTGTGCATGTTAAATATGTTTCTGTGAAATAAAAAGAACTCTGTGTTCTTTTAATGATACTGTATTGAGCATGAGGCAAGATCTTTGCCATACAGACAGACACCATTTTGTTAGCACAGGGGGTGGCTGGGAGAGACCAGAGCACTAGGTGCTATCCAATGGCCTCTGGGTGAGCACTGTCTCTAGGCTTTGAGCTTCTCTGCAGCCGAAATGAGGTCCGGCAGCTTTTGGTGCTGGACACCAAGGGCCAAGTGGGTGATGTCACACCTTTGAACTAAAGCGTTCTCTCGCAGATCCAACGATGGCTTTCTTTGCACGAGGAGTCATACCATAGGCTGTTCTTCAAAAGAGCACAGTTCTCCGTTCTTCCACCATTGGGCTCATTTGGCTGCCAGTAGCTAGGAAAAAAACAAAGGATAGAACTTTGTTTTAGGATTGAACATATCATGTCCACCACTTTCTTTTTCCCTTGATAAATGCTCCAAAGGAATGGTCAGGAAATTGTAACATTTTCACACTTTGGGATGTTGGATGGCTATAATCTAATCAACAAGCAGAAGGTTATAGGCGAAAATTGTAATTTTTCCAAGTCTTGTCCATATTAGCGTCAAATATTTTATTGTGTAAATTGGAAACTGTTACTTATATCATCAATCTCTCTATCACAATACTGTTCATTCTGCTTGGCCATAACTCTTCAGATCCTTTGGTGGAAGCCTTTCTGCCTAAGGATTTCTGTAACCAATGGCTTAATTTTCTGTAACCAACTTCTTTATAGCTGAAGATATGATCAAAGGAGAGCATGGTCAGATCAGATCAGTGATCAGAGAATCAGAACCATGAAGTTGGAAGGGGCCTATAAGGCCATTGAATCCAACTCCCAGCTCAGTGAAGGAAAGGGATAAAAAATAATAATTGCCAGGTGGTTGTCTAAATTTCTCTTGAATGGCTCCAGTATGGGAGCACTCACCACCTCTGAGGTCATTGCTTCCATCAATGTACTGCTCTAACACTTAGGAAGTTTTTCCTGATATTCAACTGAAATCTGGCTTCTGGTAAACTGAACCCGTTGTTGCATGTCCTGCACTTGGGAATGCTCCGGAACAGCTCCTGCTTGTATGGCAGCCTTTCAAGTATTTGAAAAGGGCCATCCTATCCTCTCTCAGTCTTCTTTTGTCATGGTTAAACATGCCCCATTCTTTCTGTCTTTTCTCTCAGGGTTTTACTTCCATCCCCCTGATCATCCTTGGCTGATGCTTCACGTCCCTCTCACCTGCAGTTTGCGGCCCCGCTGGAGACCAGTTTGAAGGAACGTAACCTCACGTCCTTGTGGGATCAATCCGAGTTCAAAGGAACAGAACCTCACGTCCTTGTGGGGTCAATCCGAGTTCACCCCGACCACGCCCCCTCAACTGCGCTCCAAGCGGGGTGAGAGATTCCTGTCCTGGAGCTCGGGAATCTTTTCAATCCACTTCTTGATCCATGTTGAAAACCGATTTAAACACGGAGGCAAGTTTACCTCGGCTTGAGGAAGATCGTGAAGTAACCACCCTTGTTGCCCTCCTCTGAACTTGTTCCAATTGGTCCACATCCTTCTTCAAGTGCAGTGTCCAGAACTGGACACAGTATTCAAGATGAGACCGAACCAATGCTGATTAAAAGGGAACTAGTACCTCGCAGGACCTAAAGACTACTGTTAATGCAGCCAAAATAGCATTTGCCTTTTTTTAAGCCACATCACAGCTGTTGGCTCATATTTAGCTTATGATCCACAACAATTCCAAGATCTTTCTCATTCATTGTACTGTATTCTGAACCAGGTGTCTCTCATCCTGTAACTGTATGTTTGGCTTCTTTCTCCTGGGTAGAATACTTTACATTTATCCTCGGTGAATTTCATTCTGTTGTTTTCAGTATGGGTCATTATTGATTTCTCTATGATTTTTCAAACCTCTTTTAGAGCCAGATAAGCTACTAGCCATGGTCACCAACTGTAGCAGCAAATTATAGAGATCGATATCATGCAGTGAAGTGATCATCCATCTTAAACACCAACCTCAGAAGCACTGGATGCCAAACAGGTAATCTGTCCCTGAGCTCCTATCACTGTTATTCAAAGATTTTATTCCTTCCCCTCTAAAGTTGTGAAACAACCAATCAATGATTATTTAGTAACAAAAGGGGGGGGGAATGCCTTCATGGTTGTCCTGAATCAGCGCTGCAAAAATGTTTTCCCCTCCCCCACGTTGAGGATGGAAGAGGTGTTGTAAATGCTGTCTTGGATTGTGATGTTGGCGATAATGATGGTTTCCTATAGCTGAAAGGTGTAATATCATATTTTAAGCAAATAGCTAACTAAATAAAAAAGCAAAATAGTTTACAAAATGTTATAGCCTGTTTGATAATATTTAAACAATTCCGTTTGTCAATTTAAACAATTTTGACGAGGCATTGGAAAGCACCACCTCTTTTTGGAAAAGGCCACTGAGAAAGTAGAAGGCCTTTTCCTATATATAATGCCATTGGTCAAAATCCTACTGTCGTTTTACAGCAGGGTGTACATTGGCAGCAGACTGTGAAGTCCGTTTAAACATTATCCATTGTATGCCAAATTCCATTGATTTGCTGTGGAAGAGGGAATGTCTTTAACAACTGCTTAAATTTGCACCAGTTCCCCAGTCAAAAGGCAAGGCATGTGCTATGCTCACAGCCATAATGGATAGAATACTAGAACGTACAGTAGAAAAAAGTCATTACAAGTAAGGAGTTTAAAACTTATTTGCTAATGCTTTTGGAACAGTCATCATCTACTTTTAACTACCCTCAGTCAAAATCCCAGCCATTGCCTACCTGTTTTTAGGTCCTACATCTGTCCCGTCCACCCACTTCCAGTTGCCTTCTTGCACCTGGTCAGTAAGGCCAATCCAGCTGGTAGAGGACTTAAGGATTCGTGTGACATGGCCCTGATAAAAGAGAAAACGAGGTCCAGAAGCAAAACCATTTTGGCCAATTGCAACAAAAAGGAGAAGAAGTTTTAGAGTAAGGTTGAACGACTGCAGCCCTCCAGTAATTCTAGTCTGTAACCCAACTGGCTATACTGGAGAGGGCTGGTGGAAGTTACAGGGCAGAACCGCAGGAGGCCTACCAAGGCCATTATTCCTCTAAAGCAGTGGTTCTCAACCTGTGGGTCCCCAGATGTTCCTGGACTGCAACTCCCAGAAGTCTTCATCACTAGCTGAGCTGGCCAGGATTCCTGGGAGTTGTAGTCCAGGAACATCTGGGGACCCACAGGTTGGGAACCACTGCTCTAAAGCATCAGGACATCACAGCGCCTCCAATGTTACACTCTCTTTTCTCTTTGTAGCCCAGAATTGGACAAGGACAGGGCAAGAAGATCATTTTCGCTATGTCTCCAAGGGGCAATATCCTTTTATTCCCAGGTGTAATGCCTCAAAGAGTATTGGCTGCAATAAAAAATGCTATCCCATTTTTGGAGTGTTCCTCATCATCCTTCTGCTAACTATGGGGTTTTGATTATAGAACTCCCTGCACTACAAGGGCAGCAACGGTGTGGGAAGACTATCTATCTCTTTCTCTCCCCACCAGTTTCCCTTTCAGTATGGCATTTGCACTTCCTTGGCATAAATCTTGGGCACCTTCGGTGTCTCTGGCCTTCCTCTGTGGCCTGCGTTTGCTTTGCCGTGCTCAGCCCGCTGCTCCCCTCCTCCTCATGGACTGATTTCAAACCCATGCAGACGCCTCTATCAGCACTGCCTGTCAGAATCCCGTCCCATGTTAGAACTGGGCTGCTGCTGGTGCTGCTGCTGCCGCCATTGTGCTTGGCCAGCTTTCATACTGCCCCACCACCACCCGACAAAATGGCTCCATGGCTCTTAGAGCCCTTCTCCCAGCTGTGTGGGTGTCACCCACCTCCTCCTCTGCACTCTTGATCGTCACCAGGTGGGAGTCCATAGCGGCACAGGATTGGTTGGCCACCTCCCAGGAGGCAAGAGAGTAGGAGAAAAAGTAGTATTTCCCCTGAAAGAAGGTCCAGTCCCTGCCAAGGGGGGTGCAAGCTGCAACGAGGAAGAGAGGAAAGTCAAGTCCTCCCATTTCCATTAATTCAGAGCAACATTTCTCTCTCACTCTTCCTCCTCCTCCTCCATCTATTTACAAGCAGTATAGGAAGCTGCTTTCCTTCTTTCCCATGCCATCACCACCTTCCTGTTCACGGTCCATCTGCAATCTGGGTACTAGAGATGGGCATGAACCGGAAAAATGGTGATTCGTTTTGGTTCGGTTTGTTTCGTTTCATTTTAAACAATTTTTTCAGAAAAAATTGTTTCGTTGGTTCGTTGATTCATTATTTGTTTTTTTTACGCTTTGCGCAATTTAATCAATTTGACAGCGGGGGGCGGGACAAAACATTCAAAAAGAAAAAAACAACAGACGTTGCAACTGCACAAACTGGACTGGCAGCATCCTCATCCTCATCATCCACATCATAATCATCACATTACCAGGCGGCCTGTGGCAGCAGCAGCAGGACGATCCTTTTATTTTATTTATTTATTTATTTATTTTACTTCCTGGTTCCTGGCCCGGCTTTTTTTTTTTTCAAGTGCTGACCTGGTTTTATTTTTAATATTTTTCTTTTATTTTACTGTGCTGACCTGGCTACCCCTGGGGCCGGGTCGGTGCTCCTTTATTTTATTTTATTTTTATTTTTACTTTTACTTCCGACCACGTGGCCCATGCTACAGCTGTAGCGCGGGCCAGTCAGCTTTTCCCTGCAGCCAGGAAGACCGAAGACCAGCACCTGGTAGGAGACATCAGCGCGATTAAAGAACTGAACCAAAACAAACCATTTTTTTTTTCCGTTTCATTCTAAATTCACTCTGGGGTTCGTTATTCATTTTGTTAGGTAATGAAACAAATAATGAACAATGAAACGAACTAAAAGTTCATTTTGTGCCCATCTCTACTGTGTACTATTTAGGGCCTGTGGAAAGAGAATCCTTGTCTTCAGGCAACAGATGGGATTTGCTGAGGGAAGGTATCTCTGCCACACTTGCAATGATCCCTGCTGAGTTTTAGCTTTCCATTTAGCAGAGAGCTCCAAACATCATTGTGGTGTTTTCTGAGATACAGAGAAGCCACTTGAGGGAAGAATGTTGGAGTCTTATCTGCACCCTTGCATGTGGTGTGTAGTTTGAATGACTGGGGGGGGGTTTTCCTGGGCTGGGGTTATTATTTATCTATCCAGCACTAACCAATTGTTCCAGACTTTGATATCAAACAGAGCCCCACCAATGTGCTGAATGCCTAATTCCTAAGCTGGTGGTAGTTGTTTGCTGTTGATCTGTTCAGTTGATTGCCAGTATAAATGTAGTAAAGAAAGCGGCATGCAAAAGTATAGAATTTCAAGCAATTGTGCATAAATAGCAATTGTAAGCAAAGGACTATTTTTATTCTGCAAATATCTCAGAGTGAGTTATTGGGACTTTAAATGTCAGTTAACATAAAAGGGTGGATTCTGGGAGCTTGTAGTTATTATCCTCTGTGGGTCTCTGTACTTCTACTATAAAGCAATAAAATAATGTTATCACTAATTCAAAACTCTGACACAAAGAAGAGCAGTCAGTTCTACTTCTGCCAGCCCATCAGCAGCAAGTGCTCTATGAGACTCTCACCCAGAGGTGGCTGGAGCACAGCTGGAGCACCTCAAGCATGCCTGGGCATGGCATAGGTAGCAGGGGATAGAAATAATCCCAGAAGTGGAGAAGAGCAAAGGATCGACCGAGGCAGAAGACAAGCAGGAGCAGGTTCCTGGAGCATCCTTGGAGCCTCAGCCCGAATCAATGGCTTCTTTACGGAGAGCCAGAGACTCCTGGGGAGTCTCCTTCCTCCAGCTGCTAGATTTGCCAATAGCGGTAGTCAGCAAATCTGAAAACAGGCATTTAAGCACATGCTGTCTTTTAGGGAAGACAATCTTCCCTTTGAAGGTTCCCTGCATGTGGAGGGCAGTCTAGTTCAGTGGTGGTGAACCTTTGGCACTCCAGATGTTTTGGACCACAACACCCAGAATTCCAAGTCTGTATTGCCAATGGCAAGGGACTATGGAAGTTGTGGCCCAAAACAGCTGGAGTGCCAAAGGTTCACCACTGCTGGTCTAGTTTGATTTAGACCCAAAAGAAGAGGTGAGTTGCCCATCCCGAACTAGCAACCCCTGGACAGCTGCCTCAGGAGGCACAGAGGCCGCCTCGCCCAATATTTCCCTCTGATATGAGAAGTGTTGCATGATTAAATGCATTGCTTACATTTTCAAATGAAAATCTGTACCATTACATCAGTCGGTGCATATGAATTATCATAAAGTTTACACACACACACACACACACACACACACACACACACACACACACACACACACACACACACACACACACACGAGTTCTTTGCAAAGTTATATATAAAGGTTTACGCAAATAGTTGTGAGTTTTTCAAGCTATTTGGCCATGTTCTGGAAGTTTTTCTTATGCAAATAATTGTAAAAACTCATTTCCGGTTACGATGAGCCAGAGGTCAGAATTCTGATACCTCACTGGGAAAGGGGCCATCCTGTGTAGCCCTGAGCCAGCTGCCCAGTCCCAGGGTAAACCCCATCTGAGTTATCTGTATCTCAGAAACCTTGGAAAGTCTATACCAAACCAGAACTGAGTTGACAGCACATCCTTATTATAATTCTTAGTGGTGCTGTTGTACACGAGCCATTAAGACCTTTTTTTGATACCAAACTCAAGGAACAAGTTTGCACACAAAGCCTAAATCTAGGCTTAGCTCTCCGTTCTCAGCACACGCAGACAACCTGATCGGCTTGCCCTATCAGGAGGCCATTCCCTTTGGGACTGGCTGTTGCCCACCCGCCAATCAGACCGCAAGCTGCCTTCTGTCCTCCTGGGCAGACCAAACACGCCCACAGACGGGGAAAAGCCTGCTGGGGGGACTCACAGTTGCAAACGTTGTTGAGGCTCCCGTAGACGAGCCAGCGGCTCCAGGGGCCCTGGCCCTCGTACAGGATCACCAGCCTGTTGATGCTGTTCCCGTAGTTGAAATAGAGACCCTGGCTCTCAAGGGCTAGGAGGTCGTGGTCGCGGCACTCCCAGCGCTGGAGGGGACTGCGAGCGTTGCAGCGCTTCAGGAGGAGGGCCCATTTGTTTTTTGCCACGGGGGCCACCACGCAGAGTTGGGAGGCCACGTGGCGGAGGAGGCCTCCGGGGAGCCACTGAAAATGCTGGGCCTGGTCGTCCGGTCGGCAGGGAACACCCGTGAGATGAAAGGGCTCTTGCCTGGCCACACACACCTTGTGGTGCTCATTGTACAGCAAGAAGGAAACAGGGCCTGGGGTAGGGGGGAGAGTTAGCAGGGCAGGAGTTGCAGCAGGCAGGGAGGGGTGGCCGTGTGGCAGGGAAGGCGGGGGAGGGGGCAGAGAGAGAGGAAAGGAGAACTTAGGTGGCCGCTCTGGACATGAAAGGCAGGGTATGAAATGGCTGTACTGTAGCTAAAACTGTGCTCATGACCTGGGGTTCAATCCCAGGTAGCAGGCTCATGGTTGACTCAGCCTTCTATCCTTCCAAGGTCGGTAAAATGAGTACCCAGCTTGCTGGGGGTGGGGTGGGGATGTGTAGCCTGAATTGTAAACCACCCAGAGATTGCTGGAAGTGCTATATAAGCAGAACACTTTGCTTTTTGTTTTTGCTTTTAATTAAGCAATAAATAAAATACTCAACACCACAGAGGAAGACAATGAACATGGTCACGGGCAAAGGGCAAAACTGCCCTCCAATCTGGTGTGGGCCAACGAAAACTATTCAAAAGAGCAGAATAACTATTTCAGATATTTAGGTAATCACCTGTTACATGAAAGGTATTGCAGTCACTTTTAAAATGAACACTCTATATTAGATTTTGAATTAAAATACTCTACCCGTAATGAAGTCAATAGTCAATATTCTGAAAATATCATGGTATTACAAATAAGATATAATAAGCACCAAATGAATAAATACAAACTTTTTAAAAAAGATGCTGAGCTTGCACCCCAGGGTGCCCGCCACAACTCACTTGTATCCTGAAGCTTCTTATTCTCATTCTCAGCTTGCTCTAGAGTAGCAGTCAACTTGGCATCTGCATGGGTATACACAAACATAAAGTAGAATGGTACAAGGGTAAGAGTTGGCAGAAACTGATACAGAAGTGCTGGGTGGAAAAGGTGGGTGCATACAATGACATTCAGAAGTTTCATTCATAGAGGGCCTGTCTGGAAGTAAATAAACATTCATTCATTCATTCAGCTTATATATAGACCATCTGCCCAAGGTCAACTCTGGGCGTTGAACAACAGCAAAACAAACAGGTCATAAAACAAAACAATAGTAACATTAACAAAGGAAAAGTAAACCCAGTTAACAACCCAAACAAAACTAAAACAAAGCCATAGCTTAAAAATAAAACTATACAAAAATCAAACCAGTGGTGGAATTAAACAGGATGTCATTATGCATCACAGCTGTCAACATGATCTGGAAGACCAATCTGAACCACCAGGCCTTTAATAGTCATTTGAATATTTGCAGAGAGGGAGCGAGGCAGATTGCCACTGGAAGTTGGTTCCAATTACCTAAAAGGCCCAGCTCCTTGTCAAAATCTTCTGAGCTTCTCTCGGTGTGGGCACCCTCAGGTGGCCTGCCTGGGAATTTCTTCTCGAGGGGAGCCGTTCCGATAGATTGCAAGGGGCTAAACTTTAGGGCTTTGTATATTATCATTAAAACATTGAAGTCCATGCACAAACATAGCGGAAGCCAGTGCAGTGTGGCCAGAACTGGAGTAATATGTTGGCATTTACTTTTACCTATTAATTGCTTGGCCACTGAATTCTGCACTAGCTTCAGTTTCTGCATCAACCTCCTAGACAGCTCTATGTAGAGAGCACTACAGTAGTCTAATCTTGAGATTATGAGTGCATGTAACAATTTAGTAATGGCCCAGATGGAAGGAAGGCCAGGCAATCTTCCACAATTTGAAATGTGAGTAATGGAGCACCAACACCATCTGGGGTTCCATGGTGAATCCTGGGTCCAATATGATGCCCAAACTTCACATCTCATCGTTTGTGGGTAGAGTCACTTCCCCAAATGAGAGGGAGTTTACCAACCCGTAGACATCAGAAGGTCATGCCTGAAGGACCTCCATCTTGCCTGGGTTCAACCTCAGTCTATTTGCTACCTAGACTGAGGTAGCAAATATACCTTCTAATTAGACATGGGCACGACTCAGCAAAATTGTCGTTTCCGTTTTCGGTTATCGTTTCCGTTACGTAGTGGAAACGGTAATGATAATTAAGCCATCAGAACTCGAACTCGAACCGAAAAAAGAAAAATTTGGTCAGGTTTTTCGTTTCCGTTTGTGGCATCGCGGCGATCGCGCAATGCGAAGCACAGAAAATTTTTTAAAATTTGGACTCCCGGCCAAAAAAGCAGGCAAAAATATGCCTGCCTGAGGCTTTGCCACCTACCAGAGGGGTGGTTTCTGGGGGGTCCCCGGACTTTCCCCCCCTCTTCTCCTGTCCTGGGCTACTTGCACCAGGCTGGGGGGGTCATCCTCGTCGTCTCGCCATGCTATGCGGTGGGGGGGATCCAAAATGGCGACCGCAATTTTTCTTTTGAAATCGCGGTCAAACAACACACCAAATCACCACAGAAATGTGAAATTTATTTATTTTAAATGCCTGAATTTTAATAGTAGCAGCAGAGGGTTTTTTTATAGCAATAAAATGTCGTATTGATTTTATTTTATTTTATTTTATTTTTTTTTTTTAGACCTGCCCATTTGGGCTGGGCATGGAATGGGACCATGCAAATTGTTTGAACCATTCCACCAATGGCATCGCCAGGTTTTTGACTGACACTTCTGGATGTCTCGGAGGGCATAAAAAGCCGAGGCACCTTCCAGAAATCGCAGTATGGATGTGGTTGACGGAGGAGGGCTGGCTGCTGGTGCTGGTGTGATCCGATCGAGATTGAGGAGGGAGGCTGGAAGCTTTAGGATTTAAGTTAGGCAGGCAGGGAGGGAATTGAATTTAGAAAATAATTTCTTTGATTCCCTGCAGCTTTGTCTGCTGAAGGGAATAGCAGTTTATTCTTTATTTCTTCTCTGGCAGTTTGTGAGGATTTTTTTTCTGATATTGGATAAAGGGGGAGGTTCGACTGGGAGTGGGAGGTGTGGATTTATTTTAAAAATATATTATATACTACAATTTATTTTCTATTTTCCCAACTTCAATTTGCTTGCACACACACATATTTGGGGTGCAAGCCAAGGACAGAACCTCTATCCTAAGTCATATCCTAACTGCCCACTCGCCCGTCCACACATGCTGCCACCCGCCTGCGGCCCGCGCTGCCACCCACCCACCCGCCCACCCCCGCCCCGCCCGCCGCGTAAGGCACAAAAACACCTAGCGCCGGCTCTGATTGCAGGATGCCCCTATGCTCTGGGAAGTCAAATTGCGCTAAATCGCGGTGCAAACGACAAACAACAAACGACAAACGGAAACGACAAATTTTTGAAAATTTTTGCGACAAACGGAAACGACCCAAAACGGACCCATTCCGACAAACGAAAACTCGAAACGTCATTTTTTCTGGTCGTGCCCATGTCTATTTCTAATGATTAGAAAGTATCCACTACAGATGGAGAAACGAGATATAGAGCTGGGTATTACCACATTGATGACAGCATGCTCCATACCCCCAACAAACCTAACCAGTGATCTCATATTAAAGAGCATGGGAACAGGGCCGGCGCTAGGGTTTTTCGCGCCCTAGGCGAGGTGCGGGGGGTTGGGCGGTGGCGGGGGGGTGTCGGGCAGCGGCGGGGGTGGCAGGGGCAGTGGGGTCGGGCAGGGGCGGCGGGGGCAGCAGAGGTGTCGGACGGCGGCAGTAGGGGGGTTGGGCGGCGGTGGCAGGGGGGGCAGCTGGCTGGGCAGCACCCCCTGTCCATTTTGGCGCCCTAGGTAACTAGTTCGCCTTATTGGACACGCCAGCCCTGCATGGGAGAGATGATCGGCTCCTGTGGCACCCCACAGTTGAGGGACCAAGGGTGGAAGTCATCTTGCTCAATTTGGGATGGCCCTCTAAGAAGGACCAGAACCACCTCAAGGTGAGGCTCACAATCCCCAACTCAGAGAGCCTCCCCAGGAGGATACTGTGGTCAATGGTACTGAAGGTCACTGAAATATCAAGGACCAAAAGGGGCAATTTGCTCCTAGTGGTCTCCCTCAAATTGTAATCTTGCAGGTCAACCTATGCCGTCTCCATGCCATGGCACTGCCTGAACCCTGGCTGGAATGGATCAAGAGTGTCAGTATCCTCCAGGAATCCCTGAAGCTGTTGACGTTGCACGTTGGAAGTTGGAGAGAATTTCCGGGTCACAAATTTGTCACAGTTAATACTAGGGGGAGGATTTTCACTGTGACCAACCCTGGATAGATCACATACAATATGAAATCACTCAGCCTGAAGTGTGATTTCCGGTGGCCTTGATCTTTCTCCAAATGCTCTCTAGCCTCCTCTGAATCTGCTTCAACGCCCACAGTTCTTGGTTAAACTAATAGGCTGGGAGGACCCAGTGGTTGAGGGGGCATTCAGGAGCAATCATGTTGATTGTCCTGGTGTCAGCGACATTCTAGTTTTCCACCAGAGCACTGACAGGAGTGCTAGTCGGTTCCTGTGCATGACATCCTGGAAACCAATCAGATCCAGTAGCCTGCATCGAAGACAAAGGTCGCTAGGTCCGGAAAGGAGCATGTTGGGTCAGTATGCCAGCACAATCCCAAAACCTTCCCTACCCAAAAGACACATGGAGGGCCTCAGGACTCAGAGTTGCCAGTGCCAAGAGCCTAACAGCATCCAAGATGTTCTTATATATAATAGTAACCCCTCCACCTTGTCCCTCCACTCTACCCTAGTGCTGGATGGAATATCCAGGTGGTCACATCAAGACAAGGGCAGGGCTGCCCTCAGTGCCTGCCCTGGTTTCAGTAATTCAGGCCAGGTCTGCCACTTCATCTAAAATCAAATCTTGGATGTGTTGGAATTAGGCATGAGTGTTTCATTTTGGAAGTGGTCCGGTTCTGAAATGAAATACGGGAGCCCAGCTGGCGTTCAGAACAAGACCAACCCTCTGGAAAGAATTCAGCCAATCCTTCACCTTGCTCTGGGGTCGCATAGGGCTAAATTCCCAACAAGGAAGAAGCCTCCGATGTGTCATCTTTCCTTCTCCCTGGTGCTGGCCAATCAGACAGGGAGGCTGTATGATGCATTTCCCTGCACAGCTTCTAATTGGCCAGAACCAGGGAGAAGGAAATATGATGCATCAGAAGCTTCTTCCTTGTTGGAGTTTAGCCTCACGTGAACCCAGAACAAGGTAAGGGATTGGCTGAATTCGTTCTGGAGAGTTGGTCTGGTTCCGAACACCAGCTAGGCTTCTGCATTTCATTTCAGAACCAGACCACTTCCAAAACAAATCACCGAAGCCTAGATGGAATTTGTTTGCGATAGACCTGGCTTGAATTAATCTTGGCTCATCTCATTTTTTGAATGAGTATGCAACATACATAGAAAAACATTCTATCAACTGCATTTCAGAATACTTTAGTGACCCTTTCACATCTTTGTTTGTATTTCAGAATTTTTTTTAAACAAAGCTGTAGGTGAATCTAGAAATAGTAGGCGCCAGGGATGCAGACTTTTAAAAATAGCCATGCTTTCTATGATATGTTTTCTTAAAAATCTTTGAGCAAAGCCAAATGCTGTGCCAGGGCAGAAAATACATTGGCACCATTCATAAGTGAAACACCGGTGTGGTTCGCCTCTTTGGTGCAGCCATCTTTCCCTATTCACAGTATGAACGTGGTTGAGAAAATCTTGATTCATCTCCTCCCTTTGGCTATCCAGAAGGCTACTTACAATGCACTGTTCCCACCGCAAGCAGCAGAACATTCAGGATGACCGACATGGCCAGCAGGGCCACACAAGTAACGATGACCACCCTGCGAGAACACCTTGGCTTCCAGGCTGGAAGAGAGGATTAAATAAGCCATTCCATCTCCTTCCTGTACAGTCACTTAGATTTTTTAAAAATTAAAAGCCTCCTTCAGCTCCCCCACAAGAAGAGGGACTTGTTTGTTTTATTCTTTTCTTTCCCTTTTCTTTTTTCTTAGAGGGAAGAAGGGCCAAATAGGGCCACTTGGAGTGTAGTATATTTTCCTGTCTGCCAGCCATCTGATCCTTGCAAGTGAATGCAAGGCTTGCCCCAGATCTCTAATGAATTGTGGTGTAAAATGGTAAAGGTAAAGGTTCCCACTCCCACATGTGTGCCAGTCGTGTCTGACTCTAGGGGTGGTGCTTATCTCCGTTTCCAAGCCAAAGAGCCAGTGTTGTTCAAGTCCGTGGCCATGTGGCCGGCATGGCTGAATGCATTTCTGCACATGGAACACTGTTTACCCTCCCACTTTTTACAGTGGTACCTATTTATCTATTTGTATTTGCACGCTTTCGGACTGCTAGGTTGGCAGGAGCTGGGGTTAACAGCAGGAGCTCGCTCCACTGTGTGGCACCCGGGATTCGAACTGCCAAACGGCCGACTCTGCAGCCAACAGTTTCAGCACTCTAGCCCGCTGAGCCACCATGCCTCCCCCAACTCAATCTTCTCCAGATGTGCAGAACAGTTCAATATATTTGGGCATTCAGGATGGGCAAAGGTGGCAGAACAGGGAGGGGAGGGAGAGGGAAAAACAAGTTTCTTGCTGTCAAAAACTCTCTCTCTCACGTTCTAGATATATTATGCAATGTTTAGATAACTTATGGTGGAGGAAGGGTTTGGAAAGGGTGTAAATGAGAGCATGGTACCCTTCCTGCCCCCCATCCTGCCCCCCATTCTTGAATCATTTCTTCAGTGAACTAGCTGGAAACCTGCACATTTGACACCGAGGGACATGGGGCAGCCATGTTTTGTTATAGGTCCCCGATTTTCATTGCTGGTCCCTTTGTTTATACGGTGGAGCCTAACTGGAGGCAGGGGTTCATTTTAAACAATGGTAGATATACTCCTCTTTTTGAAATCGGGGGGGGGGAGGTGAGAAGATAATATATGCAAATTTCCCATATACTGCAATTGAGTGGCCCCATGCTGCCTAGCTGTCCTTCTGGAATGGTTGACTATCTGCCAGTAATTTCTTCCAGTTGCTTCTTGTACTAATGTTGGTGCAAGTTCTCTAACCCACAATTGCTTCCTTGTCTTTTTGAGACCCATTTACTGTACTGAGAAAAATGGGAAATGTCAGCCACCCTGTCCTCGTTCTACTGCTTTCTTCTACTTGAGATGGGAATAAAAACGTAGGTTGGTGCACCTACTCTCCTTTCAGGTCTCTTTTGGGTGGTCCACTGTCACATAAGCAACCATGAGAAGCAACCGTAGATCTCTTGAGATGGGAGGTCCACGTACCTGGGGGCTGTGTTGAAGGCACCTGCTCTGTTGGCTTCCCTTCCAGCTTAGTCAGAGGGTCCACAGCCTCATACAAACTGTCTTCCTCCAAGTTCTCCTTAGAGCCTGCTGGAAGGAAAGAAGGTCCCTTGTATACAAGAGTTTAGTTTTGTGCGCCCGTGCAGTGAGGAACTGAATGGCAATCCTGAACTGGCTGTTTTGTTTTTCAATAATCATTAATGAGAAGGGCAGTCTTTCTCTGCCTCGGGAGATATTTGTGTGGGCATGCATGTGCTTTGTGAGTTCGGAGGGGTTTACAAGCCGAGTGGGTTCAAGAACCACTGTCTCTTAAAGTAGAGCTGCCCAAAACTGTAAGAAGGACAATACCACTCCACCAGTTACACACACACACACACACACACACACACACACAAACACCAATGTGATGGCATAAGGTTCTGGGGGTGTATTCTTAGGACTGTATGAGCAGATAGGGTTGACGTTTTGTAGTTACATCTCTCTCTCTCTCTCTCTCTCTGAAACATAATGGCTGTTACCTCACGTCAACTTTGTTGCTCTAGAAAGCGCTCTGAGATGCGGATCTTAAAATTGTTCCCCCACGTCCACTGCACTTTAAGCAAAATAAAGTGTGACTATGCCCCCTGAAGCGTGACTCAGCGCATCTTCCTTGTACCTGGCCTCGGGGTGGTAGAATCCTTGTGGCTGTTCTGTTGCGGTTTTTAAACCGGTAAACGCACCATGGGGTACTGTTTAATACACAACAGAACTGTTCAGTTGCCATAGGGCCCAGCTAGTGGCACTACTTGGAGCAGCCATGTGACAGTAAATTCACAGAATGAGAAGCCGTTGTGCACGAAAAGAAGCCATAAAAGAAGTATTCAAAGTTCAACAAATAACAAATGAAAATCGATGTACTGTACCGATTACCTACCTATCAGGTTTCAATTTTTTAAAAACAAAATAGTGCCACAAGAAAACAAAACAAAACAAAATGCACTTTGATGCGGACTCTGTCCATGGGGTCACAGAAATTGCGTAACAATAAAATGCGTCCTTGGGGACGCAGGAACAGCAACAAAACCACGTGACTGCAACAAGATATATTACACATTTTAATTTGTTGTGGTACAAAGTGAACGTGGGGTAACGGCCATAGAGTCACACAACAAAGAACAAAGCAGATGATCAATACAAAGGCGTTGGAATAAGAGAGGAAAACCCTTTGAAAAGGCCCCAGACTTTAAACCCTGCAAAGCATATACTTCCATGTGTTTTCTCTGCCAAGTGTCATCTACCTGTTCAATTAAGGATGAAGTGGTTTTTTTTACTTCTAGGCCAAGCAATACTTATTATACCAGCCTGCATAATTCAGCTCTATGTCCAGTTTCTGAGCAAACACTGTGTCCCCCTCCCAATGTTATACATAGCTAAGGCAGGAGCTTTGATCCAGATCAGGACTTTAGAGTGATAAACTTGCAGGCTTGAACCTGTTGCTGCTAACGGCTGTGGTCCCAGTCACAAACAGGGCTCCCCTTACCTCTAGGCTCACACATCCTACAAAGGCCACTGTCAGAGGATACAGGCAAGGCTGGAGGTAGGCAGCCGCAGTAGACTTTGGCCCTTGAAACCCAACTGAACGAGAAACACACCTCAGCCTATGTTTCATTTATCATGTTTCTAATTTAAAAGATGGACCAGGCAGAGGAGCCATGTGAGATATTCCATAGGATTATAATTCCTGCCCAATTTTGGTGGTGGCTGTGTGGGTGGTGCGAGCCTCCTCCCCAAATATGGGAATTCCTTACAAAATAAGGCAAATTGAAATTATGCGCTTTGGTTTAAAACAGAATTGCACTCACAGAAAGTTTGAATGTGTGTTATGTAATATCAAGGCCTACACCATGGCTGAAGAGAGATTCAGATCCAGGTTTCCTGTTTATGTTATTCTATCCACAAAGCTTGGAAACCTAAGACCTTGGTTGGGAGCAGAATTCCCTTCCCATAGGAACCAAGAGTGAACAGTACCCAGAATACTTCAGCTGGACCATGGCTTGCAAATGTAAGGGTGGCATGAGAAGAAAGTTCTTTGACGTGGGTTGGTTGGCTAAGATGTGGGTTGTTGCCACCCCTGCTACTTTTGTCTGGCAGCTCCTTCAAGGTATTTTGCTCCTCAGAAACCCAAAATTATGTTGCCTGCCATGCCAATGCTGTTGTGGTTTGATTCCCAGAGTTAACACTAGCCTTTGACCTTAATAGAGAAGAGGTACATCTGAGCACTATGGAATCCAATGTGTTCCATATGCATGGAGAGGGATGGGGCAGATCATTCCAAGCAGCCTGCTGCCCTTAATGGCAGTTCTGACCAAACCCATAGCTACCAATTTGGGCACTCAAGGGCAGTGGTTGTGAACCTTTGATACTCCACATGTTTTTACCACAACTCCCACAGTCCTTTGTCACTGGCAATCTAGGTTCGGAATTCTGGGAGTTGTGGTCCAAAACACCTGGAGTGCCGAAGGTTCACCAAAACTGCTCAAGGGTATCAGCCCCATCTCCCACTTTCTCTGCCCTGAGGCATGGGCATGAACTCTCACAGCAAAGAAATAAAGTTCACGTTTCTCTCTCACATACCAGGCAATTGTCTACTTATGTAATAAGCCTATTCAGACCAGGGAGATGTGAAATCAAGGTGAACTATAAATTGGAAGCCTCGCTACCAACCTTTATCAGACTGACGAAGCTACTTGGATGAGTAGCAAAACATTTTGATCTCACAAGAAAAGAAGTCCAGTTGCCATGACTGAACTCCTGGATAACCTCACCTGGGAGACTGAGAATCTCTACAGACGTCTCTGAACCATCTACAAAAGCAGACCCTTTTTGACCCATTGTACACCAGACAGTGCCACCTACCTGACTCGCTTCTCTCCTCCTGGCTCCTTGGTTCATCTAGCCCATGCTTAGGCACTTCCACATTAATGTACAGCGCCTTACATGATGCCATCACATAGACACAGCCCTTTGCAAAGCCTGCCGTGCACTGTCTGTGTGCCAGAAGATCCAGTCGTGTAGGGCAAAAACCAGGAAGCAAGAGGAGTCCTCAAAAGCCACAGCTGATTTCTGCAAGGAAACAGACCAGGCTCTGTACAAGGATCCTGGTTGCACAGAACAGTGAAGGAAACACCTCCCATGCCTACTGAAACAGATAATGAAGGCCTGATTGGAAGGATGTTCCTTCCCACAAGTCTGGAGGACAAGTCTTTGAGTCTTTGAACCCTCAAGTATTCGTGTTTCCAATTAGAACAAGTGTTGAAAATTTCATCTTTTAAGAATAATTTTGAAACTTTTACAAGTGTAGTGGACCCTCGTATAACAAACGGTTTGTATAACATAAAATCTGTACAACATAAAAATTTCCAGAGATAGGGGAAATTTGCTTAACAGAATCATCTATGGGGTGAATCTGTACAACATAAAATGGTCATGATTAGGGATTATTCTTTTTTCAATGCATTCCTATGGGAAATCTGTATAAAGGAAAATTTGCTTAACATTTCATTTGGAATGAATTATTTCCTTTATACAAGGTATCACTGTATATACATAGGTCCATTAGGTATCTGTTTTAAAGCAAAGCAATTCAGTGATGATTTGCTGAATAAGAGTCACTAGGGATGAGCCATTTTTTCTTTTTTGGACTCCCGGCTCCCAGAATTGTCTGAGAATCTGCCCACAGAATCTTGAGAATTCATCCATACATTTTAGAGACATCTAGTGAGTTCATGGGTTGGACCTCCCAAAGTTCTGCATGGAATTCTTGGAGAATTTGGGGGATTACAATAAAGTGTGTGTGGGGGGCACATTCATGGTACCAGGATTTGATTGCCTACAGAGCACAGATGCTCATATTGTAATGTTTAAAGTGAAGTCTATCCCTAAGGGTCAAAGTTGAGATTGAGGAGAATATCTATTCCACGTGGTTAAGGTTTTCAGGATGTCCTCTGAGCTGTATGCTTCTGAAATCAGACTTACCAAGTAAACTTGTGTTTACCTTCTCATGAAAGGAGATAAGAAGACTGAGGGAAGATATGATAGTAGTTTTCAAATACAGTGGTACCCTGACTTAAGAGCAGTTAAACTTAAGAGCAATTCGACTTAAGAGTGGAAAACTGATGGCGTTTTAACTGCCTCCTTACAAATTTTAGATATCGTCTGCTTGACTTACAAATATTTTTTCTTTTTAAAACAAAATTTAACTTATTTTTTCAATTTTTTAGATAGGTACGCTGACTTAAGAGTAGTTCGACCTAAGAGCATGCATTTGGAACAGATTAAATTCGTAAATTGAGGTGTGTGTGTGTTGTGTCGTTATAGTCGTGACAGACTCTTTGTGACTCCATGTCCATGGAGTTTTATTGGCAGGAATACTGGAGTGGTTTGCCAGTTCCTACTCCAGGCGCCTACAGCACCTGGTCTTCCCTGGTGGTCTCCCATCCAAGTACTAACGAGGGCTGACCCTGCTTAGCTTCCTAAATCAAGCGAGATCGGATGTGCTTAGGGCATCTAGGCAGCTCTAAGTTGAGGTACCACTGTATATTCAAATTGTCATACAGACAGAGGAAGGGTAGGATGTGTTCTTGATGGCTTTTAATAAAAACAGGGTAGGAAAAGAACCTTCACAGGCACAGAAAAATACCAATTTCTTATATGGATGTACTGTTCTGGGCCTGCACAAGAAACCTCCTTTGCCTAATCAACACTACTGTTTCTGTTTGCTGCTGATAGCGAACTTCAGAATCAGGAGGCAGAAGCAGCTTACTCACCACGTCCTCTGAGGCTTCTTATCAATCCCTCTTCTCTGTCCTTTCTCTTCCTCTGTCCAGTTGTGGCCCCTGAAGATGAGACGTCCTGGGCAGGATGTGAGCATTATCTCCCTGGCCACCAAGAACTGTATTTTTGTCTAGCCACATCTCAGCTTCCCAACCATTAGTTTGTATACTCTGTCCTGTGCCTCTTCTAATTCCTGGTTCTTGAGTATGTTTTGAATGTTCTGGGCTGCATATTGTCCCTCATTACTATAAACCACAAAACAACAATGTTGCGGACATCTGCCTTTGCAGAATGTTTTACTCATCAACTGTTCTTCTGGAGAGCAGGAACCATCTTGATTGTATACTGTGTAGGTCTTCCATCCCTCAGTCCTTTCCCTCTGGCCCTGTTTGTTGTAATTTAATTCCATATCATTTGCTAATATGTGTGGGCTTTAAAAGAGGCATCTGCTAGGATATTAATGTTATACAGTTGCAGCAGTGTTGTGGCTTTATTCACAACTCTTTGTGGGCTCTGCATTCTCACATAGCTCCAACCCATGAATGGAAATGTTGGGTCCTGGTAACCAGGTTGTTTGCCCACATTATTTTGGAACAATTGACCAGTATACATTCCAAAATATTCTCCCTGTTCTAAACACACGCCATCACATTCTGGGGAATGAGGAAATCAGTGATAAATATATATACAGTATATGAAATCTTTCATGTACTGTTCTACTTGATTTGCTATTAGGGACCAGATTCTCATAATTCAACAATTTAAAAAGTTAATACAGTAAAACGTAGGTTTAAGAGCATACTTCGTTCTGGAAATATGCTTGTAATTTAAAGCACTTGCATAACAAAGCCAATTTCCCCATAAGAAATCATGGAACTCAGAGGATTCGTTCTACAGCCCAAAAATATTCATATAAAAATATTACAATAATGAAATATAAAATAATAAAGAAAATACAAAATATAAAGAAAAATAAAACGTATTAATAAACTCTTGTCATATATTGTATTTAGTGTAACTGGCAATAAGGCAGCAGAGGAAAGGGCCTATATCTGCAAACAACCTGACCTAGAATGAAGCAAAGTGTTCCTAAGCTTACTCTTGTATGAAAAAGCCAAGGATTGTCCATAGGTGTTTTGAAGTGACAAAAAAAATACAATAGTGCCAGTCGTGGGCACCTTCCGGCATTCCGAAAAAAAACCCCACTGATTTCTGCCAAGATCACCCACAATCCCACAGGGAGAAAGAGACAGAACCAGCATTGGCTCAGTTCTCCCCATGTGACATATGGCATCATGTAGAGCCCGTCTTGCAAGACATTGCTGGCTTATCAAGTTAAAATGTATAAGAAATGTTTGCTTGTCTTGTGGAAAACTCGCAGAACAAGGTACTCATAATCCGAGGCTTTGCTGTATATATTAATCCCTACGGTTCTATGCCTTGTGGTGATGCTCCGGTCTAAACAAGTGTATTCACTCCTCCTGAAGGACCACTGCCCTTTTCTGAACCAACCACGATTTGTACCATTGCCCCCATCATGGCAGCAGCTCCATCCATGTCGTTATGCAGCTCTATAAATAAAAAAGTCACTTCATGTTGCAGGATTGCTGTGAGCTAGAAAAGGAAGGGAATGGTTTCCTATCCGGAAAAATGTAATCTCTACCTAACTGGGGACGTCACAATTTTCAGCCTATCAGGCTCATTCAGGGATCTTGAAGGTGCCAGGCAGGAAATCTCCCTTCCCGCCCATTCCAATTGGCAAGAACTTTGGCCAAGGGGTGACAGAGGCTCTTTTTTTTAAATGTCACATACTGTCAGGCTGAAATGTGTCTGCTTTTTTCACTCTATTAAGTTACTCAGAAACGACTGCATGTGTGCGTGTTTTCTAATGGAGTTGGGCACAGGGAAGGAACACTGTGAGCTGATCCTGCCTTACATCAATATTTTTAATATATTGTAATGTTTGGTGATTTTTTTTAAAATAAACTTATAGCCTAACTCTTCCTTAGATAAAACATAGCCTACTGTGCTTTATTTGCTCTGTGCATGCCTCAGAGACTTCCAGTTAAAAACGGGGTAGGCTAGACTTTAGCACTTGGGTTTTGAGTCTCTCACTTCCACAGAGGATAACAGATGCTCCACAACAGGCATCCAGTATTACGTTGAGTGAAAGTGTAGAGGTCTACCTTTGAGCAAGTAAGGCCGGTATGGAGGAAAGCCTTAGGCAGACCAGGTGGTGTGTCCGCCTACCGATCAAGACCTCTAGGTGTCAAAGGGATGGCAAGGAGCAATTTTCGAAATCTAATCCAGAAGCTGATGTTTGTTTGTTTGTTTATTTAAAAACAGTCTCTCTCCTCAGCATACACAATTAAGATTAGCAATGCAGCTAGCTGTCGAAACAAGAGCACAATTCCCATATCCTTGTATGGGTGGTACTTTATCTCACTCCATGTGGTAAGTAAATGCAATTTATTCCTCAGTAGGTGGCTCTGAACGGTTTGGCAGCCAAAGAGCCCCTTCCTTCCCTGTCATCTTGAGAAACATTCCTCATCATATATGAAAAACAGGTCGGAGCTCCAGGGAGGGGTATGATTAAATTCACATTCCTTCAGCTTCTTTAGTTTGCAGTTATAACCAGGAAAAACAACTGAAGCACTGATCTCATTCACCAACTCTGCTAATTTCTGTTCATTTTTAAAATTGTAATTTTTACCATTTTTATTGTCAATTTTTACGCCTCTTGCCTAATATCTCTTCTCATTGATGTACACATTTTAAACTTGTTTTTATGTGAACCACCCAGGGTTCCCTCAGGGAAATGGGAGTGGTATAAAAATGTAAAAATAAATATAAATAAATAAAAATGCCAAATGTTTACTTGGGCACAAGCAGCTCCCTGCAACTTTGTGCCTGCCCAGGTGTAGAGCCACCAGAACGATGCTGCTAGTATACCAGCACACTACTTTGAATCCTCTTTGGATAGAGCACCGCGAGTGCTTCCAGCAATGCACCTCAATGTGCACATGCTGTGGCACGTACCGACTAGTGTCAGTTGAGGGGATGGGATTACACTCAAGTCTAATTTAGGAGAATGGGCTACTGCACACCCTACTGACAGTGTTAAGCTTTCACACAATTCTAGAAGCTCCCCAAGGTTCTGAGGCCCTGGTACAACTGTGCCTGAACAAAGCTGCCTCGTGCAGTCCTAACATGCCTAGAGAGGGAAATGACAATGAGAGTGCCCTGCTTTCCCGTATGTCACACACTCTGTGTACATCATTTTCTTTGGCTACATGGATTCTGCTTTCTGCTTTCTTCTTGCTGTAAAAGACGTTCTGGAAGGTAAGTAAGGCAGCTCTGGAGCCTGTATCTTGGGCATAAGACGCCTCGGTGGCTTTCAAAATGTTTGGCTGCTTGAATTATCCACAACACACTTTGCCCTGGGATATGGAACCTAAAGCCCCCTCAAATGTTTTAAATACAGCTTCATAAACCCCACTGAGTGTGGCCCACGCTCAGGGATTATTATGTTGTACACACCAGGTTGCAACCTCTGTCCTGTAGAGATGATGGCGCCCACGTTCCCAGAACTCCCATCCATAAGACAGCAACAAGAACAACAGCATCTTTCATGTTTCCATTTTTTTTTAAAGAATAAAAATAGAACAGTCAGTGCGGCCCTAGTTTGCAACCTTGGGCTAACTAAGAACACAAAAGCCAAGGAACCGCGAGGGCTCAGCTCCAAGCAGGAATAAGTTGGACAACACAGGGACAGCGTCTGCATCGGCACCCCTCCCCTAAGCGGGGGTGCTTCTGTAAGTGCTTATGCCTGTTGTGGAAGAACTCAAAAGAACAGCAAGGAGGCAGTGGATGTTTTTCCCCCCCTTTGGGTCTCGTAATCAGGACACCCTCTCTCAACTAAGCGGAGATGGAAGGTGACGGGGTCCTTCTTGGCACTATGCCAGTTCATACATAATCTATATCCTTTCCCGGTGTCTTGCAGCATAAGTAAAGTGCTGGTTCCTCTCCCCTCCCCTCCCCTCCTCTCCCCTCCCCTCCCTCTTCCATTTGCATCTAAGGGCTGCTGCAAACAGCAACGAGCTGGAGAGGAAAGGTCAGTTGGAAGGACTGAAGCACATCTCCTATTGCTCCGATACCCCTGGCTGGCAAACAAACAATTTGTTCCAGTTCCAGACCTGAAAGCGTTAGGACCGCAAAATGGCTCATCCCATCCCAACACATTACACGGCAGCCCCTGGGCCTTGTCACGGGCCGGTCCTTTCCTGCCATCTTCATTTTGCATTTCTGGTTCAGGCCAGAAGATAAAAAGTCCACCAAGTCATCTTCTGATGTTTCAGGAAAAGCTAAAAGGGTGCACTGGGGTCTTGAAGATTTGCTACTGTGGTTGCCGGACAGTAACAGGTTAAATTATGAGATCTGGGAGCCTCCCTTGCCTCTCCTCTCACATAACAGCTCCCAAGGCTGGAGCATAATCTGGTCCCAGAGAGAAGGCAAAACACCCCCTCAGGGGGTGGAAGTTGCTAGAGGGGCTGGAGGCTCCTGGGGGGTCTCTCGACGATGCCGCAGGCTCTTTTCCTCATCCTGCAAGACAAAAGACAACGTTGCCGTGTGCCAGACACCACCTTTAGTACAGAATTATGACATCTAGAGAGTAAATTGGTTAATCTCTGTATATGCAAGTCAGAGCACAGCCAGGTTTAGAAGACCCACTGGACCAAGCGTTTCAGAAGGGTGGGGGCAAAGTATCCTGCAGGCCAGCTACACCCCCATCCTCTAGTTCAGACAATTTCTCCCATTTTTAATTCACTCAGAAGGAAATCTCATGTCCTCTAGGGCAGCGTTTTTCAACCACTGTTCCGCGGCACACTAGTGTGCCGCGAGATGTTGCCTGGTGTGCCGTGGAAAAAATTGAAAAATTCTAAAGAAATTCAACCCAGGGCCAGCGGGCGGCCCACAGCTGGGAGGCGCTATAAATAGCATCCAAGGGCCAGCTTGGCTCCTCCCCCCAAGGCCCGCGGCGCTGGCGTCACTTCCTCCCTGGCCGGACCTGGCCCCGCTCATTCTCTTAGTGTTTGCCCTGTGCCTGCCGCCGCCGAGAAGAAGCTCCCCCCTCCTTTTTTTACCCTGGACCACCACCACCCCTTTCCTGGACCACCACCACCCCTTTCCAACACAAGCCGGCCCGGGACCCCCAGCCCAGAACAAACCACCAGGTGAGGGGAAGGGGAGGAGGGGTGCCCGGCTGTCTGATGTCCAGGGCTGCAGGAGGAATGGATGGAGGAGGCCTCCGCCAGGCCTGGGCTGAGGAGGCAGGCGGGCGGGGGGGGCTAATGGCACGGCTGGACGGCTGCCTTTGGATCCGGGAGGGGAAGAGCCGTCTCTGAGGGGCCCCCTGGGTTCCTTGAAGTCTTGCCCCTTTCTTTCTGTCTTGGGTCCCTCTTCTCTCTCTCTCATCTTTTCTTTCTTTCCCCCACCTCTCTCTTTCCATTCGTACCCTTTCCCTCTTCAGAAACGTGCTCATTTCTAGCCTGCATATGTGTATGTCTAGCAGCCTGCCTACTGTAATTAAAACTGTAAACCTTCAGAGACTCCTTGAAGTGGTATGGGGCGGTATACAAGAGAACACTTTCTGCCTTCTTTCCTTCCTGCCTTCCTTCATCCTCCTCCCCTCCTGTCGCTGGACTTGCTGAAGGCATCTGCCTTGGCCACAGTGTGGAGAGCAAGATGGGCTTTTGGGTCTTATTTGTGTTCCTGGAGAGTCAGTGCCCCTTCTCAGGTCTCCACTGGACACAGAAGTCCATGCAGGGCAAAATGTCTTTAAAAAACAACACAGGTAAGTGGGAACTGGGTGCTAGAGAGCGGGCTGCCTCAATCTGTGGCCCCTCTGTCCTGCTTCTCCCTACACCAGCAATGGCGAACCTTTTAGAGACTGATATAGGCACAGAGTTAAATTCTTTAACATTTTCTAATGGTGGTGTGCCTCGTGATTTTTTTCATGAAACAAGTGTGCCTTTGCCCAAAAAAGGTTGAAAAACACTGCTCTAGGGAGTCCAATCAAAGAAAAATACAACTTATAGTCTATTGCCAGGAAGAGCCTTTTTCTAAGAGTCTGCAGGCCCAGACTATAGGATCCATCTGAACCCTCAATGGGCTTCCATACACGCCGGCAGAACAACTAAAGCACAGTGAAATGAGAAGAAGCATGGGTGCAGCGCCAGAAGCTTTATCTCTCCTTGCCATCAAATCCAAGGACGCCATTTCAGTTCCAGATCAGTGTCTGATGTCCGTCAAGGAATGGATGAAGGTAAACAGAGAACTTACTGTTTCAAATACACCGTTCTGCTCTGTTGAGGCAAAATGCAAGTCCTGGCCTTCTTCTTCCCTCACAACATCCATCCCTTCTTCTTCATACTCAGTCAGGTAGTCTGACTCCTCTCCTGATTTATAAGCAAATGGAAGCTTTATCAACCTCAAATAATATTCAAATCTTCAGAAAAACAGACTCCACCGCTCTGGACCATCACCCACAGATGATTCTCTAACGCAAGTTTTTTATCCAGTTCTAGATGTGACCCCACCACATCTAGTGGAAGGGTGGACAGATGGTTGCAAGAGAAAGGGAATAAACAAGAGAGAGAGAGAGATAACAAAAGTAACAACAGTGCACCCAGATTTATGCATCAGCCACGTTGAAATCTGCTCCTTCTGAAACATATCAAGTAGGGATGGGCACCAAATGAAAAACGAAACACGGTTTTGTCATTTCATTAGCTAATGAAAAAAACAAATTGAAACGGGGAAGCAGCATTTCGTTAGTAACAAAACAATGTTGTTTTTATTTAAAACAAATGAACCAATTCGTTTCACTGTAAAATGGCTCCCCTGGGTCCTAGAGCACCAATTTTTTTGTGAACCTTCCTTGGACTGGAGGCACTGCTTTACTGTTCTTTTTCGGAGGGTTTTATTAGGGATTTTGGACAGGCTTTCTTTATTATATTATCTATGTATCTTTTCCCCTTTCTATCCCCTTAAAACTACATTTCTGCCCACCCACCCACATTGTTATTCCCACCACCAACCAGCAAAGCAAAGCAAAGCAAAGCAAAAAAGCAAAGCAAAGCAAAGTGTTCTGCTTATATACTGCCCCATACCACTTCCAAGCAGTCTCTGGGTGGTTTACAGTTTTAATTACAGTATGCAGGCTACACATTGCCCCCACCCCCAGCAAGCTGGGTACCCATTTTATCGAGGCAACAAAATAGAACCGGAGTTCTCCTATTTCATTATTCCTAGCTAGAGTATTCCGGCAAACTCCTGCCTTCCTCCCAGGCCTGCTAGCCTGCCTGCATGTTATGGGTCTGAAAGACCCCTTTATTTCTAAGACCTGCCTTGGTCTTCTTGATGATGCCAAGGACAGCCACACTCTCTCTTCATACCTGAGGATCTAAAATGGTCCATAATGTTTGTAAGAGCTGCCGTGGACATAGAGGTCCATTTTATACCTTGGACATTCAAGGGAGTTCCACTCAACACTTTCTTCAAACCTGAGAGTCATATGGCCCAAACCCAATGTTTAATTCTTGCCTGCCTGCCTGCCTGGTGGATTGCAATTCTGAACCAGCCCAATGTGCCTTGGTGACTGGTGAGCTTAAAAGGAAGAGCTTGAGGAAGCTCAACTGTGATTTCCATGCTGCTAGATGGCTGAGATCAGTATTTTCAAACACTTTAAATTACAAATGTTTTTTCCCTATGGGCTCCCCTTTGAATTTGAATAACTTGGCTCCCTGAACCCCAACCCTCTCCAAATTTGGAGGGCTTAAAGGGGAGAGTCCAAGGAAGTTACCCACCAAATTTGGTGCCTCTAGGACCCAGGGGACCCATTTTATCGAGTAACAAATTGGTTCATTACTGTTTTGTTCTGTTTTTTTGCCCATCCTTCATATCAAGTCCAGACAAATTTTCTTTAAAAAGGGAAAGGGATACAACCAACTTTTGCTTCTAACAAAATGAAACAAAACTCGTTTCTTGGGGGTGGGGGCACTTTTTTTATGTTTTTTTTTTGTATCCTTTATATCAAGTCCATTAACTTGAAAAATTTATAAAAATAAAAAAATATATAAATCAAGCCTAATCTAGTGTGAATAATATGTGGCCCTCTCAATGTTAATACATTACTATTCCCATTATCTTTCACTACTGGCCATGATGGCAGAGGCCGGTGGGAACCGGAGTCCAACAATACCTGCACAGGTCCCCAACTCTATGCTAAGCACTGATACTCACCATCAGCATAGCTGTCTGACAAGTAGCTCTTGGCTGGCTCAATGCGAGAGACAATCTCTGCCAGGTCTGTGAATCCTGCACTGGGACACATCAGCACCTTGGGAATGAAAAGAAGGGGCAGGTCTGCTAAGGCTCTCTTCCAACAAGACAGACAGACTTTTGAAGGGGCAGGCTGGATATGGCCAAAAATGAGAAGCAGCAGAATCAAGGCTCTTCACATTCTCCAACCCCAAATACTTGAAGGGGGTCTTCAAATAACCAGTACTTGATTCTTTATATGAGCTACTTGGGTTCTTTTAAAAGTCTGCATCCAAGGATCAGGATAGATTATAAGCTATCCTGCCTATATTTCATGCATTACACAGCGGTGTCTTATCATAGAATCATAGGACAGTGAAGTTGGAAGGGGCCTAACAAGGCCACTGTGCCCAACCCCCTGCTCCATGTAGGAGTACAATTCAAAGGAGATCTGCCAGGTGGTTCTCCAAATTTCTCTTGGATGTCTCAAGTGTTGGAGCCCTCATCACCTCTTGAGGTAATGGGTTCCATTGCCATACTTTTCTAACAATTAGGAAGCATTTCCTGATGATATTCAGCCGAAAGCTGGGTTCTCTTAAATTGAGCCCCTTGTTGTGGGACCTGCACTCTGGGATAATGGAGAACAGATCCTGTCCCTCCTCTGTACGACAGCCCTTCAAATATATGGAAAGTGCTATCATATAGCCCAGTGATGGTGAACCTTTTAGGGAGCGAGTGCCCAAACTGTGATTCAAAACCTAATAATTTTTCACAAAGTGCCAATACAGCAATTTAACCTGAATTCAGGTGGCTGTGAAGGGGTTATGTCAGGTGCCCCCAGAAAGGACTCCGAGTGCCACCTTTGGCACACGTGCCATAGGTTCCAGGATTTTTCCTGGGATTAATGTCAGGCTGACTCTTTTTGGCTGTTTTTGAAGATAGAAACGACATTATGCATTAAGATGGGGAAGAGATGTGTAAACATGATTTCCATTATCCACCCATTAACTTGGTACCACAGACTCCACAGTCATGGAGCACATGAAAATGAGGAGCTTTGTCAAAGCCCTCACCTACTGAGCTTAATTCTGTGTACAAAAGCCCTCCAGGATTTAAGATAGTTTATTCCAGTGGTGTCCAAACTTTGGCCCTCCACATGTTTTGGATCACAACTCCCACAGTCCTTTGTCACTGGCAATCTAGGCTTGGAATTCTGGGAGTTGTGGTCCAAAACATCTGGAGGGCCAAAGTCTGGACACCCCGGGTTTATTTTCCTTCCACTATCTAGCAATGCCAGAAAGTGAACCTGGGCCCTATTAGAAGCTGCAAAACATCAGCTCTACTAGTCACCACACTTTGGACAGAAGGCAGCAAACTACCAGTAGGTGCTCCTGTGTCATCTTCATTCCACATGCCCTCTGGCTGGGACACCTGGCTGGGGCCAACACATTCACATACAATGAACTGATTGCCCTTTTGGGACATCTGGGGCTTAAATACATCATTTTATATGTATTCCTTCCAGTTAGCTGCAGAAACAGCCAACTGGAAGAGCCTCCTGGTAGAGTTGATTCTTCCCCTTCTGTTTCCCTCTCCATACTTACATCCATGCGTTTGCTCTCATAGAAATCTGCTGAATGCCGGTCCTTAACCATTTTTTCAATGATGTCACCTCGGCTCCAACCACCAAACACCACTTTTCCATGTTGGTACCCAACATCCTATTGGAGAGGTGGAAAGACAAGGTGATCCAGAGGACCCCAGGACTACAATTAAACAAATCAAGTTCCTCTAAGATGACCAGAGGTAAGAGGTCCCACCAGGATTTAATCTCTTATACAATGCGACAAAAATTTTAAGACCTATTTTTTTGCACAAAACCCAAGGAATGTCAAATGAACCCCCCACTAATGTAGAACTAGCAGTGTGACTCAGGGTGGGGCTTGTTTCAGGTTTTCCTACAGATGATGCTGCCGCAATGATCCACACCTGTATGTCCAGGGGCATTCCAGAAATTTGTGAAGGGTTAAAGGTCTGAATCAGTCAAGGATGTGATGTAGGAGTCTGGCCAGGCAGGCGGTAGGACATGTTATTTCTGACCTGGCTGGGCCACCTGGGGGTTAACCCAGCATTTGTTTATGTGTCATGTGTTAGCTCTAGAATCTGCAAAGAAAGGCCAAGTGAATGGGCTCTTGAACAATTGCCACCACACATTGGACAAACTCTACTGAGACACACTAGTAACCAAGAGAAAGAAACTTTTAGAGAATATGTTGTTTTCACACAGGCATGAGCACCAACATCTCAGAGCATACTATTGGCCAGTGATGGCGAACCTTTTAGACACCGAGTGCCCAAACTGCAATTCAAAACCCACTAATTTTTTTGCAAAGTGCCAATACAGTAATTTAGCCTGTATACAGGTGGCTGTGAAGGGGTGATGTCGGGTGCCCACAGAAAGGGCTCCAAGTGCCACCTTTGGCACCTGTGCCATAGATTCGCCATCACTGCAATAGGCATTTCTATGCTCTGCAGTGTTCTCATTCTGGTGGCTAAGCAGTCCCCAGTCTTTGTAAATGTTTAACCTCACCAACCGGTGGTGCCATGTTTAGATGTAACACTGAGAATAATTCCTTAATTATGAGAGCAGTTCAACCTAGAATATGTGGCTGGAGGGGAAGGGGTGAGACAGAAGCTTTCAAAAGAAGGCTGTCCAGAGCCATGTCCAAAACAGCTGAGACCACCTATCTTGGACAACGATATGTAGATCATAAAGTTTGCTCCTCCCAGTTCTATGGATCAGCAGAATTAGGTTCCTCCTCTGCCAGGTACAGCCTGTTCAGCCCAATATCTCTACAATGAACAAACCCTATTGCATCCTCAGGACTCACATAGATCTCATCGAACTTGCCAAAGTCCATGGTTTTGAAGCGATCGATGGGAGGACGAATGTATTCACAGTATGAACTGTTCTTCACCACCTCTAGCTGTCGTACGCACGAGACATAGGCCAGGCGGGACTGGATCTCTGCCATATCAGGCACCTTGAATGGAAGAGCAAAGCCACTCAGTGGTCACAGATACATAAGTGTATGTGTGTCTAAGTCCTTTTCCATGCCCCATGTTTAGAGTAATGGAAGGTACACCAAAACCAAGAAACCATCTGCCATTCCCAACATCAGGGTGGGAAGAACACATCTAGAGCTTCAGAAGAAAGAACATTAGTCTCCTTCTCCTCCCAGTGCGCACGTACTGGCAGGCAATGACCCAACACTCTCAGTTCCAAAAAGCTGCTGTTGTCTGAAGTCAGGAAAAATACAACAGCATGGCAAACAGTGGGGAGGAAGGCAGGATGTGTGACTTCATGAAGATGCACTCAACTTCGTGGCCTCCATGAATCACACATAGCAAGCTCATAAACTGGTTCTCAGGGTGTCAATCCAAATAAGCTGACAGAGCAACTCTGCCACAAGTGGAAGAGGTTTTGTCCCAGACATCCATTCTGTAGTAATGGGGGATGAGACTCTTCTCTTAGTTTTTCAGCTTTAGTAGACTTGGGATTTTAAGGGTGGCTTTTTCTTGGGGGAGGGGGTAGGCTTTGAAACAGACTTCAAAGAAGCTTTTTTTAAATTCTTGGCCAAAATGTCAGGAATGGGAAAGAAAGTCCTACTGAATAAACAAAAAAAATATTTTTTTCTTTTCAGATCCCCCCTCCCCCCAAGTGACCAATGGCAAGTTCTAAGAATGTTCCTAGCTTCCACAGCAGCGGCTAAAAGGAACTGAGTGAATTGGGTTTTTACTAATGGTCTTTTTTTAAAAAAAGCTCTAGAATGTTCTGATATTTTGTGCATGCACAATCCGAAATCCATTTGTGTGATTCCCAGAAGTCACAAACAACCTATGTGCCTTCCAAGTGGCAAAGTATTCCCTGTTAACTGGGGATTCTGGGAATTGCAGTCCATACTGACCAGAAGGCATCAGGTTGCCTCCCCCTCCTAGTAAGAAGGATATGGCTCAATTTACAATGACTGAGAAGTTGAGCAGTTTCTGCTTGACAATAGTTTCATAACTCCATTATGTGTGGGGGCAGCACAGGCCAGAGACTTGATTACCAGCAGCAACATACAACAGGGGCATCTTATGGGCTGAAATGCATTGTTAGAGACTGCCCCAGCAAGGGTTGAGGGTTGGGAATTGGGGCAGGCAGTTGCCCAAAACGTTTAGGTGCAGTGAAACTTGGGCGAAGGACAATGGGAGCAGGAACACACTGGGCAAATCTATTTCTACTCCTTTTCACAGCCATAATTTGGTTCTCTCACTGTGTTAGTGATTAAGCATAACTTGTCAAGATTTAAACTTACCCTGGAGGGCTGCAGTAACTGTCACTCTCATTTTGTTGCACTGCTCAGAATCCCACTAGAATTCCCATCTTAGTTCTGCATCAGGCAACAAAGCCTCGCTCTTCTTGTAGTTTTTCAAAATGTACAGTTTGTTAGCATTCTTGCTAATTTGCACACAAATGTGTTCCTTTTATCTACAGACTCAAATATGCTTATGCACCTTTTCTAAACATACAATTTAGTTGTGTGCTCTTCTTCTTCACCAAAGACCATTACAAGACTCAGAAATATATGCCTTTGTCTTGTTCTCGGATTGGGAGGTACAAATTCAACATGTCTGTGGGAGAATGAAACCCAACCGATTTCTTTTCTACCAATAGTCATGGGTTTGATCAGCTAGATTCTAGAACAGTTCCTTTGCCTGCAACTTTATTCTGCATTGTAGTCCGAACAGACTGATAACCTGGAGAGAGAATCACATTTTCCAGGGACAAAATACTCTTGGAGAAAATAGGATAGAAATATTTCCTTGCAGGAGACAGGAAAGCACTGATTAACAGAACACACCCATTGTATGCACACAGAATACTTGGGTCATTCTGCTGAGACTATTGGTGCATGCTGGGAATTTGTGAATGGGAGACTGACCTTGACCTTCTCAGCCCAAGGGTTGAGGCGTTTCCATAGCAACCACCAGCCTGACAAGCTGTCCCCATAGTTGCAGAGATCTGTTTCATCTTGGCTACCCACGTCAATGGCAATGACTGTCTTGGTACCCATGTTGCGAGCAATGTCAGCTACAATGGAGGAGAAAGATATGCTTCAGGAGGAAAGGCTGGGAACAAAATGGATGTTCTGGAGTGGCAGCCCTAGAACTCAGCCAAGAATAAGTCAACAGAATCAAACAGATGGCATGGCAACAGACGGAGACACCACTAATGGCAGTTGTTGGAGGATATTTTTTTCTCCAATACTTATCCCTTTCACCTGAGCCGTCACTGGATCTGCATCCATGTTGTGCACACAAAGGGCATCCTTTTGCTTTTAAGAGCAATGCTAATAGGGCCACCTACACCATATTGCTCTGTATTACATGGCAATTAAAAACACAAAACATGTCCAGTAAACAGATGGCTGAGACAGCAAGTAGATCTCCTTCCCTCCACTGTTCTTTCCTGCTGATGATGATGATTAAAAAAAAATCAGACATTTAACATTCAGACAGGGACCTCAAGCAAGTCAAGCCCATTCTGTACATTTAACAGTTTACCATCTTCTTTTAGCAATTTCTGCTTCAAAGAGTACATGGTCCCTACTTTTCATCTGAGGTACTGTAATGTACACTACTGTTAGGTATGGACTGTAACTTGCATCCACTGCACTTGGAACACATTCATTTCCATGCATGTGCTGTGTCACCATCTAGTGCAGAACTGTACAGAATACAGTGGTCCCCCGCCATTTTGCGGTTCATATACTGTGGTCCCGGTATATTGCGGGACCGCAGTCTATGAAAGGCAAGGGCCCTTGGGGTAAGCTGCTTGGGCCTGTTTGAGGCCTACTGCACTTAACCCAGGCCTGACAGGCTGTCCCAAAAGGGCCTCTAATGGGCTTCCCAAGCCTGTCAAAGACCCAAGAAGTGGTTTCTGACAAACCAGAAGTGACTTCTGGATTGCAAGAAACCACTTCTGGGGCCTCTGACGGGCCCAGGACGCCCACTGGAGGCCCATTCAGGGCAGTGCCAGGCCTCAGGTAAGTGTAGGAGGCCCCAGAGAAGCCCCCTAGTCCTGACCTGACTCAGCATCCCCATATCGCGGATTTTCAATTATTGCGGGTCTGGTTGGGTCCCTAACCCCCGCGATAGATGGGGGATTACTGTACCCTGATTTGCAGATTAAACAATGTGTGTTTCAATTATTATATTGATGAGAACATTTTAGATTTACTGGGTGTGTGTGTCTACTGGGAGAGAGAGAGGGCCTTTTCACACGACCCCTAAGATCCGCTGGCCCCTTAAATTCGGACCAAAGATCTTAGGGGTTCCTTGCTCTTCCTTCCTCCCCACCAGAGAAAGAGAGGAAAAAATGCAGCTCACCTGGAGGAGCTTCCCGGAGCTTTCTCTTCTTTCTCTTCTTTTTTTTTTCCTCCCACCTCTTCTCTTAAAGGGGCGGGAGGCAAAAAAAAAAAAACACAAGCAGAAGCCAGGAGAGCCCCGCACTGACCAGATTAAATCCGGACCTGGGGATTTTCACCCACCTCAAGCAGGTACAAGAAAGTGCAGCTGGGTCGCGCTTAGGTGGGCGGGGTCACACTTAATTTCCTGCAACCTCCGGAGCTGGTGAGGAAACACTTTTAAGCTCCGGAGTTTGCAGCCATTTGCTGCGGAGTTTAGGGGTCGTGTATAAAGGCCCAGAGAGAGAGAGAGAGAGAGAGACAGACAGACAGACAGACAGACAGACAGACAGACAGACAGACAGACATGGAATAATAAGCACCCTTTGGTTGCAAAACCAAGACAGCTGTGATAGGAACAGCCTCTTAGGTCCACATTCAGACGCTGTAGTTTAGGTATCACTTGTGAGGAAGGCTGCTGAGAAGTCAGTAAGAAAATGCTCACAGAAATGGAAACAGAAGAATTAAAAGGCCAGATCACAGGAAGAAAGGAAGGAACTGAGCAGAAAGGCGAAAATGAGCTTCGCCGCATAGAAAAGGGTGTCAGTCTATATTTAACAAAGTCAGATTTAAGTTAGAAAAGGAGCCATTTAGCAAGAGAACAAACGTGTAAAAAAAACCACAGATGACTAGCAATTTCTGTCAGCTGTGTATGCGCTTCCTGAAGATGTCTTGGTTCAGACAAAATCCTGAGGTTGTTGTTGTTTTACATACCTGGTTCTCACAGTGGAGACACCAGGTAAACTTGAACCAGCTTCTCTTGAGAGGAAATCTGGTAACTAAAGTTGATGGACTACTCAGGAGAAAACTAAATGCCACACAGGAAGAGGCCAGGATCTTATTTACGGCAGTATCATTTTCTTTTCTCAAATGAGTTAATTAATTCATTTATTTTTATTTATTTTTATATTTATATACTGCCCAATTTTCCCAAGGGAACTCAGGGCGGTGAACAATATAACTCAATTCAAAATTAACTCTCAGGTTGATCTGCACTGGCCTTGTGGCATAAAGGAATGAGGTTTTAAATCCCACATCCTGCTCCCCACCCAGTTCAACACTTGACCTCTCACTACCTGGACAAACCAGATAAATGTCACTTTTTTTTAAGACCACACCTTCAAAAACACCACAGATACCAAGGCCAAAGCTGAAACTGGCTGGTGCAACTGAGGTTGTAATCCAAACCCCAAAACGTGTCCCGTTCCGGTCCTTGCACTTAGCCTCAGAAAGGGAAATACATGGGATTCCTGTTTTTGCCTTTTTAGGCACTAGGAACTCTCCAAAGTGGATGACAGAATTGGTATAAGGGAAGTTAATCCTGTCTCGCATACTGTTCTCGAATTATAGGGAGAAAAGTTTTCAACCCAATTATGGCCCTGTAATCCTAGCTCCTATTCAGATCAGCTCTCCTCTTTCCTTATCATCTTCCAATGGGTATTTGTGATTTTTTTAAAAAAAAAATCCAAAAGAAATGAGGTGATTGCTGGCAACTGTGTGAAGCAGCAGAACCCAGGGACACTTAAAATGAAAACAGTATTTCCTGATCCGCACTTGATGAACATTTCATGAAGCCTTCATCCGGCAATCATAACCCATCACCTCAAGAGGTGGTGAGCATTAAGAGAATTTCAAGAGAAATTTGGACAACCACCTGCCAGATATCTTTTGATTTGTGGAGGGTGTTGTACATGATGGCCTTCTAGGCCCCTTCCGACTTCACAATTCTAAGATTTTATGAATCAGGTCAAAGGCAGTAGATTGCTAGGCTTCCATGCCTGATAAAAGCTAGAACCAGAGTGAATGTGCAGGCCAAATTCTGAGGATCAAGCCACACAACAATTTTACTAACGAGTCATGCCTCGCTCAGGGCTTCATTATGCTAACATTGCAGCAAAGGATCAAATCTGATATGGCATCGTTTTCCCAGAGAATACTGAAGTGGAACTGGAAGGGAGAAGATCTTGGGAGAATGATGACTGTGCTTACTGGCTGCAGAATAAAACCATTAACTGTATCTTGAGATAAAATATAAACATAAAAGCAAGTAAATTTAAGTCAACATTCTAGATGACATTCATTTCTCAGAATTTCAAAGTCCCCCTTGCACATTTTTGTCCACCCCCCCACCCCCACCCGTGGCAGCTCTAGGTAGAAAAGAGACATGATATAGAGTTCTCTGCTGCACAAGCAAGGCTTCTCAATGGGCATGAAAGGCAGCCATGCCACCTCAGTGAAATCTGATTCTAATCATCCTGCTCCTCCACTTCCTGTCTTATAAAAACGTTCTTTAGATCATTTACTCATTTACAGTATTCCTTTATTAACTGGCATGTGCTTTATAAATAACCTTTTAAAAAAGGGAAAGTGCAGTTAGGATTTGTGTGTTACTGAAAACTGGGCACTGGCTTCCCAAAGGTAGGCAGGAACCGTGGAAACAACAAAATAAACAAATAAATCTGAATTACTGTATGCAAGTCATGAATCTGATCCAGCAGGGGTTTTCTTACATTCCTGCAAATCATGGGGCCAGTCAGCAGCATAGGAAATGGCTTCTAAGATGGGTTGTTATAGAGCAGTGGTTCTCAACCTGTGGATCCCCAAATGTTCCTGGACTGCAACTCCCAGAAGTCTTCACCACTAGCTGAGCTGGCCAGGATTTCTGGGAAATGCAGTCCAGGAACATCAGGGGACCCACAGGTTGAGAAACACTTCTGTAGAGCTTCATTGTGTGGATTGACTGCTGTTGAAGTCATCTGCAGAAGAGCTCTATCTGTGCTAAAAACACAAGATCTATTAGCAGCTTCTCTTGATCAATATTTACTGTATCGACATCTGTGCCATTTATTGTGTTAGACAGCAATGTGTGAATGGCGCTACTTGCTAGCTGGTATGCAGCTGAACATTATAATAACCTGGTGATTTCTCTTCCTACTAATAGGTGATACCTTCTCCCATAGCCTTTAATCTTTTTCCACTACTGTTTTTGCAATTTTTAAATCCCACTGTGAATTTGGCCTTTTGAGTGACTATTAAAGGCACAAGGAACTAAGCTGAGAAAGGAGTGACAGCTTTTACCATCCTTTCCTGCTCTTTTGTCTCCTACACCTGCAGTACTATCAAAAACCACAAGAATTCTGCAATAGGAGCGATGCGTACAAAACTCTTTGGTTGACAACAGTGTCCGTAGGTGACAGCCTTGGAACAGGAGAGCTGAAGGACCCTCTGTCCTAGACAAACATACTGTTCTCATCGCTGCCTCCGAGGCCAGACCTTGTAGGCAGACACAGCCTGTACAGTGGGACTGCAGGGTGTTTCTGCAAACCTGCTGCTAGCCTTTTCTAGATTTGGAAGGGCTTGGAACAGGCTTTCTCTGGATGAGATGAGACCATCACCATTTAATGCCCTCCCTTGGTTAAAAGCGGCAGAATGAGACACTGCAGTCTAATTGGGGCCCTCCCGGCAACCGATTCTGATCAGGAATCTTCGTCTTGTGTGAGTGGCAGGCAGCGAATCCCCGACAAACAGGGGAAACTCCAACAGGAGCCTGCTCCAAACTTGAGATGTTAAAACAAAACAATCGCCGTAAAGATAAACCAAATCTCAACGTTCTCACTGCTTGATTTTCTGAGGAAAAGGGGATTGTGCTCGTCTTCTCAGATGTTCTCAATGTTCCCCCATATATTGAATGTTCACATTGGAAGATAAAGTTGTAGGATGGAAACAACAGAAACGATCACAAGGCCAGGCAGCGTAGGCTAGAGGCCTCCTCCTCCTCCTCCTCCTCCTCTAAGCTGCAGGGGGCGGCCCTGTTTGCTGCCTGCATGCCTGGCCGATACTTGCCTGGAAGGTTGTTGATGTAGCCGCCGTCCATCAGTAAATTCCCGTCCTTGGGGTCGCAGAGTGGCGGTAGGTACCCGGAAAGGGTCATGCTAGCTCGCACATACCGCCACAGCGAGCCTAACCGTGTGGGAACAAACGCAGTCAGAAGAGCAGAGAGAAACCCGCCGCAGCCATGAGCCCTTCAGAGAGGGATGGAGAGAGAGGGATGCAGCCCAGCCCAGGCCCAGCCTTGCCCGTCTGCTCAGGCAGGGGAAATTCTGCATGACACCCAAGGGAAGGTGCAGCAGCCTCACCTTCCTATCCCTTTTATGCACTCTCAATTCCTGCCAATCCCCAAGTTCCCGCTTAGTGGATCATGCCGGATGATGCTTTACCTCTACTCTCCATGGTCATGCAGAATTGCCAGCCAGCACAAAGGGCGGGTGGCATGGGCAGGAGCCAGGCTTGCAACCTCCAAGCCTGTCATGCCCAGCCTAGCGAAAACAAAACAAAAAAGAGAAAAATGACAGTGGTTCGGAGGGAGGGAGAGAAAGGCGGGCCCAATGCCCTTCTCCGTCCCCTCGAGCCACAGGCGCCCCAAGGTCCACCAGCCAAAAGAGTGAGGCAAACGTAATGCTGACCTGGGACATTGTTAACATAGCAGCCATCCACAAGCAAGTGACTGTCCTTGGGGTCGCAGATAGGAGGCAAATAGGGGGTGTATGATGCACTGGCCCGAACGTAGCGCCACACGCTGCCTGCCGGATGAAGATGGAGATTCAATCAAAGGGGGGCAAGGGAGGTGGGGGGGGAGAAGAGGAAGGGGAAGGCGGAGGAAAGGTGCAACGGACAGGAAATGACATCATGACAGAAGCTTCAGAAAAAACACAGTGCATGTGGGAGAACAGGGGACAATGGGAGGATTAAGTGGAGTTCTCGGGAGTTCTATACCTATTGTGGGATATTTTATTCCTTTTTTCCCCAGGCAGAAGCAGCACTACTTTTCAACACTGTGATACTGTATGATGAAGAGCTGCTGTGGGCTTCCTCCTCCATGTGCATGTCCAGGTTCAATGCTTTCGCTCCCCTCCTCTCTTCAGCCCCACCACATAGGCTAATGATGCAGCACAGCGGAAGCCTCTCTCACGGAGGTGCCCCCAGAGACTGGAAACAAATGTGACTCTCACAACTCCCAGAATCCCTCAGCCAGCATAAGTTACTCCCTTGACGGTGGGTTCTGGAACTTGTGGTCTGCAGAACCAAAAACCTTCCAAGATTGCTTTGTCTCCTACCTCCCCCCTTTTCAAATGGCTGAGGCATTTAGGATCTATATAGCTTTGGAACCACAAAGGACAAGAGGCCTGGAGCAAGAGAAACCTAGATTTTTGAGGGAAAAGGAGAGTCCATGGTGGGTGTGCAAGTGAAAGGAATCAGCGTGTCACACACCAATTGCAAGGAGCTCTAGCCTCAGTGGGGTCCTCCACAAAGCCATTAAGGGACAAGAGAGCCAGAGGGAAGCATTTCAGAGGTCACTTCAGGACAGAAACCTCTGCTGCATAATTCTATCAAGAGAAAGGGGGGGGGGAGAGGGAGAAAAAAAAAGAGAGAGAGAGAGAGAGAGAGAAGAGAACAAAAGAATGAACAAATGAAAGAACAAATGAAATAAATAAATGAACAAAGAACAAAAGAAAGAAAGAAAAGAACAAATGAAAGAAAGAAAGAAAGAAAGAAAGAAAGAAAGAAAGAAAGAAAGAAAGAAAGGAAGGAAGGAAGGAAGGAAGGAAGGAGACACTAGCCATTCATTTAAATGGCTTCTATAGAAAACACATGCAAAGAGGCATGAGATAAGCACCCTAATGTGTTATTGTTCTTTTGGCAACAAGTTCTGCACATGAACCACCACCAACCTCACCACTAGCACCACCACCACCACCACTGCCTGCTGCTGCAGTCATTCACGGGAAACACCAGAGCTCCAAACATCTGAAAAACTATCATGCAGAGCACACCCCTTCATCAAGCACTTCTCTACCAAAAAGAAAAAAGAAAAAAAAAGAGTGGGCACAATATGGCCTTCCGGTGTCGTTGCACTGCAGTTCCCTTTTGGGTGCACAGGCTAGGCCAGCAGAGTGCAAGGAATTGTAGCCTGACAACATCTGGAGGGCAGCGCTTGCCCCCACCTCTTCCACGCTGCAGAATCTATTTGCAGAAGAGAGAGAGAATGTGCCATAAAGTCCCCCACCCTCCCTCCACCAAAGCCTGAACCTAGTCGTTCCACTGCAACAGACGACAATGCGTGCACATATAGAAAGGCAAGTATTTAAAATCGGGCTGCCAGGGGATTGGAGGAGGGAGAGGAGGTGTTAGCACTGTTAGGAAGGACAGGGGAGTGGGCAGAAGAAGACGAAAGCCAGGCACAGGTACAGCCTCCCTAGTCCTTGCCTCACAGGTGGGCATGGCTGCTGACAATGTCCCAGGTGAGGTCTAATGCTTGCAACGGCCAGAGCGGCGAGGAAGGGATGCAGCAAAATCCACCCACCCTGCCCCCTCGGCCTCAGACACGATCCATCCCTCTCTGAGGCTGATTTCAAACGCCCATTCATTTCATCATATCCTGCCTCTCCACCCCTGACAGCACCCACCAGGAACAAACAGAGCTTGGAAAAAGTGATTGTTTTGGAATACAACTCCCAGAATTCAAAGCTGTCATCAAGACAACAACCACTACAACTTTTTGCAAGCTCTGAGAGCAACCAGCAACACCCACAGCCTCCCTCGAAAGGCAGGGGGAAAACGCCAGCTCCTGGCAGCCTGGATGCTCCAAAAGGAAACAAAGGCAGTTAGTGGGTTTAGTGGATAGCAGAAATGTTACGAAGGAGAGCAGGCCCCAAGCTTGCTGAGGGTACTATTAGAGCAGGCATGTCCAAACTTCAGCCCTCCTGATGTTTTGGACCACAACTCCCAGAATTCTAAGTTAAGATTGCCAATGGCAAAGGACTTTGGGAGTTGTGGTCCAAAACATCTGGAGGGCTGAAGTTTGGACATGCCTGTATTAGAGACTTGACAAGCAACCCCAAAGAGTTCCTTTGGATTATGCAACATTCTCTGCCAGAGGAGAGAACCTACTAAATATCAGGGATATTGGCCAATCCAAAGAGAAATGGGTACACCCTCAGATCATTCTGACCCTCTCTGGTTGTTTTTGTTTTTTTTCTTGAAAAAGGTAAAACATGAATTGTGCAGTATCAATTGATCCCTAGGGAAAAATTAAAAACAAACTAATAGGCTAGCCATGAAAACCTTAAATCAGATTTGTGTGGCTACCTAGATATTCCCAACCCAAGAGATTCCAATCTCTTCTCTAAAGCCTCATCTTTCTGGAGCTTTTCCTTACAAAAGAGAGAAGAATTCAAGACCTGATCTCGAGAACAAGGGCCTCTGGACAAAGCACAATCGTGGGAATAGAATGGCCTGGACAGGATCTTGGGAGAGGTCAAATCTCCATCAGAAGGAAACGGTGGCTGGGTCGTGAACAGGGAAGTAGCTGCAGTCAGAGATCCTGGATGGAAAGGCTAGACACCCCCACCCTCCCAACAATTACTTGCGACCTTCAGGTAGGCTCAGGTGCGCTGGGCGTGAGAGAGACATGCTTTCCCCTCATTTAGGCACTGTGCCAACATGGCCTCACCTTACTGCCTTCCAGCCTGAGAGCCTAGGCCGGTGATGGCAAACCTTTTAGAGACTGAGTACCCAAATGGCGATTCAAAACCCACTAATTTTTCGCTAAGTGCCAACATGACAATTTAACCTGAATCCAGGTGGCTGTGAAGGGGCAATGTCCGGTGCCCACAGAAAGGGCTCCGAGGGCCACCTTTGGCACCCGTGCCATAGGTTCGCCAACACTGGCCTGGGCTGTCATGTGTTAGGGGGATGTCATACTATTATTTGAGAGTTCATTAAAGGAACGTGGTTAGGTGATTTTTCACCTATTCCTCCCCCACCCAAACCTTGCCACATGGTTTTGGCCCTCGCTATGCCCCTTGCCTGTTCACATGGCTCTTCTTAAGGAAAATACAGAGATGTCCTGGAGATAAAGTGTCCTTATCTCAGACTTCTCGTTGTGCTTCGGACTGAGTACTAACAACCCCCAAATGGGAACACGGGCAATTTCTGTCTACCAGGATGCCTGGTAAGAAATGAAAAGTGCAACCTGCTAACAATCAGCCATGTATGGGGCTGATTCTTAGTGTGCAGCCACACAGTTCTCTGGCTGAGGTTGCCCCACCCAGTCTCATGTTTCCCAGCACAACATGAACTTCTCCCTATACCAGGGGTAGATAACTTTAGAGCAGGGGTCCTCAAAGTTTTCAAACAACAGGCCAGTCCACTACCCCCCAGACACCACTGGTGTCTGAACCACAGTCCCCCAAAAAAAGGCTGACATTTTAAATTGCCCCGCTTGGCTGCAGCTGGTGCCTCAACCATCTGTGCGGCAAGTGGGGGGAGCGGGAGACCTTGCCGTGGCCCTCCCACTTTGAACTGTTCCACTAGCTAGCATGCTGATCATCTGGGTGGTGGGTGGAGAGAGTGGGGGAGTGACATAGCCCACCGCAGCAATAGAAGCAGCTGTGGAGGCTGGCTTGCTTGCGAAGCAGGGGGTAGGTGGGGGGGGTCTGCAACTGGTCCCGGGGGCCAGATTCAGGATCCTGGGGGGCTGCATCTGGCCCTCGGGCCTTAGGTTGAGGACCCTTGCTTTAGAGGTACAGGGGACATACATGTCCACCTTTCAATGCACATCTGGGCCCCATTCAGAACACATCCGTTTCCTTGTGTTTTTATTTAAATCGGAAAAGCCTCATTGTATCTCTAGTGGCTGCCAGGAGCGCAGCAGTGGCTTCTGCTGCCCCTGAACTATTCCAAAGAATGAACAACTCTGAAAGAGTCACACATACTCATTTACCTATTTGGGGCAGTCCAAAGTGCTCCTTGCCCCTAGAAACTTTTTGGGGGAATTTTTTTTTAAAAAGCTGGACTATGTATAATATGGTGTTGTTGGAGGGGGAGCTTGGGGGGTAACAGTCACTTTTGGGCTTCTCAGGGGGTTCGCAGGCTGTGTGGCTGAACTTCAAGGCTGGGCGTGGAAGGGCGTGCCACGAACCCCCGGCGGGCTGAAAGTCATGCCCTCTGCGCTGAAGCAACTCCACACTTACCGTTTTTATGAACGCGCATGGCCGAGGCGGTGATGTCTGTGGTGACGTTAAAGTAGGGAAGCCACAGGTCCTGTAGCAGACAGAATGGAATGAAACAGGGATCAGCCACAGGACGCCACCTGCAAGAGGGCCGGGGGGAAGGATGGCGAAAGCCTCCAAGGGAAAGTGGGGTGACTTGGGCAAGTGGCTTGCAACAGCAACAGCAACAGGTCGCAAATTTCCAGCATGGAAACATGTTGAATGGGTGACAGTGGGAGTTCTGGTCCAAAAAGTCAGTTTCCAATACTTTGCGCTTACTTTGCACGTGTCATCTTAGGTTTTACATCCATAGATGAGAAGAACCTCCAGTCTATGCATGCACTTTTGCCACATGACTTGCTCTAGCCTAGCCCTTCACTGTTAAGCACCCGGTGGCCTCTTCCAGTGCAGAGGGGAGCATCCTCGCCCTGCCCCTTTGGCTAGGTCATAGCAGAGGAGGCAACAAGGTTTCTATAGCTGAATCTCAGGGACTCCCCCCCCCCAAAAAAAAAGGACAGCAGAGGTCTCTCTCTTCACAGCCTTTGTTCTCCATGTGCAACCCCAGAATGAAACTAGAGATGGAGTGGGGGCAATGCTTAGTCTACATGATTTTTCAGGACTGAATACAACAATGGCCTGCCCTAATTCTATTCGTTCTGGGCAAAAGACACAGAGCATAGAGAGCTCTGAAACTCTAGCTTTAGGAATTTCACCTAACAGCATCTATAGTCTGCCAAGAGTTGCAACATGTGATCTTCAGAACAATGGATTCTGCACCAGCAGTTACTAAATTCTGCACTTATTGAATCCAGACTGGATACGTAGTCCTCCACTAGGCACTAATGGCCCTTAGGCCTAAAAGTTTTAGCTCTAACACAGCTAACAGTTGCAGAGGGACAAAACTGATCACAGTGAAACTAATGGAGGCCTACCTCAATTTGCTTATCCTGGAAGACCTTATGGATGCTGGTGTTGAAGGCAGAGCCAGAGAACATGGAGGTGATGGGGTAGGTGAGGTCCAGAACGGTTGCAAACACTGAGTTCATGCTCTGTGAACAGACAGAGAACGGTGGCGGAATGGGGCATCAGAGAAGAAAAGGCCCAAAATCAAAGAGGGAAGCAACTCTGAAAACATAAGCTCTGACCTCACCCATAGGGAATCTTTGATCTCTGCTATGGATCCAAGGTTACAGGAAACTCCCATGAACACAATGCTGGTATTTTAACCCCACCTTTCTCCTTGGAAAATAAATGGTGAATGCCTCCTTCAAACAAGTTGCCATAATGTGTTAAGGAGGCAACATTAAGACCTTTGTTTAAAAATTCCTCCTTGAACTCCCCTATATTGAATAACTATTAGCCAGTCTCCAATATTCCAATTTCGGGCAAGGTCTTGGAACATACTGTGGCATCTCAACTTCAGAAGTTCTTGGATGGAGCAGAATATCCAGATCCATTTTGGCCTGACTTCAGGCCTGGTTACACACCAGAGACAGCTTTGGTGGTCATACTGATGGACAACCTAAGCTGGGAAGTGGACATGGGAGTGTCCCTTTTTGGTTCTGCTGGGTCTCTCGGTGATTTTCAATACCATCGACCATGGCATCCTTCTGAGGTGCCTTTCTAGGGTGGGTCTTGCAGACACTGTTTTACGGTGCTCCTGGTCGTTCCTGCATGGCTGAATTCAGAAGATGACATTTGATAGAATCCTGTTGGACACTCTGGCTATTGGTCTGTGGTGCCCCTCAGACAAGACAGAGGTGCTCCTGGCCAGTACACTTCTTCTAAAAAGTGATCTCCATAGCTTGAACGTGCTCCTGGATTCAATCCTGAGCTTTCAAGCAGAGGTTTCTGTGGTGGCCAGGAGTGCATTTTCACAGTTAAAGCTGGAGCACCAGACCCCCACTTCCTTGAGGTTTTAAAATGTTTCTGTACTTGATCTTTTACTCTTAATGTATGTTTATTTTTTTTAAATGTGAACCCTCAGTCTCCTTTCTGAATTCTACAAAGTAACAGTGCACAGCCACATTTGTCTGCTCCAGTGCTTCTCAACCGATGGGTCCCGAGATGTTCCTGGACTTCAACTCCAAGAAGTCTTCATCACTACCTGAGCTGGCCAGGATTTCTGGGAGTTGCAGTCCAGGAACATCTGGGGACCCACCGGTTGAGAACCACTGGCTCTACTCAATAAATGTGGATGGAGCAAAACGGGGTGTACTTCCATGTAAGCGTGAATGCAACCACAGCCTAAATTGCTTATCTGTTCTCTTGGCTTTTTAGCAGCCCCCACTATTACAACCCATCCTCACGTTGCCTCCTAGTTACTTGCTCACTTTGGCCCATTCTCTAGCTCGCTGTTTTGTGCGCACTGCACTCCTCTCCTCAGCATACAGGGCACCGATGAAGGATCCAATTGAGGTCCCACCAATCAGGTCAATAGGGAGACCAGCTTCTTCCATGGCTTTGATCACCCCGATGTGAGAACAGCCCCTGCAAGGAAGGCAAAAACCAGGGCCTGAACTTCAAGATGCAAATGCCAAAGGTTGTCCCACTCCTGTCTGTTGTCAAGAACAGCGGAAACTAATTCAGACTGCCCCTCTCCCTGCCCTTATCAGAAGACCAAGAGCACTGGGCGGGGGTGTGTGTGTGTCTGCTGTTCCTCTGGCATCAGGAACCCCAGAGTCTTAAACCACACACCCCTGCTAGCAAAAGAGGCATGGTTCTAAGTAGAGGAAGACAGGACCCCCCCTCCCCGTTTTGATTCAGGGATTTTTGCATGTGATGGAGGAGAGCCCCAACCCCCCTTCTGCCTAAGGTTACAGAGGGAGGTTCCTAGTTTTTATATACAGTAATTCCTCACCTATCACGGGGGTTAGGGGGCCTGACCTGTGATAATTGAAAATCCGCAATATGCGGATGCTGGGCTGGGTTGGGACTGGGGGGCCCTCTCTGGGGCCTTCTACACTTGCCAGAGGCCTGGCACTGCTTTGAACAGGCCTCCAATGGGCTTCCCAGGCCTGTCAGACACTCCACAACTGGTTTCCGGTGATCCAGAAGTCACTTCTGGTTCACCGGAAACCACTTCCGGGGCTTTCAACGAGCCTGGGAAGCCTGCTGGAGGTCTGTTTGGGGCAGCGCAATGGCCTGGGGTAAGTGCAGGAGGCCTCAAACAGGCCCAAGCAGCTTGCCCCAGGCGGCCTTGTGTTTCGTATACCAGTGTTTTTCAACCTTTTTGGGGCAAAGGCACACTTGTTTCATGAAAAAAATCACGAGGCACACCACCATTAGAAAATGTTTAAAAAATTAACTCTGTGCCTATCAGACACAAACAAACACACTTCTCACCCTCCCCCCCAAAAACAACAACAAATCCATCCTCCAGCCCAGGCCCTCCCAAGGCATCCCTATCAAAATGTCCGCCTGCCCTCACCTTCCCCCTCCCTCCTCCTGGCACTTTTTTTCAGAGGAACTTGCAAACCCAGGAAGGTGGGGCTGGGGGAGGCTCTTCATATACCCCCCAACCCCCATCTTTTAAGTATAAGCTGCCAGGCAGCCACAGGGCCCGGAAGGGACCCCCATTCCCGTCTCCTCCCTAGGTCCTAGGAATCCTCTGCCTCCCACGTTCATTGTCAACGGCACTCCCCACCCTTAAAGTCACGCGCGCTCCTACCTGGCTCGGCCCACCCTCAGGAGGCAAACAGCGAGTGCACAAGGCGGGGAGGGCGCCTGGGAGGAGGGGAACCAACCCAGAACCTTTAAGAGCGGCTTCTGGAGCACCCTTGCCGCAATGCGCCTGCGCAGGTCTCAGGCTCTCTCTCACTCTCTCGCTCTCCAGTCTCCTCCTCCTCCTCCTCCTCCCTTATTTCTTCTCCTTCCCCGCCTGGGGGCCTTTCCTGCCGGAGGCCTCAAACAGGCCCCGCTCTCCTCCCCAGGACCGCGTCTCAGACCTGCGGGAGGAACTTGCCTCCCAAGGAAGCCTTGGCGGCCTTGTGTTTCGCCTATCCGGCTCGCCGGCGCCCGCACCGCTGCCTTGGTCGCGAGCGGGATGCGGGGGCCACTGCAGTCCACTACTGTGCCACGGAACAGTGGTTGAAAAACACTGTCGTATACTGCAGTCCTGCGATATATCGGGACCACAGTATATGAATCACAAAATGGCTACCATTTGACAAACTTTCTCTGGAGGTAATTACCTGGCCCCGCCACCACCCAGGACCAACGCAATTGTGTTGCCTGTAAGGACACGTGCCAAACGGGAGAAGTCACTGTGGCGATCCGCACTCTTCTCAAAGACTTTCTCATACATCTCTCTCTAGAGCGGAGGAAAGAAAGAGAATCAGACTGGCAGAAAGCTGGCGTTAAGATTCCCCCACCAGCCAGGGAGATTGTGTGGGGTGACACTCGTTGGGGATTGTGAACACGGGAGATTGTTGCTCGGGCTAGTGGTCAGAAATCTGCCCCTTCCTGACTTTTGCCCCCTTTAAAAAAGGAATTAAGATAAGGCTGCTCTTTTTCATCAAACCTAAGGCAGGTGGAGGAAGATGAGCATGGAATACCGAGTCAGGCTAAAAACAGGGCTGCAGGGGCATGGCTTCATTGAAGAAGGAAACAAAGGAATGAAGAAGCAGTTACATCAGAACCATGCCAGGCAAAGGCGAGGGCTGGAACCAAGGAACAGGCACTCCATCAAGTCTCGGCCCAGAGGGACAAAAAACTAGAGCAGAGGTGGTTGTTACCAGCTTGTTGGGGCTGCGCCGTGAGAAAACCCTACGCGGACACTTGATGTGTAGATGTGCTGAGCACCAGCTGCGCATGTTGAGCCATTCCACAGTGCGGGCAGGACTGGGACCATCCTCGCGGTGCAGGAGGATGAGCTGCTTCAAGGCACGCACTGCCGTGTTCTCCAGCATCTGCTCCAGCTGCACAAAGAGAAAGAAAGAAAGAAAGGAGAAGAGGCGTGTTGAGCTCTCTGCCTTTGCTCTTGCCCGTGTGCGGACAGGGCTGATCACTGTTCACAGCCAGAGGAAGAAAGAAGGGCATTGTAACTTCATGACGGTTAGAGCTGTTTGGAAATGGAATAAGCTGCCACGGAGGGTGGTGGAGTCTCTTTCTTTGGAGATTTTTAAGCAGAGGCTGGATGGCCATCTGTCAGAAGTCCTGTGATGGAGGTTCCTGCATAGCAGGGGTTTGGACTAGATGGCCCTTGAGGTCTCTTCCAGCTCTATGAATCTATGTTTCTATGCGGTGGCAACCCTGTTCTGTAAGTTATGCTCTGCAAGGCTGTTGATGTCATCCGCTGCAGGAACTTTTCAGAAATGAAACATTTCTAATCCCCTTCTTCCCCCAATTTCAAGGTCCTTAAGGTTCCCTTGGAATCTTCCTTGTCATCGGGAATCCCTTGTAGCCAACAGGCTTTCAATACTGAAAACTGCTGTCACTGGGATGATTTCCCCTCTCGCAGCAATCTTTGGTGATTAAGAACTCTGAGACCACAATCACATGGGTTCTCAATGATGAAAGAGATTCCACGGAAGTCTCAGGATGTTGCTGGCAGTGGAGGAAGGAATCTGAAACATTTTGTTTCTGTAGGCTTTGCGTGGCATGAAAGGCCAGCAAGTTTGCAAGAGAAGCAAGGGCAAACATAAATAAGCTAATTATTTGGTGTCATTTGATCCATCCTAGAGTCTAACTCAGTGGTTCTCAACCTGTGGTTTCCCAGATGTTCCTGGACTGCAACTCCCAGAAGCCTCCATCACTCGCTGTGCTGAATGGGGTTTCTGGGAGATGCAGTCAAGGAACATTTGGGGACCCACTGGTTGAGAACCACTGGTCTAACTGTTTCCATGTAACACAACAACATCCACACAGATGCTGGTAACAGCGCTGAAACCATCTCTAAAGCTCGCTATCCTATGCCCAGAACAAGCCACCCCGCTACGGGAGAGCCTCATTTCCCAGGGCCCAACCTTGGTCTTTTCAAGGGGTCGCCTTTACCTCGCCCAGGGTGGGTTCTTGGTCTCCCAGCCCCACAATGAGAATGCAGTCAGCTTGGCGGATACAGCGGACTGTCCAGGGCGTCAAGGTATAATCCGTCTGGTACAGCACGATACGGTGGATATCTTCCTGCTGAGCCAGCCAGCCAGAGAGTCTATATTCGTGGATGCTAGAGGGAAAGAAAGGCAGCGTGTGCTTTTCCCCACCCACTATACAGCAAGCATTCCAGCATTTAAAGGGTGTGTGAGTGTATGGGAAGGGTTGGGGGTGGAGTGGGGAGACAGGGGTGGAGAAGCTACAGGATGAGGGTCCAGAAAAACAGTCATACATTTCTCTTCTTCATATTTTTTTTATGATCCTGAAAAGTCCACACCCCATGGGTCTCCAGCAACCCTAAAATTGCAAAGCTCAACAGTACCGTATTTCCCCGAAAATAAGACAGTGTCTTATATTAATTTGTGCTCCCAAAGATGCGCTAGGTCTTATTTTCAGGGGATGTCTTGTTTTTCCATGAAGAAAAATACGGTACATTTTTATTGTTATCTTATTATCAGGGAGGCCTTATTTTCGGGGGGATGCCTTATATTTCATTGAGGGACAAAACTGTAAGTAGGTCTTATTTTCAGGGGATGTCTTATTTTTGGGGAAACAGGGTACATTATTGTAAGCAATATGAGCAGCCACTATGCAAAGTACTCCCTGGTGCTCTTCTCCCTCCTGAGTGTGTTTTTCCCCCCAGCCAGAGACAGTGGCACACCCTCCTTTAGGACCTCACACCTCTGGAGAGGCAGAACACATGAACAGGTGCAAACATCCCCCAGCGCACTGTCCCTGATGCTCAGTTCTCATATAGGGCCAACTCTCGGTGTGTTGTGCAAACCCTTCTTTCAACTTGCAGAGCACGGCTGGGCAACACCTTTCAGGGTTTTTGTTGTGTTTTTGTTTTTGTTTGGCTGGAAACCCTCCCAAACCCTGGGCATCACTAGCAGTGATCAGGATCATGGAAACTGCAGTCCAGAAACATCTGGAAGGCCAGAGGCCACCATACTTTATTGTCAAGAGTACATAAAAGTCCAACAAAGGCACCTCTGCTCTACTGAGGCTGACGCCATCAACCACTTCAATCCCTGTGCTGGAGACACGCTGCTGCAGGGCATGGAAATAAAGACCAGAGCACACCCTGTGTTTTTTTATTTCTATGTCCTGCAGCAGGACGCACAAATAATGTGCGCTAAAGTGGCACCAGGGTGGTAGAAAACAAAGCACTATGAGGATAAGAGGGGAGGAGAGGGGACCCTCAATACGTCCCATATTAGATGCCATATGGAAGAATCAGTAGAGTCGGCAATAAATGGACGTTCATCGCTGGCGAAAAGAAATCAACTCAAGATGTGCCAGCTGAGGGGTGACAGTCCTTGGAGGAAGTCCTGTTATGTTAGAGAAATGTGAGGCTCGACGCCGTCATGTCAGGCATCCTAGCTACTTTGCTAGGGAAGATACAGTGGCTGAATGGCTAAAAAAGGCAGGACAGAGAGCAACAGCCATGCGCTCTAAGGTCCAGCCTATCCACCTACAACCAGGCTCGCGTGAACAGCCATTTTGATGGGAGTGGGCATGGCTGTGGACTGAATGGGTGTAGGCAATGAATGTTCCATCGGTGGATGCCCTCCCTCAAAAGAGACCCATCTTGCATCCTTTTGTTTCAGATTTCAGGCCAAGGCCCCCTTCTTCCAGAAAAAGATCCAGTCCTCAAGTTAATATTGGTGCTCCTGTTTGGACTTTTATTAGAAGCCTCTGGAACAAAATAGGGGAACTGGAATACTTAGCAATAGGTAAAAATATTGATATTATTGGCATCACTGAAACCTAATGGACGGAAGATAACCAAGGGGATACAGTTATCCCGGGCTATAAACTGTAGAGGAGGGACGAAGGGGCAAACAGGAGGTGGTGTAGCCTTGTATGTCAGAAATGTAATAAAACTGTACAAATTGTAATATAAAACAAATAAGAGAAAGTGCTTTTTCACCCAGAGGATCACTGGTCTGTGGAACTCCCTGCCAGAAGAAGTGGTGGCAGCTATCAGTCTTGACAGCTTTAAGAAAGGATTGGACAAGTTCACGGAGAACAAGGGTATCAATGGCTATCATTATGGATGCCTAAGCACAACCTCCAGGTTGGAGAGATAGGCAGGATATCTCCCAATGTCATTTGCAGGGAATCATAAGCAGGTGAAGACATCTGCTTGGGAATACCCTGAAGCAAATGGTGAGCCACTGTATGAGACAGAATGCTAGACCGGATGGGCTATGGCCTGTTCCAGCAAGGCTGTTCTTATGTTCTTATGTTCACTTCATTTTTAGATAGCCTAATATTTTCAACATCTTCATTTCATTCTTGCTATTCTACTGTTTTTACTGCAAGATTGGTAATTTGTGATTTTTTCCAATTTGGATTTCACTGAATGTCCTTATTTTTATGTTTTGTAAAAAAACATAGAAACCCTGGGGCTTTGCCTGTGGGATAATATATGGCGTTTGATAGAAGAAACAATACAAACTCTGTCCACGTGCACATGCTCATAATGCAGAAAATGCAGCTCGCCCACTACCTGTCCAATGCTGACGCCCCAAGACGAGCACGTATGATGTCACTGGTGAGCAACAAGGTTGGCCCTGTGGAACCAGAAGAAAACGGGTCATGACTGGGAAAAAAACCCTGTAGTGTGAAACAATACAAAAAGAAAGTTAGTAGCAGAGCTCACCAATGGCGTTCAGAGCATGCTTCAGTTCCAGGGTGAACGCTGCCATTGGCACATCAGTACACACTGGAAGGACCGCCACTGTCGAGAGGTTACTAGCTGGGTTGGTCAGCTCCGAGCTGGAGGCCATGCCAAAACCAGAACCTACACAAGAGACACACAGCTAAGCCTTGCATTGCTGGATCAGGCATGGGATGCTTGGCAGCAAGACTTGACATATTGCTCACACACTCCGTTTCTCTTTAAAGCCACAACGGGGAAAGGGATGGACACTCTTCTCCGGTGCCCCATGGGAGAAGGCTGGCGCGGTGGTTTGAAGGGCAGGGGCTCCTACCTGGGAACGGGCCACGCAACTGCTGCAGGTTGCCCAGGATCTTCTGACTCAGCAGGTGGATCAGGCGAGTGACAACCTGAGTTAAGACAGGAGCAGGTTGGAAAATAGAGAGGAGACAAAGGCAGAGCCCTGAGTCAACGGTCTGGCATTGCTTGTTGGCACCTGTCTCAGGCACAGAGGAAGGCATTCCAAAGGGCAGCTGAAGGAGACTAACCGTCCTTCTTTCTGTGCCTGCCAGAGGGATGAAGAGTTTTTGTTTGCGCTGTATTCCCAGAATTGCGCTGTATTCCCAGAACTCCCAGAATTCCAAGCCTGTATTTTCAATGGCAAAGGACTGTGGGAGTTGTGGTCCAAAACATCTGGAGGGCCGAAGTTTGGACCTGCCTGTATTAATCAATTGTTGTTAACTGCCCAGAATGACCTCGCTGCCAAATGGGTGGTATAAAAATCCAACAAACAAACAGACAAATTAAATAAATAAATAAATAAACGTGCCACCAGGGGAAGCAAGTGCCATCACGTCTCCCTTAAGGTTCCAAGGAATCAGGCAGAGGTTTTTAAAAAAAAAAAAACAAGAAGCAATCATCGCAAGCATTCATTTTTTGATCTCTTGCATGCCAGTACAGCATTTCCACCTTTTTATTAAGCATTTACGTCTATACATACATACATTAATATAAAGATGTCAACGGCGGTGAAAGGAATCGCCAAACCGGCTGCATAACGCAAGGATGCACATTCAGGCCTCACTAAAGAGAACTAGATCCTGCATTCCTGACGACCCACCTGGGGATAACGTCGTTTGATATTGTTGAGTGTCCCTTCTGGCAGCTTGGCCAACTCTGTGTCCCGCACAGCATGAACCGTGGTGGCTCGGACTTGGTGGGTCAGGGCTTCGACCTGAAGGTAAAGCACACAGCACAGGTGTCAGGAAGCTTCTACTTCATGATCCCTAGCATGAAACGGATGAGTTCCTATGACATTATAATGGTAATTTAGCAATATTATTTCCAGGGAAAACAATAGAAGAAAGATTATCCAGGGCAGGGAGACCATGAGTAGGCAAAAGGAGAGGTGGTCACCCAGTTTGTTTCCTCAGGCCTGGGCAACAGCAAGCCACAATGTGATACTGCAGTTTATGTGAGTCCATCTTAACTTAGGGCACCACTGCATGTTCAGCCCAGAAAGTAGAGTAGAGGTCGGGGGGGGGGGCTAAATTCCTACAGCCAATCTTTGGCTCCAAGCTAATGCTGGCGTCCAGGAAGTACACCCCAAAGGGGAGACAACTGAGAGGTGCCTGGCTATGTCTAGGCCTCTGAATCCTGAGAAGGACACCACAGTGGGCAGAAGCATAACTTGCATGGCCTCTTCAGTCAGATAGTTCCAGCCACTCCAGGTGTTTTGCCACATTTAAGACAAACTGTTTTGCCAACACTTTACACACTTGCAGCCCTTGTCAGTCTTGTCCAGAGAACAGTGAGTCTAGGGAAGGTTAAGACTCCCTGTCAGTCCCTCACAGCTTTTTGGTCCTTAATTGTCGGCTGCCCTCGACTTCAACCTTCTTGCAGAGTCTTCCCACTACCAATCTCACCATGACAATGAGTGTTTGAACTAGAGATGGGCACGAAACAATTTTTTTTGTTTGGTTTTTCATTTTGTTACAGAATGAAACAAAAAAAAGAAGTGCCCTTTTAGAAAAAATGAAATGAAACGGAAATTTTCATTTTTGTTCCATTTGGTTTTTGTTTATTATTTATTTTGACAAGTACTGATCTTGGCAATTGTCAAAATAAATAGTAAAAATAAGTGCCAACCAGCTAGTCCCATGGGCCAGCTGGTTGGCGCTAGACTAAATAAAAATTAAAAAGCACTGACCTGGACCACGGGCCAGCTGGTTGGCAGTAAATTAAAAAAAAGTGCCGACCTGGCCCGTGGGCCAGCTGGTCGGCTGTAAAAAAAAACATAAGAAAACCTGAAGCAAAACGAAGAATGAAACAAGGTTTTTTTAAAAAAATCATTTCATTCCAAACAAAATGAATTAAGAAACAAAACAAAAAATGAAAAATCTGTAGTTTGAACGAAGGATGTGGTGTGTTGGGATGAATGACTCATACCACTAATTTATGGCTATTGAATTAGGGGGATTGGCAAGGGTTAAGCTGGAGGAGAGGGAAGTGTGAATGTCTAGGATCAAAAGCCTTCAGCATTTACCCCGTTTCCCTGAAAATAAGACCTCCCCAAAAAATAAGCCCTAGCAGGATTTCTATGCCTTTGTTAAATATAAGCCCTACCCTGATAATAAAACCTAGTGATGGGCGTGGCTATGGTTGTGTGCAGGGCTGACATTCTAGCATATTATACTTAACAAAATTAAGACAGCCCCTGAAAATAAGCCCTAGTGTGTCTTCTTGAGAAAAAATAAATATAAGACAGTGTCTTATTTTCGGGAAAACACGGGATGTAGCAGCAACATAGTGATCGAGGTAAGCAATGCAGGGAGATTGGCCAGCATTCCTCTCTAAGAGATTGTTCTGGTCCCCCTCCCACCACAACTTAGGAGTACTCACCACTCCAATCAGGTCCCCACGGCCATACTCTCCAACTAGTTCCTTCTTGCCATTGCTCTTCTGGATCACAGAGCGTAGACGCCCGTTTAGCACAATGTAGGTGCAGTCGGATTTGTCACCCTGCCTGGGAGAAAAGGAAAAGAGGAGGAAAGTTAACCTCTCAACTGGAGTTCTGTTAGCTAAAGACGATCATCATCAACAACATGTATGAGTGGACTGGAACAACAGGGAGGGCCTACAATATTCTGTCTGGAGTGAAAATGTAAAATTGCCGAAAATTTTGAAGACAGGGTGAAAAACATTGCCAAAAATAAAAATAAAAATAAAAATAAAATAAAAAAATTAAAAATTTAAAAAATTGGGAAGAGGGGGTGGGGGGGAAGAAATAGTTTGCACCCAAGATTCCAGAAAGTTTACATCTCTAGTCTAGAGGACAGTCTCAGACCCTGAACCCTTCCCCTCTCCCCAAAGGCAAGTTGTGGCTGGAGAAGAAATCTTGTTGCAAAGGAAAGGAAGGGCTGGAGACCGCCAACAGAAAGGGAAACGGCACCTCCTCCTTACCTGTAAAGAGCCCGCCCAGCCTCCACCGCCATCCAGTCAATAGCAAAGTCCATTTGTCTCACAAAGGGAGACATTCGAGCTGCCACGGTATGAGCGATGCTCAGCACCACACTTGGCTGTTCCCGCATAATCCTGGAAGGAGGAGAGATTATAATGACCGAAGCCATCCTTGGCATGATGGAGAAGGCCTTCCTCTGCGTGCCCTGTGATATCACCAGGAAACAGCTAGGGCTGATGCTCAAGAAAGACATTCTGAGTCAGAGCTAGCAGTACTGGGCAATTTGTGTTTTCTTTCTTCTTTCTTTTTCTTCTTCTTCTTCTTTTTTTTTTTTTTTTGGCAAAAAGCAAAAAGTGTCCTGTTTATATACCGCCCCATAATGCTTCAAGCACTTTCTGGGCAGTTTACAATTTAATGATGCAGGCTACACATTGCCCCCGCCAAGCAAGCCAGGTACTCATTTTATCGACCTCGGAAGGATGGAAGGCTGAGTCAACCAGGAGCCGGCTACCTGGGATTGAACCCCAGGTCGTGAGCACAGTTTTTATCTGCAGTACAGTACAGTACACTGTGCCGCCTAAACTGCTGGATCCCACAGAGATACCAGAAGAACCAATATACAGTCATACCTCGGATAACAAATGCCTCAGATAAATGTTTCAGATAACAAATGGAAATTTCCATGTATAGGGTTGCCTCGGATAACAAAATTTTCAAAATGCCTTGCAAAAAGTGTACCCAGGATGCATTGCACCCCCCACAGTTTGTGGAGGGGTGGGAGGAGTTAGAGCGTTTCTTAATGGTATTTTGGAGCCATTCTGGACATTTTTTTGCTGATGAATTTGGACCTTTCAAACTTGGAAAGGTAGGGAGCTAGTTCTGGGGGTTTATGTTCCAGCACTGCATGCCTTTAAAGTGCACTTTATAAAGATGTCTGGGGGAAAACAGTTTTTTAGCCTTTTTTCGGACCTCTGGGACGGATTAATTGGTTTCCCATTCATTTCAATGGGAAACTATGTTTCAGATAACAAATTGTTTCGGATAACAAATTGCCTCTGGGAACGAATTAAATTTGTTATCAGAGGTACCACTGTATGTGGGAAGGTGTGCATGCACATATGCATGCACCCAGGAAGAGGCAACAGCTCTAGCCACCCTGGACCAGTCCTTGTTCTCAAAGAGATCGGCTAGCAGGGTTATGAGTTAGAGGATATGGTTTCTGAGTGGCTGTTTCGCAACTGCAGGAAAAATATAATGGAACGTAGGGCGCCCTTATAGGGGCAAGTGTGCTGTGGAAATGGACGCCCTTTCTCCCCTTTTAGCTGTATAAATCAATGGCAAAACGAAGCAGGGATCCCCCCCCCCCGCTTCCTTCTACCTAAGACGTCTGAAGTTTCTCAGATTGCAAAGCAGAAGGAACAAGGCAGGCCATCCAGGCAGACCAAGTGGCTAGACAGCATGTAACAGGAAGCCTGGGCGCCAGTAGAGAAATGAGCACTAGCAAGGTGTCCAAGGGCAGCAATTTGGTATTGTGCAACAGAAGCATGCACAAAGAGGTGGGCACACCCAAGTGTCACTCACTCGTAGAAGTCGGATTTGGAAATCTTGAGGAAAGTACAGTCCCGGTTGGCCTTGATGGTGAAGATGAGGGGCTCTCCGGTGAGCACCGCGAGCTGACCCACCATCTCTCCAGGCTGCGTCAAGAAGAGGCACACGTCTTCCGCCTTGTCAATCATCCGCTGGTAAACATGCAGGCAACCCCAGAGCACAAAGTGCAGGCTGACGTCCTGCCAAGAGAGACCGGGATGTGTGAGAAACAGGCTCAGGGCTGACTGGCTGGGTCAGAGAAAAAAACACAAAGGTATAAGCAGAAAGCCTGGGAATCTCCATAAGCTTGCCACTGTCTCCGTGCAGCATGAACAACAAACACTTCTGACAACCAAGGTTTCCTCTAAGGCAGGCGTGTCCAAAGTCCGGCCCAGGGGCCAAATGCGGCCCGTTTTAAAATTTTGAGTGGCCTGTGGCCTCTTCTCCCTGCTGACTCAGCCTGTCGTGCATCCCTGCTGGTCGGCTCCTCCCTGTGCCAGCTGGAGACATCAGCTTGCCGTTTTATGGTTTGCCTGCCCTCCCTGCCTCCGTCCATACCCCAGCCACCCACCTAGCCTACCCGGCCCTGGCTCCGTTGCTGAAGCATCATCCCTGCCTCCTTGCAAGGGAGGGCAGCCTATACAAGCAGCGGTGTGTCTTATGTGGGTGGCGGCCAATTCCCAGGCTGTGCAACAGACACCGGGGCCCTTTGGGACCCTTGAACACATTTTTAACATACCAAATCTGGACCTCCTTGCCAAAAGTTTGAACACCCCTGCTCTAAGGCGTCCACGTGCACGCATTCCCCAGGAGAGGCTTTTTCCTCCTCTGTGCACCCATTGCAACCGTGTTTGTTTTGGTTGCGATGGAACCCGGGTAGGGAGGAAACAGAGACCCATACAACAGGGTTGAAAATTAGAGGGACATTGCTTATAATGGTTTTGGAAGCTTCAATAGTACCCTGAAAACACCTGCTGTTGCTATGGCCTTCATACTTCAAGAAGTTTTCTATTTTAGATTCTGAAATCATGGTGCCAATTTCATGGAAGATGTAAGACATTTAATAGCTGGCATATTTAAAGAGAGCCAGAAACGCTTCCTGGGCCAGTGGGCGTTCCATTCCCTTTTCCAATTGTAATATTCTTTCTTGACAGATAATTCTCAGCCTTCTCTAATTTTAGGTATAATAACCAGACACTTTAAAATAAGCTTTGTTTTACACTCCAGCAGCAAAACTAGTGTTTTGAAAACCATGATTCTGGAAGTTGCAATAAAAAGTCACTTTTCCAAGCTCTGAACAATGCAGAGGCCTCAAAATTTTTGTGAAGTCTCAAATAAACTGAATGAGAATCAACACAACTGAATACATAAGGCAGGCATGTCCAGCCTTCAGCCCTCCTGATGTTTTGGACCACAACTCCTAGAATTCCAAGCCTGTATTTGGGACTTTGGGAGTTGTGGTCCAAAACATCTGTAGCACCGAAGTTTGGACATGCCTGACATAAGGGAAACACCAATTCTTTATTATTAAGTTTGTCAGCCATAGTGAGCACAGGAGGGAACCAGAGTGCACTGGTTCTCTAGCGGCAGGTGCTTGCTGTCAAGAGCTGAAGGTAGACCTAGAGCAGTGATGGTGAACCTTTTAGAGACTGAGCGCCCACTAATTTCAAAAACCACTAATTTTTCGCAAAGTGCCGATAGGGCAATTTAACTTGCATACAGGTAGCTGTGAAGGGGCGATGTCGGGTGCCCACAGAAAGGGCTCCGAGTGCCACCTTTGGCACCCATGCCATAGGTTCGCCAGTACTGGCCTAGAGCTATATGTGAAAACCACAGCAAAAAAAGACATTCTGATTTGCTGGCTAGGAAAGGTGGAAGAGCAGACCTTAATATTGTACCAGGCATGGCTGATCTAGGAGCTTTGGGCTGACTATCAGGTTTATGAGATGCTACACTTCCTGTCTGCCTCCCATGTTCTAGGCTCAATCCTCTTAGCAACTGCAGACACATAACATGTCTGAAGTCCACAATTTAATATTATGTGGTCACTTCATCTTAGCGATCCTGCTAACTGTGGTTTGATTTGGTTGAACGGATGGACATACTGCTCCCAGTGACTGAATTCAACTTCCTGCTTACCTGGGGATATGGGGATTTTTTTCAATCTGATGGCCACCTCACCTCCACAGCAATGACTTTTCAAGGGGGGAAGAGGTTCCAGCACATAGACAGGGAAAGAAAGCTCTTCCGATGGCAAGTAAGATTTCTTAAATCATGCACTGGAACTAGGAAGAGCTTTTTAAAATGCCTTCTTGCTCACAGAGAGCAAATCTCTACTTGCCACATTTGATCCACAAGGCAAAAGGATCTGTCATTCTTGCCCTGCCATTAAGTCTGATAAGATGTAAGAAGCAGTTCCCCTTCAAAAGTTTTTTTTTCAGTCTCCTCTTGGCTTCCGCTATGGTACCTCTCCCTGGACAATGCGTTCCCCTAGGAAGATCAAGTTCACATTCAAGTTATATCTGCCTGTATATCGTTTCAGAGCTTTTGATTCTAGTTTTGTCTTTAGGTTAGATCAGGCATATCCAAACTTCGGCCCTCCTGATGTTTTGGACCAGAACTCCCAGAATTCTAAGCTTAGATTGCCAATGACAAAGGACTGTGGGAGTTGTGGTCCAAAACATCTGGAGGGCTGAAGTTTGGACATGCCTGGGTTAGATGCTGAAAAGTTCAGAAAGATTCAAGAATTGTTTTCTGGTTCTACAAGAAAATATATATATATATACATAAAGGGGAAGAAGGGGCTATAATAGTGATGGCAAACCTTCGGCACTGTAGATGTTTTGGACCACAACTCCCACAGTCCTTTGTCATTGGCAATACAGGCTTGGGATTCTGGGAGTTGTGGTCCAAAACATCAGGAGAGCCAAAGGTTCACCACCACTGGGCTAGAAGGTGATGATCCTGGGGAACAGAAATGCATATGGTAGGAGAAACTTGGGAGAGTTTTTCTCCATAAAAATGCACATCAAGTTTCTGTTGACACGCAGAGGTAGCCGTTGTGTATCAGAAGAAAAAAAAGGAAAAACAAAGAATAATACGTTTCCCAATTCCTTCATGGCTTGCACAGTTTACAAGTGCTCATTCTTCATGCTTTATACTTATTATTACTATTCAAATACCAGGAGCAAGGGGCTGCCTGCAACTGCCACATCCCTTCCCTCTGGGTCAGATTACTTTACTGACCTGGGGGAAATCACCTGTAAACCTTACCTGATCTCCTTGGCGGGCAATCACTGTTCCAGCTTTGGCATGGTGCAACAAGACTCGATTGTTCAGTAGGGAGGCATCCTGTGAAAGAAGGATGGCAATGAGCAACACAACTAGGGTACAAAGCCATTGCAACGAGATGTGATGCCCAGAATAACAGCTAAAACCCCAATAGAGCTGACAGCGTAAGGACGTAGGCACCAGGGCAGCTAGTTGTTCTAAGACTCAATCAGGTTGAGTCATTCAGAAAGAGCACAGAGGAAGGTTCCTTGGAACTTCGTCACAAAAACAAGTACAGAATTATTACAGACTAATAAGAAAAAGCTCCAGCAGCCTTTGGAGTGATTCTTACCAACTAGAAGGGGGAAACAGTATGTGGTGGCCCCTTCCCCTGCCCTGTAAAAGTTCCACAGAGATTTCACCTCTTTTCTGGCTACTGAACATTAACTCTCCTTCTGCCTTTGTAACAATCCATTTCACATTCTATTTGGGAGACAAGCCAAGAGGGATTCTCTCAGGAACACCAAAGATCCTCTACCTCGATCTTCATAAGCTTCACCAGCTCTCTCTTGGCAGCGTCAAAGATGGCACTAGTTTGGCGGCCTTGGTACGGCCCAAAGGGACAGTCCCCAGTGGCGGAGTCATCCTCACAGTAGTTGTAGTTGTAGATCCCAGAGGGCTGCTCTTCCACTGTCACTGCCTTCCGATCGCGGGGCTCGTGGGAAACCGACTGCCAAGGAGAGGAGGAAGATTTATAAAAACAACAACCTCATAACAGCTTGTAGGAACAGGAGACCATTTTGACATAATGTTTGTTATTTGTTACTTCCATTTTTATATCACACCCATTAGTCCCAGGGCATTACTATGACCAGTTCAGAGTAAACGTAAGAGCGAGTGATAGCTTTTATTGGATCACTAAAAATAAATAACGAAATTACAAGATTTTGTGGAGGAATCCCAGTTCTTCAGGCTACGTACTGTACCACTGCTTCATGGACACTGCAGAAAAATTGTAGACAAGCATCTAAAAACTGAGGGCAGAAGTCTGTGAGAGGTGATCTCAGACTCAGGTTTCAAGAGTATGTGGTCTCTAGCATCAATCTTTGCAGGATGGTTGGAATGTCATACCCTGTTCTTAAGGCCAAAAGGTTTGCCAATATGGGGGATGTTCAAAAGACCAACCTCACATGTATCATTCCTACCTCGCACAACCATTTTTGTTAAATCAGGACAACACAGGTTATAACCCTCTTAATCACATCTGGCTGAAAACTGCAACCAAAGTTCAGGCCGAAACATGTCCTCTAGGAATCCTGTATCCATTCTGGGCCCAGGTCAAAAGAAATAATCTCATCATAGAGCATCTGATTCAGAGACTTACCCTGGAAAAGACAGAGCTCTCTTCCTGAAGAGACACGGAGATGCGGCCTCGCTCATAGGCCATGTCAAAATCTGAGCGGGGACCCTTTTGGATCCCTAGGTGAGGGGGAGGAAAAAAAACGGATGGTCATCATAGCCATAATGGTTGGCAACCCACAGTCATGCATCACAATGAGAAAGGAGAAGGTGCCGAGAAAGACATACCTGAGATGTCAACCGGCATGGAGATGCAACGACTCAATGGCAGGGCAGCTGGAGACTCCAGTAAACCTGGCTTCAATGGCTCACCTTGGAAGAATTATGAGAATTATCCTCCAGGCACAGTCAACATCTGATCCATGTATGCACTGATTAGCCACAACATTAAAAAAAAATCCACAGTTCTTTCAGTCTTTCCTCGTAGGGGATTGGTTTCCAGCCTCCTGGTCACCCTTGCCGCCCACCTCTGAACTTGTTCCAACGTGTCAGCATCCTTTTTGAAGTGGTGTGTCAAGAACTGGATAGAATACTCAAGTTGAGGCCTAACCAGTGCTGAGTAGAGGGGAAGAGAACCTCACAGGATTTGGAAATGATACTTCGGCTAATGCAGCCTAAAATAGAATTTGCTTCTTTTTGTGGTCACATTACACCTTTCGCTCACATTCAGCTTACGATCTACCAGAATTCCAAGACCCTTGTTCACATGTCCTATTTCTGAGCCAGGTGTCCCCCATCTTGGAAATGTCATTAGCTTTGTTTTTCCTCCGTGCAGCACTTTGCACTTATTCCCTGTTAAATTCCATTCTGTTGGTTTCAGTCCAGTGCTGCCTATCAAGATCATTTCGAATTTAATTTCTGTCTTCCGGGGTATTAGCTATTCTATCCTCTCTTGCGTCATCCATGAATTTTAAAGACATTCCCTGCACCCTCTTGTCCAAGTCACTAATAAAAAGGCTGAAGAGCACTGGACCCAGGACTGCGTCTTGGGGTACCCCTCTTGCTTCCTCTTCCCACTAAGAGAAGGAGCCATTAATCATCACTCTCTGAGTACGATTCTGTGGCCAATTGTGTATCCACCTCACACTTGATTTATTCAGCCCACATCTAGTTAGCTTGCTAATTAGGCTATCACAGGGATGGCAAACCTTTTTGCCACCGAGTGCCCAAAGTTGGCGGCGGCGGTGGTAGCGGCGGCGGTCGAAATCGGCAGCAGTGGGGGTGGGGAAGGGGGTGAAGGCAGCAAGGGTGACGGAGGGGGCGGGTCAGGGTCATCATCGTCGGCGGTGGGAGGGGCAGGGATGGCAGCAGTAATGGCGGCAGAGGCGGGGTCGGGGTGGCGGCGGCAAGGGCAGCAAGGGCGATGGCGATGGGGGCGGTGGGGGGTTGGGATCAGCGGCAGTGGGGGGTCAGGGGTGGGGCGAGGATGAGGGCAGCAAGGGCAACGGGGTCAGGGTTAGCGGCGGCAGCAGCGGCAAGAGGGGCAGGGTTGGGGTTGGTCTTGGCGGCAGGGTTGGCGGAGGCGGGGTCAGGGGCGGCTGCAAGGGCAGCGATGGCAATGGCGACGGTAGGGTTGGCCTGGCACCCGACATGCTCCCTGCCCCCCCACTTCCCCCTCCACAAATTCCTCATGGCTGGTCCAACGGAGGGGGAAGTGGGGGGGGGCAAGGAGCATGTCGCGTGCCAGGCAAAAGCTCTTTCCGTGCCACCTTTGACACGCGTGCCAAAGGTTCGCCATCCCTGGACTATCATGTGGAATTTTATAAAAAGCTTTGCAGAAGTCAAGATACAGTAACCCCACCACCATTTCGCGGTTCATGCACTGCAGTCCTGCTATATCGTGGGACCGCAGTGCATGCTGGGGCTCCAGCTGATTAGCGCTGGGGTGGGGGAGAAAAACCTTTATTTCCGCATCCCAGCACCAATCATCCGGAGCCTGGGGTGTGGGGAAGGGAAAAAAGGTTTAAAAAGCCCGGAGCTTCCTTTCCCCAAGCCCCAGACTCCATCTCGGTGGTGGCTCAGATCCACCCCTGCCAGTTGCACGGGCTGCTGGAAGGCTTTTAAAAAAGTATTCCAGCAGCCTGTGCAAGCGGCGGTGACGGGTCAGAGCCAGCACCGCCACTTGCACGGGCTGCTGGAATGTTTAAAATGCCTTTAAGAAATGGAGCCATTTCCATTTTTAAGGCATTTTAAACTTCCTGCGATGCCCCCACAGCCCCCCCCAACATGCATCCGCATATCACGGATTTTCATTCATGGCGGGTTGGGTGGGTCCCTAACCCTCGCAATAGGCGGGGGGTTACTGTATATTACATCTACAGCATTCCCTCTGCCTATCCGGGAGGCTACCTGCTCACAAAATGAGATCAGATTAGCCTGGCAGGATTTGTTCCCGAAAAATCCATGCTGGCTTCTAGTTACTCTTGCATTGTTTTCTAGATGTTTGCATAATGACTACTTAATAATCTCTTCCAGGATTTTTCCTGAGATTGATGTCAGGCTGAGTTTTCTTGATGTTGTAGGCAAACTATATGCAAGACATCTCCTCTTAAAACTGGAAGACTGGGTAATAGAAAATAACATTTTAGCTCCTGAACAGATTGGTTTTAGGGAAGGACATTCCACACTGGACCATATTCTCTTGTTAAACCATCTAATCAACAAATATTCTATTATACCTTCAAAGCTATTATATGTAGTATTTATCGATCTTAAAGCGGCCTTTGATTCCATTCCAAGAGGTCGCTTGTGGGAAAAAACTTATTAACCTTAAAATAGACCCCAGATTGTTGGAAAGAATTAAAGACCTCCACACTGACTCTTCCCTTAAGATTAGAGTCGGCATCTCTGGTCAATTATCCAACACTGTTAAAACATCTAAAGGTGATTGCCAAGGCTGTGTTCTTGCTCCTTTGCTTTTCAACCTATATGTTAATGATATGGTGGTTAGGTTAACAGGTTTATAATTCTTTCCTGTCAGAGTAGGTGGAAAGGCTATATCAATATTACTTTATGCAGATGACACTATGCTAATATCCCACACACAAATAGGCCTCAGAAGGCTCCTGAAACAATTTAGTAGCTACTGTATAGAAAATCCTCTCAACATCAACTATGAGAAAACCAAAAGTATGGTTTTCAGTAGAAGACCTCAAGTTCATAAATGGATGATGGACGGGAGAATACTGGAACAGGTAACCCATTTCAAATACTTAGGTGTGATGTTCCACCAGTCAGGCTCCTGGGCTTCACAGATTGACTTTGCAAAACAGAAATTTGAGAAGGCCGTGTTTCGATTACTAAAAGAGGCCTCCTGATTCCTCCCATCTGCGAAATTTATAAAACCAAGCTACTTCCACAGATTTTGTACGGTGCTGAAGTATGGGGAATGGGAAACTTATACCCCCTAGAAGTAACGCAAAATAAATTTGCCCATCTGTTGTTGGCAGTACCCCCATCAACTCCTTCTGCACTAGTCAGATTAGAATTGGCATTAATGTCAATAACAACACTAATTAGCAAATCAATAATTAATTATTGGCTGAAAATCTTGTTTATTACCCGCTCTGAATTTTTAACATCATCCTACGGGGAGATGAACTTTGGATCGTGGACATTTTTTGTATAGAAGCTAGTAGCCAAACTTGGTTCTTCCCAAGAGCATGTGAGACACCTTGGATTGACAGCAGCTAAATGCTTACTAAAGCAAAGATTATCTGACCTCTGTGTTCAAACAGATATAGGTTCACCTTGCACTCTAAAAACAGCCCTTTTTATAAGAACATTACACCTAAGGCTCTAAATTGCCCATCTTATTTTGCCGATTTAACGAACTTTGAATATAGAAAAGCATTTAATCGGGCTCGTCTTGATATGCTACCACTTGCCATTCTAAAGGGCCATTATACACAATCCCCATACCATAAGAGAGTCTGCTCTTGTGATAAAAAAAAATCTGTCGAGAACTTGGTACATGTCATGCTTTATTGCCCACTATTTGGAATCCATCGTGAAAGACTTTTGAAATTCATCTTAGAAAAATATCCTGGTAGATCTGACGAAGAAAAGCTCAAAATCTTACTCTGTGATAGAGATAAATTTGTTACGTTTCGAATGGCAAGGTTCTGTTCTTTACTTATTAAAATGAAAGTTGCTTTAACTACTTCTAATAGTCAAATTGATATCTAGGTTTCTGTATCCTCAGGCCCCTTTTTATCTATTTGTATTGTTATTTTATTGATATTTTTATTGTACTGTTTTTACTTGATGCATTTTGCAATGGCCCTGTGAGCCACGCAATAAAATTTATAAGGTGATGATGATGATGTCAGGCTGCCTGGCCTGAAGTTTCCGGGTTTCTTTTTTTCGCCGTATTTGAAGATTGGGACATTAGCCCTCCTCCAGTCCTCTGACACCTCACCCATTTCCCATGATTTCAAGATAATTACGGACAGCGGTTCTGAGAGTTCTTCAGCCAATTTGGCCAAGAAAGAAGATTTTTCTGCCTTTTGGAGCTCAAGACATTAGACAGCAAAGAAGCCCTCTCACCCACAGACCTCCCTTTAGAAACCAGCTCAATGTCCTGGCCAGACTCTCTTACCTTGGTCCCTGGGGAAAACATCTAGCTGCTTTCCCGCACTCTCCTTGGTTTCTTCAACAGAGGAGGCACTAATGACTCGTTTGGTGTGCCGGACAGGACTGGTGCGGGAGGTGTGGCTGGACTGGGGGAAAAGACGCAGTGGCTGCATCTCCTGCGAAATGATAAAGGTATTCATGTCTGTCGCGCAGGCTGACGGGAGGTTCAGAAGGGCTTGGAATTTTTGCCTCCTTTTTCCGAAAGTATTAAACTTTAATATGAGGGGAAGCGTATTTTGCACATACTAAGGGACTCTTAATTTGCTGTTAGTTTTAACATTGCAGAGCAGAGCGATAGCACTGAAAATAGTTCTAGATCAGTGGTATCCAAACTTCAGCCCTCCAGATGTTTTGGACCACAACTCCCAGAATTCCAAGCTTCTATTGCCAGTGACAAAGGACTGTGGGAGTTATGGTCCAAAACATCTGGAGAGCCAAAGTTTGGACATGCCTGATCTAGACGGAATGAGGGGAAAGGGTTGTTCTTGGTGGGTTCGGGAAGGACAACGTGACCAAAATACTCACGTGGCTGAAAAGTTCATTTGTCAGTCCGAGATAGTTGTGCAAGGCCAAGAAGGTGACTCTCTGTAAGCGCACCATGATGATCTGAAATTGGAAGTAGAAACAACAGACTGAAGTCTGTGAAGCAGCAGAAGTTTGTCAGGTATATACATTCTGTTTGCGGGGAAGGGCTGGGGAATATATGGCCCAAGGTGATTGCTAGTGCCCCCCCCCAAAAAAAATGCTAAATGCTGACTTTCACATCCTACAGAACAAACTCTTGGCTCCAGCTTGCTTGTCACAGATTTTTCCATAATCTATCTAATCAGCCAGCCATCATCAGATAACAGAATCTGGGGTACTACAAAAGATGGACACAGCCCTTATTGGATGTGTGAACTACAGTAGTTCCAACAGAAACCTCTTCTCCACCACATCTTTGGTAACGACGAGGGACATACATTACATTAGTAAAAAAAAAGACTGAAATTCACATTTCTTTCCCAAACCAGGCACATCTAAAAGGCATTTGTATGTCTGAAAACGCACATGTTTAAAATGTACCAGAAGTTAAATATTTCATGGGTTTGTTTTTCTTGCATGCTTTCTGAAATGCAGATAAATTTGAAAATACTGAACATAAGAAGAGCCCTGCTGGATCAGGCCAAAGGCCCATCTAGTCCAGCTTCCTGTATCTCACAGTGGCCCCACCAAATGCATCTGGGAGCACACAAGACTAGATATCTGTCTCCTGATACTGGGGAAAACGTGGATTTTTTTTGAAAAAATCAAATATGTTTTACAAACAAGCTAGTATTATTACATTGTTTATTATTCCTGCCAGTCACATGAAGAGCTAAAAACCTCAACAAAGTCACTACTACTATCCGACTACTGAAAATCCTGATCAAAACGTCCCTGTCCCTGGCAAGAACAAAATTGCATGCACGGGGCTAAGTCAACTAAAAAAGGAAGGTTCCATTTCTGTTAGGGAGTAAGAGCAGCATTTCTCCCTTGCTGGTCCTTTGCTTTTAATCTCACTAATTTTTATATTGCACATACAGTTTTATCTATGTCATTTCCATTAAACTTTTACATAGTCTGTGATGTAGAGTCTTTTTAGCCAAGCTTATTTTTACATCTTCTGTTGTGTTTCTGAGACTGCAGACTCTGAAATCATTACTTGGGTGTTGCTACAACAGTTCTTGGGACTCCAGAATTATTTATCAATAATTCTTTTTTACTGCCTCATAAGGGAAAGAGGCACCAGTTGAACTGTTTTCCTTGACTTTGAACTGAACTGCACTGTTTATTCCCTACTCAAATTATAAAGCAGGCATGTCCAAACTTTGGCCCTCCAGATGTTTTGGACCACAACTCCCACAGTCCTTTTAGCAGTCTAAGCTTAGAATTCTGAGAGTTGTGGTCCAAAACATCTGGAAGGCCAAAGTTTGGACATGCCTGTTATAAACTGTGGAGTTGACTGCTGAATCGGGATCCAGTCAAGATAATACGAAAAAGAGTTAGGACTGCAAGGCCTTTTAATCTTCTACTTAAAAAAAAAACTTTTAATAACCTTTTACAAAGAAGCTTTTCTTGTCGTTACTGATAACAGAATGCAAAACTTTAATGTGCTCAAGTTTGGTCAGGGAGTCCCACACCAAGAAAGGCACTGCCAAACAGAGATGGGGTGCCAGGATTTTTTGCAACATCCTCTTTTGCACTGTATAGTTTATGTAAAAATTAGGAGTGAGCTGATGCTCCCCCAGCTGCATAAATTTCAAGGTTCCTCAGACAGATCCCTCTAAGATGCACACACCTCTGCCCCCTCCTCTGTATAGGACGTTTCCTCCCACATGTACCTCTTGCGACAATTTCTGTTCTGGTTGCAACGGAACCCATGTGCAGCGGGGAAGGCACGGACATGGGAGAGAGCCCTGTGCAGCAGGGCTGAAAATTAGAGGGGGGTATTGATGAGCAGGTAAGTGGCTGGTAATCCGGCCAAATTAGGTCAGAGCAGAAGTCTCATATAAGGATGGGCAATTTGTTTTGGAGCCTACTGGTTGCAAAATGACCCATGCAAGCCCAGGTGGTGCTCGGAATCCTCTGACACACATGCAGCCGATGTATTACCTTTTTCTGTGCCCGCACGGAGCATGAGGAAGCAGGCTGTGACATCATCTTTGCTTGCTCCGTGGTGCTGGCCAATCAGACAGGGAGGAGGGAGGATACCTGTCCCTGCACAGCTGCTGATTGGCCTAGCACCACAGAGCAGGCAAAGATGACATCACAGCCTGCTTCCTAGTTGGAGTTTAACCCTGCGTGAGCCCAGATACAGGCAATACATTGGTTGCGGACATGTCAGAGGGTTCTGAACACCACCTGGGTTTGCGTGGAATTGGCCATCCCTAGTCTCATATAATGGCTCATGTTGCTAATACCTTCCTGGCTACAAAACATGCAAGGGCAGCATTACCTGCAGACTCCTGAATATTGTATGTGCTGTTTGTTTTTTCTTTTTCTTTTCTCTCCCCCCCCCTTTTGTATTGATTAGCTTTGCATATTTCTATGGGTCATATGATCATGACAAACTTTAGCATCAAGTCAATTCCCAGGCAGACAAAAGAGCAGGGGACTGGCAAATGCTCACCTGCACTACTCGGACAAGGCTCTCGGGATATTTCTCAAAGACTGCTGAAAAGGCCTCCACTGGCAGACGTAACACTGTGGAGTCCTCAGCCACACGTGCAGACACTGTCCGGTATGGCCTTTGGTGACCCTGTTGGGAAGACATCCAAGACGGAGATATGAATGGTCTAGAGAAACCATTACTTCCTACAGGTAATATCAGTAATGGGGATAGCTGCCTTTAACTACAACACAAGGTGCCTCATTCTCAGTACCATATGATCAGTTCACAGCATACCACACAGACCATTGTTCTGGACAAGCAAAAGAGTTACTCAAGTCAGAAGCCAAACTCTCAAAGGGATGCAGCTCCTCCCACAGCACCAGTTGTGCAGCAGAAACAAGAACAAACCACATATCAAGCTGCCTTATACACAAGGAGCTTCCTAAAGTGATTAATGACATCTATTTGACTTAGCACGCACCTGCCCTACTGCGGTCTGCAAATAAATTAGCTTGATTTGTTTAGAGGTTTGTCAACCAAAACACGGAGGGGGTAAAGATAGATTTTGTTTGTCTGTCCACTCACACACAAAGCTGTGAGGAATCTTGTGGTTGGAAGACATGTTACCAGCTCAAATTATGAACTGATCACCCTGCGCTGTTTGAGACTAAGTGATGTTTGGTTGATACAGTACTTGCACAGCAGATCAATGAAAAAAGCTGAGAAGGTAATCACAAAACAGAAAATAGGATAGGTTGGTTGAATGTCACTGAATCAGGTTAACAGATAGGCAAACAGAAATATTCAAAATGGAGGGAACTGGGGAAACGGAGGGTACATTTTCCATGTTCAGATTTCTCTGTATTTTGCAAATATATTATTGAAAATGAATTATATTAGGGAAAATTAATTGTAAAAAAGTGTGTGTGTGTGTGTGTGTGTGTGTGTGTGTGTGTGTGTGTGAGAGAGAGAGAGAGAGAGAGAGAGAGAGAGAGAGAGAGAGAGAGAGAGAGAGAGAGAGAGAGATGCACAGGAAAAAGGAGGGATACATTTTAAAAAGAGGTAATCTGTTGAGGAAATATGATGAAACAGATTTAAGACTGAAAGACAACATCAAATTTAAACTGAAGTGGAGAGAATCCCCCCCTCAATACTTCTGAAAGGGTCTAAGAACCTCAGGGCTGTGTGGAAGAGGGTCCTACCGTGATGACATCCAGGATGCTGAGAAGACTGTGCACGCTGTCTCCTGGGAATACCTCCTTCACAAGAGTCTCTTTTCCATCCTGAATCACACACACAAAGACTTGTGATTGGCTAGCCATGGACAGAAATCAGCTATAGGGTCTCCCCACCCTCAAAAATATATCCCCTTCTCACGAGGAGCTCCAACTAAGGTCTCCGATGCAAATGATGTGGAAACCGGGCACAAGTTGAGCAGGCGTCTTGTCCAGCTCTATTCATCACAGCAGCTTTGCTACAAAAAGCACCAGGCTATTTAGTGCCTTGCAGATCGGACGGGAGGGCATAATTCTGATTTTGATATTACCGTAGCATGATATTGTTGTGAACCGCCCAGAGTTCCATTGGAAGATGGGCGGTATAGAAATATAAAAATAAATAAATAAATAATGAATAATAATGCAGCCTCTTATGGAAAGCCTGGGGTTCCCTCACAGAGGCCCTCCTCAGCCCTCACCTGTTCAGACAGGAAGAGCTCCAGTTTTCCATCCTGGACCACATAGATGCTGGTATCAGGCTGACCCGGGCGAAAGACATACTCGCCTTGCTGGTACTGTTGGAAGGTCATGTGCTTGCATAGCTCCAAGAACAAGGGCTTCTCAAAGTGACCCAGTACACTGTGAGGGGGCAAAGAGGACACCATCATCACAGCATCCCCTAGCATGCCCATCTGACTGTGCCGATATGCTGAGGACATGCTCTACCCCACAATGACCAACATACTTTTATGCAAGCTGTGTTCAAGGAAGGGCAAGGGCAACTCAAGTGCGAGTAGGTTTTTGGGTACTGTCATTGAACACTCCCTCATTCTACCCCATGGTTTGCATATGAGGAAACAGGTCACTTGTGGATCAGGCCAGCCACAGTCTTTAATAATTGAAAATCTCCCCTTGCACACATGCATAACTTATGCAACAACATAAGTTATAATGATTGTCTCAGGAAATTTGTCTCCCTGGGAGTCAGCTGTGCTCAATGCATGTTATACTTGTGTCTGTTGGGTTTTCCTCCCGTTCCTGTGTGGTTTTGCTGCTGATCTACTTGTTTGTTTCTGATCTGTTGATCGTATTAAACATTTATTATTAGTATTAGGACCTTTGTTCTGCACACTCCTAGACGGGATGGCAGGTTATCTTCCCTGAACTAGTTACAGGAACCATCATAGCTCTAGGAATTGCCACCACACCCCCTCAGCCTCTTGACTAGCCACGACATCACCAGAATAGAAATTCATAGCTCTGTAGATTTATAAAAATGTAAGGGTAACTATCAAGATCATTTAAATGACATACAGAATGTCAACCTTGAAAATACACAAATAACCTTCTCATATCTGCACATTTATACAGTCCTGCTACCCACCCCCCACTATTTATGGTACTGTGGAGTGGCAGCATTTGCAGAACACCTTAATTAAGCCATTTTAAAATCCCCTCATTTTTGTGCATAAGGAAGCCATCCACGTTCAGTGACAATACAGATCTGAAATGTGGGCAACGTTCAAATTCAAACCAGATCTTATCCCTGGTGTGCCCATCTATTTGTATCCCTCTTGCCCTTCACACCTGCATCATAAGTTTGGGAAGCATGTTTAATTTACTTGGGATGTACACATTAATGAAGTTTGGCTCCCAGAATAATTTGTTTTGCTACCTACATGACCCTGAAAACCTTACAATGCAATGCAATGCAATGCAATGCAATGCAATACATCAGAGGGAATGAACCAGGACTTAGTACAGCATCTCAGGTGGGGTGGGGTATTCCAGGGAATCTACCATCAGATCCATAACCAAATCTGTCACATCCTAGCAGTGTTCTCCTGTTCTGTGGCAGATGTCATTTAAGGCAACAGAGCACTGGCATTTGGGTCAGTGAACATAAAAATGTAAGATGAGTCCTGTTAGATCAGACTAAAGGTTCCTCTAGTCTGGCACCTTATTTATTTATTTATTTATTTATTTATTTATTTGTTTGTTTGTTTGTTTGTTTGCCACCTGATTTTCTCAAGGGAACTCAGGGAGACAGAAAGCAAGAGAAAACTTTCAGTGGAGCTAGATGGGTAACACTGGATTTTTCATATATTTGTGTTGTGGTTTTCCTTTCTCCAAATCTCGAAGCAGTGGAAGGATAAAATAGAGGATACCCCTATTTACACTTGTCTGTGGCCATTTAAATTAAATTTTAACAGCAGTTTCACATCACATTAACTGTTAAGAACTTGCTCTCTGCAGCTCAAACCTAAATTATATTTTTGGACTCACTGGCATTTAACTAAATGATTAACCTTTTGTTTATAAAAAAAACCCTAACTTTTACACTTCTGGTCAAAGTTAATACTTGAGGCACTCATAACTCTTTTTATTCTTGAATTGCTCCCCTTCCTTCCTGAAGGTAGCTATGCATTTATGTAAACAACCCTAAAATGTTAAATTTTTAAAATACCCTTTCTCTGTCGGATGAAGTTTTGAGCAATTGCATTTACGTGAATCAAAACTGTGTCCTGATCCCCACCTTTCGACATGTATATTAACAACTTGGGCTTCTATCCAAAGACAGTTGAGGGCCATTTCCCAAAACTGGGTGCCCATCAAATCCCACTGCTACTATATGCAGATGATTGTTGTCCAAAGTGAAGTCAGTCCGAAAAGCCCCATGGACCAGGTAGGAGGCCTTCCTATCCTCCACTGCCTCCCGGAGTTTTGTCAAAATCATTTTGCATAATGAATCAACCATCTCATTCTCTGTCGTCCTCTTTTCCTTTTGCCTTCGATTTTTCCCAGCATCAGGGACTTTTCCAGGGTCCTCTCTTCTCATGAAGGCTGTACTGGAGCCTCAGCTTCAAAATCTGTCCTTCCAGTGAACATTCGTTGATTTCTTTCAGAATGGATAGGTTTGATCTCCTTGCAGTCCAGGGGACTCTCAAGACTCTCCTCCAGCACCACAGCTCAAAAGCATCAATTCTGGGAATCAGCCTTCTTTATAGTCCAGCTCTCACTTCCATACATCACTACTGGAAAAACCATAGCTTTAACATCCTGACCTTAGTTCAAACTGATGTCTCTGCTCTTTAGTATGCTATCTAGGTTTGCCAGGCCTTTTTATTTCATTGCTGCAGCATCTGAAGTGATCAAGAAAAAAATAAACTCTGTCATTGCCTCCATTTCTTCCCCTTCTAGTTTGCAGGAGGTGATGGGACCAATGATCTTAGTTTTTTTGATGTTGAGCTTCAATTTTCCACTCTCCTCTTTCACCCTCATTAAGATTCTTTAATTCTTCCTCACTCCCTATTAGATCATCTGCGTATCTGAATATTTCGCCAATCTTAATTCTAAGATTCATCAGACCGGCCTTTCTCATGAATCTGGAATAAGTTAAATAGGCAAGGTGACAGAACAGCCTTGTCGAACTCCTTTCCCAATTCTAAACCAGTCAGTTGTTCCATATCCAGTTCTGTTGCTGCTTGCCCACATATAGATTTCTTAGGAGACAGATAAGGTGGTCAGGCAATTCCTTTAGACTTGCCATAGTTTGTTGTGGTCTAATGGGCATAGAATGAAGCACCAGTAGATGTTTTTCTGGAACTCTCTGGCTTTCTCCATAATCCAGCGCATGTTGGCGATTTGATCTCTAGTTCCTCTGCCCCTTCAAATCCAGCTTGTAGTTCTGGAGTTCTCTTTCCACATACTGCTGAAGCCTGCCTTGGAATTTTGAGCATAACCTTGCTAGCATCTCAAATGAGTGCAATTGTGCGATAGTTGGAGCATTCTTTGGCATTTCCTTTCTTTGGGATTGGGATGTAGACCATCTTTTCCAGTCCTCTGGCCACTGCTGGGTTTTCCAAATTTGCTGGCATATCTTAGCAGCACCTTTACAGCATCCTCTTTTAAGATTTTAAAGAGTTCAATTGGAATGGCAGACTGGCCTTGTTGTTTGCAATGCTTTCTAAGGCCCACTTGACTTCACTTTCCAGGATGTCTGGCTGTCAGCATTTATCTTGGTTATCAGGGACATCAGATCTTTCCGAAAATTCTTCTGTATATTCTTGCCATCTCTTCTTGATCTCTTCTGTTAGAGGTCCCTACCATTTTTGTCCTTTATCATATCCATCTTTGCATGAAATACCCCTTTAATATCTCCAATTTTCTTGATTTTTTTTTTTATTTATTTTCCTCTATTTCTTTATTTATTTATTTATTTATTTTTGGATTTTCATTTTCTGTATTTTTCCCTTTCTCCCTTGCATTTTGTTTGTTTCCTCCGTTTGTGTTCGTTGGACAACCACTTTGCTTTCTTGCATTTTCTTTTCTTTGGAATATTTTTCATTGCAGCCTCAGAAATGTTACAAGCCTTCATCCATAATTCTTCAGGTGTTCTGTCCACCAAATCTAGTTCCTTGAATCTATTCTTCACTTCCACTGTGTATTCATATGGGATTTGACTTAGGTTTACCTAACTGGCCCAGTGATCTTCCAAATTTCTTCAGTTTAAGTTTGAATTTTGAAATAAGAAGCTGATGATGGAAGGATCTTGTTTTTGCTGACTGTAAATCCTCCATCTTTGGCTGCAGATAACATAGTCAATCTGATTTACCATCTGGTGATGTCCATGTGGCCATTTTTGTGTTAAAAGAGTGTTTGCAATGACAGCAGTTCTCTTGACAAAACTCATTAACCTTTGCCCTGCTTCATTTGGAACTCCAAGAAAACTTGCCAGTTATTCCTTTTATCAGACTCCCTAAATTCCAATCCCCTATTGATAAGAACATCTTTCTTTGACTCAGTTCTGACATTTAACTTCAAAAATGAATTAACTCTTCAGCACCGGTTTGGTATAAAAACTGTGATGTTCAAAGGGCTGCCTTGGAATCGCTCATTCTATCATTTTTTAGGTTGTATCCCAGCACTGCTTTTCTCACTCTATTGTTGACTATGAAGGCTACTCATTTCTTCTTTGGGATTCTTTAGTAGATGTGATTCATCTGAACTGCTCACCCATTCCTGTCCATTTAAGTTCACTGATACCCAGGATGTCAATGTTTATTCTTTCCATCTCACGTTTGACCAAATCAGCTTACCCTGGTTCAAAATTCCAGTTCCTAAATTTTCTTTGCAATTGGACTTTCCTTTCTCTTCCAGGCATGCAGCTGAGTTTTTTGGCCCAGCCACTTCATTAGCTCTGGAGCTTTGTACGTCCGCTCTTCCTCAAAGCATGTTGGACACCTTCCTGATCATCTTCCAGCCATATCTTTTAGCCTTTTGTTTCTGACCATGGGATGTTCTTGGCAGGGAACAACTTGCCAGTTCCTACCCCAGGAAGTCTTATTACAGGCCTCATTGTCAGCAGTGTAATTAGCCTTACAATGATGAAAGCACAGTTCAGCCTGTTTTATTTTGTAGCCTCACTGATCAACTGGGACACAAAAGTAGAAATGTGCCCCATTTATAAGATATTCCAGACTGAGGCAGTATGCAGATGATACTGTAGTTCTATCCTTAACCCAGTTAGGCTTAAAGCAGCTCTTATAAGCTTTTGCAACTTATTGCAACAACAGCTTTATCATTAACACCCCAAAATTTTAAAAAAACATGGTGTCCTCCAAGTCTTGGAAGAAATTTCATCGGACACTTCAGAGCAATGCCATAGAGCGAATTAAACAATTCAAGTACCTGGGGCTAAATTTCAGGTATAACTGTAACTGGACTGCCTGCTGTAAACATGCATTTAGCAAGATTAAAAGCAGTATGACAGCTTTTGGTGTTATATGGTGAACATCATATTCCTTCTGCTATTCAGCTTTTTAAGGCCAAAACAAGGACCCAACATGTCTATGAGATACCAATTTGGATCAGTACATACAACTTGGAGGTAGAGAAGGTACAATCTACCTTTTAACAACATATCATTCCTAGCTGTTTAGAACAGAAGGCCCTATACCTAGGAGGAATTGACCAAATGGAAACTAGGGCGTGGATTCAGACTGGCTGAGGATACACTTTCTGGCTGAACAGCTCAGTTACATATAACTTATGCTAAGCGATTCCTATACCACCAAGTGGATATCCGTGATTCAATATAAAATCAGGTCTACAGGTATGTCCCTTGATTCTATTCTATTGCTGGGATGACAACAGGCCTACTGAGCACTGAGCCAAAGTCTTTGAGATATTGAGAAACAAGAAAACAAAAACTGTTACCCTCTGGCATGGGATATTTTAGGACATTCACCACCTTAACTATGCTTCAAACACCCCAGGCCTGCAGAGCATTCATGCCTCCAAAACTTAACATTCTACCTTCAGCCTTACCCAAGGGCAGATATCAGGGACTTGCACACCAAGAAAGCTCTGTCCATGTGGAACTGTTGTGACTCAATTCCTGTCACATACTCTTTTTTATTGTACTTTTTATGAACAAATCAGAAGAGATCCGATCCACCCTCTGATCTAAAGATTCCAGGGTGACGTGAAATCAAGGTGAACTATACATTGGAGGCCTCACCACTAAGTTTCCTCAGGCTGACAAAGCTGTTTGGATGAGCAGCGAAACATTTCAATCTCTCAAGAAAGGCTTTGCTGAAGTTGAGATATATTACATCTACAGCATTCCCTCTATCTATCACCAAGGTTACCTGATCAAAAAATGATATCAGGTTAGTCTGGCAGGATTTGTTCTTAACAAATCCATGTTGACTTCTAGTTATTACTGCCTTGTTTTCTACGTGCCAGGACTGATCTCAAGCTGACTGGCCTGTACTTCCCAGGTTCCACTTTTTTGCCCTTTTGAAAGATAGGGACAACATTAGCCCTCCTCTAATCATCTGGCATCTTACCCATTTCCCATGATTTGAAGAAAATAATGGACAGTGGATCTGAGAGTTCTTCAGCCAATTTCTTCAGCACTCTTGGGTGCAGTTCATCTGGTCCCTCATTCAAGGTGGCAAGGCACTGTCCTACAGCTTTTATCAACTTCCATCCATGTGTTGAATTGAGACTATCCACTCACCGCACATTCTTTAGCATGTAAAGGACCTCTGAGGGGAGATGAGAGTTGGCCACGTCAAACTCTGTGAGATCAGCTTCCAGGACAGAGGGAGGTGGTTCCTTCAGCTGAAGAGTTGGCAACTCCTTCTTGATACGGAGGATCCTGTATACAGGGAGAAATGGCTGAGCCACTTTTGCAGACAGCTTATCAGCCCCCTCTTACGGGAATAGAGAAGCTCCCACCTCCCCCTCCTGCTCCCAAGAGAGTGACAAGCCAAGAAACCCATCTTCCCTCCACATTCATTTCAGAAAATGTACCCTGAAGAGGTTCCTTTCCTACTTTTCACAGGATTCATACCACTAATGCTTTAAAAGCTTTCACACTGTTCTCAGGAAGACGGTGTCACTTTGTCCTCACCTTGCTAATATTGGAAAAGCAATCAGGGAATTTATTCTTAAAGCAGATGGGAAAGGAAATGAATATTCCCTGCAAATAACATTTTCCCTCAAGTAACTGCATTTTCTCAAACAAATACGCTCCAAAGGAACTTTGTGTTAACCTTCTGGTGATCAATCACAAAACAAATCCTAGCTAAATGCAACATACAATGGTGAGAAAAGCACCTTTTGTGATAAACAAATGAGTGTCAATACTTGAGAGAACACTGTTTCTATCGACATGCTCATCACATAGTCTCTAGCTTGACTCAGCTGGAACCATGACTCAGCTGAATTTGTTTTGCACTCCTTCCCATCACTCTCTAGTAACTAGTTCATACTTTTGCCCCATGCACATTCCCAATTGAGACAGTAAGTGGGACAGGGATGAACAACTTACTGGCTTCATATAACAACATGATTCAAGCTGGCCACCTACTGCTTTCCAAACTGAAGGGGTGAGGCTTTGGGCAGGTGGCAGGGCCACATTGAGGACCACTACAGGACAGATTTGAAACTTCTGTGGTCTGAATCAGAACCATAGGCCAGAAATCATACAGCTGTTTGAATACAGCGGACCCCCATATCCACTGGGGATTGGTTCCAGGCCTTCCCAAGGATAATGAAAACCATGGATAAGAGAGAATGCCAAAAAAACCCTCCAAAACTACTATTTTGGGACAGTTTTCTGACAGTAGCTTGCTTTGCAGCTGCTGAATTATTTATTTAATATTTTTCCTCTGCCAACCGTGGATAACTGAATCAGTGGTTAATGAATCAGTGTATGAAGGGGGTCCTACTGTATTCACTTGAATCTCCTCCAGGTCAGTGTCAGTGCTCTACACAACAAGGGCCTTAAATTCACCTGGAAATACTGTACACACAGTATGGCTGGCATCATAGAATCATGGCGTTGGAAGAGGTCTTTAAGGCCATCAAGTCCAACCCCAACCTCAAGGCAGGAATACAAATCACAGGACATGTGCCAGGTAGTTGTCTCAATTTCTTTTAAACCCATCCAGTGTTGGGAGCACTCTCCGCCTCTTGAGGTAGATGGTTCCATTGCTATCAGGAAGTTTTTCCTGATATTCAACCAAAATCTGGCTTCCTGAGACTTGAGTCTGTTGTTGGTGTCCTGCATTCTGGGCTGATCAAGAACAGATCCTGCCTCTTTTCTGAATGGCAGCCTTCCAAGTACAGTCCTTAAAAAGTGCTACCATACTACATCATAGCAAGTAAATGTAGAGAGAAGGTCACAGATGTACTCCTCTGCTCTGGCAGGGTCCCTGATTCATGGCTGTTCTCACACTGCTTGCAAGACTGGTCAGGCGACAGGGAACCTGGTGGATTGGGATAAGACCTGTCCACTCTTTCAAACACCCCATAACAACAAAAAAAGAAAATAATCATTTGTAGATCTTAATGATAGTAAAACATGGTTCTAAAACATCAGCAGTTAGGAAATAAAACCTTTCCAAATGTACAGATTGCTCCATAAGGGAGACTGCAGGATCCCCTCCCTTGGTATTTGCCTGGCAACTGCTGGGGTTGGTTTAATTGCAGAAATGTGTGATTTTCCCTGGGAATTGCTTAAGTGAACATGGCCCCTGTCCAAGGCTCCTTCCCTGGCACAGCTTAGCCTTCTTCACAGAATTTGTATCCACTTTTCTAAGTTGGCGCTCAGGTCCCCTAAATTTCAAAGGCATTGCTTATCTGCTTACTTTTTTGCAATATTTAGCATTTTGAGCTTTTTCTTCATGCGTGGCCGAGAAGCAGAGATGGTGGTGTCTACAAGGGAGGATGTGGATTGGGAAACCTGCAAAGAAAGCTCATGTAATTAGGAGAAAACATGAAATACCCCGTCTTAAGACTTGTTTGAGAATATTCTTTTTTTCCTGTGATACTTCCCCATGATCAAGTGACCTTAAAGCAGGGGTGTGCAACAACTGGTCCCACATGTGCGACATTTTGATGGCCCAAGAGCACACCCACATGACTGCTCTCCCCCAAAATTTTTTTTAATGTTTAGGAAAAATATTGTTTTATTGAGAACGTCCAATTGTGCCCTCTAAGAAGAGAAAAACTGTGTCCCTCGGCATCTACAGCATTCTAATGCCCACCAAAAATGTTCAGAAAACTTGAAATACTTTGGACACAGGCCTGCTGTGTCCTGAAAAGGTTTGCAGGACACATCAAGCAGAAGGGTTTTTTGGGGGGAGGGGGGAGTTGGTTGGGTAATTCTTTCTTTTAAAAAACAAACTAATCTGTCAGTTTGCCAAAAACTCACTGAAGTGACCTCAAAAAAAATGAGAAAGAGAAAACAAATCAAGAAATGCAGATTAGCCTTCTGGGCTGTTTCCCCCTCCCACCTGAGAATATGGCCTCAGGCAGCTGGCAAATTTACAAAATGATCTCAGTGACAATGAGGTCCTGACCCTTAAAGACTGTAGGATCATTTCCTAAAAGCAATGCTCTATAACAGGGGTGTCCAAACTTCGGCCCTTCAGATGTTTTGGACCACAACTCCGAGAATTCCAAGCTATATTGCCAATGACAAAAGGGCTGTAGGAGTTGTAGTCCCAAATATTTGGAGTGCTGAAGTTTGGACACCACTGCTCTATAAGGAAACAGGCAGCTTTCCCCCCCCCCCCACCGCTTTTCTAAGCAATTTAGAAGCCCTATGACAAATATTAGCAGGCGGTCGGCAGCTACAGATCCCCGTTCAGCCAAACATAGAATTTAAACAGCTCCTGACACTGTCCATGGTATTTCTACAAATAAGCAAAAGTCACACAAACAAACCAGCTCCTTCCATGAGACACAGAATCCATCCCTTGAAATACCGCCTTGTGCTTTCCTCACTCCAGCCATTCATTCCATGCCTCCTCTCTGGGCTCTTTCATTCTTCACGTTACCTTGCGCATGATCTTCCGTCCATAAAACAACACTTTGTCTCGCTTGCGAAATCGATACTTCGGCTGCTCCTGGGTTTGAACCTCTGCAGGGAAGATAGGAGGATGTTGATGAGGAGATCAAGAAAACAGGAAGCCTGCGTCCCGCTCGCCTCAGACGAACGTCTTGACTGAGGGAATCTGCCAAGCTTCTAAGAGCCAGACGTGAACTTACTCTGGAGGTGAAACCGGCGGATCAGGACCAGGACCAAGGCGGCGACAAGCAGCACGGAGAGCCCAACTCCTATCATAAGCCCCAACACCTGTTGGGGGAAAGAGTTGGAGTCCATTTGAGACATGGCCCAAGGTCGGTAAGGAACAGCCTTTAGCATCCTGTTTGCTTCACCACCGGGAGCACAGAAGGCTGCCCCATCCCTCTGGGTAGAAGAAGCATGGCTCAGCCGATCTCCTGGCTGTCAAGGCACAGCCCACAACAGAGGGCTAAATCTGGGGCCCGGATGTAGAGTGGGGAAAGAACAACTACAGTAGGACCCCCGTATCCACTGATTCATTATCCACTGATTCAGTTACCCACGATTGGCAGAGAGAGAGAAAAAATAAATAATTCAGCAGCCACAAAGCAAGCTATTGTCACAAACAGCAGCAGGTTTCTGCATTGCTTTCTTTTTTTTCTCCCACAGCTTTCTGAAATGTCCAAAGAAATCTCAGTACAATGCACTCCTTACCACTCAGTCATATGGCCTGTCCCCTTTAACAAAACAAATGGATACTGGCTGGCCTTTGTACGTATGCTTGTCGTTTGTTTTGCTTTGTTAACCCCCCCTCTCTCCCTCCTTCCCCATCCCCAAAGATCCAAGATGCAGGATCCAAGATGCCCTAACATCTATTGTGCGTTTTTTTGGACTGTTTGGCCATGTTCTGTGAGACAGGCAAAATGTCAGGAAGAAAAACTTCCAGAACATGGCCAAACAGCCCCCAAAAAACTCACAACAGCTATCAGATCCCGGCCGTGAAAGCATTCAGGAATATAATGCCCTAATATATTTGAACCTCTGAAATATGATCCCAATAAAACCTATTTCATGTTAAATTTGAGTCCTTCTGCAATCACCATGGACCCTTATTTCTAGCTGGGATTTCAAAGGCTAAGTGATATAAACCACTTTCCTCCATGTTACTCTTAGGAACTCAAGCTTGGATCTGAGGTCTCCTTTTGCACCTCCTCATACCATCAGAGGTCTGGTCTGTTGTCATAAAAGGCTGAGCCACGAGGAGTGCATTGGGTAGGCCTTGAGGAAAGCCCATTTGACTCTCTTAGCAAAAAGCAGTGTGGTCTCTATCTGACTAATGAAAATGATGAGGTTTTGATTTGCCTTTTGGTTACGTTCTAACTATACAGTGGTACCTTGGTTTATGAGCACCGCCCAGGGGGAGCCTCAATTGCAACCCAAGCAGTTCACCTTTCTCCCGCTTCTCCCAGAAAAGGAATGGACTTTCACTGTCCATTCCCCTCTCAAGGATCCATGGAGAGTTTGGAGAACTTTTGTGAGGAATCTCAGCTCAGCTCTCTCTCTCTCTCTCTCTCTCTCTCTTGCAGCCAGGAGGAAAGATCACCTTCCCAGCCAGTCTGGCTCCTCCTGTTACCCAGCCGGAAAGAAAAAGAGGTGAAGCCACCATTCGCCTTTGTTCCTTTGCTCTGGGCTGCACCCTTGCCCAGAGCAAAGGAACAAAGGGCAAAATAATGCAGGGCATGAGTAAAGTGGATAGAGGGAGGCTCTTCCCCCTCTCACAAAATACCAGAACTAGGGGACATGCACTCAAATTGAGGGCTGGGAGAGTAAGAACAGACAAAAGAAAATATTTTTTCACCCAGCACATTGTTAGTCTGTGGAACTCCCTGCCACATGATGTGGTGATGGCACCTGGCCTGGATGCCTTCAAAAAGGGATTGGACAAATTCCTGGAGAAAAAGTCCATCACAGGTTACAAACCATGATGCGGATGTGTAATCTCCAGGCTTAAAACTAGGGTACTTCAAGGGCCAGATGCCGGGGAGTGGTATCAGGAGACAGAGATCTAGTCTCGTGCACTCCCGGATGCATTTGGTGGGGCCACTGTGAGATACAGGAAGCTGGACTAGATGGGCCTTTGGCCTGATCCAGCAGGGCTCTTCTTATGTTCTTACATCAGTGGCAATTCCCAAGCCATGGAACTCGGGTTGCACTTAAGAGGCAGCTTCGCTCGCACCGTCCAGCAGTGGCAACAAGCAGGATGGTGTGAACGAAGCCAGCCAGTGCGAGCAAAGCCGGTGGCTAGCCCTCCGCCCACTGGGCAGCTTTGCTCCCGGCAGTGCGGTGGGCAAAGGGCCGGCTGGCGGCTGCTGTGGCAAGGAGCCTGACAGTGCCCCAGAACATGGCCGGTGGCTGCCAGCAAAGAGCTGGCCAGCGGGTGAAGGGCTGGAGGCCTCCATCGGTGCTGCAGCCAGTGCCGGAGGTCTCCGCAGCCAGGGCCTCCATCAGTGCAGCGGCAGGAGGTGGAGGCACTGCAGCTGAAGCCAGAGCTGGGACAAAGCCTGAAGGCTGCCACAGTAGTAGCAAGGGGGAAGCCTGGGGCTGTGGCAATGCTTGGTGGGCACAGCCACATTAAAGCTCAGGGCTGTGGCCAGAGTTAAGCTGGGAGCCACGACGATGCCTGGAGACCACCGTGGGCCCAGTAAGGATGAAGCCCAGCTCCTCCCTCCCATCCTCAGGGGCTGGGTCACCTCTTCCTCCTCCACCACCACTGGGGTGACGGCAGCGAGGGGCTAGCCATGCATTTATATTTTAATGCCCACTTAACTCCCCTCTTTTATCTCAACAGTCTTGCTAGAGGTGCAAAGAGAAGGGCAATAGTAGGTCTCCCAGGAAAGAGCATCCCACTATGTTGTCTCCAGCGCTCAAAATGCCTTGTGGCTTACATCTCTGATGCCCGCATGTTTCTAGCGGGTTTTCTTTATAGACTTAAAATATTGGCAATGTCCCCTTCGTGGGATTTTTGCTGCCTTTCCGGGCTTTGCAGTGAGAAAAGGACTTATCTAGCTGACGGCGATGGCTGGGGAGAAGGAGGAGGAGGAGGAGGAGGAGGAGGAGGAGGAGGAGGAGGAGGAGGAGGAGAGAGTTACAGCAAAATGAGCACATCTGGTGCTCATTTTGCAAGACATTACTCATGAATAAGCAAAAAAAAAAAGCAGAAATGTTTGCTCAGTTATCAAAATACTTCTTAACCAAGGTAACTCATAAACCAAGGTACTGCTGTATATTGGCTTAAAATTAATGTTAGTTATTATTCCCACTAAATGTTCTTGCCAATAAAAGCTGGTAGAAAGCAGATTACACGGGCTTTCTCAGTTATGGGAGAAACAGCTATTACTTGTGGCTGGGCAACAGCCACCATATCCCACCCCAAGCCTGAAGGCTTTTCTCTCCCCTCCTCCCTCACCATGCTGGTCTGGAGTGGATCCTCCAAAAAGAGCTTGATGCTGGAAAGCACAGCTGTCATGGTTGCATCCTACGGTGAGAAAGAAAGCAGCAGGCACTGAGTGGAAGGAGCAGGGATGGAGCACTCAGAAACAAAAGGGAGACAGAGGTGAGAGATGGAGTTGGAAAAACATGCACAGCCAATGCTAGGGACTGAAACTTTCATCCATTCTAGCCAGCAGAGTCAACAATAAGGAATGTTGGGCATTACAGCTCAATAAAGCAAAGCAAAAAAAGTGTTCTGCTTATATACCACTGCCTAGGGTTTAAAACACTCTCTGGGTAGTTTACAATATAATTATAAAGGGTACACATTGCCCCCCCCAGACCCCCAGTGAGGTGGGAACTCATTGTACCAACTTCAGAAGGAAGGATAGAAGTCTGTGTCAACCATGGGCCGGCTACCTGGGATGGAACCCCAGGTCATGAGCACAGTTGTGGCTGCAGTACAGCAGTTTAACCACTGCACCACAAGGCATTAGGTAGACATCTACAACACAAACACCTGGATTACAAAGTGTTTGTGATACAGTTGTGCCTTAAGAAACCTTTCCCCTTTTGTTGCCTTCCAGATACTACCGTACTGAACTACAATCCCTCAGCATCTCTAGCCAACATGACATTTTTGAGTAGGGATTATGGGTGTTATAACACAAGTATTCCTAAAGGCACTACATAGGAATGACTGACCTAGGCCCTGTTGGACCAGGCACCTGGTCAACATTTCAAGAAGCTGTTTCCAAGTTGTCATTCAATTCATGCACAAATCTCTCTTCCCAAAGCAGTCATGTTCCATTAATGCCCATGGCCTTTAAAAGTTACATGGCAAAACATGTAAGGCAAAAATTGGTCCTCTCAATGGAAGAGAACAGACACCCAACGAAGAGCTGAGCAGGGTGCACAATTAATTGCAACGGAAACATTGCAAGGCACATACACGGATGCACGGAGTGGCTCTGTGCAGGAGGAGAAAGAGAGAAGAGCAGCAGGAAGAATGGCTACTCGGCCAGGAGTTCCAAAGGCACAGCACAGGTGCCTGTGAGTGAAAAGCAAAAAGGTCCCTACTTCTGGCTCCTCCTGAGGCTCCGATTCACTCGGTCCCATGGTGGCTATCAACTGTCCTTCCAGCTCCAATCCATTAAGAATCCTACAAAGAAAGAGAGAAATTCATACAGTAAATCACTCTAAGACTACAAAAAACAAATATTAAAACAAAAAGGTGTAAATCAGGGGTGTCCCAAGCTTTTTGCAAGGAGGGCCAGATTTGGTGAGGTGAAAATGTGTGTGGGCCAACCATTCAGCCTGAAGTGGGGGTGGGGGGGAGAGAAAGGGCGCGGACCGTGTGCATCTGCAACAGCCACCAATGCTCCGGTTTCAAGGCATCCAAAGGCCCGGCGGCTGTTGCACAGCCCGGGAATCAGCCCCCCCATGCACCACTGCTCGCATATGCTGCCCTCCTTTTCAAGGAGGTGGGGAAGATGCTGCAGCAACAGAGCCAGGAGTGGGTAGGCAGGGCGGGTGGGGATAGACGGAGGCAGGGAGGGCAGGCAAACCATAAAACTGCAAGCTGATGTCTCTAGCCAGCACGGAGAAGGGCCAGCCAGCGGGGATGAATGACAGGCTTAGCCAGCAGGAAGAAGAGGCTGAGGGCCACTCAAAATTTCAAATCGGGCTGCATTTGGCCCCCGGGCCGGACTTTGGACATGTCTGGCTTAAATGAATGGTTTTTCTATATTGTCCAAATTCTGGACTATAGCTTCTTGGAAAACATGTCGCTAGTCCAGTGGTTCTCAACCTTCCTAATGCCATGACCCTTTAATACAGTTCCTCATGTTGTGGTGGCCCCCTTGCCCTGCTTGGAAGAGGCCACAAAGCCCTCTTTGGCAGTCCACTGCCCCAGGTGCCATAATAGAAAACTTCCCTCTACTACAGGCACCCTCAGCCAATTGCAGCCTCCGGTGCCATTGACTGACATCCCCTCCAACCTATCAAGCTGTAAGTCACTCTTCCCTCCCCTTTCTCTCCCCTCCCCCTCCTCCAGACCCAAGCCGTCTGTGCCTTTTTCTTCACGGGCTCATGGCAACCCCTGTGAAATGGTTGTATGACCCCCAAAGGGGTCCTGCCCCCAGGTTGGGAACCACAAACTTGCCATCAATTCCCCTTTTCCAGTAATGAAGCTATAATGGCATGTCATTATTACTGTAACTTGGTGAGGCAGTGTTAGAGGGTGTTTTATTTATTTTTATAGTTATGGGTGTAGCACCACTAAATTGTAGAGGAGGAATCTTGCTTGGTTTAAAGACAGATTTGTGCTATGCCTTGTGCTCTGGGTTGAGTGCTGAAACAACAACACAGAGGAGAAGCAATGTTTTTTTTAAATGCCACAGGCCTCTGGATTACACCCTTCTGTTGTCTATTTCTTAACCCGCAACACTTAAGAGAAGCAGACAATTTTTCAGCACTAAAAGAAAAAGGATGATCTTGTGATTGCATTCCTTCAATGTATTGCTTTATGGAGAACTGTAGAGGATCACCACGCCTACGGCAGCCAACAGATGTGCAAGAGCATCTTGCCACTTGGCTCACTGCAGTGGCATCTGGGCTAACAGCTAAGGGAGCCAGAACTGACAGTCAAAGAACACTCTTGTGACTCAGTTACTGAAATGACTCGGATGCAGGTGCCCCAAGGAGCAAAAAAGGCCCCAGAAGAAGAAGGCCACTGAGGCCTCCTTTAGGCCACGGGAGAAGATCAGGTTCACGACTCAGAAAGACCTTTGGGTAGTGGGCGGCATATAAGTTGAATAAATAAATAAATAAATAAATAAATAAATAAATAAATAAATAAAGAGGGAAAACTGGGTAATCTGGAAGGGACCCCCATGGATCACCAAGTCCAGTCCCTCTCAAAGAGGCCCACTGGGGAATCGAACTCCCAACCGTTGGCTCTATTTCATTTTGAGTCATGAATGAGACGTTCAGCAGTTCATTCATGACTCAGAACGGGAGTGCACCAAGAAGAGATAAAGGGAGGCAAGATGAATGAAAGAACTGAGAAGAGAGGCGTTTCATAACAAAGAAATTCCATTTCACAGGTCTAAATAATCCTTTTAAGATTGCCACACAGTGTATTGCTTCATCCGTACTGGCAACATGGTCAGATCATGTCCTAATTATGCTTAGACCAATGCCACTCACAATTTCTCAGGGTGATATAAACTCATGTTCCAGCAGTAGTCTCCCTATGGGAGACTGTCAACACAGGCAGTCTTCACTTGTACACATTCTCTGTCTAGAGTCTAGACAGAAACTCTCACATATAGTCTGGGCCCACCAAAGGTTCTGCAGTTCCCTTTCTCCAAAGAGTTCAGGGTTGGGGAGGCCACAGTGATCATGGCAAGAGCACGTGAGTCAGCAGATATAAATATGTACAAATCAGCAGTCCAGGACTGTCACTCGTCTACAGATCTAGGAAACTGCCAGTGGGCAGTTGTTATTATGGGCCAAAGTAACCTAATTTAGATGACTTTATGGCCAACTTGTGCCAGCCTTCCCCTATCTGTGAGCAAGACTACCACCAACCAACAGGCACTTTCAGCAATAATGGGAGAACTCTCCCCAGGGAATTTTGGTCCAGCCACTCAATGCAGGTACTAGGAGGAGGAGGATTTGATTCCTAATGTTCGTTTGTTGAGCAGGGGTTTGATGTCAGCAGTCATTAATAGGACTCCAATAGTTCTCTGAAAGTTACTTGCCTTGTCTTTGCATGCATCCGAGAGTGGAACAGTTTTACAAAAGAGTGGCTCACGCACTTGCCATGCCACTGAAGCTGCTACCATGTGGTCTAGTCACCTATGTGGAGGACCTGAAATCTCCACTCTTTTTCAGTAAGTTAGAGAAAACAAATGGATCAAGTAAATATAGATTTTTCTCAACAGCTGAAGAGGTGCTGCAAAGTTTCATCTTCCTATACAGAGTTGTTAGGATTGATCATCCAGATATCTAGGACAGTGGTGGCGAACCTTTGGCACTCCAGATGTTTTGGACCACAACTCCCAGAATTCCAAGCCTAGACTACCAATGACAAAGGACTGTGGGAGTTGTGGTCCAAAACATCTGGAGTGCCAAAGGTTTGCCACCACTGATCTAGGACATCATACAGAGGAAAGCAAGTGCAGTCTCACATTCTCTCGCACTTTCACAACTGCCAGTGTTAGGAAACTATGGCAGATTTGAAGTGCCTGGTAGTTGGGTGGCAAATTCTTCACTAAGAAATTAATGTTTAATCTGAACAATATGAAGGCAGTGAAAATTCTAGAATAAACATCCAGATTGCCCCTGAACCAAGGGGGATTCACAGCTTGGGAGTTTTCCTGAACACAGACCTGCACCTAGTCTTTCGTGCAAGAGCCGGAAGGAAGGGTCATTGCTAGCTTCCTCTTACGCAACAATTGCATGCTGTTGGGGAAAAAACAAAGCTGTGGCCTCAGCCACGATGTTCTCAAAAACAGCCTGGAAGTTTCTGCTGATCCAAAAAGTAGCTGCAGTGGCTATGAATGTAAGTGCCCTTTCAGACTACATTATCTCACTAACCTTCCACCAGTATAATCTGCACTGTAGCACTAGAAGTCTAATATATGTACTTCAAAACAGAGTATCCACATCGATCCATACATCATCTCTACACTGAGATCTGTTTTGCTTAAATGCTCTCCTCTGAATCCTCTCATTTGGAAATATGGTAGTGGGCCAGTTGGAATGGGATTGTTTTAGACCAGTGATGGCGAACCTTTTAAAGACCAAGTGCCCAAACTGTGATTCCAAACCCACTAATTTTTCACAAAAGTGCCAATACAGCAATTTAACCTGAACACAGGTGGCTGTGAAGGGGCTGTCGGGTGCCCACAGAAAGGGCTCCGAGTACCACCTTTGGCACTCGTGCCATAGGTTCGCCACCACTGATATAGACTGTGTTGCCCATGATTTAGAGTGGAACTGTTACGAGGTGAGCCCTTTGCCTATTCTTAAGACTTCTACGTTATTTTATTTTATTACTAATTATTATTGTTTTCCCCTTTTCTGATTCCTTTCAGCAAATGGATTTGGTAATTCTTTTAAGAGGTCAGTTTTCAACTGGTTCCTAGATAAGGTATTTCCTGATTCCTCTAGGTCTTGTACTGTTTCTGGAATATCCCTCTTTGAAATTTCCTCAAATATTTGTCTGGCTTGATCTGTGTCAAGTATAGTACGTTTCCCTCTTTTGAATGGCACTTCTAATGCAAAATAAATTTTCCAGCGATAATAAATAAAATATACACCATTGATCATATACACCATTGATCATATACAATTGTTATAGGTGTAAATAAAATAAAAATAACAAGCAAAAACGTCAAAATTGCACCTAGAAGAGGAACTTTGTATATATTTTAATGTGGGCTTTTGTGACAAGTCCACCACATTTTTGTCTTTTTTTACTATTAATTTTTATATTTTCATCTATAATGCTTGTATAGACTAACAGGGTTACCCTTTCTACAACCGTGTCCAAAGCAGCCTTCTATTATCAGCTCTGACTCATCACCCAGATTCACCCCTTTCTTGATGAGACCTCCCTGAAAACAGCTGTGCATGCATTGGTGATTTCCCCGATTGACTACTGAACCTACTCTACATGGAGTTACCCTTGAATCTGATCTATGGATTGCAATGGATGCAAAGTGCGGTGGCTAGGCTGGTGGTTGGTGCAAGCAAATATGACCACATCACCCCCATCCTGGCTCACCTGCACTGGCTACCTGTTGTCTCCTGGATCAGGGTCAATGTGATGGTTTTAAGTTTAATGTATAAAACCCTTCATGGCTCGGGACGTGAATATATGACAGAGTGTCTGTCCCTTAGATTAATAAATACCCATCCAACTAGATTGTCCTTAGCGTTGGCACTTAGGGTGGCCACCCCCAGGGAAGCCTGGAAAAAAACCTGTTACAAGAATCCTGGCTTTGCCTGCTCTATGGAACAAACTGCCAGTTGACATCCATTTAGCTTGATCTATGGCAAAGTTTAAGAGTTCTCTGAAGGTCCGGCTCTACTGTGAGGCTTTTGGCAGTGCTGCACGTTACTCGCCACCTACCCGCCTCCCTATTATGATTTCTTTGCTCTTTACGTAATACAGTACTATATATGTAAATTATTATTATTATTATTATTATTATTATTATTATTATTATTATTATTATTATTATTATTATTATTATTATTATTATTATTATTATTATTATTATTATTATCTTTTAACTTTCCTTATACAGCACCTGGAGTTGTTCTCTGAATTAAATTTGGCGGTATATAAATCTAAAATAAATAGATAAATAGATAAATAGATAGATAAATAAATAAATAAATAAATAAATAAATAAATAAATAAATAAATAAATAAGGAGGTGCATACACATATTTATAGTGTAGAAATATATATAAAGATGCAAAGACGCCAGTCCTCAAGCAAATATGGGAGTTGGCAGCTTTACCCAAAATGTTAATATTTGTCAATCGTGTGGCCTCCAAACATTGCATCCTACAGAGATTCTCATCTTATACAAGCAGGCCAAATTGCAGAAGTCACGTTCTGTGGCTTTAGCTAGGGACCCAATGCAAGAAAAGTATCTTGCCTCCCTGTCTGTTGTTTTCATCGTAGTTTTTTCTTCACAGTCACAGGATGCATCCTGTACACTGGCTAGAATTATAAGGGAAAAGCCTTAATAATTACATCAAATTGCCAGTATCAGACAACAACAATAGCAGCTGGGGAGCTACAAACAGAGATGTCATACACACAATGCAACACCTGCTGGGCTATCAAAGCACACACATGCTCATCAACAGATTACACATCACATGTGAGAGACTTTTAATTTTTAGAATTAAAAGGAACAACCTAGATGCTTAATTATGCCCTAGAAAACAGGGTCAGATTTGTTAATGCAAAGGAGTTGCTTTAAGTGCTCCTCCAGAATTGCTCAATATGCACTCAAATGGCAACACAAGAAAGAGCAACTGATGTTTTAGATCATCTGATTCTAGGCCACCTACATACACAGCAAACCTTAATGAAGGTCAACACTGAGGCAACCAAGTATTCCTACACACCATACACTGCCAGCATAAAGTAATGTTGCAGTAATGAATGAGAGAAAATTAATCACTTGTATAAAAACTTTCATAAAAACTAATGTTCTCATTTCTCTTGAACACGACCCACACATTATTGCCTTCTTCTTTGAATCCATCAAAATTTTCTGCTCCAAGTCATGGATCTAATCACTGGTATGCAGATCCTTAACATATAATGCCCTTCCTGTTTAGTTTGTTCTTTTTGGATCAGTTATAACCCTCAAGGAGATGGTCTTTGGGCCGACATCCACTCACTACATGTAAATATATTCTGAAAAGTAATGGGGCAAAAAGAATAGCTGCACTTTTGGTACAAATAATAGAAAGCTCTGGAATTTGCCCTGAAACTTTTACAGTTGAATGTTCTTTGATGACCTACTGATATTAAGAGATTCTGAAGTCTCCGAGGACTTCACATATTTCTAACAGGCAAGTAGTCACAAAACTTACACACTTTCCCACAGCCCTAGTTTTCCCTTAGTATCGCAAATCTAGAATGGGTCTTTGAGATCACCTCAAACCCTCTGTTCAATGCAGGATGCTGCTATATAGCCTCTATTTAAATATCTCTTGCAAAGGAGAACTCACTGCCTTCTCAAGGCAGTCTGACCATTGCTCAATAAAACCCACTGTTTGGAAGTTTCTCCGTATGTTGTTTAGTGAAAATCACCTTCCCTGCCAATTCTACCTTCCAATATATGTAGTCTTGTCCAGAGTACACTTTTCTGTTCTATTTGCTACATAACAGCCTTTCAGACACTTTGAAGTAACTAGTCTTCAATTAATTCTCTCTTCCTCTACCTATGTATGTATGTATGTATGTATGTATGTATGTATGTATGTATGTATGTATGTATGTATGTATGTATGTATGTATGTATGTATGTATGTATGTATGTATGTATGTATGTATGAAAGAATGAAATTTCCATAGTGCATAGTGGATGCCACTTCTCTGGGAGAGTTACAGCAAAAACATAAGCATAAATACAAAGAAAGCAACTATATCTATGCCACAATATTATTAAAAAGTTTCTTACAAAGGATACAAGATGGCAGCTATGGAAAAAAAATAAACATAGAAAATGAATGAAACTTTAAAATTGCAATTTCGAAGGAAGGATATTCTGAAATGCCTCTCTGAAAAGCAGGGTTTTAATGTGCTTTCTAAATGTCAGGAGGGTAGGGGGCCTGATGCACCTCCGTGGGGAGAGCATTTCACAAAGGTGTCACCACTGAGAAGTCCCTGCCCCAATCACGGGCATCCTGGGCTCCCTTGAGGGGGCAATCTGCAGCATCAAAGCCTGGGAAGGGCAACTGGTTTAAGTGGTTGATCTCAGAGAGAGGTGCTCCAACAAGCACTGAGTTCCCAAACCGTTCAGGACTTTATCTGTCAACATTAGTAATATTTATACAGTACAATTTTAACAGCAATTATGTTACTTTTTCAACCAATCTCCCATGCTCCAATAAACAAAGCATATTAGCACTGCTAACACAATTTAGGAAATGGTCAGCATGGTACATCCTTAGGTGGTCTTTACTCCCTTGTAAATATTTTAGGTTGAAACTAAACTATCTCCTTTCTCTACAGGATTGTGAATTCAGTCACCAAGATCCAACAACTTACTGTTGTTGCTAAAGCAAACAACAGTAAACGTTCTTGTCATGGATTGCTAACTCTCTCAAACAACCTCTGGATTTTCTTTCTAACATATAATCAAAAAGAAGGCCAATATGGGTTTGCACAATTTTTAGCCCCAAATAGCATATCCTCTAAGTGCATTCTAACCCATGTTCCTAAAGCCCTAATGACCAAAGGCACATTAGTTACATCCTTTGATTCTGCTCCCACTTAGTTTCTTGAAGTACTGTATCCAGTTGTTGTACATGGACCAAAGCCTGTGCCCATCTGTTAGATCAAGTGATTTCCATGTTGTAACCATATACTGAATCAAGTCTTCAAGATCATTTATGCACATCAGAGCAAAATATCCTAAGCAAGTACACCCAGTAGAAGCTAATTTCTTATTAGACAGCATCTAAAGATAGGAAAAACCTTAAAGCACCAACCTTGGGCAAAAGCTGATAAATCAGACTTAGTGCATACTTGCCAGCTCATAAAAATTCCTAACAGGAAGGTTCATGTTCTTCTCTAAGGAACTGATGTCCAGTTCTTGCAGCTAGTATCAGAGACTTTCAAGCTCTTACATTATGATCTATTCTATTAGATCTACATCCAGATCAGTGTCTACTGTGGATTCTTCTCTCCCAGTTCCAAAAAGGAAAGCTGGGAGTGGATAGAAAGCTGATTTGCATAGTTGGTGTCCAAATTCCCAATAATTACCCCTCCTCTCAGCAGCAAAGTGTCAAGCTCTACTTGATGCTTGATGGGCCTATTCAGCTCTAGTCCTCCTGAAAAACAAGTAGAAGTGAAGACCTCAAAGAAGCTGGTATTCTCTATGCCAAAGGAGCTCCAGTGACATGAACTAGGTCAATGTTGACGAACCTATGGCATGAGTGCCAAAGGTGGCACTCGGAGCCCTTTCTGTGGGCACCCAACATCACCACTTCACGGCCACCTGTATTCAGGTTAAATGGCTGTACTAGCACTTTGTGTAATTGAATTGAAGTCTGGGCACGTGGTCTCTAAAAGGTTCGCCGTCACTGAGCTAGATGGTAAGGCATGCACTGAAAGAGAGCAGGAGTAGTATTAAACCTAGCCAGATGCTGTCAACAAGCATCCATCTTTCACCCTCGCTATCTTTCTCCCTCACATACAGGTTGGGAACAGTTACACTACCGTAGCCTTTTGAAGCAAAAACAACAAAGAAACTTGTGGCAGTTTTAGGACTAAAAATCTTATTTGTCATAAGCTTTCACTGTCTGCAGCTCATTTCATTGGGTATATCAAGTCTGCTTCAGTGGACAAGTAGCTACATACATATTAGAGCAGGTAGAGAATGTATAGGGCAGGCAGTTAAAATGCCAACGGTATGAACAGTAATCATCACCTTAACAATGGTTACTATCTAATAGCAGCTGGATGGTTATGCAGACAGTCTTGCATGAAGGAGTCAACTGACATACGGAATGTGATAGAAACCTTTGCCTCTACTCAGACAGCAAAATATGAAGCCAAACCTCTTGAGAAATCATTGTCAATGGAGGTGTGTGCAATCATTTGGATCAGATAGAACAGAATGTACTGCAGGAATTAATCAAAAAGCTCAGTGCTGATCTTCTAAATTAAAATGTTCAAGAATCCTTGCCCTTCCCTATGGCTGGAGGAAAAGGAGTGGACTGTAAAGCAAAGAAATATATAAATAAAATTCATACAAATATTATATGTTAGCTACAGTTTTAACACCTGTCAGTTAATGATTATGAATTTATTTAACACTGTTCAAACTGAGAAAATCAGAGATCAACTCAGAAATGAATGCACAAAAGTATGCAGAAGTAGAAGCCCTGGTAAAGGATTCCTTAAAATCAATATTTGATTGTTTATGTGTGTGGGGGGGGGACAGAAAATATATATACAGTACTGTAAGTTTATAGATAGTTGCTACATAGTATCTGGGACTACAGAGGTGGGCTTTCTCTTCGTTTGTTAGTTTACTTTTATGTCTAGGTGAGTAAGAAACCACACGAAACAGCAACTGAAAATGGGATGAAAAGCAGGGTCCGACTGACCTTTCCAATGTGAGTTTGCTTTCCATTCCAAAAGTCATCTCCGTCAATTTCCCCTGCAGATTCATCTTCATCAACAAACACTAATTACCGTAACACAAACACTTCCATCTATTTCTTTCCACCACACTTCTTATCTACACCCTCATGATAACCTACTTGGACAGTCACACATTAAGCCCGGTCCATATTGTCATAGCCAAGCAAATTCTTGTTAAAGATGACTGGCTTTGATTATATACAGTATACAGATGACCTTGAACTTGGCTCATAGCAGCACATGTTGCAGGAACAGATCAACCAAGACTGCTTGAAATACCTGCTTGTGTGTTGGTGGAAACCCTTGCTGGGGCCCACTGTCGCCACCACACTGATTGGATGGCACAACTATGATTGTTAATAGTAGGCTAGTATTGGTTGGCAAGACCCCTCCTCTGAGCATTTAAGAGGACAAAAAAAACTACCCCTCCCTGAGCTCCATGAGATCAGCCATGCCAAAGATTCCTTCCTTCTGTTACTGCAACTTTGTCCTTGTGTCTCCTGACCTACTCATCTGGATTGCTTTCTTTATCTGAAATAATATGTTCCATGGATACATGAATACACATCTTCCATAACAGCACCTGCTTGTCAAACCTTCATCTGGCTATCCGCTCTACTCATAATGTGCCCATGCGCTCCATCCCCCAAGCAAATTTTGAAGAGAGAGCTGCATACAGCACACCAAATGTAGGAAACTGGCAGATTAAGGGCGTGCCGGCTAGATTTAGTCCCAGCCTGGGAAGGTCTTTGCCTCTGCTGCAGTTACTGAAAGGACCATAAAGATGCTTTATTAAGGGGCCAAGTTCCAGAAGAAAACGGTGGCAGGTCTTTGGGATCAAGCCCTTTCATGCTGCCTTCAAGGCCTGACAGGTAACAGGTGAGAAAGGGATCCTGATACAGAGCGAGGGAACTGTCCTGGTGCCTAAACGTCAACAACTATCCTCCCCTCTCCTCCTCCCTCCTCTGTAGTGTTCTCTGCTGCTCCCTGCCTTCCCCCTCGTTCAAGGAGGTTTCCATCCTATCCTCACTTCCTCTTTTGCCTTAGTGGGGCTTCTTTCTCACATCCTCAAATGAATAACAATGTACGAAGAGCTGGGATTCGAGCCTCCTTGCCGTGCCCTTCGCTCCTCTTTTAAGACACTGGTATTTCTGGTGGTTTACATTTATTGATTTTTATATTTGTATGCCGCCCCAATTTTCCCAGAGAGAACTCTGGGCGGTTAAGAAGAAGAAGAAGAAGAAGAAGAAGAAGAAGAAGAAGAAGAAGAAGAAGAAGAAGAAAACAGACCGCACTCCATCTATGCTCAGAGGCACTCTCGCCAGGGCTCCTGCTCCCATGCAAGCAAGCTGAAGGGTTTTGAACCGTATCGACGGGCACGAGAGATGTCCCCCACACACACACACGCTTTCTCCCCATCTGACTCACCCACCGCCACGGCTGGCTCCGACCTCCGCCGCGGCCCTCGCAAGCCCATGCCGCTTCCCGTCCGCCCTTTTCCCTCTTGAGCCTCAGGCTCCCGGGGGCGCCGGCGCTGGTGACGTCATCAGGCTGCGCCTCCTGGCACTGGGCTGCCCGGGGGTAGCCCGGGTCCCCGCGGCAAGCGGCGCCCGCAGAAGAAGGGAAGCGGGACGGGCGGCTAAAAAGCAGATTTAACTCCAGCTGCCTTGCCACGTGCAAGACTAGAGCCCTGGGGAGAAGGGGCACGTGCCTCTGAGCATGTGCAGAGCGCGGTCTCTCGTCGTTGTCTAGCCCCTCCGAGGAGGCGGCAGGGCGGGTACTAAACGAGAGCGGAGGCTCCTAATGTGATTAAGGCTGGAACGGGGGTCCTTTCCCGGTGTTTTCTGCTGCGCTGCACCATTTTTACCCAATTGCAGTAACCGTCCTAAATTGTGCTTTAAAAAATTAAGCTGATAGGTAATATCCGTGTTGAATGTGTAACATGGATATTGTACGGGGGATTGTAAAGTCATTGGGTGCGAGTAGGCTTGTGTGTGTTGTTGTTTTTTTTAATTGTAGTTTTTATGTATTTGGGTATGAATGATGTCAGGTGAGAGAGTGTATGGTTGTGTGGGTGTATGTCTGGTTTTATGTCAGTTTTTTTAATAATGGATATTAGCGATATTGGGAGAGAGAACGTAGGAGTATGTGTATGGATGCTTGTTTCTTCAATGGTAGTTTTATATTTTGGAAATTTTTATATTTGGGGTGATTGATGCGCAGGCTGAATGGCCCTTTTTAATTTCGTTGTATTTGAACAATGACAATAAATTGTTATTCTATTCTATTCTATTCGCACTTCTCTTGGCTGAGCTACATGGTTGCTACGTCCAGCTCAGAGCGAGAGCCCTTTCCCTCAGTCACACCGGTTTCGGTTCTCATTGCTTTGGTTGAAACACCTTTACAATCCTTCTCCCTTCTGAGGCGGAGCTTTAAGCTGTTTCCTCCCCAAATATGGCTTCTGTGAAAAGAATTCGGAATATAGTAGGAAAATGCCACATCTTTGCTAGGACCTTGGGGGCACTTCCGGAGAGGGCGTTGCCCAGCCATATCTTTGTAGTGTGTGTGTGTATGTGTGTGTGTGCCAACAGTGAGAGCAGAAGGTAGCGATTACCTGCATCACTTATACCATAATAGCTGACACCCAATTCAGCTTGGTTTTATCCAGGACTCCATGCAGCTCCAGGTCATGAAAGTTCTCTTGGTTGATCACAAAACAACACAATTTAAGCACAACATAGCACAGCTCAGAGATAATCACTTGGGGAGTAGTTAGCTATTTGCATCAGAGGCAGGCAAAGTGTAGCCTTCCAAATGTTGGTTCACAATTCCCATCCTCTTTTTGTATACAGTGGAACCTTGACTTACATACTGCTTGACTTGCAGCAAGAAGGGGCCTGTTTGACTTGAGTCGCAGGCTTTGACTTACATCTCGGAGCCCTGGCGCAAGGCACCGGAATCGGGCGGCAGCCACAACCCAGCATCGCGGCTGCCGCCTCCAAACTGCTTCTGCCTTCTTCCTCTCCTCTGGCAGCCGCGGCGAGGCCAGCTCAGAGCACCTGGAGCTGGTCCTCGGCCTCACCGAAGCCGGTGCTGCTGCCGGAGGAGAAGAAGGGTCGGGAGCTCGGGGCTGGCCTCGCTGGTTAGATAGTCGGTTCAGTCTTGTAAAAAATTTGGCTGCAGAAGTCTGGTCCACAATGGAAGCATTTTAGTTGGGGAGCTGTACAGTTGTGGGACTCTAATGGTAAGCATAGAGTTGTTCAGAACTTGGAACGTCAGGTTAAAAATCAGTAAAACTTAAATGTTAGACATTGTTGCTATGAACATTAAAAAGTGGAGGCATATAACTTGTGGACTATAATTCCACTGCCGCCTCCTCTCTTTGAACAGACATTTCATTTACATCTCCAGAATGAATCTCCTATCCCAGTCAAATTTGTGTTAAATTGCTGTTTTGAGGGGTCTTTTTCATCATCTGGAACAGATTAATCTGCTTTCCTATTACTTTCTATGAGAAACGTTTGTTTGACTTAAGTCATGTTTGACTTAAGTCTAGACCACTGGAACGGATTAATGACGTAAGTCAAGGTTCCACTGTACTTCAGCCCTCCAGATGTTTTGGACCACAACTCCCAGAATTCCAAGCCTGTATTGCCAATGACAAAGGACTGTGGGAGTTGCTGTCCAAAACATCTGGAGGGCCAAAGTTTGGACACTACTGGGCTGTGCTAACAAAAAATGCTTGATATTCAATCTGGATTTCAAAGAGGCACTGGAGATTACATTGTAAATATCCACTGGCTACTGGAGAACATTAAAGAAATTTCAGATGATTATATTTATTTATTTATTTATTTATTTATTTGATTTATATACCGCAACCATCGAGCAAAAAAGCTACTCTGGGCGGTTTACAAACATATACAAAATACAAAAACAGATTAAACAACTTAAAATAGTAAACAAAAACTAATCAATCAGACCAAATAATCAAATCATAATAATAAAAATACCAAATAAGCAAATAAGCACAAATACAATAAATCAAAATGATTTGACAATTCCAAATAAGAACAAATGGAAAAAATAACTAATAACTAATAACTAAGGTGGATGTTGAGAGTTTATCTTTTCAGCCATGAAATACAAGCCAAAATCCATAGGATCTATGCATGTTGATGCTGAGTCAAGTTCCAAGTCAGAGAGGAGTTTAAAAAAACACATCTGTGAACAGGTGCACATATCCAATATTTTTCTAAGAAAAATGAATACATTTAATAAAAAATGGTCACATCCACATCATGTACCACAAAAAGGCTTTATCTGTGTTGCATCAGCATTTAACTGATGTGACCCTTTGCTTTCTCATAGTCCACTATCTAAATAAATGTGATGGCGCCTCTAGTGAAGCCATGGACAACTCAAGTATGTCTATCTGAATCCAGCTCACTGTTTTCAATTTATATTTAACCTTCTGAGAGCTCATGATGTTATTTATATATTAAAATACTATGCAAGAAATTGCAAAATATCAACCAAAATCCAGTTGTGATGATGGTGGAGGTATAAAGTAGAGCAAACAAATATTATATAGCTGGGAAATACTCGGATGGGAGTTGCATGTGATGAAAAATCTACAAAGCAAATCCCATGAAAGTACATGACTCAACAGAAAGTTGCATCCATTACTGAAGAGAAAAAGCTGAATATTTATTTAAAAACAAACACCCATGTGATTATGTTTACAAGAACATAAGAACTGCCCCGTTTTTCAAAACAAAGGCCTATTTAATCTCTCATTCTCTTGGCATAGTTATACTTCATGGACTACAGCAAAGCCTGTCACTGGAACTTGGGCTTAATACTTGATACTCCTGATGCATAACTTGTATTGTGGACTAGGAGCTACCTTTAGGACCAAATATGGAGAGACAGTAATTCTTTTATAGGCAAATGTGTCGGGCAAGGCTGCATTTTATTTACTGGTCTGTTCAATCTATACGCATACCTATGGAAAGCCAAGCTGGATTCATATAAAGGATTGGAAATTGGTGGAAGAAACAATTTAAGATACCCATTTGACACCATTTTACAGGTAGGAAGTAACAATGACTTGAAACAAGTGTAAAAGAAAATGAAAAAAGGAGGTGATTGCAGCTGACTGTTAAGACAAAAATCATGAGTACAGAAGAACTATGTAACTTTAATGATGACAATGAAGAAATTGAAACTTTTTTTTAGTACTTTGGATCAATCATCAATCCAAAGGCAAACCACAGCCAAGAAATCAGAAGATTGGGATTAGGAAGCACAGCAACGGAGGAACTCGAAAAGATCATAAAGTGTATGTCATCTGAGGCCAAGACCAAAAAGATCAACTTGTATTTCCAATCACTATACACTATATGGGTGTGACAGTTAAGAAAGCTGACAGGAAAAAAATGCTTTGTTTGGAGTATGGTGCTGGAAGAGAGCTCTGTTGATACCCTGGGTTGTCAGAAAGACAAAGTGGGTCCTTGATGGCTGTTTTACCTTGGGCACATCAGGAAGAGACAGGATTCCCTGGAAAAAAGACAATACTGCTGGAAAATGTTAAAGGCAGCAGGAAAAGAGGAAGACCAAATATGAGATGGACTGACCCATCGAAAGAGTCCGCACAGGCTTGAGTCTGCAAGAACTGTGTGAGGCAGCTGAAGACAGGATAATAGAGATGTCTTGGAGAGTGCCCAATCCATTCAGAGCGTTGCCATAAGTAAAGAAATTATTGCACATAACAGCAATGCTATCGAGGGCGGGGAGAATTTGCAATTCAGCATCAAATGTTGGGGCACACTTTGCTCAACCTATTTAGTATGGACAGAGGAACGTTAAGGTATATGTTGGGGCTTAATGTAGACTTGGCATCTGCTAAGAATTAAAGGTTTTCTTTCTTTCATTTTCTTCTTTTTGAATGTGACTAAGCCTGTTCCTTTTGTACCACAGAACTCAACAGACTGCTTTATTATTATTATTATTATTATTATTATTATTATTATTATTATTATTATTATTATTATTATTATTATTATTATTATTATTAATAATAATAATAATAATAATAATAATAATAATAATAATAATAATAATAATAATAATAATAATAATAATAATTTTAAGGATGGTTCAACAGCTCCTGCAGTGTGTGTGCCCCTGACAAATTAAGTTTTAAATAGTCCTCAAAGTTTGGTCTTCCACGCTGCACACTCACAGGTGGAGTCTTCTGCTGTGATATTGTTCTCATGACTTGCATTGAATGCTGGCACTATAGGCAGCATGTGCTTGAACAGTGTTATTTAAATGTGAAAATGTTCTGTTTTCACCTGAGGCGGTTCCACTTCTTCTGACCCAGGCATGAAAGGAGACATTAGTGGAGAACACAGTAATTTATTAAACTTCTCAAGTTTCTGAGCAACTACCTCCATGGGCTCAATCAAGTGTTTAACCATCAACACTTTCACACTAGTCTTTAACTCTTTAGTCAGATTCTGTGGTGTCAGTATAGGTTAGTGATGGCGAACTTTTTAGAGACCGAGTGCCCAAATTGTGATTTAAAACCCACTAATTTTTTGCAAAGTGCCAATACAGCAATTTAACTTGAATACAGGTGGCTGTGAAGGAGCAATGTTGCGTGCCCACAGAAAGGGCTCCAAGTGGTTTGCCAACACTGGTATAGGCGCTTCCCAAAACATTCACAATCCTCTTATTTCCTCAGTGGACCAGTTCCTCCGGTACATACTGTCTCACAGCAAGGATGTTTCCTCACAGATTCCACGCAATCCCATCCGCTGTCTCTCCTCAGAGGACCTTTGCCCCACCGGTACACATATATGCTCCATTCCACCAGCTCTTCCTCAGCTGGCTCTCCCATTTTCCAATTGCTCTCTCCTTTCACTCCTTCCCACACACTCCTTCCACTCTTATTAAGAACCACTTCACTATTGGTCCTTTCTCCCTCTTTTCCTGTTCAACTGTCTTGCCTTTATTTATTTTTTCCATCTCCATTTAGGAGCTGTACCACTATTTCTTTTCTTTGTCTTTTGATTCCCACATATCTGAAGACAGCTTTTTATTACTTTTAGTGTGTTTAGCTAATCTCGGCTTTTGCTCTCCTGATGCCATCCCTGCATTTCTGTTCTACTTGTCTGTACTCATCCTTGGCCTGGCCTTTCTGTTCCCTGTACATGTCTTTTTGCTTGTTTTCATGTCCTCCCTTTTTTGTTTGCTTGTTTTTGTGAAGACACACTGGTCTTTTTTGCTGCTTCTCACCTTTTTTCCCTTTTAGAATAGATTTTTTTTATATTCTTTTTTATTAGAAAATTTTAATATACAAAAGAAAAACAAATTCAAAACATTAACCATACAGAGTCAATCTATCACTAAAGTTCGGCTTCCCTCTGTTCTTCGCGCGGTTTTAACCTTATTCATCTCCCAGCCTTCCTTTCAAACGAACCCCTTTTATATACTTATAAAAAAGGTTCTAAAAATGAATAATAGTCCTTCGAGTTCTACCCTAATCCGGTAAGAGTCTTTAATTCCTTACAATTAGTCTCCATGTAGTTCTTAAATTTTTGCCAGTCTTTTTGGAACCTCTGGTTGTCTTGATCCCTCAATCTGCATGTCAGTCTGGCCATCTCTGCAAAGTCCAGTAATTTCGCCCTCCATTCATCCAAAGACGGTATATACGTTGTCTTCCAGTTCTGTGCCAGGAGCATTCGTGCCACTGCTGTTGCATATAAAAATAGCGTCTTGTCTGCTCCTTTAATTTCATTATCCACCAACCCTAACAAAAAAAGTTCAGGTCGTTTTGGGAATGTACACTTTAACATCTTTTTGAGTTCATCATATATCAATGCCCAATATTCTTTCACTTTCTCACAGGTCCACCACATATGATAAAAGTCACCTTGTTTCTCTTTACATTTCCAACAATAATCATCTTTCATCCTATACATCTTTGCTAATTTCGTTGGAGTAATATACCATCTATACATCATTTTCAACAGATTTTCTTTTATCAAAGTACTCTGGTTTCTCTTCAGATCGTATAAATCTTTCGCCTTTTAGAATAGATTTTAATTGAGTTTGTTTGTTTGTTTATTGGCTACTCCCACCCTTCTTGGACTCCGTTTTCCTGTTAGGATCTTCTGCCATGGGACTTAACTTGTCTTTGTTCTGAGGTCATTAAATTTGGCTTTTAAAAATCCACCACAAGTGTGTGGCTGCACTCTGCTTTGGTTTCCTTTGAAACTGAGAATTCTAGTAGAACATGGTCACTCACACCCAGTGTTCCCCTTATGGCCACTTCCCCCACCAAGTCGTCTCTCTTGGTTAGGATCAAGTCAAGGACAACTGATCCTTTAGTTTCTTTCTCTACTTTTTGTGGGAGAAAATTATCAGCTACACAAGCCAGGAATTTCTTGGAAGGGCCATACTTAGCTGAATTTGCCTCCCAACATGTACAAGTGGTACCTTGTATAAAGGAATTAATTTGTTCCAAATGAAATTATGTTAAGCAAATTTTCCTTTATACAAATTCCCATAGGAATGCATTGAAAACAGAGTAATCCTATTTTTATGTTGTATGGATTCTCCCCATAGGCAATTATGTTAAGCAAATTTCCCCTATCTCTGGAATTTTTTATGTTGTACAGATTTTATGTTATACAAGCTGTTTGTTATACAAGGGTCTACTGTATCTTGATAGTTGAAATCTCCCATCACTAGATTTTTTTAAATCCTTGCAGTTTTTCAAAAGTTCCATCTGCTTCCTCTTGATTGGTAGTAAATTCAAACTGTCATTCTCCTTTTTTTTTTTTTGCCCCAACTAGACTGATCCAGATGCTCTTAACGGGAGAACCAGCCTCCTCCTCCTATAGGTCTGTGCAGGAATACATATTTTTGACATATATTGCCACTCCACCTCCCTTTCTCTTCTGTTATTTTTGAACAATTTTTATCTTTCAATTGCTGTATTCCAGTCATGGGAGTCATCCCACCAAGCTTCAGTTATTTCCTATCAAGATGTATTTGCCCTCCTGAACTAAAATTTAAAATTCTTGTTTCCCATAATCCTAGCATTTGAGTACAGACACTGGAGACTGTGTGATTTGTGGCTCATTTGTATGTTTTTATGAATACTGTCAATGCTAGTGTTATTTACCCCCATTTGAGCTATTTGGTCTATTTCACTTATCATGCCTAAGGCTTCATCTGTCTTTAACTCTGTGCTTGCCTCTCCCTCTCCAATTCAGTTTGAAGCCCTCCTGATGTTTTTCATGCTGTGGCCAAACACATTCTTCCCAGCCCTAGTTAGATGGAAGCCATCTCTTGCTAGCAGCCCTTCTTCCAGGAAGCTTAGTTCATGGCCTCAAAAATCAAATCTCTCATGATGACACCACTTTCATTGCCAGTCCTTCACCTGGAGTGATGCGGTGGCCAGGAAAGCCAATGTGATTCTTGGTTGCATCAACAGAAGCATTGTGTCTAGATCAAGGGAAGTGATAGTACCACTCTATTCTGCTCTCGTCAGACCCCACCTGGAGTACTGTGTCCAGTTCTGTGCACCTCAGTTTAAAAATGATGTTGACAACCTCCAGTGGGTGCAGAGGAGGGCGACCAGGATGGTTGAAGGTCTGGAGGAAATGTCTTATGAGGAACGGCTTAGGGAACTGGGAATGTTTAGCCTTTCAAAAAGAAGGCAGAGGGGGGATATGATAGCTATGTTTAAATATTTGAAAGGATTTCATATTGAAAAGGGAACAGGTTTGTTTTCCATGGCTTCAGAGACTAGGACTCGGGGCAATGGTTTCAAACTATAGGAAAAGAGATTCCATTTGAACATTAGGAAGAATTTCATGACAGTTAGAGCTGTTCCGCAGTGGAATATGTTGCCACGGAGGGTGGTGGAGTTTCCTTCTTTTGAGGTTTTTAAGCAGAGGCTGGATGTCCATGTATCAGAACTATTGTGATGGGGTTCCTGCATGGTAGGGGGTTGGACTAGATGGCCCTTGAGGTCTCTTCCAACTCTATGATTCTATGATTCTATTCCTCTTCCTAGTAGTGGAAGGATGGATGACAAATATCTGGGCCCCAAATTCCTTGAGTTTCCTTCCCAGAGCTTTGAAGTTTGATGGGATTTCTTCATACCTCCTCTTGGCTGTGTCAAATAGAAGCAACCGTAGACTTCCTAACTTAACCTGACAGTAAATATGTTTCCACCCTGTAGCCAAAGTAGAAGGTATCTGCTTCTTCCCTTCAGATTTCAGGAAGTAGGCGTGCATTATGTTTCAATCCCTGGGTGACATGTCTGGAGGCTTTTATCGCAGTTATCTCTAAAAAGAGACTTGCTTAAGAGTTTAGGCCGAGCTCAAACATCATGTTGCAACACAGCAAATTCTTCAGAGGTTAAGCTAACACAAACAATGTTGTAAAACACAAGACAGACCATGCAGTTGCCAGAGGTGCTCTTGCCTTTATCTCAGCACATCATGGGGAAAACTTCATATTCTAAAAATAGCCAATTCTCAGTGAAAGACATAGTGAACGCAAGAAGAACCGTGCTAGATCAGGCCAGGGGACCACGTAGTCCAGCCTCCTGCGTCTCACAGTGGCCTCACCAGATGCCTCTGGGAGCCCATGAGACAACTAGATAACTGTCACAGAAAACCACCCCCTGTTTCTTGCATTTTGAGGTACCCTCCTTTTAAGCATGGCCTGTGATTTATTTATTTATTTATTTCTGCACTTATATACTGCACCATTTCCAGGAGGACTCTGGGCGGTTTACAAAAAAAAAAAAAAAAAGAAAGAAAGAAAAAAAAAGAAAGAAAACCAATAAAATACAATTAACTTTTCCTCTAGAAAACTGTCCAGTCCCAAATCCAATGAATTCCGAAGACTAACAACACACTGGGTAAAGAACTCTTTTCTTTTACAGAAAGCTGATCAGCTCAGGTTCATAGGAACAGGCACACTTGTCACTTGATCAAGGATGCACCTTTTCTGAGCATTTGCCTTTTTTAAAATTTGGAAAGCTGCAAGCTCCCTTCCGTTTTTGCCTCCAAATTACCCATCGCTGTCCACAAAACCTAAGAGTTTGTTAGGGCCTTTTCAGACGACCGCTAAGATCCGCTGGCCACTTAAATTCGGACCAGAGATCTTAGGGGTTCCTTGCTCTTCCTTCCTCCCCACCACTCCGCACCTGTCTGCTGAGGGGAGGGAGGAAGAAAGTGGGGGGGGGGAATGCAGACTCACCTTGGAGAAGCTGCCGGAGCTCTGTTGTGCTGATTCTCTTTGTTTGCTTTTTTTCCCTCCTGCCCCTTCTCTTAAAGGGGCGGGAGGCAAAAAAAAAACAAAACCAGAAGCCAGGAGAGCCCCGCACTGACCAGATTAAATCCAGACCTGGCGATTTTCACCTTCCTCAAGCAGGTACAAGAAAAGTGTGCTGGGTCGCACTTAGGTGGGCGGGGTCACACTTAATTGTCTGCAAACTCCGGAGCTGGTGGGGAAACATTTTTAAGCTCCAGAGCTTGCAGCCATTTGCAGCGGAGCTTAGGGGTTGTGTATAAACGCCCTTAGTGAAACCCATTCCACCAAGCTTATTTTTTGAAAGCCTTTTAAAGTGCTAAAGAAACAAGAAGGCAGATCTGAAAACCTTACTCCATGTTAGAATTTTAAATTGTTCCATTGAATGGCCACAATTAAATACAAGCACTCAGCCCTGTAGAAAAATGGGAGTACGATTCAGTATTTTTCCCTAAACAAAAAGGTTAAAGGGGGCAATAGTTCAATGTTATTGTGATACTAGTCTCCCAAATTCCAAATCTAACTTTCAACGTGCAAATAATTTAAAACTATTTCTAAAACTTAAAAATTCAAATCTCTATCTTTTGAAAAATCTTTGACTTCATCACTTTGTTTTTTCTTAAAAATTTTTTTTGAAAGGCCTGAGCAAAAAAGTGTAAGCATAACAAGTTTCCTTCTTAGGTACTTCACTAAACAATAGACTTTTTCTGAAAGTGACCTGAAGAAAACAAGTTAACATATCGGTGTTTATTTCCCATGTTTCTTCTTCGTTTTTAAGGCCGGTTATGGAAAGTGAGCACATCGACATCCTTTGACATTTGAGGGTCAATATTTGCAATTGGGTTAAAAAGGGGGGGGTTAGGGGAACATTGCCCACCCAGTGGCAGTGCTGTCCTCAGAGAGAGGAAGAATGAGGATACCACAGCAACACAAAACATTTGGGAGAAGGCAAAACTGCATTTTAAAGCCAATTTGTCTTTTAGATTTGCTGCATGTCTTTGAGATTGAAACATACTCATCAAGGATCCTACTGAGCTCCTGTTGAGTGGGATGTCCTGCCAGTGGGGTAATGTGGGATAACACTGCCTATGCAAATACTGTTGTTGTGCAATAGTGAGATGTATGAAGAGAACCTGCTTGTCTGGTACAACGGCAATGCTTTGGCACAAGCAGCAGGACCTGGCTGGCACTGGTGGAAGCTCAGATTGCTGGCCATCATTTGCGACTGCTTGGACCAACTTGAGAGCTTCAGGATGAAAGGAAAATGCGTAACCTCGTCACTATTTTTCTCGCACGTTTGTATTTGAATAATAGTTAGCTATAAATAACTGATTTCAGTAGTTCAGAATTGCACACAATTGTTTCATAAATGACACCAACAACAGAAGTAGTTCGCCTTTTCTCACGTCTCTACAAAATTAATGTTCTAAAAATAATTGGCCATTATTTAGGAGTATTTGCGGTCAACTGACCAGAGCACTTTGACCACCTCACGCTCATGCAGCAGAAGGGAATGTCCTGTCCCAGTAAGGCAATTCCTAAACCCTAGGGCAGCGGAGGTGAACATTTGGCACTCCAGATGTTTTGGGCTACAACTCTCAGAATTCTGAGCTTGTATCGCCAATGACAAAGGATTGTGGGAGTTGTGGTCCAAAACACCTGGAGTGCCGAAGGTTCACCACCACTGCTCTAGGGCATAGACATTTCTTGGAACCCACAAGATGCCTCTCACCCTCTGGAATGAAGCTTGATTCTGGAAAAAAAAGGCACATGGAGGAAGGAACTGAGTACCGCAACAGATCTAGAAGGGCCCAACTGCTTCAAGCTAAGGCCAGCCCTAGGGTTTGCTTACAGCAAGGATGGACAGATCAAGTCCTGTCCTCCCTATGCTGTTTAGCGGCATCCCTCCTCCCACCTCACATTCTTCACCGCTGGCTACGGTCGCTATGGATGATGGGAGATGCAGTGTGACAACATCCAGGGGGCTTCATTTTTGCTCAGGGATAGCTCTGAAACAGGCCCAGGCGAGGAGCCAGAAATCTCTTAGGGAGGTGGCGAGAGTCGTGAGTGACCTCTTTGTATCAGAGCTCTATTTCCATGCCATGCTGCCAACCCCACAATTGCAACCTTCCTCTTCTGAAGGCAGCACAGTGTGTCCTCCTAAAAAAAAAAGGTCTCTGGTATATGCTGGACGGGAGGCCATCAGTTTTGGCCAACCCACACTGAACACCAAACAGGCCACAATCTTCCACTGTAGTATTTGGGGGTTACAGTGTGAGAAAGGGATTTATCAGTACATTATTAAAAATAAGCCATGCTTAGTTCAGTTGTGACTGCTAGAGAGACCTGCACTGGACAGTGTTAATGCCGGTAGGATAGGAAGAGATGTTCCACCAGTAGACCGGCATGGCTTCTTCATCTAGGACAGGCCTCCTTCAAAACCATGTCATCTGAATGAGGCCTCTTCAAAGCCAAGTAGCAGAAGAAAGCAAAAGTACTTTAGCTGAGTTCAAGAGTGAGTCATGAGGTTTGAGAAACCTTGTCTTTCAGCTTGGTACTTGAAAGCAGCCCACCCACTCCAACGGATAAGGGGCTTTGTTAATTTTCATTCCATATCATCCCAAACCTGCCACATTCTAGTCATAAGTCAAACTAATTGTCTAGGAACATGTTGTGTTTGGGTCTCAGGTAAAAAAAGCAAAGGAACACCTCTGTGCCCATCCTTCTGAATCACGTAGGGCACAGACAGGCAATCTGGATAGCTTGAAGGCCCCTCAAATGTCACATTTAGAGTTTTTGCCTCAATGTCTTTCTGCTACATATTTCCGTGCATCTCTCTTTTTCTTCTAAAAACAGACCTTTTAAAAACTGCTTTCCGAACTGCAGATCTTCAGCAAACCTCTCAGTCCACACAGCCTGAGAACGATGGTAAAACACAGCAGTGTTTTTTTTAGCAGGGTCTAATATTGCCCAACTAAAGGCTGGATGTTTTTAAAAACTCCCCCTCCCTTCCCTCCCATCCCCTTGGGTCTGTTGAGGAGAAGCCAAGGTCTCAGCAGCTCTCTGTGGGACTGGCATCAGGAGGCCGCATGAGCGGAAACGGCTTTCTTCAGTCACACAACAGTCCACCGTTGTTTGCATCCAGGCAGCCCTTCGTTTTCAATTCACCACCAGCACGTTCTCCTGAACTGGTGTTCTGTAAGGGTGGGGGGAGAGAAATAGGGAAAAGAAAAGACCCATCAAGGATGCACCCTTAGATTTGGGAATCTAAGCACTATCTGTCTATCCTCAAATGGGCCATTCCAACATCTCGTGCGTATTTTAAAGGTGGTAAGTTACCCACAACATAATTACCTGTAAAGTTCTAGGGAGGAATGGGCAATGACAACTATGCAACAATATTATAGTCCAAATAACAGGAACCAAGGCCTGGTTTGCTACACATGCGGCACACAAATCTAACAAACTTTGCACACCCTGGACAAAAGTGAGTAGGGTGATAGTGGTAGACCTTCCTTTCTGGAGTAAACATGGAGCCTTTCCACTTAAACTACAGTCATGCCTCAGTTTACGAGTGCCCTGGTCTAGATTCGCCCGTACCTTGACGTGGACTCCCTCAGGACGATAGTGCAGGCATTGGTGATCTTGCGAATCAACTACTGTAACGCCATCTACATGGGGTTGCCCGTGACCCTTGTCCGGCGTTTGCAGCGGGTGCAGAATGCGGCCAGGCTGGTGGTAGGTGCGAGCAGGTATGCCCGCATCACCCCCATCCTGGCCTGCTTGCATTGGCTGCCCGTTGCTTCCCGGATAAAGTTCAAGGTCATGGTTTTGGTTTACAAAACCCTCCATGGCCTGGGACCTATCTATCTGGCAGAGCGGATCTGCCAGAGATCAATCTCGTCCAAACCAACTAGAGCTTTATCCTCCCTCTCTCTCAGAGTGCCGACACCGAGAGAGGCCCGAAGGGCCTCGACCCGGAACCAGGCCTTCTCGGTGGTGGGCCCTGCTTACTGGAACAAGCTGCCGGCTGAGATCAGGCAGGCGGAGTGGTTGTTGGCCTTCAGAAGGGCCTTGAAGACCTGGCTCTTCAGCCAATGTTTTAGGGCTCTCTGAGCACTATTCCCCCCCTCCTTCTGCTGGCACTTGTCTTTCTAGTTTCTTGCTGGATATAATCTGTATTGGTCAGTGACACTATGCCATTTTACCTGCTATATATATATTATTTTTCTTTTGGTATTTGTTAGTACTTTTTAATGGCATTTGGCTGTTTGATTTTTATTTGTTAGGTCTTGATGTTTACTTTTGCTGGGGATTGTTTGTGATTGTGTGGTTTAGTCGCTGTGGGGTGACATGTCTGTATACCGCCCAGAGTTCCCTCTGGGAAAATCGGGCGGTTTTATAAGTCCAAGCATAAATAAATAAATAAATAAATAAATAAATATGAGCGCTTTGCAAGGACGAGCAACACTTTAGAACATTTTTTGTTCCCCTTAACGAGCCTGTCTTGCAAAATGAACACTGGAGCACCAAGCGGCGGCGAGTTGCTTGCGGCTGCTGTGGTCGCCGGCCAGGCATTTGTGCTGCTGCTGGGGCTGCCGGCTGGCCCCTCCTGCCTCTGCGGCCGTGGTGGCAAGGGGGTGGCAGTGACCGTGGTGGTGACAGCCCCCAGAACAAATCACATAAGTCCTTATTTATTCCTATGGATATATTTGTTTTGATTTACATCTATTTTGGTTCATGAGCATGTTTCCGGAACGAGTTATGCTCGTAAACCAAGGGATCACTAGATTTGAACCCGGAGAAAACTACGGGAGGGGAAGGCAGTCACTCAATCCTCTCACTTGACAAACTTACCGCTCACAGCAGCAGAAGACTGAGCAGGAGGAAGTGCTCTCCCTGCGGAACTTGCCCGATTTGGGACTGTCCTTGCACTCCGCTATATAGGCATGGAGCAGTGTAGCGGAAGCTTCTTCCTCACACTGATGCTGGAAGAACAAGATACAGAAGTTAACTGCATGGGGCACCTGTGGCCAGCTGGCCTAATGCTCCCGCCAGCTTTCCAGAGGACAGGACAGGACAGAAAGCAATTCCACGTGATGCATGGGAACCACTTGGACGCCCGACAACACATCTGCCGCCTCCACAAGCTTCTCGTTCTCTCCAATTTGGGAAGTGAAAAAGGAGGATTAGTCTCCCCAGGGTGAAGCTCTGCTCTAAAGCGAGGTATGCTCCCTGACTGTGGTTCTTTGGGAGCCACTAGCCCATTCTTCCTTAAATCCTCATCCTCATCCTCATCCTCCTCATCATCAAGAGAGGCTGGGATAGCCCACAACCAGTCATGGGGTGGGTACATGTGTGAAAAAACACCCCCATCCCTGAGCTGCCTACCATTGCAGTGTAATCGGAGTAATTCTGGGGCAATTGGCAAGGCAGAGATCTCCAACAAAGCTTCTCCCTGGGTACTAGAGCTCTGAAAAGAAACAACGCTTCCCTGCCATCTGGATCTCTCTTGTTGCTCACAAGGAATTCTAGAAAGCTGCAGAATTCCAAAATAATAGGGCTTTGCCCAAACACCCCCTGAGCAAAGCTGTTAAGAACTCTTGCCCCTAAAGCAGGGCTTGACAATCCCAGCAGGACGAACCTTGATGGTCTCATAAGAGCCAGTGATGAGCGCAATGAAGAGGCTGAGCACCATGTAGATGAAGAGACTGATGAAGGTGTACAGGTAGAGTTGGCTGAAAAGCCACACCAAGTAACTGCTCTCCTGCATCGACGCAAAGGTCACAAACATGTCGTCTCCATTGATGAGGGAGAAAAGGCACTCTGACACCATGGAGAGGGTGCGGAACTGGAACAAAAAAAAGAACAGGCAGGGAATTAGGATGAAGAGGCCCAAATCTGAAGACCTGAGAAACAAGCAGGAGATCTAAGAAGGCTACGATGCCCCACTTCCAGCTGTCCTTTGGAAAATACCTTTCTATTCAGACTGGCTTTTGACCACAGATGGGCTAGATACCCAGTCACTGAGACAAGGCCTTTTAATGGGGGTGGGAAATGTACTTTTAATCACGGGTGCTTAGATCTTCTCAAATTGTTTTGATTAAGTTCTTGTTTTTAATATGATTTAATTATTTTAATAGTACATCTTATAGTTTTAATTCATGTTGTGAGCAACCTTGAGTCCTGCCCTAAAGTACCATGGTCAGAATCCTGTTTTGTTCCAGCCAATATTGTGAAGGTTCCATTGACAGGCTACAGCCCAAGGCTGCTCACCCAATCCTCATCCATACTTCCAAACTTTAGCCACTGCACCTTTATGACATTTTCAGAGAGGCAAGATTCTCATTTACAATCAGACCCAGAAACCTCCACTCAGCTAGAACCAATTCATTCTATTTCTGCCTGGAATTTGTTGGGTTGGCAGCCGTCTATTTGGTGGAGGCACAGTGATGCCTCTAGCTGTCTGATGTCAGACAAGTCCACACTAAAGAATGCTGCGCAAGTTTGGACAATGGTTCAAACTCTCCAAATATGTGAGCAACTATGTCTTGACCTAACGAAGATGCATGTTAAATTGAGAAGGCTTGCTGCTCGCTCTGTGCGGATGCCGGCAGCACCCCCATCGCTTCACCTTCACTACCCACACTCAGCGTACCACCTTTCCCCCTTTCTGCCTACCTTCACATGGTAGGGTCCCAGCACAATCCAGCCACAGAAGCAGTAGCCCAGGTAGATGACTGCCACACAGCAACAGAAGCGGATGACATTGGGAAAGGCAGCCCGCATCGTGACAATGAGGATCTGGAGAGACATTGAGCAAGGGGGATTCAGGCAAGAAGAGCAGAATCTGAGAAAGCTGAGCTCAACTTAAGAACATAAGAAGAGCCCTGCTGGATCAGGCCAAAGGCCCATCTAGTCCAGCTTCCTGTATCTCACAGTGGCCCCACCAGATGCATCCAGGAACGCACAAGACTAGATATCTGTCTCCTGATACCACACCCCTACATCTGGCCCTTGAAGTACCCTGGTTTTAAGCCTGGAGATTGCACATCTCCATCATGGTTTGTAACCTGTGATGGACTTTTCCTCCAGGAATCTGTCCAATCCCCTTTTGAAGGCATCCAGGACAGATGGCATCACCACATCCTGTGGCAGGGAGTTCCACAGACTAACAAAACGCTGGGTAAAAAAATACTTTCTTTTGTCTGTTCTCACTCTCCCAACCCTCAATTTGAGTGGATGTCCTGTAGTTTGGGTATTTTGTGAAAGAGAGATGAGCCTCCCTCTATCCGCTTCATTCATGCCCAGCATGCCCTTCCAAGCCAGCTCTAAACCTGCTGTGCAGCTTTTGTCAAGCCACCAATAACAATGCAAAGTAGCAAAGGCAGGCAGCTTATGGACCTGCACTATGGATGCCTAAAGCAGTTGCACAATTTGCTAAGGGTTGCATTCCTTCAAGAATCCCAACTTCCATTTTTTCTAAAAGGAAGAAGCTGATGAATCATTTTGTGCTTTTCTTAAAAAGGCGCACGTCCGGATAAGGGAGAGAAGAAGAAAGGCACTGAGCTCACATTGTATTTTTGGAAGAAACTGAGGTAGCGCATGACTCCAACCCAGACCAGGAGCGTTGAGGTGCCCAGGAAGATGCCACACAAATCATAGTTGGCAAAGTTCTGCAAACAAACAAACAGGTTAAGCAAGGCCGCTCTTAGGCACCAACTGTTTGGAGGGGTGGTGGTGGTGGAGTTTTCTGCAGTGCACTCTGCAACCCGGGCACAACCCCCCCTTTTTTTTCATTGTCCATCCCCCTACCTTAGACTCAATCCCAATCTTCATGACCGTCCCGGAGATAGTGAAGATGTCACTTATCACCAGTAAGATGTACCAGCCATTCACAAAATCCAGGCGGTCTGATAAGCAGATGGCTTGGTTGTAGCGGCGCTGGAAGAAGTGGCTGAACTCCTGTATGCAGAGGAAAGGCCCCCGTAAGATGCCTGCTTAGTCCCAAACGCAAAGCCTCCTTACCCCACTTACCCAAGTCCCTACTTCAGTCTCTCTCCCTCCTTCCCTCGCTTCAGGGGAGGACCCAGCTAACAGTTCGTAGGCTTTCAAATCATCAGTGTACTTTTGAAGACTAATTCCCCACATTGATGGTTCATGCCGTGTTAGGCATCTCTGGAAAGACTGTTGCCATTTCCCACATTCATCAGGTGCAATTTCAGGTTCAAAACAGACCCATCGAGAGGGAGGTGAACAGTCTTTAAATGGCCAATTGTGGGACACCCCTTTGTTTGTCATTGACCATATATGCCCCAAGGAAAACAAGCAGCAACTCCTAATCTCTCTTCAATGGGGGGTAAAGTGACCCCCTGAAAGAAAAGAATATGTCAATGAAAGCTCAGAATATTTCTACACACTCTTCCAATCCTTCCTCTTTCCTTATGCTTACACACCACCTAGCTTAGGAGCGTGGATACACCATCAGAAGACAGAATGGAGAAATGCAAAAACAGAAACAAGCTATAATGTATGACAACAGAGGCACAATATTCAGTCTAGCCTTACTCTGCATTGCATGGGCTCCGATTCTACCAATACCATCAAACCGCACCCCCAATTTATCTGTTTTCCTAGGATCTTGATGGGATTTTGGGACCTCCCTTACTGGAGCTCCTGCCTTATTTTGTCTTGTTCCCGGAAATCCCCCCCCCCCGCCTTAGAAACAGAAGTGGCCGTCAAAGTAATGCTCACAAGCTGCAGCAGAAGCCCCCTTATGATAGAGCGGGAACACAAGACGAAGGACAGCACGCAGATGAGAAGCACAACCACATCAAAGAACATCCGAAAACGGTTGTCTCCTACAGGAAAGGGAGAGGGGGACAGAGATGAGTGTGGGAAATGTGCAAGTCACTCCAGAGAACAAGTGTAAGTACCCTTCTTACCCAAAGATGTAAGACACTCAATCGCCTGGATCAGCATGGACAGGGGGACGAGAAGAAAAGAGCAAATGGACAGCAGAAGGGATGCTATATAGTGCTCCCCAACCTTTTTATTGCCGCGGACCGGTAAATGTTTGATAATTTTTCCCTGGCCTGCTTGTTTTGATTTAATAATTTTAATTTAATTAAAATGCCCCCCCGGCCTCTGACGCACATGCGTGCTAGTCGTTTCCCACTCTAGGGAATGAGCAGTGCTCATCTCCGTACTCAAGCTGAAGAGCCAGTGTTGTGCGAGTCCTTGGCATCGCTGCAAGGGAACGCTGTTTTTACTTCCTTGCGTTTTTTTCCCTGGGGGCGTCTCCTTATCTGACTTGCATTTCACATGCTTTCGAACGGCTAGGTTTGGAAGCATATAAACGCAAGGAGATCATTCCAATTCCAGAGTTTATTCGCAACCACTTTGGAAGACAGGAGCTGCTCTTGGCGGGGGGAGCTCCCCGTCCACGCTGTCGCCTGACCTTTTTTTAAAGCTACCGAGCCGCCGTGAGGTCTTGGGACCCTTCACCCTTCCTTGACATGAGGCCGGAGAGTGGGGGGGGGGGGCGGGAATTGGTGGCCTTCGGGGGGGGGGACAAAAACGCCTCAGAGAAACCAAACGCGCGCTCGGTGTGTGTGTGTGTGTGAGGGGGAGAAAACACACACAGTGGAAATGGCGCTCACCCGCACGGGAGATCCTCCACGACCCTCCTTCGGGGGGACCTTTGGGGGAAGCTTGAGGCCGGAAACGGAAACCTGGCCAGCTTCCGGGCGTTCCTTCTTCCCCGAGGAAACCTTAACGGTGCAAAGAGGTTCCCTTTCCGGCTTTGGAAGCCCCGCCCCCTCCTTCTCTCCCTCCCTCGGCGGGGGCGGGGTCACTTTCCCCGCGGCGGCAAGGCTTCCCCTGGTTTCCTCGGGCGGCCCGGTGCCGATTGATCCACGGACCGGCACCGGTCCATGGCCCGGGGGTTGGGGAACACTGCTATATAGGAGAAGCAGATTTGACCGACAAGCAAGGAAGCTGCCAGAAGGGGAATCAGCTGGATCGGGGGAGAGCGCACATGGAGAGAGAAAAAGAAACTGGTGCAGAGGAGACAACAGCCTCATTTGTTAACGGTTAGACTAATTACACCTAACTCAGCCAAACCCACCCAGGAGAGAGATTTCTGAACCCTTTGAAAAAAATGCAAGCCATTCAGCAGCAGCCACAAAAAGAGGCTGGTTCGAGGTAATAAGTGAAACTGAAAATAACACAGCAATGATTGTTATGTCATGAAGTGAATTTATCCATGGAATGTAAAGTACATTTTTAGTTATTGGTCATGCAAAGAAATGTGTGTCATCCGAGAAGGTCCAGAAAAAGGAGAATAAAATCTTTTACTTAGAAACAAACAAATTAAAAATTAAAAACAACTTTAAAAAATAAATCAAGGAAAAAATAATCAGGCATCCAGATTACAACCCAATTTTAAACTGGAGTTAGGTTATCTGCCTGCAGCACCTTCAAACATTATACAGTGGCACCTCCTAAGACAAATTTAATTGGTTCCAGGGGTCCATTTGTTTTATGAAAAACTCATCTCACAGTTTCCCATAGGAATGCATTGAAAATCAATTAATCCATTCCGGAGGCACTGTTTGAGGTATTTGGCACCGTTTGAGGTATTTCTCACACCTAATTGGCACTGTTTGAGCTATTTATTCCTCATGCCTAAGAGTATGTAGAGTATTCCAGAACGAGTCCGCCAGTGTGACATGTTGCTCTCTTTCTGTGGGTCCTATTGCTACCTTTGCCATAAACACTTGGGTCTTTGCATTCCTGGATGTCCACTTTGTTGTCCAAGTGGATCTTCACTCGGCCGCTGTGCGCTTTGTTGTCAAATGTGATCTGGAAAAATGAGAATATGCTGTCTATGAGAAAGTAGAGAGAATTTCACATGTGAGTATAGCAGAAGCCCACTGCCCTCCGGCTCTGCAATTCCAGATGACAAATAAAGGAGGACCGAGCTTCTGGTAGAAGCAAAGGTGCTGTCTCCTAAAACAGGAGTACTCACTGTGATAGAAAAAGTGTAGCAGTCTGGAATCTCATTGTTGATTATAGTTTGGATGTTGATGGCTTTCAACTTGAACTGGATGGTGACATTAATGAGCCTGCCAGAGACAAGATGGAGAGCTCCATCATAACGGACATAACTGTGGGTCCTGACAGTTTTAGTGTTTTGCATTCAAATGATTTTATTGTTTTAAATGCACAAACAAACAAACAAACAAACAAACAACCTATAATCCAATTACATAACAGGAAGATTTTGCTAGGCAGAGGGCAAAGCTTATCTCAAAGGATCTTTGCTATTTCAGCTCAGAAAAGAAGAGTGTAGACATGGGCATTTCATTTCAGAAGGGGACCGGTTCAGAAACGAAACATGGCAGAACAGCTGCCGTTCGGTAAATGCCCATGTCTAGAAGAGAGGCAATACCTGCACTCTTAAAACATAGCCATGATAATACAGTAAAAGGCTGATTAGGATCAAGGTAGTGGTGGGTACAAAAACGAACATTTATAATATACCACTGATAAATGTAAGACTAAAAGATGGAAACTTTAACATATGCACAGATGAAAATCTTTGCAATGTCCCTTAAAAAACAATGGGGGGGGAATGGAGCTTCAATTGCAGTGGCACCTCGTATAAAGGAATTAATTTGTTCCAAATGAAATTATGTTAAGCAAATTTTCCTTTCTACAAATTTCCCATAGGAATGCATTGAAAACGGAGTCATCCCTAATCACGACCATTTTTATGTTGTACGGAATCACACCACAGACGATTGTGTTAAGCAGATTTCCCCTCTCTCTGGACTTTTTTATGCTGTACAGATTTTATGTTATACAAACCGTTTGTTATACGAGGGTCCACCGTATGTTAAAAACAGCATGGAAAACTATAAAGCTTTTCCCTCTATGGCCACCAACATGTCACTGTGTTACAAATATGAAGAAAATATGCCTAATTACTTGTAAAACTTGAGAGTAAAGTTCCTGTAGCTGGGGTCTGGCTCTGATATCTCTGGAAGGTATTTGTCAAGATCCACCGGAGACGGTTTCCTCTTTGGGGGATCCACGCCAAGGCACTCTACAGAGAAGGAAGACATTGCTCCAGGAACAAGACCCTCCCGCGTTCCACTCATTCTATGAGTATGCGTGCAGAAGGAAAAGCCAGAAACAGCTCTACAATATCCATCCAAATGAAGGTATGCCTGCCATATATTCTAGTGCAGAGCTTGAGAAATACTATCTGGCAAGCCAGCCAATTATGCCTGCCTGCCTGCCTGCCTGCTTGCTTGCTCTTCAGATGTATGCCAAACTACTAAAAAACCCATTCCCAAACATCCTCCTAGACTCTTTCCCTCAGCCTATGTGACAAGTCAATAAGAAACAGCTCAGAAATCTGAGAGACAGGAGTACAGTTGTACCTTGACTTACGCAATTAATCCATTCCGAAAGCATCTTCGTAAGTCGAACAATTTGTAAGTCTAACAGCGGTTTCCCATAGGAATGCATTGAAAGTCATTTAATCCATTTCGGAAGGAACAGATTAATAAGTTTTCAATGCATTCCTATGGGAAGGCTGTCCCAAGCCCTCTCAATCAGGGGCAGCCGAAGGCTGCTCTCTGCAACTCTGCCAGACAGCTGATTTTGACAGGTTGGACCTGTCAAAATCAGCTGTCTGGCAGGGTTGAGGCGAGCAGCCTTCAGCTGCCCTTGATTGAGGGAGATCCCCAATTGATCTTCAGGCAACCCGGGTGCCTTGGCTTACCTCCAGGTAAGTGCTTACTTTTGCTTACCTCCGGGCTGGCCCAATTGATCCCTGGGACGGATGCATGTTTGTGCAGCCCAGGCAGTTTAGAAGGGAGGTGTGACGGCCACCTCCTCCTACTTCTTGGTTGCTCCAATCTCTTTTGCAGGAAGTCAAGTCATGGCGGGCTTAATCACTCACCCGTGGATTTGATTCTGAAGTTCCGATTCCAATTAGAAAGATTTTTTCCTAGGGGCACCCCCTTTAGAGCTTAATATCTCCATCCCCTGAACCCCAAACCTTTCTAAATTTGGGGGGCTTACAGTTAAGGAAGCTCCCCTGCCATTTCCTCTAGGATGAATTGTTTTGTTCTAGATGGGGAAAATGGTGTTTCATTACAAAATGAAATGCATCCTGCCATTTCATGACCTTAGTAATTTGTTACTTAACAAAACAATGAAACAGCATTTCGTTTTTCGTTTCGCGCTGATCTCTAGAAAGCACCCTTTCCATCCCCAGGGGAGCAAAGCAATAAGAAGGCACCATGGCCAAGGCACTTACCTGTGATGACCTTGGGGTCAATGTTGAAGGTGTCATTGGCTGGGTCAATACTCCCTTTGCGGTAGTACTGCTGGCAGAGCATGAGCGCTGACTGGTTAGTACTGTGTGGGCGAACATAGGCATAACGCCCAATCGTTTCATTTGGAATGGCCAAGTACTGCAAAAGGAAAGTTGCCACGGCAATACTAGTTAGCCCCACCTCTTTCACATAGGCTCACAACTAGAGATGGAAATGATGAACCATTCATCTCAGTTCGTCAAGGTGGATGAACCACACATTTCCCCACCCTGAACCAACAAACCGGTAAATCAATTAATTGGTTCTCTTTTCTTTTTAACCCCACCCCACCCCCAGGGCAGTAAAAACAAAAACACCTCCACCTCCACAGTCCACTCTGCCACCCCCTTTCCAGTGCCAGGTACACACCTACCTTGTCTTCCTCTGCCATGGCTGGCATTTAAAATTATTTTCTTCACCACCCTAATGGCTGGCCCGGGGATATGAGCAGATGTTATTTTATTTTATTTTATTGAAATGGCAGCGGAGGTTGCAGCAGAAGGAGGAGACAAGGTAAGGAGGTGATGGGGCAGTGCTGCTCTGGTTTTTAATTTAATGTAAGCTTTCGGGAAGCAAGCCAGGCTGCTGGAACAGTTGTTCCAGCAGCCTAGCATGCTTCTGAAAATACAAATAAAAAAGAGGTTAATATTTGTCACTTTGTATTTGTCCAGGTCTCAAGACTGGGTGAACACCAAGAGACAAATATTAGATGTCCCAGCAAGATCTGACCAATACCACAAATCATTTTTAATTTGTCCCCATCTCTGCTCACAACCCTTAACACATGCTGAGGTCCTCCTCACCTTCTCCACTGCATAGAACATGTGATCATAGACATCTGTCTGGGTATAGACCGCATGAGTCTCATCTGATCCATCCACATAGTCCTTCAGGAAGAGGTGTTTGAACGTAATTGTGTTCTCCTCTTTGAAAGTTACCACCATCTGATTGCTGAGCCCAAAAAGGACAAGCTGTGGGAATAGAAAGCACAGAGAACACAAACTCAGCTACAGAGAATGCAAGGCCGTGCAGAATGTAAGAAAGTGCAGGCTGCTCGCCCTGGCCACCGTGTGCTCTCCTGTGTTTGTGAAGCAGATCTCTCTAAGCAGTGGGAATCAATGGCCATGAAAAAGAAAAGCTACTTTTAAAAGAGTTTGTGTTCTCTTTCATCTTGGGCAGGGGTGGGGAACCTTCTGCCCTCCAGATGTTTTGGATAGCAGCTCCCAGAATTCTATGCTATATCTTGCCAATGATACAGGGGAGTTGTAGCCTAAAACCTCTGGAAGGCCGAAGGTTCCACGTACCTGTTCTAGGACCTATTTTTGAAGGGTGTGTGTGTGTGTTCATTTTTTTCCCTGTAGAACTAGTAGCTCCTGTGGCCTTTTGGTATTTATGTCAAGAACAGAAATGAATGGTGCTTGTGCAGTCCCAGAACTAGTTACATTATCAAGTCTAAACACCATTTCTGCAGAGTGAGAGGTGCATGCGCTTCCAGACAAGAGTTTTATGATATATGTTATCAGTGCTACAGTACATATATTGTCATTTCCTTTTTGAACTTTCATGTTTCCTCAGAGTTTCTTTCCCTGCCTATCCTATTCAATAGAAAATCTACTAAGGCAGACTAGAATTAGTTTAGCTGGGGAGAGTTCTGGTGCGTTGCAGTGGTGTCTCCACCTCGGAACGGGGCTTGATCTCCAAAGAGGTAAGGGAATTCACGGTTGCAGGGGCCCATAAAAGGCTGGGGGAACCCGGAGAGGAACCCCAAGTGAGGTACCTATCTGAGCCAAGATTGGGATCCATGGCGGTGGTCTGGTTACTCAGAACCTCGACATCTTCCTACATCAAAAAAGGACAGGTTTGCTTCCTCTCACAAGCTGTCGACTCCGGTGTTTTTAACTCTTTAAAGCAAAGACTTAAGAAGATTGGTGGTGATCTCTCAGGGTGGGGAAATTACTATTTTTGGACCTTGGCTGATCCAGCTGTTTTTTTTTTCTTTTTCCCGTGGACACTGTAAACGCACCTTATCAAAAACGAGAGAGCGGAGGAAGTCCCGCCCACCAAGACATGCCGGCAGCCTGATCTTAGAGCTCTGTGCCGCGATCCAAAAAGAGCTTTAAAACTACTGTTTAAATGCTGTGGTGCCGTGAGTAATGCATCAATAAATTACTCGGGTGTCAGGAGAAGCAATATATGTGTTTTTCTAGACTAGATAAGCTTGATTTATAAACTAAAGGAGCTACTTTCGGTTTTGCCTGCTTTGATTCTGCTGGCCGCTGGCTGCTTAGAAAACTGAATCCCGGCTGTTTGGAAAGTCACCAGATGATTACAAACAGTTAGACTGCTTGATACCTGCCTTTTGTCTAATTATATGCCGGCTAAGAGAGCAAAAAAGAAACTCCAGCCTATAGGTTGGACTAGGAAATTATCTGATACAGCACACAATCGCCCAGCTCTACAGCGTATCGAGCAGCCCTCAGGCGACGGAGGGGTAAAAATGGCGTCAGGATCTGAGAAAGGAAAGAGGGAGACTACCCCTCCTCCCGCAGATCAAGACTTCATGAAGGAACTGCGTTTAATGAGGACGGAGCTAGCTAGCATCATGAGTGTTAATCAACAGGATGTGATCCGCAGAATGGATGGCCTTTCAAAGGATCTCCAAAGCACTAAACAAGATTTATCACATGAAATAAAGTTAAATGGCCAGCGGCTTGATAATTTGGCAGGAGAATTTAAAAATCTGGAGATACGTGTAACTGAAAACGAAACTCAAATTAACTCTCAGAAGCAGGCTTTACTGAAAATAAATAAGAAACTGACTTATATTGAAGATTATTCTCGGAGGCAGAACGTCAAACTGATTAATTTTGTTATTCAAAACAAGGGGCATCATTAAAACAGGAAGTTTTAACCTGGTTTAACTCCTTTCTGCCCAAACAACTAGAGGACTGACGATTTAGAGAGAGTTCACTATCTGGGCAAGTCAAGAGATGGGGCCCCAAAACCAGTGATAGTAAGATTTGCTTCTTATGTAAATAAAGAGCGTCTTATGTCTTCAATTAGAGCCAATCCTAATATTCTGAAGAGAGGAGGTGCAACTGTGCAAGTTTTTCAAGATTTTTCTAAAGGAACTGCTGATTGGCGTAAATCGATGAGACCAGTTACAATCATATTAAGGAAGAACAACTATCGCTATTCTTGGGGTCACCCCTATTTTTGAAAGTTTGGAAAGGCTCTGTTCAACACACTATCTACTCTCTAGAAGAAGGCCAACATCTTCTTGAAGCATGGAACATACAGGATGACTCAGGTTCTGCCTGTTCTCCCCGGGAACTTCAGTGGCAACATCAGGACAGTGAATTTCTCTCTTTTTACTCCGACTCCAGGAATCTTCTTGAAGATGAAGAATATTTGAAACTCATTTAACTTACTCCTCTCTCTTTCCCCCTCTCTCACCTCCTATCATCCCCTTTGTTTTTCTTCTTTTACTCTTCTCCCCCTTTTCCCTTCCATTTCCCTTCCCCTCCCCCTTTTTTCTTTCTTTTTTTTTTTTTTTTTTAATTTTAATTTTTGTTTTTGGGATGTTTCTTTTTCTTTTTCTTTTCATTATCCCTTTTCTTCCCTTTCCCCCTCCTCTCCACCCTTCCCTTTTTGTTTTTGTTTGTTTGTTTGCTTGTTTTGAGGGGGGCGGCGGCGGTGAGAGGGTGGTTTAGAGGGGGGTAGAACAACTTATAGAATTTTCAGTAACACGCTACTTAAGAGTTAAGGAGATCTAGGCTGGCTAATGTCTGTGGACAACTTCCTCCCTCCCATCCCCTTGATGCACATGCTAAACAGTATGATAGCTGGTGGGGTGGGAGAAAAGAATAGTTTTTTAGGGTGGAGGATTAGATTTATTTTAGTTTATTTTTATTAATTGATGGTGTTTTTACTTTTGTATGCAAACGGGACCATTCCAGAATATTGAAACCAAAAGAAATAGGTTATGGGAAAGTTTATAAAATTAGCAACGTTGAATGTGAAAGGTCTGGGGTCATTTTCAAGAGAAATAGAATCGGGCGATGATCAAAAGGCACAAAATAGATATTGCCTTTTTGCAAGAGACTCATCAAATAAGAGATGGTATTAATGAATTAAAAATTCCAAATGTTGATATTTATGAAAAAGCTTTGGCACATCTAAAGCAAGAGGGGTTGCCATTATAATCTCAAGGAATTGTGAATGTGTTGTTGAAAATGTGGTAAAAGATTCAGAAGGTAGATATATAATATTGCAAGTTCTAATGGGGAAAGATCATTATACTTTGGTTAATCTGTATGCACCAAACGTTAACCAAGGCCGCTTTTACAATCTCCTTTGGGATCAGATTGAATTGGTTAAAAAGGGGTATTTAATAATGGCAGGGGATTTCAATATGGTCTTAGATAAAATTAAAGATAAATCGGTATGTAAAAAGGAACAGTGGAGGACAAGACATACAACTCTAGCAAAGTTTATAAATACAACAGGATTGAAGGATGTCTGGAGAGAGAACTGAAAGGAGATGAAATAAAATACACCTTCTACTCACCAGTGCACAAAACCTATTCTAGGATAGATTTTGTGTTTGTTTCTAAAGCCTAATACCCAAGATAAATAATACCGAAATTGAGATCATAAAAACATCTGATCATGCTTTAATGTCGATTGATTTAGCAACAAATAAAAATTATAGAGAAGCTAAAAGGTGGAGAATGAATTTAAAAATATTTCAATATCCAGAAGTGCTGGAAAAGGTCAAAAAGATTGGTTGGAAACTTGGGATATAAACGAAAAGGCAGGTAGCCAAACGCCAATCATATGGGACACCCTGAAAGCGGTAGCTAGAGGCCTTATCATAAAAGAAAATATTAAAACTAAAAACAGGAAGAACTCAATAAAAGAAAATTAGAAAAACTAATAGCAGATTTAGAATCCCAATTTTTTTCTTACTAAGGATAATAAGATATTGAGGTTGATTGAAGCAAGGAAAAAAGAGTTAGAAGATCTAGATTTACAACAAACACAAAGGAATCTTCTGTACCTAAAAAGAAATTTTTTTGAATACAGCAACAAGAACTCAAAACTTTTAGCCAGATTAGCACAGAAAAGACAAGACAAGAATACAATAGGGATTATAAAAGACTCCTCAGGTAAGACATGCACACAAATGAAGGAAAAGTTGTCAGCTATACAAGAGTTTTATCAGTTGTTATATACTACAAAAAATAAACCTAAGGAGGATATAGAAAGGTATATCACTAAGAATTTAAAGAGGGTCTTGGAACAGGAAGATATGCTGGAAATGGAAAAGCCTATTACAGATCAAGAGATAAGCGAGGTAATAGACAAATTAAAGAATAATAAAACGCCCGGAGTGGACGCTCTGGGACCTGAATTTTACAAACTTTTTAAAGCAGTATTAATACCTAAATTAAAGAAGCTATATAATGAAATTTTGAATGGAGAACAAATTCCGAGATCTTGGACCCATTCTTTAACTATTTTAATTCCAAAACCTAATAAAAATTTAATGGATATTGGGTCATACAGACCAATATCCTTATTAAATCAAGATGCTAAGATTTTCATAGCAATTTTGGCTAAAAGAATGAATAAATTTATAGCTAAATATATTAAAGAGGATCAATGTGGTTTTATCAAAGGTAGACAAATGGCAAATATTATTAGAAGGAATTTGAATGTTCTTTATGAAATGAGTAAAGTACTACTAAAGCTGGGATGTTATCTCTAGATCTTTATAAAGCTTTTGATTGTGTTCAATGGCCCACATTAAAAATATTGTTAAAAAAATGGGATTTGGGAAATCCTTTTTGGGAGTAATAAATCAACTATATTCAACGGGCACTTCCTCAATAATAGTTAATGATGGATTGACTGAACAAATCACCCTAGGCCGAGGAACTAGACAAGGATGTCCTCTTTCTCCAGTCCTTTTTGCATTGTTATAGAGCTCCTGGCAAATGCCATAAGGGACGACAAATTTATTAAAGGAGGAATATAGGGAAAGATGGGGCAACTAAAATTAGTTTATTCGCGGACAATGCTCTTTTGACTATTGTAAACCCAATAGAGAATATTCAAAGAGTAAAAACTCATTTAGAAGAATTTGGAGAAATAACAGGATTATGTGTAAACTGGCAAAAATCAGAGAGTTTATTCTTCAATTATGGAAAACATGACTTAAAGATGATTGAAAAATCTGGACTTAAACCGGGAAAAAGCATTAAATATCTAGGATTAGAACTCCATAAAGAATTTACTAAAACTAAAGAAAGAAATATTTACAAATTAGAAGAGGAGATGAAAAACAAATTATTATCCTACTCTAAACTAAAATTATCGTGGTTTGGCAGAATTGCATTGATAAAAATGAAAATACTTCCAAAAATTAACTTTATTTTTAAAATGTTACCTCAGTTTTTAGAAAAGGAAATTAAAACTCTCAAGACATGATAAATAGGTATTGTAATGCAGGGAAAAAATCAAGAATAAATAAAGTCTATGGTATAGATCTCAGAAAGAAGGAGGAATAGGTATACCCAATATAAAAAATTATTATATAGCCAATCAACTTAGTTCTTTGGGGGAAATTCTTTTTAAACCACAGAAGTTAATATGGTGGGAGCAAGAGTCTTTGGATATAAAGGGGGAAATAAACACATTTTTATTCACGGAAGTTAAAAACAAAGTAAAGATTGACAACCCCCTATTGAATAGTTTAATTGTTACATGGAGAACATATAGGAAAATCTTGTCTCCGAAGGGATCCCCACTGGCTTTAGTTACTGACTTGGAAAGCTTTCCAGACAACTTGAAGCATTATTTGGAGTTATTTAAAATTAAGAAAATAGCTAGACTAAAGGATTGGATGCTCAAGATTAAAACAATTCAGGATATAAAAAATATTTTGCAACCCAGTGATTTAACATGGTTAAATTATATTCAACTAGGAAAATGGATAAAGGACTGGGGAAAGAGAAATAATCAAATCAGCGAATGCACAAAATTTGAACATTTCCTACTATCGCTTGAGTCTGAACAGGAAAATTCAGAGAAAGGAATAACACGTAAAATATATAAAATACTAGGGGAATTATCAGAAATGAAGGACTTAAACACCTTGAGAGAAGTTTGGAACCAAGACCTTAATGTACAGATAGAGAAAGAAGACTGGAAAAAAATTTGGAATATGAGAATTTTGAGATCATTGTCAGTCAGGATAAAAGAAAACTACTTCAAATTGGTTTCCAGATGGTATTTAACCCCAGTAAGACTAAATAGAATGAATCCTGCTTACTCTAAGATATGTTGGAAATGTGAAAAGAGCTTGGTACTTACTTGCATCTTTGGTGGGAATGTGAAATAGTCCAAAGGTTCTGGAAAAAAGTGTTTTTAGAGCTAAGTAATATGATTAAGATGGATATAGATTGTAATCCAGAGATAGCATTATTATATTTGTTAACAAGTAAAGATTATGTTGTTACAACAAAGGAACTAATAGCAAATTTTATGACAGCTGCTAGATTAATTATAGCAAAAAATTGGAAGTCAAAACTAGAATTCAAGATGGAAGACTGGTATAATGAACTTTGGGATATAGCTATAAACGATAAACTCTCCTGCAGTTTAAAGGTTAAACGAGGAGAAATGAAAAAAGACATTTTCTACGATATCTGGGGTAAATTTTTAGATTATGTACTAGTCGAAGGAAAAGGGAAAGAGTCCACGAATATCTCACAACAATTCTGGAGAAGAGAACTTTAAGAAGACTACTAGAAGAATAGAAGATGGAGCAACGAATAAGAATGTATGGATGGCCCCGTGGGATGGGGGTGCACTTATATTGTTTGTTGTAGTTTTTTTTTACTGTTATTTTTTATGTCGTTGTATGTAGTTTAAAATTTAATAAAAAAAATTTAAAAAAAAAAACGAGAGAGCAGCTCTCCGGCGAGAGAGGGAGGGGCAGCGAACTGTCTCTTGTGACACAAACAGAGCTACATAGAGCTATACAGAGGCGCTACATAGAGCTACATAGATGCAGAGTTATATAAAGATCTATATCAGGCATGTCCAAAATTCGGCCCTCCTGCTGTTTTGGACCACAACTCCCAGAATTCTAAGCTTAGCTTGCCATTGACAAAGGACTGTGGGAATTGTGGTCCAAAACATCTGGAGGGCCGAAGTTTGGACATGCCTGATCTACATAGTGAAGTCATTTGGTAAAAGATTGAATGTTTTCTGTTTCCCAAGAAGTTTAGCAAGCTGGTCTGTTTGTTAAATTTATGTGTTCCCTGAAAGGAATGCTAAAGAATACTAAGGGCAAGACCTACGACAAGAGGCGATGGACAGAGGCTGCTTCTGATGGACTAAGAGATTCCAAGTGGCTGAGGAAGACATTTTAAGCCGCTGAGGAAGAAACTTAGAGGGTTGAAAGCAGCTGGGACTTCTTTAATTCTTTAAATTGTAAACCTCAAATATCTTCGTATAAACCTTATATAACATCTTGGGGGATAATATTGGATTCTGGGAAGACAACAAGAGGTAGTGTTTGGTGAAACAACACAGACTTTTAAGGAACTTTAAAAGGACTTTTAAGAGATATTCATGTGACGTTTGAGACAAAGGACTTTAAGAGACTGTTGAGACAAAAAGATTGCAAGAACGAAGTTGGATGTGGAATGGATTCATTTTGTTTGTATTTTTATTTAGTCATAAAGTGCTAAATAAGGGATTTCTGAAAGTGTCCATTATAAGAGGAGGTATCTTGTTGTTAAGTAGGGTGTTTAAAGAAGAGTGTTACTAAACAGATGTAGCAACAAATTATTATTTGGAGGGTGGCTATAAATATTGATAAAGATAATCTAGTCATAGCTATTTGGCTATTAGTTATATTAGTTATAGTTATATCTGGCTATTTCTTGCTTCATATTAGTTACCTAATACCCCCCTAACTGCTATAATCTAACACTCCTTTAAGTGTAGTAGCTTATCCCCTCCCCCTTTCTCTTATTTGTACTGGCGTGGTGACAGATGTAAGATACAAGCTTTATAAAGGGATAAATGAGTATCAAATACATGCATGACTATATATATATTTGTTTATGTCAACTGATAATAAGAATAAGCAACGTTGGAGAAGTAGTAGAGAGAAAAATATTGAAGTGGAATAAGCAGAAACTTAAGAGTGAGTGAGTGGCGAGAAAAGGAAAGAAACTGAAGTAATGACTGTTGTTTATAATAATCTTCTTCCTTTAAATATTAACTTGTAAGTGAAAAGGAGTATGGCAGCCAAAGAAGCTAAAAACATAGGTTCAGCTCCTGCTTCGATAAGTACAAGCCCAGCACAACAACAACAAAAATAGCTGAATTAATATCCAAAGAAACAATAAAAGAATCAACAAAAGAACAATTAAGCAAAGAGATGCAAACGATAATAGCAATGTTTACAGAGCTAAAGACAGATTTAAAGACAACTCAAAAACGAACTGAGGAAGAAATAGATACTATGCAAAATAATTTGGTAGAAGCAATCCAAAATATAAATCAACAAGTTAAGCTGCTAAGCACTCAAATGGAGGAATCTAATAAAAAAATACTAGATAATACAAAACAAATTGGAGAATTAGAAGATAAAATTAAAGTTAACCAACAAGAAATAGAAAAGCAAAAAGAAGTGAACACTAAAACACAAGAGGAAATTAAGATATTTACAGAGGCATCACTATCCATTGAAATGGAGAAAGCAGCACACGACCTCAGACTCAGAAATATCCCAGAGGACTAAGATCAAGAATTGTTGGAAGTGATAAGTGAGACCCTAGCAGAGTTGTAGGATATAGAAACAAAAGAAAGAGAGTGAGAAATAGACCAAGCTTATTGAGTAAACTCGAGCTATGCGAGAATCAATAAAGTACCCCGTGAAGTACATGTAATTTTTATAAGAAGGAGTGTAAGGGACAAGATTCTAAGAATAACAAATGTAAAGCCACTGATAATTCAAGGGAAAGAGATCACTGTGAAATGAATTCCACAGAAAATAAAGAGATCTCAGGACAAAAGATCACTTTGTGACAAATAAACTAAATGCTAAAAAGACAAATTTCAGATGGCTAGTACCAGAGGGCATTATGGTAAATTGGCAAGGTAGGAAATATAGATTAGATTCAGTAGAAAAAGCAAGAGAGTTTGACAGAAAATACCTTTCAACAACTAAGGAAGAAGAACAGGAAATGGATTATAAAAAGGGAACTCAAGGGAAGAGGGGGAAAAGGTAGCTATGGGACAGCAAGAAGAACTATATTGATTTAGAACAATATGAAACAATGGATATAGATATAACAACAGGAACTAAAAGGAATACTAGAGCAATTAATCCACCATATAAACAATAATGGAGTCAAACTTAAGTACAGTGGAACCTTGACTTACGTCATTAATCCGTTACAGAGGTCTAGACTTAAGTCAAACATGACTTAAGTCAAACGAACGTTTCCCATAGAAAGTAATGGGAAAGCGGATTAATCCGTTCCAGATGATGAAAAAGACCCCCGAAAACAGCAATTTAAAAAAAATATGACTAGGATAGGAGATTCCTTCCGGGGATGTAAATGAAATGTCTCTTCAAAGAGAAGAGGAGGCAGTGGAATTATAGTCCACAAGTTATATGCCTCCACTTTTTAATGTTCATAGCAACAATGTCTAACATTTAAGTTTTACTGATTTTTAACCTGACGTTCCAAGTTCTGAATAACTCTATGCTTACCATTAGAGTCCCACAACTTTACAGCTCCACAACTAAAATGCTTCTATTGTGGACCAGACTTCTGCAGCCAGATTTTTTACAAGACTGAGCCGACTGTCTAACCAGCGAGGCCAGCCCCGAGCTCCCGGCCCTTCTTCTCCTCCGGCAGCAGTGGCGGCTTCGGTGAGGCCGAGGACCAGCTCCAGGTGCTCTGAGCTGGCCTCGCCGAAGCTGCCGCTGCCGGAGGAGGGGGAAAAGGCAGGAGCAGTTTGGAGGCGGCAGCTGTGATGCTAGGTTGTGGCTACCGCCCAATTCCGGTGCCTTGCACCGGGGGCTCCGAGATGTAAGTCAAAGCCTGCAACTCAAGTCAAACAGGCCCCTTCTTGCTGCAAGTCAAATATGCTGCAAGTCAAGCAGTATGTAAGTCAAGGTTCCACTGTATTTTTTCGGTTAACATAAATGGACTAAATGCACCAAGAAAAAGGAAAAGATTTTTGCTAAATTATTGAGAGAAAAAACAATAATACAGGAAACACATGTTAAAAAGAATGATTACAAATTTTTGGAACAACCTAAACTAGGAAACCTTTTATTATTCAGCAGATGAAAAGAAAAAGAAGAGAAGAATAGCTTTATACATAAACAAAAAATTAGAAGCTAAGTACATTAAAGCACACCAAGGGGGGAGGATTTTAATGGTAGAAGTACAGTCCAATTTAAGGAAAATTCTCCTGGTAGCCATATAAGTACCTAATGGAAAGCAAGAAAACTTTTTTAAAAGCTGTATGAATGATACGGAAGTATAATGAGGTATGCCTCATGGGAGACTTTAATGCAACTGTAGATAATGCTTGCAGAATTTCCAGTGAGCACAAGGAGGTTTGCCTGTATCTTAATACTGCCAGGATTTTTACTTTAAAACAAAGGAATTGAATGTTGTTTTTTGCAGGATTTAAAAAGGCTAGTTGGGGGAGGAGTTTCTCAAACTGCTTGCAGAATTTCCAGTGAGCACAAGGAGGTTTGCCTGTATCTTAATATTGCCAGGAGTTTTACTTTAAAACAAAGGAATTGAATGTTGTTTTTTTGCAGGATTTAAAAAGGCTAGTTGGGGGAGGAGTTTCTCAAACTGCTTGCAGAATTTCCAGTGAGCACAAGGAGGTTTGCCTGTATCTTAATATTGCCAGGATTTTTACTTTAAAACAAAGGAATTGAATGTTGTTGTTTTTGCAGGATTTAAAAAAGGCTAGGTGGGGGAGGAGATTCTCAAACTGCTTGCAGAATTTCCAGTGAGCACAAGGAGGTTTGCCTGTATCTTAATATTGCCAGCTTTAAAACAAAGGAATTGAATGTTGTTTTTTTGCAGATTTAAAAAAGGCTAGGTGGGGAGCTCAAACTGCTTGAGAATTTCCAGTGAGCACAAGGAGGTTTGCCTGTATTAAAAAAAGGGAAAAAATTAAAAATAAAAAAATCCAGAGGAGATTCCTATTATCTTTTTCTTTTCTGTCTTCCATTTTCAAGTAACTGACCAATTAGTCAGGATGGAGGGGCAGGGGGCAGATGTAGTTACTTGCAACACCTGTGGCATGTTCGTTTTCCTGCCAAACCAGGTACATTTGCTCAAAGTGCAAGCTGGTGGCCCTATTGGAGGACAAGGTCAGGCAGCTGGAGGCCTGTGTTTTCAATCTTCGCAACCTTAGGGACCAGGAGGGGGTGTGGCAGGAAGCAGATAAAAACTTTGTCAAAACTAGTAACAGGGAGAATCTAAATCAGGGTGAGGGCATTTCACAAATACAAGAGACAGATACTTGGAGGAATGTCACAGTCAGAAAAGGAAGAACAAGCAAACTAGGAAAGAACTGCAAGACTGACAGCTTGCAACTGCACAATAGATTCCAATCTCTCTCCTTTATCAGCCAGGAACAGGAACTGAACCTAGAACAGCAAGGGCAGCTTAAAGACCCTGCACAGAGAAATCCAACAGTACAACAAAGGGCACCTACCAAGCCTCGAAGGAGGAGAGTGGTGGTGATTGGTGACTCCTTGCTTAGAGGAACAGAAGAGGTCATCTGCAGGCCTGACAATATGAATCGAGAGGTCTGCTGTCTCCCTGGAGCCAAGATTCGGGATGTAACAGAGAGTCTGACGAGACTCATCAAGCCCACTGATTCTAACCCACGTCTTTTGGTCCATGTAGGAACTAACGATACTTCAAAGTGCAGATTTCAAGATATCACAAAGGCCTATGAAGAGATGGGTAGGAAGCTGAAGGACCTGGGTGGACAGGTGGTAATCTCATCTCTCCTCCCTGTAGAAGGACGTGGTCCACAAAGGGAAAGAACAATAGTGGAGGTGAACAATTGGCTTCGGAGATGGTGCCGGCAGGAACGATTCGGATTCTTGGACCATGGTTTGCTTTTTCATTCAGACGGGATATTGGGCCAGGATGGGGTGCACCTCACCACTGCTGGTAGGAATCTTTTTGCTAAGAGGATTGCAGATTTAATAAGGAGAGCTTTAAACTGAGTTTGCAGGGGGAAGGAGAAAATTCTCTTAACGGTAGAGATCCAGAAGGGGTTGTAGAGACTAGCCCAAATGTTGAAATAGGAGCAGGACAAAAAGTAGTGCAGACCATCAGTGCAAGGAAAAACAGGTTAAGCAAAGGACATTTAAGAAGCGCACACAGCCTAAAATGTCTCTACACCAATGCACAGAGCATGGGGAACAAACAAGAGGAGCTAGAACTCCTAATACAGCAAAATAAATATGACATAATTGGCATCACTGAAACATGGTGGGATGAGACGTATGATTGGAATGTAGTCATTGGTGGGTATAACTTGTTTCAAAGGAACAGGCCGAGTAAGAAAGGAGGAGGTGTAGCTTTATATATTAAGGACATTTACACTGCTGAAGTAATACAAGATAAACAGCAGGGGAAGCATGTTGAGAGTATTTGGGTTAAAATCAGGGGTGAAAAAACCAGGAGGGATGTCAGTGTTGGAGTATATTATAGACCCCCAAGCCAGCCGGAGGAGTGGGATGATGCCTTCTGTGAGCAGATGGCCACACAGTCAAAAGGGAGAGATGCAGTAGTAATGGGGGATTTTAACTATCCTGATATATGCTGGCAGTCCTACTCAGCTAGGAGTGCAAGGTCTAACAAATTCCTTACTGCCCTTGCAGACAATTTCATGGTCCAGAAGGTAGAGGAGGCAACCAGAGGCAAAACCATTTTAGATCTGGTCTTAACCAATAAGGAGGACCTTGTAAATGGGGTCAAAGTGGTGGGATCATTAGGTAAAAGTGACCATGCCCTCTTGGAATTTGTTATACAGTTGGAAGGTGAAGCTAAGCATAGTCAGACAAGAATCCTGGACTTTAAGAAAGCCAATTTTTGTAAACTTAGGGAATTATTGGCTGTGATTCCATGGACTGAAACGCTGAAAGAGAAGGGAGTCCAAGATGGATGGGAGTTCCTGAAAAGCGAGATATTAAAGGCACAATTTAAAACTGTTCCAACAAGAAGAAAAAAATGGGACAGGTCTAAAGAAACCACAGTGGTTTACTAAAGAACTTTCAACTCAGCTAACTATAAAGAAAAACAAGTACAAGGAATGGAAAAATGGGAAATGCACCAAAGAGGAATATAAACAAACAGCTAATATATGCAGGGGGGTGGTAAAAAAAGCTAAAGCGCAAAACGAACTTAGACTTGCCAGAGAGATTAAAGATAGTAAAAATTGTTTCTTTAGTTATGTCCGCAGCAAAAGGAAAAATAAGGAAATGATAGGCTCTCTGCGTGGCAATGATAACCAGTTACTAACAGGAGACAAGGAAAAGGCAGAACTACTCAACACCTTTTTTGCCTCCGTTTTCTCCAAAAAGGAAGAAAGAGATCCGCTGGGACAAAGAGTAAATGAGGTAGGATGGGAATTGCAACATAGAATAGGTAGGGAGGTATTACAGGAACATCTGGAAACATTAAATGAATTTAAGTCTCCTGGGCCAGATGAATTACACCCAAGGATATTAAAAGAACTGGCAGAAGTGATTTCAGAACCATTGGCAATAATCTTTGAGAAGTCCTGGAGGACAGGAGAAGTCCCCATCGATTGGAGGAGGGCTAATGTTGTCCCCATTTTCAAAAAGGGGAAAAAAGAGGACCCAAATAATTACCGCCCAGTCAGCTTGACTTCAATTCCCGGAAAGATCCTAGAGCAGATTATTAAGCAGTCACTCTACAATTATCTAACAAACAATGCTGTCATTACAAGAAGTCAACACGGGTTTCTTAAAAACAAGTCATGCCAGACTAATTTGGCAACCCGATCGCCCCCCCCTGCCGCCCCCCTGCGCGGCCCCGAGGCTTCTCAGAGGGGCGGGGGCGGCGCAGAGCGACCTGATTGCCCCTGCTGCCCCCCTGCACGGCTCCGAGGCTTCTCGGAGGGGGAGGGGGTGGCGGGGAGTGATGCGATCACCCCCGCCGCCCCCCGCATGCCCCTGAGGCTTCTTGGGGGTCCAAGGGGGGTGGCGCGGAGCGACCCGATTCCCCCCCCCATGGTGCAGGTACTGTGATCCTGTGATGTAGTGGGACCGCAGTACCTGAACCGCGAAATGGCGGGGGTGACTGTATGAAGAAGTTAAAGATACGATGGTCCAATGGGCAAAGAATTTTGGCTATACAATAGATTTAGAGCAATGGGAGAAAGTGTGGACTTTTAATTACAAATTAACAGTAGCAGTAACATATAAAGAAAATTTACTTAAAATGTTCTATAGATGGTATAGGACACCAGCTATGCTTGCTTTCAAGAAAATGCTGGAATTGTAAAAGTCAGGAGTAGAGATGGGCACGAATCAAAAAAATGACGTTTCGTTTGTCATTTGTTGGGTCCATTTCGGTTCATTTCCTTTTTTGCGAATTTTTGCAAAAAATTCATTTTCGTTCATTTTGTTACTGTTTCGTTACCATTTATTTCAATTTTTTGTGATTTTTTTAGCATTTAAAGGAGTTTACTGTACTGCAGTAACAAAAACGAAACGCACGACAAAATTTCCAGTGTTTCTGTTTGTTTCGTTTCATTTTGGAGACAAAATTTGTTTGTCGTTTCATTGCGTAACGAAACGAAAAAACGAAAACAAAAACTTGTTTGTTTCGTGCCCAGCTCTAGTCAGGAGGGTACATTCTATCACTGTTGGTGGACTTGTGCGAAAGCTAAGTTACTGCGTCATGATTTATACCTGGTTAAGACAGATGACAAAGCAAAACTTTAAATTTAAGCCTGAAATATGCTATTGGGAATTCTGTCAAAAATTGGAAATAACAAAAATACAGTATCTAGCGCTACACGTCTTAACGGCGCCTGATTGGCATGGGCACAGTTATGGAAAACAGATAAGATACCAATAGAGGAGTTGGTTATAGGGAAAATTTTGGACTGTGCAACTATGAATATATTGACTTAAAAACTAAAAGAGAGGGAGAGATGTAAATTTGTACAGATATGGAATTTATACTATACTTGGTTAGACAAGTAATATAATTTCATTTGGAACAAATTAATTCCTTTATATAAGGTACCACTGTATTCCAAAGAAAGAAAGCTTGGAGGTGGCAAAAATGGACATTTTATCTGGGGTTTAAAAAGAACAATCAATCCGAAAAGCAACAGCGATTTGGGAATTAGCATACAAATGGATGCAGAATAAATTTGAAAGTCCACCTTAAAATGAAAAGATTGAAAAATATGTAATGTATTTGGAGGAAGAGCAACAAACTATATGTAATAGGGCAGAACATGCAAACATGTAAAATGACTATAGTATACTAATGAGATTAAGGATGTATTAATTTGCCATCCCTCCCCTAAGAACCCTATGACCTTCCCCGTCTACACTATCCCTATTCCTTATTAACAAACAAACAAACAACAAATAAAATAAAATAAAAAATGAAGACTGGCAGACTGGCCCATGGGGCTCAACAATTATGAACAGCCCTATCTGTTTCTCTTGCAGGGTGCAACGTTTTTCTCTCTGTATACAGTACAGTTGTCCCCCTCCATTTCACGGTTCATATACTGCGGTCCCAGTATATTGTGGGACCGTAGTATATGAAATGCAAGCCCCCCTGAGGCAAACTGCTTGGGTCTGCTTGAGGCCTCTTGCACTTACCCCAGGCTTAGCGCTGCCCCAAACAGGCCTCTGACAGGCTTCCTGGGCCTGTTAGAAGCCCCAGAAGTGGTTTCCGGTGAACTGGAAGTCACTTCCAGAAAACCAGAAGTGACTTCCAGATCACCCAAACCACTTCTGTGGACAGGCCCAGGAAGCCCATCAGAGGCCCATTCAGGGCAGTGCCAGGCCTCAGGTAAGTGTAGGAGGCCCCAGATAGCTCCCCCCCCCCCCCGTCGTGACCTGACCCAACATCCACATATTGCGGATGTTCCATTATTGCAGGCGGGTCGGGTCCCTAACCCCCGCAATAGGCGGGGAATTACTGTACTTTATTCCCTTAGCCAGTTCTACTCTGCTAAATGCCCTCCCTGCATAATCAGATCTCTCAGAGAACTGAAGAAAAAAAAGGTTAGGCATACTGAACTATGCACAAGATTATGCTTTAACATGTGGAAAATCTGGGCCCTTTTCGGGGAGCTGACTCATGGCAACTGGACTTCTTCCACCTAACAAGCCTACTCAGCCCAGGGAGGTGTGAAGCCAAGGTGAACTATAAATTGGAAGCCTTGCTACCAATCTTTCTCAAACTGATGAAGATACTTGGATGAGCAGCAAAACGTTTTGATCTCTCAAGGAAAGAAGTCCAGTTGCCATGACTCAGCTCCTGGATAACCTCACCTGGGTGACTGAGAATCTTCACAGACATATCTGGGCCCTTGAAAGCTCTTCATTAGCCAGGCCGACAGAAGTATTTTTCACTGGCTATCAAGCAAGGGTGTTCATCCAGTGATGAAGATCAGAACCCAAACCAAATTCTTCATGGCTATTTCTGGCATTATCAACACAAACACAACTCTGCCAGGTGGAAAGGTGTTCCCCACTGGCAGATGTTAAAGCATGTTGCTTGAGGCTCCTGTAAGACACAATCTTATACAGTTCATTTAAAGAATGAGGTTTGGGTGTCTTCTCCGCCCCCCCCATGCCATCACTTTTCTAGACAGTAACCCATGCAGGATCTTTTTTTAAAAAAAGCCAAAATCTTTACCGCTTTGTCTCATGCAGTAACTTAAAACCAGACATGGGAATGAAGCCCCATGTCTCGCTTTGTACTAACCTGCCTAAGCTTTGCTTCCTTTTATCCCCTCAGACTAGCTGGGTGACTCAGTGGTCTTTGCATGGCACCAGAATCCTTCAGCAACGCTTTACTCTGGGCAGGAGCTCAGCCAGCCTGTCCCCACCTCCTTCAGCCACTGACCACTCACTGGCCGTGCAGAGAGAACCTGCGCTTTTGTTCACCCCTCCTTACATACCTGGATGGTGACGATTAAGATCTTGACCACTTGAAGAACGAGTTTGAATGGCTTCCTGCCTTTGGCACGGAACTTGTCACAGGGGCTCATAAAGAAGTATTTTAGGCGCCGACGGAGTTCCTCTTCTTCTGGCTGAAAGCCGGATCTTGCGTCTCCATCCTGGGACCCATAGCTAGTCACTGGGGCCAATAGCTTCTGTGTCTCTGTAGGAAGATTTAAACAACATCAACAACAACAAAACTCAACAGTCACAGCCTCAAAAAAGGAGAGCAAAATGCTTTCTGCGCACACTGTTGCAACCTAGAAAATGCATTCAAGCCAGATTAAGGGAGTAAATCATATCTGCTACCCAAGCTAAACCCTCCCTGGCTATTTATAACTTTCTGAGACAATATCAGGCAAACCAACATTTAAGTGTTGACTTTGCATTCTTTACAGTTGTTTCCCTCCTCCTTACCCATTTTGAAGCTCCAGAGTCAGCAATTATCAGGCCTCTGCCTCACCAGACTAGTTCTGTGGCTTGTTTGTACTTCTTGGTCCCCTCCGAAGCACGCGGAAGGTCAGCAAGTTCCTAAAACCGGGCAAAACACAACATTAGCCAATGTCTTTCGAGGAACTGTAACTAATTACGATTGTCGGCGAGAGCAAACTGCATCAGCTCGAGGACGTTTGAGCAGCCAAGACAGGCTTTGCCACAAAATGCCTTCTTTAGTGCCTTAAACCAGTGCTCCCCAACCTTTTTGTCCCCACGGACCGGTAAATGTTTGATGATTTTTCGTGGCCCGGGGCTGGGGGTGGGGGTGGGGAGGGGGAGATGGGGGTGCGGGGGCCGGGCGGGGGGCAGGGGAGGGTGTGTGCGGGGGGGGGAGGGGGCGGGGGGCTTGGCGTGTGTGCCTTGCAGGGGGCCACGGGAGCGGCGGTGGCGGCGGCGGTGCTCCCGGCTGGGAGCTTCTGCCCCCCCGCGCACGGGCGGGGTGGGGAGCCCGGGGCTCTTGGGCGGGCGGGACCCGGCTCCTCCTCCTGTCGGCGGCCGCCGTGGCCACGGCAGCCGCCCGGGTTTGGCTTGGTGCCCTAGCCGCCGCCGCGTCACCTTGCCTCCGGCTGCGGCCTGCGGGCAGGCGGCGGGAGGGGGAGGGGAGGGAAGCCGGTGGGGGGTGGCGTCTCTGCGCTGGCCGGCCGGCCGGCCAGCGCACGCACACTCAGGTTGGGGGGGAGCTCGGGGGCCCCGGCCTCTCTCTCTCTCTCTCTCTCTGTGTGTGGGGGGGGGACGGGAGCGGCCGCTCCTTCCTTCCTTCTCCCTCTCCCAGCGGAGCGGTGGTGGCGGTGGCGGTGTTCCAGCTCCCGGCCCCCCACCCCGGCCTCTCCTCTCCTCTCCTCTCCTGTCGGCAGGCGGGGTGGCGGGGCAAAGGACGCCCGGGGCAGCAGCCGCATGACCGCGCTCTCTGTCCCTCGGGCGGCTCCTCCTGCGCTCCTCCAGCCTTCTTCCATTGGCTGCCCGTGGGAGAGAAGAGGAGGAGGAGGAGGGCGGCGGAGGAGGAGGAGGACGCGCCGCCGCCGTGGCTGCTGCTGCTGGTGGTGGTGGTGGAGGGCGAGGAGGAGGAGGGCGGAGGAGGAGGAGGATGTGCTCCTCCAGCCTTCCTCCACCGGCCGCCCGCTGGAGAGAAGAGGAGGAGGAGGAGGAGGGCGGCGGAGGAAAAGGGGAGGAGCCTCCCCGGCCTCCCCAGGCGGCCCGGTGCCGACCGGTCCACGGACCGGCACCGGTCCGCGGCCCGGGGGTTGGGGACCACCGCCTTAAACTATCAAAGGTGAACAAACGCAGTATAAGCATGACTCTTTTACAGAGAGCAAGGAGAAGAGTATATCCAGCACTGCTGAAGATCAGCAAGGAATCACCTTCTTGCAATACAGCTGTATGCTTCAATCTACAGTATTAGCCAAATGGGGAAATTGTAAACAAGAATTAAAATGCTGACCAGCAGACACAAAGTTCGGCACACTGAACAAAGAAATGAAAAGTGCCACATGTTGCTAAAACCAAGGTCCACTACATAACAGCCTCTATACCAAAGTTCATATAAAAATACAAAATATGTCCTCTCTGTAAGTCTGTAAGGGCAGGAGGGTTCCTCAGTTTCAGTGGAAGATTTAGCAACCTTGGGAGCTGAGTGAACTTGAGAAATAGTGACCGGGCCAAGGTCATTTTGTAAGCTTCATGTCCAATCTGGACTTAAACACTATCAAGCATGAACAGCATACTGATTCTTCAGAACAGAACACTGCAGGAACAGCTGGCACACTAGTTTTAATTGTGCAAATGCACTCCTGGGCATCCAGGAGCAACTGCCCCCCCCCAGCTGCACACCTGTGCTTTCAGAAGGAGAACACCCCATCTAGCACAAGTTGCATCTCTATTCCTTGATCTGCCTTTCAACTATCCAGGAGGACCTCTGCCGTGGTCTGGATTACGTTTCAGTTTATTTCCCTCATCCAGTTCATAACTGATGCCAGGCTTGATCTAGGCTCAAGGTGGCTTCCTCAGATTTAGATGGAAGGGTGAGAAAGAGTTGGATGCCATCCCATACTGGTGACATTGAACCACAAAACTCTGGACAACCACTCCCAGTGGCTTCATAAGAACAGCCTTTCTGGAACAGGCCACAGTCCATCCAGTCCAGCATTCTGTCTCAAATGGCATTGAGACAGTGGCTCACCATTTGCTTCAGGGTATTCCCAAGCAGATGTCTTCACCTGCTTACAATGCCCTGCAAATGGCATTGAGAGATAGCCAGCCCGGAGGTTGCCCATAATGATAGCCTTTGATACCGTTGTTCTCCATGAACTTGTCCAATCCTTTCTTAAAGCTGTCAAGGCTGACAGCTGTCACCAGTTCTTCTGGCAGGGAATAAATCTGTTAAATAAGTATGTTAAATATCATAGGATACAAAACCGAACCCTGAGGGACCTCCCAGGCCATGGTGTCAAACAGGCATCCCTCAGCATCGCTTTCACTGATGATGATTGTTTATTTACGGTTATTAACCAAATACCAGCATCGCTTTCAGAGTTCTCCCTTCCAGGAGGGACCAGAACCACGCTGTAAAACACTGTCTCTAGGTTCCACTCCACAGAAATGGGCCAAAAGGATACCATGGTCAGTGGTACTGAAAGCCACTGAGAGGTCCAGCAGAACCTACAGGTACACAATGCCCCTGTCGCAATCCCCGCCTTCTACTCCTTGACCAAGGACTTTTAGTCAAGTACTTGGCTAACAACGATTTACAGTAGCCTTTTCCTATTAAATACGAGGCAAGCTGTGTGCATTTCAGCATAGTTCTATTGTTGGCTGTCTTGCTAGCCCAGATAACTAAAAAGCCCTTTGGCAGGGCACTCCTTAAATACAGTATTAGTGTGTCCCTGTACTAGTCCCCATACTAGGATGCCCCTCATAGCTGCGGATAAACTCTCATCCAAGACGGCACAGCAATTGTAGGAATGGAAACGGGGGTTTAAGGGCCCGATCTGGATCTGACTTCTCTTGAACAGCATCAAAAAGAGGAATCCAAGGCAGGAGGAAGGAAAAAGAAGAAAAGCAAGCAAGCAGCAGTACTGATGGCATGTCACAGCAACAACATAAGGGAAGTTAAGTTTGATCTTTGTAGAAAGAGAAATGACGACTAGACACTGCAGAACTGGTCTCAAGAAAACCATGTTTAACTTACTGCAAAACAGTAATTATACCTACCTCCGTCTACATTCTCTTAGCTCTATTGATCTCCTTAAGCTTGTTCACATTTGAAGTCGATGACAACCTGAATAATTTCATCTTACTCACTTGAATGGATCTTCCTGGCTGGATACTTGAGCTATCTGGCTGCGGAGCCAGAGGGTAGAAGTTTGATCCCCGTCACTGTGCCTTCTGCGATAAGAACCAGCCTGTGTAGTCACGGACAAGCTGCAGAATCCCAGGGTACCCCCAGAAAAAGGGGGTGGTAAACCACTTCCATGTGTTCTCTAACTCAAAAGGGTCACCATAAGTCACAAGTGACTTGACAGCACACATAGTACACACATAAATGTCCAGAGGTTCCACTTCATTGGATCTCTATGGCTCTTTCCGCCCCTGTCGCGGCCACCCAGCCTCCCTACTGCGGGGAGGGGGGATGACTCAGTCTTCCCCCCTCAGCTTTTTTTCCTTAAGGGCTAACAACAGGGGGAAATGAAGCAATGGCTCCAGGTCACTAATAAGTGGGAACAAAGCGGGGGGGGGGGAGGGAACTCTCTCACCGTTGGTGGCAAGCATGGCTCACACTTGTGCACACGCTCACTGGCTTGTCATAGCAGAAGGCTGAAGGCAAGACATGATTGGAGCCCACGCTTCAGGGGAGCAAGCAGCCCTTGAAAGAGGCGCTGGTCCATGGAAGTGGAACCACAGGAACGCGGTTAAAAACCCAGAAGGCTTCTCCAGCACTGGAAAACGCTCCTCTGTAATGGATCGAGTAAGGCTCCCGGGCTCTGGGTTCCAATACCTTCTCAGCCAAAGAGATTCACTGGGAAGGGGGTGGCGATGGGGAAATACACCTCGAAAGCCCTTTAATTCGGTTCTGATTTGAGGACACATCTCTCTCTCTCTCTCTCTCTCTCACACACACACACACACACACACACACACACACACACACACACACACACACACACACACACACACACACACACACAATGCAAAGAGCTAAAAGCGAGGGGTTTTTCCCCACCACCGCACGGGCGGTTCTGGTTCCTGATGGCCCGAGCCCCCCTCCGCGCCCCCCCCACCGCCTTTACGGGGCACACCTAACACACGCCGGTTCAAATCTTCCAAGTCTCGAGCGGGGTTTTTATAATAAACAACCAGCGAGGAAGGCGCGGGGAGAGCCCCTCTGCACGTCTCAGCTTGCGCCGCCGCCTCCTGCGGCTCTTCGCGTCGGGCTCCCCCCAAGAAGAGAGGCCAGGCCACGGGGCCCGGGGTGCGCGCGAGCATTCCCCCCCCCTCTTTCTCTCTCCCTTACCTTCGGGGGGGGGGAAACCCCCATAGGCGCAGCGCAGCCAACATAAAACCCTCCGGGGCCGGCGCCGAAGCACCAACACAAAAGAGACCCGAAACATCCGGTCTTGGGACCAGAAACAACGACGTCACGCGCCAAGGGAGCCGAGAGCCTAGAGTTAGGAAAACTTGTAGAGCAGACCGACGCTTCTTCTCCATTATTATTATTATTATTATTATTATTATTATTATTATTATTATTATTATTATTATTATTATTATTATTATTTAATTTTGCTCTACGCGAGGGATTTCCTGATCAGTTTCAGAGGCAACCGACTTCTTCTCTCTGGAAGTTGAGTCATGGCTACTGGACTTCTTTTTTGAGAGATAAAAACGTGACTCCACTTCCGGATAAACTCACCTGGATGACTGAGAATCTTCACAGACGTCTTCTCTCCTTTCGTTCCAGCCGACCAACCAATCAACCAAATAAAAAAAAACCTAAGCCCGTTGAGCCTGTTTCATAGAATGAGGAGTCTGGTGGTGGCAGGTTTTGCCCTGTTTTCTTGTCGCCTGACCTCGTGTGTTTTACGGCAGAAATGATACCGTAGCTGCTGATGGAAATCAACGAAGACGCTGGAGGTTGTTTTTTTCTTTCATTTAAGTAATTTTATTGGGTTTTGGGGGAGAAGAAGAGGGGAAGGAGGGGAAGGAAGGGGGAATACATTATAAAAATTCCATTGAGTATATCAAGCCTAAAATAACAATTTAACATATTTATAAATCACCAAATAGTATCACAATACTAATGTTTGTCACTTCTTGCCATCTTTTTTTGGAAATCTCTTCGTAGTCTCCCTTTAAAAAACCAGAGAGCTTGTCAATTTCAATACATTCTCTTATCTTTTCGTGGAGATTTCTCTCTGTTGGCACTTGTGGTTGTTTCCAAAATTTTGCATACAATATCCTTGCTGCAACTATTACATGATGAAGTACATATTTCTGATCATATGACATATTAATATCTACTATATTTAATTAAAAAATCTGGTCTAAGCTCTAACTTAATCTTCAAATATCCTTCTAAAAATAATTTTACCATTATCCAGTATGCCTTTACATGTCCACCACATATGATAGAAGGTACCACTGTCATGTTTACATTTCCAGCATTTGGGTGAGTAATTATACATCTTGTATAGACGGTGGGGGGAGAAGTGTCATCTATAAAACATCTTATAACAGTTTTCCTTGAAGGCTATAGATTTAAAAAGTTTAACCGTATTCCACAAGGAGTCCCATTTGTTTAGATGAATAGGATAGCCAAATTTTTCTGCCCATCTTATCATAGTATCTTTTACCAATGTATCAATCATTTTTTCATTTAGCAAAATGCTATAGAATTTACTAAGAAGCTTTAAATCGCCAGAAGATAGTATTTTGTCGAGTGGAGTGTCATTAGTCATAAATCCCCCCTCTTTGGTGAGATTTTGAAAGTGTGAGTGTATTTGTTGGTACTTCCACCAGTCTAACTTGTGACCTTCAGATAATAATTTTGCTAATGGCTTCAAGGAGCAATCAGCATTCAAAAGTTGTCTATAGGTTAGAGGTTTAAGGCTTGTACTTGTAAGAGAACTAGTTATCGCTCCTGTCGGAGATAACCACGTTGGTGCTTTAGGATAAAACTGTTTTTTTATGGATAGCCATATTTTGATTAAGGCATTCCTTATCCAGTGTTTTTTGAAAAGGGTAGGTATATTACTCTTATACGATACATAATGATGCCAGCCCCTGTCTAAATCATGACTCTCAAGCTGCAGTATTCTATTATTTGTCATCAAGATCCAGTCTTTAACCCAAGTCATAGCAGCTGCCTTGTAATACAACACCAAATTGGGCAGAGCAAAACCACCAGCTTTAGTTCTGTCCTGTAAATAAACATTTCTAATCCTTGCTTTTTTCTTTTGCCATATAAACACACGTATACTCTTTTCCAGGTCTGAGATAATCTTAAAGTTCGGTAATATAGGTAGACATTGAAATAAAAAGAGTAATTTAGGTAAGACAGTCATTTTAACTGCAGCAATTCTGCCCATTAGGGATAACTGAAGTCTTGACCAGGTTTCCAGGTCAGCTTTGATTGCTTTTATATCATTAACATAGTTATCTTTAAGTAGAGTGTTACAACGGTTGGACACAGTGATGCCCAAATATTTTACCTTGGTAGCATGTTGAAAACCCAACTGGTTGACCAACTTTCCGGTCATAGGTGGGGTCATATTTTTTGTGAGCAACAGTGTTTTTTCTCTCTTAACCTTTAGTCCTGAGATTTTGGAGTAGGCCTCCAAAATCTTTAATAGCTCTGGAAGAGAGGTCTGTGGTTCCTCCATAATAACCAGCAAATCATCCGCAAAGGCTTGCACCTTATAGACTTCTCCTTTGGTTTGTAGACCTGGAATACCTGGGGCATTTCTTATTATATGGAGTAATATCTCTAACGATAGAATAAACAACAAAGGAGAGAGAGGACATCCTTGCCTGGTACCTTTATGTATCTTAACTGTGTCTGTAAGGTAGCTGTTGACTACAATTCTAGTGCTTTGTGCGGAGTAAATTTACTCTATAGCTCGTAGCATTCTGTGTCCACACTGTAAATAATCTAACTGGGTTTTAAGTAAGGACCAAGATACATTGTCAAATGCTTTCTCGGTGTCGATGAATGCAAAGGCAACTTGCTTCTCAGGGTGACATTCATAGTACTCCAACGCGTCGAGAAAAATTCTAACATTGGATTGAAGGCGTCTTTTTGGAAGAAAGCCATTTTGATCAGAGGATATCAGAGACGGTAGGATCATCCGCCATCTGTTTGCCAAGATAGTTGCAAATATTTTGTAATGCACGTTTAGGAGGGCAATTGGCCTATAGTTTTGGATCAAGTCTCTAGATTTCCCTTCTTTAGGAATCAATGTTGTATGGGATGATTTCCATGAATCTGGTATATCTTCGCCCTCTAAAATAGATGTAAACAGATTTTTCATATTTCCGGTGATTATCTCAGAAATTTTTTTATAAAATTGTGCCGGTATCGAATCAGGTCCCGGGGCCTTGTTCATTTTTTGATGGTAAATGGCCTTTGGAGACACTGGAGGTTTATGATCGCCGTGTTTTTGGGACGTTGCATCATGTGCATGATTCTTTCTCTTTCACACGCACAGATATTGAAAACGAAGAGGCTGGTGGCACCTTTCCGGGCTAACTAAATGTGTTACACAGAAGCTAGAATGGATTTTTGACTCGTCTCTGTTCTGTTCTGAAGCACTACTTTTTAGTGTAAAGGGGGAATGTGAATGTAGTAAATAAATGCGTGGGTGGGGGGGAGAGAGAGAGAGTAAAAAGAGTACCTATTTTTTTATTTTGTAACTACAAAACTGCTCCGAGTCCGACCAACCCGCTTCTTTTTCAGATTCTCTCTTTATTTTCTCACTTCTTTCAGACCGACCAATTTGCAGCCACTGTGTGCATGGCAAAATAGAAAAAAAAGAACTAGACTCAAAAGACAGTAGCTAGGTTGTCAGTGTTTGCAATGTAATAGTATGCCTGCACAGTTTAAAGACACCTCTTTCACCACCAGAGGCTTTCCTCTTTTCACTTTTTCACAATCATCAGCTATTTCGGAGGAGGGCCAGATCAGCTAGACCTGCCCAGCTTCAACCTTAGTTTTATCCCAAACAAAGAGCATTATTTTTCAAACGTTATCCATGGGTGAAGTGAATCCAACTTGTTTCCTGTTGGACCCAAATCAGTTTTAGGGCATTGTTCAACAGCAAGTAATTAATTTGATGTTAATTGATTAATTCCCTATTTATAGATATTAGAGCTATAGCATCATGAAGTTGTAAGGGGGCTACAAGTCGCATCAAGTCCAATCCCCTGCTCATAGAAGGAAGACAAACCAAAGGATTTCTGCCAGGTGGTTGTATAGATTTCTTTTAAACACCTTTAGCGTGAAGTACTCGCCACCTCTTGAGGGAAGTGGTTCCATTGCCCTACTACTCTAACGGTTAGGAAGTTTTTCAACTGAAATCTGGCTTATCTCCAAACTCAAGGCATGTTTAAAAACACATCTATAAGGTTTGCTATTCATCATTAAAAAAGAAAAAAAAGAATAAATTATAAGAAGCCACAATTACCTAATTATTCCTATATCTGAAGAGTAGGATAAATGCCCTGAACTTCACTTTGACTCATTAAACTTGTTTGAAATAAGAAAAAAAAGTGGCTATACTCTTTGCTTTTAAACTGTGGAATACTCTCTATTCCAGGCATGTCCAAACTTCGGATGTTTTGGAACACAACTCCCACAGTCCTTTGCCATTGGAAATACAGGCTTGGAATTCTGGGAGTTGTGGTCCAAAACATCAGAAGGGCCGACATTTGTACGTGTCTGCTCTATTCCACGCCAAACAGCTCAAACAGCTGCCCTTCCAAAGTTCTTTTAATGATGAGAAGGAGCCTCAGAAGATCACTCTGGACTCAATCAAGTTTGTCACCAATTAAGCATTTGTCAGGGAATAGCTGCTATTCAAAAATAATTAATGATTCATTTTTCAGTTCATACCCATCTCTAGTCCCAAGTGCTGCAGCAACAAAGTGGCCAGACAATATGTTTGCCACAACAGAACTCGTTTACACTTCTGCCCAATATGGCCTTTGCAGGCTCCTCCTCCTCCTCATTAAAGACCCCAGAGTCTTAAAGGAGCATCATTCTGGCCCACACCTAACTCTCCAGATTTTACCTCTTTGTGATGTTCCCTTGAGCATATTACCTGTACTGAAAACCGGGCTGAGTGATATTCAAGGCCCTTTGGGGGGCCTAGATGCTTCCTCTGTGGTATTGGGCTCCACTCTGTGCGGATCTCTGTTTGCATGTCTCGGGAGGTCTAGTTCAGGCACAGTGCCATTGCCCCCCAGGTTGTAGCACAGTTCCTGTGCCCTCTGTGAATGTGTTTGGGGTGTTGCTCAAAAGCGCAATATCCTGCTTCATGGATTCTTTCAAAACAGTCCTTTCTAGACTGGACTCTATATACTTGTCAAATCTGATACCTGAAGCAGAAATGTTTGTCTTGAATTTATATCTGGCATAATTTTATCATGCTGTATTTGTGAGGTTTTGGAACAAATGGACCATATTTGGCCTCCGTCTTTTTAACTTCCGAAGCCTGTATTAGTAGCCTACTCTTTTCTTAGAAAGCTTCTCATAGGAGATCAGCATGCTACATTGGGCCACCCTGAGATAGGGATACCATAACATGTATTTCAACTGTCACAATTTCACAGATAAAACAGAAATATGCCTATAACATTCTGTTGTTATGCCAAGGATCTGTACTCTGTTCCTAGTACCTCCAAGATCTGTAGCATAATCCAATGCTAGAAATGTAAATTCTAGCTAGCAAATATAAATCTGTATTATGCTAGGGAAATAAATCATGATTAGCAGTATGAAACCTGACTGGTCTGACAGAAAAATTAAACTTCACCAGAAGACTATGAAATTTACAGGGAAATTCTGCATTTTGTGTACTTCGTTTCCCCCACCCATTTGGTAAAATGAACAATATCATAAAGTATTAACAATCAGTTATCCCATTGGCTATGTAACACAGACACCATTCCATATATTTTGCTTACACCTGGGTTCATACAGAAAAAAACACCAGCACTAGCTCTTTGGAAAGCAGCCGGTTCTTATTTTCACAGGCAAGAAGAATCATCTTCAGAAATTGCCCATGTTCCATAAACCACGACCCCCCTGCCTCTTCTGGCATCATGATCTTGTGACAGAGCTGAGATCTTTTAAGAGGAATCTTGTTTTCACGCCAAGACTGCCATATTTAATTGGAACTTGGAAGAATCATTAAAAGAAGGGGAGCTGAGGAAAAACATGTTTTGGAATACGTGCCATAATTGTTCCTGTTCAATACAAAAGCAAACAGAAACAAAAAAACAGAGGCTCATAGTTAGACTGGAGACCTCAGGCTATCACAAGTACAATCATGGACATATAACTATGCCAAACCACATTTTGTCCTAAATGCTACAATATCTCTTTTTATGATGCCAAGGCAGAAAGGCAAAGAAGATGCAGTGATGAGGAAGAGTTGAGGCTGATACAATATACAGTGGTACCTCGAGATACGAAATTAATTTGTTCCAAATGCATTTTATGTTGAATTTTTCGTAAGTTGAAACAGTTTCCCATAGGAATGCATTTGAAACAGATTAATTCATTCCAGAGTAGAGGTGGGCATGAAACACCAAAATGGTGTTTAATTTCATTTTTTGTTTTGTTTCATTTCGTTTCCTACGAAATGAATTTTTTTAAAAAAATTCATTTCGTTTTTTGTTTTGTTTCACTTTTCATTTTTCCTGTTTTTCATTTTTCCTGTTTTTTACAACCAACCGGCAAGCGCTGATCAACCCAAGCGCCGATCTGCTGTAGTGCAGGCCTGGCCAACTAGCACTTAAAAAAAACAAGCGCCGATCAGCTGTAGCGTGGGCCCCACCGATCAGCGCTTTTTAAAAATACAAGCACCAATCAGCTGCAGCGTGAGCCCAGCTTATCAGTGCTTTTTTTTTTTAAAGCAAGGCCTCCCTGCCGCCTTGGAAGCCCTCCCTGCAGGGGCTCGGCAACGGCCACACTAGGCAGCAGGAGGCCTCCCTGTGGGGGTTCAGCAGCAGCAGTGGCCGCACTGGATATCGGGAGGCCTCCCCGGCCTCAGGTAGGGGAAGACGCTGGATTGGGAAAGGAAAAACAAAATGAAACAAACCAAAATTTTGTTTCATTTCATTTCATTTTTCTTTGATGGGTTGTTTCGTCTTTCATTTTGTTAGGGAACAAAATGAAAAACAAAAAATGAAACAGGAAAAAAAATCATTTTGTGCCCATCTCTATTCCAGAGGCTAGAAAAAAGACAGGAACACCCGAGTTTATTGTGCAAAACTCTTTATAAAGTGCAGTTTAAAGACATGCACACTGCATAGGAACATGACTAATCCATAATATACATTTTAAACAACACATATCACATTTTGAATATGAAACAGAAGAGTTCAGGGCACTGTAAAGGCAGCCACACTGTCTGACCCTCAGTCTGACCCTGAGGTAACATTTTTAAGCCTCTCACATCACAATTTTGAACATGATGCAGACACATCTATGCACTTTAAAAATTTACGTAACCTGAAAAAAAAACCAGGCCTTTTCCGTAACTTGAAAATTTCCTATACCCACAGATTTCTATTCGTAACTCGAAATTTTTGTAAGTCAAGTCATTCGTAACTCGAGGCACCACTGTAATCTTTTTCTCCTTGTCACTTAAGTCAGAGAGCTTTTTCTGACCACTACAATGTAAAAGAATGGGCAAAGAGGACTATATGTTCACCAGAGTGCTGCCTGCCCCTTGCCCGGAAAACTGTAACAGTCAGGATCCAATAAAGAAAGAAGTCAGAAGAGAAGAAGGAAGAATAAAATAGGGAAGTGAAAGGGTCAAACACTGGGTTGATTCTTTCTCCACCGATAGGGGATGCTAGGAAGGAGGGAGAGACAATGATTGGGTCAAAAGAGAAGGCACAAAACTTGGAGAAGGGGATTGGGGAGGTAAGGATAGGGAAAAAAGGAGGAGCAAGAGGTGTCAGAGGCAGCATGAGGAAAAAGAGAATAGACACATAGCGTGCCTCCAGGTTGGGAATGGGTGTGGAGTACCCTGATACCCAGAGATGGGAAAAGTTAATGACGCTTTAAGAAGAGGCCCATCAGAGGGTCCATCAGAGAAAGGAAGGCCCATCAGAGAAAGGAGGGCCCATCAGAGAAAGGAACCCTGGCTGCTTTCACGTGACTGCTAAAATCTGCTGCAAAGTGCTCGCAGATGCAGAGCATAAAATTGTTTTCCCACTAGCAGCGGACTTTAAAAAAAAGTAAGTATGACCACACCCACTTAAGCATGACCCAGCGCATTTTAGAAGTACCTGGTCTTGAGGAGGTAAAAAATCCTTGTTGCTGTTCTTTTGAGGATTTTAAAGCATTGTATGCCTGGCCCTCCTCTGCCTTCTGTTTGTTTTTGTTGGTTCCCCCACCCCTTTTAACAGACAGGAATCCCTAACGGGCTTCCTGTCCTGGAACAATTAGCTGCTGCTGAGGGCAGGCGGAGGTCAGCCTGCATTTTTTCCCTCCCTCCCCTCACAGCAGACAGAAGCAATAGAATCAGAGAGCGGGAGGGTGGGAACACTGCAACCAGGACAAAAACCACATTATCTCTGGTGGGGGGAATCCACATTTAAGTTGCCAGTGGATTTTAGGGGTCGTGTGAAAGCAGCCCCTGTTATATTGGGGCGAAAGAGATGAGGGAGTGGAGGAGGAAACTACGAGAAGAGCAGAAGAAGATAGAATGAGAGTGGGCAGAGAGAAGGGGCTATTCTAGAAATGGAGAGAGGGGGCTTCAGATCAGGAGAAAGATGTGGACCCCAAACCCATTCCTCTGCAAACATCCCTGGGACCTTGGGCTGGCGGAGAAAGACTGGGTTGATCCCTTAAAGTTAGAAACCCCTCTTAGTTGGAAAGAGAAGGGGTCTGGAGTTAAAGTTAATCCTGAGCTAGATAGCTGGACAGTTCAATTTCCGTTGAGTGACAACAATCCTTTTGTAGTTCCTGAGAAGACCTTGCCTTTGGAGGAGTTGTTGCTTCCTAAATAGTTGTTTTCTAAAGAGAGAACAATAAATGAAGAATTGTTTGTAAATCAAGAAGCCTCTTTATTGTATAGTACCAGTGAGCCTGTCGAGCCCCTAGAAGAACCATTACACACAAATTTTCTCCGCATATCCCAGGGCAGGCTAAGATCAGAAATGTCAAGTCATGAGCGTGGGCGAGCATGGAGTTTCTCCTCAAGGTGTGGGACGCAGTGGCTCTACCTGCAGCCACAACCCATTTTCTGCCCGCAGGATTAATTCTGGTTTGCGCCGCACTGTCTGGCTCTCACCCAGCCTCACAACGAAGCGCATGAGTGTCAGAGCTAGGGCCACCTTCAGCTCTGACATGGCAAAATTCTGCCCAATGCAGTTCCTGCAAGGGGGAAGAGAAAAGGTCATTTTAATTGAGGCACATAATCGGATACATTCTTTCCCAACATCTCAGCATGAAGACTCAGCATAAGGCTACCATGAGGTTTCACTGAGAAGAGAAACTGTGGAGGAAGGACTAACAAGGCTGGCTGTTACTCCCAAGTGGAGTCATACAGGAAAACCACCTCACGAGAAAGCGACTGCTAACAGCCACTTCTACCCCTGAATCTAGTACAAGTGTGGGCAACTGCTAAACTTGGGTGAACTACACACTCCCCATTTTCCATCACCCCTGGATCTTTGTGGGTTTATACCTGCCTCTTTTTCTTTAAACTGGAATGTGACTATTTTCTGCCCTCAAAAACATGGAGGGCAGCCGTGTCCCTAAAATATCATGAAAACAGAGAACTGTGGCCTCTAGTGGCTGTCGAGGACACCACTCTTCATTTTGTGTCTTTTTGCAGTGGGGCAACTTTGGGGCTCTGCAAACCCTTTACGCCACATGATTCTCAGCATAAGGCTCTCTTGTACAAGACTGTGTACTTTTCTTCAGGAGGACCCACAACCACATAGCAAAAGGAGCTTGTAATTCTTGTCCATGTGCATGTTTTGATGCTCCTTTCTCATGACACACACAAGCCTATCTAGACTGAGAGCAAGTCCTCACAACTGGGAATTGGACCCCTGGGAGAGAGAAGTGATCACATGTGGAAAAGCTGCAAACTCATATTTTGCAGTTGCTTGAAGTCTGCTGTGCCATATACAACTTATCTCAAAAAGAAGAATTGAGATAGCCTTCTTTCCTTGAAAGTCAACCATTTTTACCTTGCTACAATTAGTAGAATCTTTAACTAGCTTCAAGGGGCCACTTTCACTGTGCGGCTGTGTTGTGACGGCACTCTCAAACACAAATGTTTCTTGTTCGTTTGCCCTAATAATGCTTCTATAAAAATGTCACATTAGATTTGTTTGGCATTACTACCCTTACCATAACATTGACAAACTTTATATAACCTTTTAAACTACTGCCAATAAATTTAAGAAGGTCAGTGATGGGATTTGCAGGGAATATATTTGGTAAAGGGAGCAAAAGTAAATATAAATAAATAATGTTTGAACTACACAAATAGTCTTTCAGAACTACACTCTCAACCCTACATGCCAGAACTGCGTGCTACGTGTATAGCTGCATTTAAAACAACAACAACAAAATGAACATGGGCCACCATGTTGAAGAACTAAGAATTGTCTCTACCATACTTAAGGAAGCATGAGATTTTATTTACCTTGGTCCTGCTGAGAAGGGCACAAAGGCCATCGGAGACTGCTTCTTCGATTCTGATGGATCAAAGCGGTGTGGGTTATAGACCTATAAACGCAAAAACAGTTGGCAAGAATTGACTGCATAGAATTATGCTTTGTCCTCCAGAGTGCAAGAATGAGGCCATCTGTTGCTTGGTACTTAATGGGCTCTTGTGTTTACAAAAATGTCAGCAGGCTGGAATATCACAGTACCAGATGGAGAAACTGAACAGCAATACAGTGGTACCTTGTATAAAGGAATTAATTTGTTCCAAATGAAATTATGTTAAGCAAAATTTCCTTTATACAAATTTCCCATAGGAATGCATTGAAAATGGAGTAATCCTATTTTTATGTTGTACGGATTCGCCCCATAGACGATTATGTTAAGCAAATTTCCACTATCTGCGTAATTTTATGTTGTACAGATTTTATGTTATACAAACTGTTTGTTATACAAGGGTCCACTGTATATTGCAATAGGTATGTGAATTGAAAGCACTACGACAATTGCAGTATTTAATTTGTTAAATGCCATATAAGCTAGACAAAAGGTACCTTTCCTCCTACTGTGGACTCGTTCGGACAGGCATTTCTTCTGCTGTTTGGTGCATTACAGAGCTTGCTCTTTTTTGGCAACCACACTATCAGTGGACCACTTTTGGGAAGTGATTCCCCACCCCACTGCATGCATCTGCTAGACTAGTGGTTCCCGACCTTGGGTAAACCAGATGTTCTTGGACTGTATTTCCCAGAATGTTTCACTACTAGCTGTGCTGGCTGGGGTTTCAGGAATTGCAGTCCAAGAACATCAGATTTACTCATGGTTGAGAACCAGAGAGCTAGATGATCACTGATGTACTGGACCACTTCAGAATAAAATAAACCATTTAAAACAATTTTTTTTGCCTTTGGGAGAAGTACTGATTGAAATCATGGCGGGAAGCAGTTGTTTGGCATGACACACAATGCATATATATTTCAGTTAAGCATATATATTTCACTTAAGCGGCCCTCTGGCTCCTTCTGCTATCAGTTGAACAGTCCCCCTTTTCTCCTGCAGAGGGGCACAGGAAATGAAATTATTATTATTTTCTATGCTAGACCATTGATGACGCACTGAACCAACCACTGAGAAGGCCCGATTACAGGTGACAACCTTACGGGCCTCCCGGGGGCGTGGCCACGCAGAGCGAAAGCGCCAAGGATGCTCTGGTAGAGCGGGCCGACGCTGACCCTTGGGAGATCCGCTTTGCCAGATACTCAGGGCCCAAGCCATGGAGGGTTTTGTAAACCAAAACCAATACCTTGAACCTTAACCGGGAGGCAACGGGTAGCCAATGCAGGTGGGAGAATTTAATTTTAAAAAGAGAGGTGGAAGTTTGCACCTTGTTAGTACCTTAAGGTACATCTCTTGTCATTGACCTGCTGAATCGTGCAAATTCTGTCAGGTAAACCGGATTTAATGCACTGCAAAAACACAGCAGATCAAACCTTATTTTCCCTATTGTGTAGCCACATCCTGAGTTGCACAACTCAGTATCCAGAAGATAATGTCTACAGAGATTTCTTATTGCAATTGGCATCCAAACACATTGAGTCTCTCTCTCTCTCTCTCTCTCTCTTCCCATCTCTCACTTCTCACTTTTTTAAAAAGCAAGGGTTCTTGTTGCCAATCTTATCTCTTTATTGTGTTTGCCAAACCTGAACTATATTAGAGAAACAGACATCTTCTTACTGGCTGCTTTGGGATTTTCAGTGAGCACAAAGCGCAAGATAAATCTCAAAATAAAATAACGTATCATGCTATGTGTCAACACTTTTGATGTAGAGAGGAATCTAGAAGAGTCCCTACAGCACTGTGACTCTTGGTGCTCGTCAGAGGAGTAGGAAGCAAGTTCGAATCCTAAGGAGCAGAAAGAAATACCTCAGGCTCTGGCCAAACTGCAGGATTGTGGTGGATCCCAAAGATACTGAGAAGACAAACGATCCCTGCGGATGGAAGCGGAATGAATGCTTGCATTTCTCTGCTCCTTCAAGTGACAGTCAATAACACTGAGTGGTGGGACAAGGAAAATACGGCAAGAATGGCATCCCGTCTTATACTTTTTGGTATTTTACTGAAAGTAGAAGTGGGGAAAGGACCAGTATCCACACATCTCTTAATAATATTCAGTCCTGGTTGTGATTCAAGTTTTTTTCTTAAATGCCTGACAAGTGCTTTTAGAATCCCTGTCCTGCTGCTAAGAATATTTTTTTCTTTGTCCCCCCCCCTCCCAAAGATGACTTGGAGAGGGTGTTGTCTAGCTGGACATATTGTGCCTGACAGCAAGCCACAAAACGTCTCGTGTGCCCAGTTGGGGCCCCTCTCTCAGTCTGGCCAACCTCACAAAGTTGTTGTGAGGGGCAAGTGGGGACGGAGGCGAGTCTTGAGCTAAATGGAGGAAAGATGAGATGTAAATTTTGATCAAAATCATAGTATAAATGTAATCTGGATTGAAAGTATGGGTGGCAACTTCTGACAAAGGAAAAAGAGGTACAACTACTCGTGTAAAGTACTAATAGTATAAAACAGAGAACGTCTTTTAACAATCCAACTTTCATAAGACTTCTGAGGATAGCCAGGAACGTTAACTTACAACCTAGATCTTAAGAGTGAAAACCATCATATGGCAGCAGCACCTTTTGCCTGAGGCTGATGCTCCAGGAGATATATATATATATATCCTCCCTTACATCAAAGGCACCACAGACAAAATCAGCAAAATTCTCCACAAACACAATATCAAGACAGCCTTTTGCACCGACCAAAAAATAGCCAACATCTTAAGAAACCCCAAAGACAAGATTGAGCTAGAAAACCAAGGAGTCTACGAAATACCATGCAAAGTCTGTCCAGCCACATACATCGGACAAACAAACAGGAGAATAAGCGCACGCATCGCAGAACACAAGAACGCAGTCAAAAAAGAAGAAAAATCTTCCTCTCTCTTCCAGCACATAAAAACAACAGGTCATGAAATTGACTTTGAAAGAACCAAACTCATCTCCAAAACTGAACACTTCAACAGTCGAATAATCATGGAAGCCATTGAAATAGAGAAACACCCAAACAACATGAATAAACGTGATGACACCTCCCGCTTGCCTGACATCTGGAAACTAGCCCTGGTCAACAGACGAGCCTCTGTCACAAAGACTAACACCAGGTCCAAAGGACACAAGATGCCACCACCTTCCATCCACACCAAACACAAACCCAGACCCTTCCCACAGATGAAACGAAACCACCATCCAATAACAAAACCACGACTGCACCATCTACTGTGGCACCCCACTCCAGTCACCACATGGAGCACACTCACACACCCCAAAAAAACATTGGGAGACCACAGACACGTAGCCAGACCAAAATGAATTCACAAGACACAGGACCCCACTCCACCAAAGCCCAGGATACTGCCAGAACCTACCAGCCATCTAACCCACCAGCATGTAAACAGCCATCTAAACAGCCATCAGCAGTTAATCCCTTAAGGATCGCCTCAGCCACACAGCAGATCACAAAAGAACAAAGGAACAAAGGAACCTACAATCAGCAACAGAGCAAGCAAACCACACCCCCCCAGCAGTATTTATAGAAGGACTTCAACTGAGACCACACTTTGCTTCAAGAAGAAAGAAGCCAGAACACCAGCCTGAAGATGACGAGTGAGACCTCGTCGAAACGTCGCCAGAACAACCAGATTTCTACACGGGAAGAAACCCGAATCCACCCTAACATGCATACCTATACCCGTGAAAATCTACGAAAACAAATATCCGACCTCTACGGGAGGAAACCTTCCAGCTGACCAGAACCTACGAGAAACTAGAAGTCCGAAGAGCCACCATCTTATGTGACATTGCATTCCTACGCAACTGCCGAGACAAAAATGTGATCCCCACAAGCTTCCAACTGAAATTCCACTCAAAAACCCCATCCAGCGAAAGGATCCTGAAAAGAACAGAACTAGCCCTAATCAGAAGCGAACTACACAGGAAAAGATACCTACTAGATCAAACCAACAGAGACCTACTCACTCTCCACCTCAAACTCAGCAACAAAATCCACCCAACACTCTGGAACAAATCCAAGCAACTGGCCGCCTGGAGAGCTGAAACAGAGACCTCCCACAAGACAGACACACACACCAACAAACTCCACAAACTGGAAAAACGCCAGAAGCCCAACCCCCACACAACAGCCCATGAAACAAACAGTTCACAACATATCAGACAGGACACTCACCATCGCAGAGACCAAAGTCCTTTCCAAAGGATTCAACTTTGCAATCGCCCCCAGACACATCCCCACCGAAAACATCATATGCGGAGTGGAAGCCAGCCTAACCAAAATCAACCCAGATGAAGCCAACAAAATCAGACTCGAAGTCACCAATGTCCTCTGCTCCAGCAAACCACCCAGAAGCAATTTACACAAAAGAAGAACAAAAGCCCTCTCAACCTGAGGAAAGACAACAACATAATCATTCTCCCAGCAGACAAAGGCAATGCCACAGTGGTGATGAACACATCCGACTACCAAGCCAAATTATCCAACCTACTACAAGACCCTGCTTACATACCTTTGAACACAGACCCCACCACCTACCTGGAAAAAACCACCAAAGCCAAAATAAAAGCCTCTCCCTTAAGTGAAGAAATCAAGCCAAGCATCATCCCCAGAGAGAAATCATCCAGATGCCCCAAGCTCTACGGCCTCCCCAAGATTCACAAAGAAGGAACACCTCTCAGACCCATAGTCAGCTCCATAGGCTCACCTCTACAAAACCTCGCCAAATTTCTTGCCAAACAACTCCAGCCCTATGCAGAATCCATCACTTCATACGTACAAAACTCGTTCCACTTCATAGAAATTATAAAGAAACAAGACCTACAACCCAATGACCTACTCGTGAGCTTCGATGTTGTTTCGCTCTTCACACAAGTGCCCATTCAAGAAGCCTTGACAGCTATCCACAACAAATACAACCCCCAAACACATCCTAGATCTGACCAACCACTGCCTAACCAACACATACTTCATCCACAATGGACAAAGATACAAACAGATAGAAGGAGCACCCATGGGATCACCCCTCTCACCGGTCATCGCAAACCTATATATGGAACACTTTGAAACCAACGCGTTACAGAAGTCCGAACATAAACCCAAACTCTGGCTCAGATATGTTGACGACACCTTTGTTATCTGGCCACACGGGAAAGATAAACTGAACAACTTCCTCACACATCTCAACAGCCTACACCCCAAAATACAATTCACTATGGAAATAGAAGCCAACAACCAACTTCCCTTCCTGGACGTCCTAATCTACAAAAAACCGACGGCTCCTTAGGACATACCATCTACCAGAAAAAAACACATACAAACCGCTACTTAAATGCACAATCACACCACCACCCTGCACAGATCAACTCCGTAGCAAAAACCCTCATCTCCAGAACCAAACGCCTCGCTGACAAAGACCACCTAAAAACTGAATTACACACTCTCTCGAATGTTTTAATTGAAAAGGAAACACCCCCAAGAACCAAGAAACAGAAGAGAACAACGGCACCGCCCTCCTCCCTTACATCAAAGGCACCACAGACAAAATCAGCAAAATTCTCCACAAACACAATATCAAGACAGCCTTTTGCACCGACCAAAAAATAGCCAACATCTTAAGAAACCCCAAAGACAAGATTGAGCTAGAAAACCAAGGAGTCTAAAATACCATGCAAAGTCTGTCCAGCCACATACATCGGACAAACAAACAGGAGAATAAGCGCACGCATCGCAGAACACAAGAACGCAGTCAAAAAAGAAGAAAAATCTTCCTCTCTCTTCCAGCACATAAAAACAACAGGTCATGAAATTGACTTTGAAAGAACCAAACTCATCTCCAAAACTGAACACTTCAACAGTCGAATAATCATGGAAGCCATTGAAATAGAGAAACACCCAAACAACATGAATAAACGTGATGACACCTCCCGCTTGCCTGACATCTGGAAACTAGCCCTGGTCAACAGACGAGCCTCTGTCACAAAGACTAACACCAGGTCCAAAGGACACAAGATGCCACCACCTTCCATCCACACCAAACACAAACCCAGACCCTTCCCACAGATGAAACAAACCACCATCCAATAACAAAACCACGACTGCACCATCTACTGTGGCACCCCACTCCAGTCACCACATGGAGCACACTCACACACCCCAAAAAAACATTGGGAGACCACAGACACGTAGCCAGACCAAAATGAATTCACAAGACACAGGACCCCACTCCACCAAAGCCCAGGATACTGCCAGAACCTACCAGCCATCTAACCCACCAGCATGTAAACAGCCATCTAAACAGCCATCAGCAGTTAATCCCTTAAGGATCGCCTCAGCCACACAGCAGATCACAAAAGAACAAAGGAACAAAGGAACCTACAATCAGCAACAGAGCAAGCAAACCACACCCCCAGCAGTATTTATAGAAGGACTTCAACTGAGACCACACTTTGCTTCAAGAAGAAAGAAGCCAGAACACCAGCCTGAAGATGACAGACCTCCTCAAACGTCGCCAGAACAACCAGATTTCTACACGGAAGAAACCGAATCCACCTAACATGCATATATATATATATATATATATATATATATATATATATATATATATATATATATATATATATATATATATATATATATATATATATATATATATATATATATATATATATATATATATATATATATATATATATATATATGTAGATGGCCAGCGCCATCTATATATATTGCAGGTTGTCTAGGTGGTGGCATCAAGTTATTTAAAAAGGATGCATCCAGCTCCCTTCCAGAGGGACTGAGACCTTTGGGGATAACCCGTCCATCAGGCAGCTTTATGTCCTCAGTGCAGCGTCGAGAAACAAGTGTCACTGGTGGGTGGAGGCGCAAGCTCTCCTTAATACACATTGTGGTGAACGGCATCCGGGAGAGGTCTTCCCTGAGAAGAGGAAGAGGATCAGATATCAGATTCTCTGTTTGTCATGACTGTGGTTGGTCTAAGGAAGTCAGCTTCTTTGTTCCAGAGCTTGTGTGATACAGGATATGCACGCTGGGCGCACTGCTTCCTATCAGGGGGTAGGGATGGACAACAGAGCCTTATGGAAAGATCTACCTTACAAGGTGGTTGTGAAAATGAAGAGGGAATGGGCCACAGCCTCTAGGTCAGTGGTTCTCAACCTTCCTAATGCAACAACCCTTTAACGCAGTTCCTCATGTCGTGGTGACCCCCTTGCACTGCTTGGAAGAGGCCACAAGCCCCCTTTGGCAGGCCACTGCCGCAGGTGCCAAAGAGAACTTCCCTCTACAGGCACCCTCAGCCAATCGCAGCTTCCGGTGCCATTGACTGGCATTCCCTCCAACCTATCAAGCTGTAACTCACTCTTCCCCCCTTCCTCCCCCCCCTCCTCCAGACCCAAGCCGTTTGTGCCTTTTTCTTCACTGGCTCATGGCGACCCCTGTGAAATGGTCATTTGACCTCCAAAGGGGTCCTGACCCTCAGCTTGGGAACCACTGCTCTAGGTGGTTGGAGGATAAAGGCTGCCTACATGTTCTACGTGTTCTTTCTGTCACACACCTGCTTCTTCCTCTCCAAACATGAAAGGAAAGGAACAATCATGCTGAAAGGACACAGTATGTAGTTAAGAATGAGAACTGTGCCTGTTGCAGAGCAAATGACAAGCTCTGCATGCTTTTCCTATATATATCATGACACATTGCACTCAGAGAGGTTTGGGTACAATGTTATTATGCTCCTCACATTGACAAGTACCGCCTCCTTCCATATGAACCCACCTGGCAGTTAAGATCTAGCCAGGGGGCCCTTTTGAAAAGAGCCATCCCTCAAGGAGGTGAGAGGAATAGCTTGCAGGTATAGGGCCTTTCCGGAAGCTGCTCCCAGGCTATGGAACACCCTCCCAAGTGAGACCTGCCTGGCGCCGACATTGATGAAATTTTGGCGCCAGGTAAAAACCATCCTGTTCCAGAAGTTTTTAAATTGATACAACATGGATTGCGAGTCCTGGTGGCAATTTTAGAGTATTGTATTTTGAAGTGTTTTAACTGTATGCTATGGTATTGTACTTTAATATTTTAATTGGTCATTTTAATTTTGAATTGTAAGCTGCCCAGGGACCTTCTGGCAGTGGGCAGCATATAAACTAACTAACTAACTAACTAACTAACTAACTAACTAAATAAATAAATAAATAAATAAATAAATAAATAAATAAATAAATAAATAAATAAATAAAATAAGTCAAATGTGGTTCTCAGATACAAGGGCTATCTTGAGACACCCAGGGTTCAAATAAAAAGTAGAATACCAGATGCTGGAACTCCCTCTCAGAGAAAGCTAGCCTGGGCCCATCTTAACATATTATTCCATAAGCAGGTGAAGACTTTTCTCTTCAGGGCAAGGTTTTGCCTAGTGACAGGCTGCCTGAGTGGGGTTTTTAAATGGAATGCTGTACCTTACTGCTTTGAATGTGTTTGGCATCACCTTTGTTTACTGTTTTCCAGTATGGTGTGCATGTGATCATTTTTAGTATTTTTTGTGCTCATTGTTGTTAGCTAGGATAATTTCCAGCTCCCTGCTCTATTCCCAGACCCAATCACCATTCAATCTCTTCTGCATCCCGGCCCTGTAGCAGATCTCTGATCTCTTCCCGGCATTGGTCTTGATATTCAGGGTATCGAGCTAGATTGTACAACACCCAAGACAAGCCGCTGGCTGTAGTGTCATGGCCTGTAGTTGGAGAGAGAGAGAGAGAGAGAGAGAGAGAGAGAGAGAGAGAGAGAGAGAGAGTCACATGGACAATGCACACAGAATACCTGGATCCCTACTACAGCCACACAACTTACAGGTCAGTCTATCTTGTATTGCTTTTATGAACCATAACATCACATTCTGCAACTGAAATATATACAATATCTACCTTTTGCATATACACAATCATCTCATATATTTTTTTCCTATGGGAATTTATAATTGTTTACCTTTTAGGGAAACCAGTAGAAAATCTCATCAAAATTAGTTATAAATTTATTATGGTCACTCACGGATTTGTGTCACTAGAGAATGGGGAATTTGTCACGTAATCAAAAATCAAAAGTGTTGTTTCTGTGGCTCCTTGGAAGCTCTCAAAACCAAACCTAAGCCCACGCCAAAACATTCCAAGGTTAAAAGGAATGTGGCTGCACCAGGAATAGCAAGCAGTGGACAAGGGATTAGTTTCCTTCCTTCTTCTCTGCAATGATCATAGGACATGTTGGCCAGCGCCATCTCCAACCTCAACGGTGCCAATCCCACCCACTTGCTCACCTCTCAGGGCGTTTATACACGACCCCTAAGCTCCGCTGCAAATGGCTGCAAGCTCCGGAGCTTAAAAATGTTTCCCCACCAGCTCCGGAGTTTGCAGACAATTAAGTGCGACCCCGCCCACTTTAGCGCGACCCAGCACACTTTTCTTGTACCTTCTCTTTGGAGGTGAAAATTATTTGATCCGGTGTAACGATAGTGAGTGCGGGGCTCTCCTCACTTCTGTTTGCTGCTTTTTGGCTCCCGCCCCTTTAAGAGCTACTTTTACAGAGACGAGAGGCAGAACGAGGTGAGCGGCATGCTTTTCTTTCTCTTTTTCTCCCTCCCTCACGCAGCCAGCAACCAGGAAGTGCGGAGGGGGGTGGGGACAGAGGAAGAGCGACGAACCCCTAAGATCTCTGGTCCAAATTTAAGTGGCCAGCGGATCTTAGGGGTCGTGTGAAAAGGCCTTCCGTGGCCATGGCTGATAAGCTAAGGGTCACGAGAGACGGCGGCTGCCCTTCTCCAAGTCTTACCCTCAAACATGAAAGTATCTGCTTCAGCAGCAATGTCTTCATCAGCCAAATAATGTCCGTCTTCATCCTGTAAGTACAAAGCCAGATGTTTGCTACAACTCTCCTGGGAACCTCTCTGGCATCTGCTAGTGGTGATCAGCCCCTTTCTCATGGACTGCTTTCTCACACAGCTTCTGCTTTATCCTCCATCCCTCCCCCCCCCCCAGTTCCCCTAAGCCACTTCTCACAGGGCATAGCCTTCCCTGGAGTCCAGTGGTTCTGCCTTATGCCAAGTCCACAGCACTTGCCAAATAATCTACACCAGGCCTGCCCAACAGGTAGACCGCGGGCTACTGGTAGCCCGTGAAGGGTTCAAAAGTAGCCCGCCGGCCATCAATTTAAAAAGTGAGGGGATAAGTTCTCCACCACTCCCTCCCCCATCCTAAGGACCACCACTGCCCCAGCAAAGTTCTGGGTCTGCCACCCCCCCTCAGCCGAGTGGGGCAGTTCAAGGGCCATGGCACATTGAAATCTGTTCCCCCCAGAACAGATTAATTGGTTTTCAATGCATTCCTATGGGAAGCAGCTGCTCTACTTAAAAGGTTTTACATTGGAATGGATAAAATTCGTAAGTAGAGGTTTTAGTGTAGTAGCCCTCAGTCACTTTGGGTGGAAAAAGTAGACCTTGACCTGTTCAAAGTTGAACAGCCCTGATCTACACATATTGGGGACAGTCTATCCAAGCAAGGCTTCGGTTCCCATGAAAGATTTCTAGGCCTTCTCCCTAGAAGCCACCCCTCCCTCCGTCCCAGTCCTTGCCACTCTTGCTCAAAGCACCTTGGCCAGCAAAAGGACATCAATGAAATCCACCGTTTTGCCCTGCTTCGATTTGAGCCAGGCATCGTTTCCCATGCGGCCAAGTGCCAGGCGTCGTTGCCGGATGACGTCGGAGGTAAAATTGTGGACAGTGTTACAGGCACGGCGAAAGCGGCGGCCATCAGCTGTCAGGTAATAGAACCAATCAAAATGGTGGAGGATGTGATGCTGCCGCTGTACGACGAGGGAGCTGAGCAATAAGATGGACGCAATATAGTCACTTGACTTCCTGGAATAGAACCAATCAACTGGTCAGGGGAAAAAAACATGAGAGGGAGTCCTCATCAAAGCTGCCTGGGAACCTAGGAACACTTGTTCTTGAAAATACTAGACTAGGGATTGCAATGGTCCAGATGTGACCGTGTGTGCTTTTTCAGCATTAAGTCTAGCTATACCCAATGTACCTTACTCACAGGTAGACATGTTTAGGAGTTCAAATTCATGTTTACTTTAGTTGGACCTGCTCCCACGTAGGAATACTTTGTATATGTGAGGAGACAAAAGTACATTGATGTATTTAATACTTAAAAGTATTATTCTATATGGACAATTTTTAGAAAGATTATATAAAAAAAATGAATGGGATTGGTGATGAGAATAAATTGGCTACCATAAATCACATCATACACTTGTAATTAATGAAATATCAGTGCATCATTCCTCAAGTAAATCATGCTTATCTAGATATCTGTTGATCGCTGCCAACATAAATATAGATAAGCAGAATCTGAGGTGTTCCATTTTATATTTAGTTAATTTATTTATTTCTTATATTTTGATATCACCTAATGAGTGCCATGCATTATTCTGGGCTATTTACAAAAGTTAAAAAAACATATAATAATAGCATTTTAAACGAACAGTAAAAAAAAAACTACAAACACTTCTAGAAACGTACATTGTAAGAAAAAACGCACAGTACCTTGTACTGTACCTACATACAGTACAAGAAAAAAATCTATCAAATAGGAGAAACGGAGAAAAACCCTGCATCACATGGGGTTGCAAAAGTAGGGAGAGAGGGGAGCCAGATGCAGCTCTACCAGAAGTTGGTTTCAAAATATTGGTGCCATAGCAAAAAAGGTCCTACATCTGGTGGATGATTTCCTGGCCTCTTTTGGAGGCCTACTTGGAGATGAATGGCCCGGGAGGACCTCCAGGAGCAGGTAGATGACCTTTGGGAAAGCCATTTCAACAGGTCATGTGGCCCCCAACTGTGAAGGGCTTTACAGGTGAGCATCAGGACTGATCTGGGAGACGACAGGAAACGGCAGAAAAGCCAGTACTGGGGAGATATGATCGAACTTGCTCGCATCAGCACAGGACAACGGGCATGAGTGCCAGTGTCCCTCCGCAATGAAATGTCTCCCTGCAACAAATTGCCAGGGTAAGAAGGCAATTTCTGACAGCACTCAAGTGCCCTTACGGCATCCACTGCAGATATGTTCAAGGAACAACTGAGTTGCACATCATCAGCATACTCCGAATCTCCTGATGACTGACCACAGTGTTTTAACATGGTTATTAAACAGCACTGGGGATATTCAAGACCCTCAGGGTACCCCATAGTTGATATATGCAGACTGAAGTGAGAGTTGGATCTGTCTAGCGGAGCCCACCACAAAGTGGGACAAACGTTAAAGAAAAAGAAAGAAGTGAGAGTTGGATCTTGTAAAGAGCCTTGTGTTGGTGTTACGATGGCGGATGGGTGAAAGCATTGGTGGTTGTGTCTGTGTCAATCAATGGAATATCAAAGGTAGATGTCAAGGTAGGATTAACACAAGCACCCCTCAGAGAACAACCACTCCTTCTCCTCCTCCTCCTCCACCACCTCCTCCTCCTCATCCTGTGTCTTGTTTGCTGCTGGCATAGGCCAATGGGCGACAAAGTCCCAGGATAAGAAAACACAGAGAGTTTAGCAGCTGTGTAAGTTCCGCAGCAAGGCAAGGAAGCCAGGGCCCCAGATACTGCCTGTCACTTCTTCTTAGAAGAAGGTCGGCAATAGGGATGGGCATGAAATGGAAAAAGTGTATTTCGTTTCATTCTGTTTCGTCCCACCCGCATTTCATTTTATATCATATGTAATGATATTTTTCAAAAAAAAACTTTGTTACTTACGAAACAGAATGAAACAAAATGAATCCCCCACAGTACCAGTGCTCTAGCTGGAGCCATGGGGGAATTCAAAAGTCTCCTTGCACCCACCTCTCAGCTGATTTTGACAGCTCAATCCCAGCTGGGAGGCGGGTGGGTAGGAGGAAAGGAGCAGCCAAGCAGAGGTAAATTCCCTGCCTGACTGCTCCTTTCTCCCCTGCCACTCTTTCCTCCCTCAGCTGATTAACTCACTCTTGACAATTGCTGTTATAGCTGAAGACACATTTCTGTAAGCTGTCCAGAGTCATGAGGCTGATCTGTTTAAACATATCAAGGCATGCAGGTCCACCAGAGGTAAGCTTGTGCCATTTGGCCTGGAGAAAAATAAAAGAGGATGAACAATACGAGACCAGGAGTGGTGTTGCTAGAAGGAAACAAGCAGAACAGAGGGAGAACTAGACAGCACAGTGGCACAGTGCTTGCAAAGGTTCTTGTTTATTATCTGTTGATCTACCCTGTTATAAGGGATCTTATGCAAGTACAGATTACATTCTCAAGAGGCCCAAGAGACTAGCAAACCCCATCTTGCCACATTTGGACTTTTGGTGCTTGCCATGAAGTAATGGGATCGACACACAAAAACTCACACATTGTATGGTTTTTTTTAAAAAATATTTTGTCAGTGGCCTATAATGCTATTGCCTATTGCCTAGTCCTGCATTTGTATTTTGTAATGGTCACACAGCCCCCCCCCTTATTTCAATGGCTCTATAATGGCAGTGCACACTTATTGCATCCATTCTATGCAACACAGAATCCTGCATAAAATACTGATAGCATTTGGAAATCCATGTACAGTGTTTCATACAAAGAGGTGTGTAAGGAATGCTTGGACAGTAAGGTGTTGAAAACAAGTATGGGTTACACCTTCATTGGATCACCAGTACTAGCTTTCATTTCCTACCAGACCTTGGATCAGGCTGGGTTTTACAAAGCTGGGGGTTGTGGAGAAGAAACATAAACATTTCCAAATGAAGGCCAGTCAGTCAGGTCAGAGGTGTCAATTCTGTTAGTGAAAGAGCTGACAGTCACTCAGCACTTTCCCACACTGCTTTATATTGAAATACATATGTCCTTCTTGGCTGGGAATGACCCAGCCTTCCTTTAAGCTCTTCATGTATTTCTCATGTATGTTTCCTCTCCACCATCACCAGCTCTGAAATGCCTACCTTGATAAAGGGTCTTGTAGGTTCTTGTTTCTTTGTTTTCAACGAGGTGTTGCGGGGCTTCATTCAAAACTTCTGAAACACATCTGACTTTAACTGATTTGGGAAGCTAAGCATGGTTGGGCTTGGCTAGTACTTGGATGGGAGACTAGCAGGGCATATCAGAAATCTTCTCCTCAGTCTAGGACAGGGGTGGTGCAACTTCAGTGCTCCAGATGTTTTGGACCACAACTCCCAGAATGCCAAGCCTAGATTGCCAATGACAAAGGACCATGGGAGTTGTGGTCCAAAACATCTGGAGTGCCAAAGGTTCACCACCACTGGTCTAGGACATAATCCTGCTTGAAACCTGGTGTGGTCATTTCTGTTACTCAGAAACAGCAACAGTCCAACCTATTATGAGGCATTTTCTTGTCCAGATTTATTTATTTATTTATTTATTTATTTATTTATTTATTTTTACATTTTTATACTGCTCCCATTTCCCTGAGGGAACTCTGGGCGGTTCACATAAAAAACAAGTTAAAAACATGTACATCAATGAGAGGAGATACTAGGCAAGAGGCGTAAAAATTGACAATAAAAATGGTAAAAATGACAATTTAAAAAAACGAACAGAGATTAGCAGAGGAAAAGACTTCGGTACATCCTATCAATCGCCAAAGGCATCCCTGAACAGCCAGGTCTTAAGCGATTTCTTAAAGGCTGCCAATGAGGGAGCCTGGCGAATCTCCCTGGGGAGTTTGTTCCATAATTCTGGGCCAGCCACTGAGAAGGCCCACTTGCGGGTAGCTACCCTATGGGCCTCTCTAGGCGTGGCCACCCGAAGCAAGACAGCCACAGAGGATTGGGTTGGTCGGACAGCTCTGATCGTAGGGAGATACGCTCTGCCAGATAATCAGGACCCAGACCATGGAGGGTTTTGTAAACCAAAACCAGTACCTTGAACCTTATTTGGGAGGCAACGGGCAATCATTGCAGACGAGCCTGCCCGCACCAACCACCAGCCTGGCTGCTGCATTCTGGACCCGCTGCAGTTGCTGAACAAGGTTCAAGGGAAGCCCCATGTAGAGAGCGTTGCAGTAATCTATCCTCGACATGACCAGCGCCTACACCACTGTCCTCAGGGAGTCCCCATCTAGGTATGGGTGAATCTGGGCGATAAGCCTAAGATGGTAAAAGGCCGACCTGGTCATGGCTGCCACCTGGGAGCCCAGGGACACGTCCGGATCCAGGACGACGCCCAGAGTCCTCACTCTTTGCGCCAGCTGGAGGGCGGACCCACATAGACTGGGAAGAGGGCCACAATACCCGTCCGGGCCACCCCCAAAGAACAGAACCTCAGTCTTCCCAGGGTTAAGCCGGAGCCTGTTGGTCCTGGTCCAGTCCAGTACTGCAGCCAGACAGCGATCGAGGGTTTGGACTGCCTCCACTGCAGAGGTGGAGAAGGAGAGATAGAGCTGCGTGTCATCAGCGTACTGATGACAGCGAGCTCCAAAACTCCAGACGACCTCAGACAGTGGCCTCATGTAGATGTTAAAGAGCAATGGAGAGCCGACCCCTGAGGCACCTCACATGAGAGTGTCCAGGGGGACGACAGAACACCCCCCAAGCTCACACGCTGAGCATGGGCCTCCAGGAAGGAACGGAGCCAGCCAAAGGCCAGACCTCCAGTCCCAGCCTCAGCAAGTCAGTGCAGGAGGATACCATGGTCGACGGTATCAAAGGCCGCTGACAGGTCAAGAAGGACCAACAGGGTAGAGCAACCCCTGTCGGCCCTCCTCAACAGGTCGTCTTGCAGTGCGACCAGGGCAGTTTCAGTCCCATGCCGCGGCCTAAACCCAGACTGGAAGGGATCCAGAACATGATTCTCCTCCAGGAACGACTGGAGACACAGGGCGGCGACCTGCTTCATCACCTTGCCCGTAAAGGGAACATTGGCTATAGGACGGTAGTTCGACATGTCGTCTACAGCCAGGCCTGGTCTCTTGAGAATGGGCTTAACCACCGTCTCCTTCAGACGACCGGGAAAAATCCCGTCTTTGAACGAGGCAGTGGCAATCAGTGAAGCCCATTCCGGCATGCTCCCTCCGGCGGTTTTAATCAGCCAGGAAGGACGAGGGTCGAACGGAGAAGCCGCTAGCCTGCAATGTCCCAGGGCCCTGGAGGCATCAGATGGAGTAACAGGCCCGAACTCAACAAACCGGGGGGACCGAGGAGGTGCGGCGCCAGCCACACATGGGGATAGATCAGTGCAACTGGCATCCAGATCGGATGCTTCATAATTTATATCAAATACTAGGAGTGTATTGGAAAGCATGGATGGATGAAGAAGTGCTACTGCCGAGCAACTTTAAATGAGTACAAAATAACACTTAAAATTTGGACACATACTGGAAAAAAATAAGGAACAACACTGGAATTAGGTTGTTCTCTGCCACAAACAATGCTAGAAATTATACTCACAAAGGCAGAGAAATCACAATCTAAAATGCAATTACAAAGACTGTGAGCACATTATCTGAAAGACAAATCATCAGATACAAAGAGTATTGCCATGAGCTAACGGGCTAGCTTGAAAGCATACGTGCAGCCTATTTTCTATAAGCAGATGCTGCATTTACTTAAATACATGCACTTGTATGCTCACCCTGCCCAACTCCGCAATACCATGTACAGTGGACCCTCGTATAACAAACGGTTTGTATAACATAAAATCTGTACAACATAAAAAATTCTGGAGATGGGGAAAATTTGCTTAACAGAATCACCTATGGAGTGAATCCTTACAACATAAAAATGGGATTAGGGATTACTCCATTTTCAATGCATTCCTATGGGAAATTTGTATAAAGGAAAATTTGCTTAACAGAATTTCATTTGGAATGAATGAATTCCTTTATACAAGGTACCACTGTAGAAGGGTATTTTTAAACTATACTGTAGTTCAAAATGCAACCAAGACTACGGTCCTGAGAGAGAGAGAGAGAGAGAGAGAGAGAGAGAGAGAGAGAGCAATGTAAGGGTTAAGGACAGAAGCACAACGGAGTGGAGGCACATTCACAAATAGCATGGCATTTAGGAGGGACTCACATGCATGATATCTGTGCTCTGTTTGAAGATTTTAATGTAAGGCTTCAGAATATCAAAATGAAAAGCAGGAGTAAGCATGCGTCGTTGTCGCACCCACTTCTTGCCACTACTCAGAAGAAGTCCATCTCCTGGGATAAAAAAAGAAATGATTGGGGTAGAACTGCTTCCCACAGAATCCATGGGAGGTCAACCCCTCATAGAATCTACACCCAGGAGATTACTAACCAATTTAGCTAGAACAAAATGCCTACCAACACTTATTTTGCTTGTACGGTTGTCTCGCCCTTTCGTGGTTCATATACTGCGGTCCCGGTATATCGCGGGTCCACAGTATATGAAAAAAAAACTGTAAACACCAAAATGTCAGCCTTACTTTAGATGACATGGAATGTCAAAGATGTCTTGTGTGCCTGCATGCATCCGCACTATGCTTACAGCCCTCTATGACTTCAGGCTTAATACCTCAACAAGTTCTAGGTTTATTATATACTCGAGGCACCAAGATACGCTGGACATAGCGGCACCTGGCTGAAGTCTGGATCTGTCTGTCCTTTTTTAAATTTTATTTTAACCATTCCATTATTCAGGCACCAAGTGAAGATCATGTCACCACTTTTAACCGCCTTCAGGTCAAACAAGTTTCCAGTTTTTTCAAGGTGAGAATATTCCAGTCTGAATCACAGTGGACTCACCAATGGATATAAGTTCATCTTCACCTACATAAGCCTTCATCCCAACTGGCCTCTATTAATGACCCTCCCATTGTCAGTAACTGAAGAAATTGAAAGGACTTCTTCTGTAATTTATTAACACGTATATCATTTGTTCTTTATTACAGTATGTTGTACCCCACCCAGAGTAGCCTGTAGACTAGACGGAACAGTTTATAAGTCCAAATAATAAAATAAGATATGAGAAGCTGACCTGTTGAACACAGTATTTTTGGTACCAAGTAAAGATTTCCATTTCCCCAAAGCATTTAAATGTTAAGCTCTTTCAATGCTTTCAGCAATACTGCATTTCCATTGCTGAAGATAATGATTTTATTTTTCTCAGACTAGTATTCTGTTCAATTTCTATGCACATATGACAATTGCAGATGTGTTTTCCTTCAACGAAAAAAAGACGGGAAGTATGGCCCGGGGCATAGAAGAACATTCTATCTTAAGAACTTAAGCCAGGCATGTCCAAACATTGGCCCTCCAGATGTTTTGGGCCACAACTCCCACAGTCCTTTGCTATTGGAAATACAGGCTTGGAATTCTGGGAGTTGTGGTCCAAAACATCAGGAGGGCCGAAGTTTGGACATGCCTGACTTAAGCCAATGGTCTGCAGTGAGCAGAGCTGCTCTGTTTAGAGTAGCTTTAGAATAGAAACCAGTTCAGGCTACTAATCGCCAATGGTCTATCCCATGAGGATACAGTATGGCACTTGAAGAAAGAAGAAGAAGAAGAAGAAGAAGAAGAAGAAGAAGAAGAAGAAGAAGAAGAAGAAGAAGAAGAAGAAGAAGAAGAAGAAGAAGAAGAAGAAGAAGAGTGTCTATCACACAATCAGGAAATGAAGAATGGCTCATGGGAGGGCCCCTTTCTAATGTGCTGAATGAGAATAGGATAACCATCCAAAGACTGCCTGTTATTTCAAGTCCATCAACATTCTAATACACTATGTATATTTAAACAGTAAGCAGCCTTACCAAGCCAGGGCTTCAAAAAGCCATAGAAGAGCTTATCCTTTGGTGCAACAGTAGCTGCAGGGATGAGAACATAAGAGAAAATATTCATTCTGCCCCTCTTTTTGAAAAAGAAACAACCCCCCCAAACAGAATAGAATGGAATAGAATAAAAACAGAATAAGCAGTTTAAAACAACAATTCTTAGAAAACATAGGCCTTAGAGTACTGTACATTTAAGTGACACAAATGCTATAGGAACTACCCAATTTTACTGCAAGCATACTGCAATGACTTGAACTCCAGGAAAGCCTATCCTTGAATCCGTTTTAGGATAAAGATAGGGTAGAAATACATTTTTAAATAGAAATAAACAACTTAAAACCAATTTAAGCATCTCAGGACAATATTTGCACTAGTAGGAGGCAGCTCAATATAATCATGTCTTAGCTGGCTTACTAAAAACAAATCTTTGTAGAAAGTGGGTAGCGACCATGATGATGGAGAAAGTTTGGGTTTGCAGTGTTGGCTTTTTCTGACCTCCTTGGGTGTTAAAAATTTTAACACCAATGATTATGATGAGTGTATGGGAAGGGTGTAACTCATATCCATGGAGGCTTCTCCCATCCAAGATACCTGCCATTGCTGAAGTACTGTACCATTGAAAGAAGACTTTCCCGTGGCTTCAAAAATCACACCTGGAATTCCCATGTGCTGCTTGCACCACTCCACTTCACCTATATAAGGAGCTGAGCCAGTCACTATAAGCACCCTTGATCAAAAGGAACATTTATGACATAGCAAGGCTTTGGAGGTGGCTGCACAAGTCAAGAGCATCCTAACAAGGCAGAAGTTCAGTGCTGACTCAGAGAAAAGCCCTAGAACAGGAAGAGGAGCTGTAGGAAGAAAAGGGAGAATGGGACTTTTTAATTTATATTACAGTAGGATCTCGTATCCACTGATTCATTAACCACTGATTCAGTTATACACGATTGGCAGAGGAAAAAAATTAAATAATTTAGCAGCCGCAAAGCAAGCTACTGTCACAAAACAGCAGCTGTAAAGTAAGCTACTGTCACAAAACAGCAGTTTGGGGGTGGCGTTCTTTCTTATCCACAGTTTTCATTATCCACGGGAAGGCCTGGAACTGATCCCCAACGGATACTGGGGCCCTAGCGTATTTACTGATAACAGTGTGGTTTCAGCAGCAGGGTGATCAATGTGCACCCACTGGAGTTTTGCAGAATTTGGGCATTTTAACGAGAACTGTAGGATCACCATTGCAAAAATATTCAGAAGTACAGAAACGCAAGGGAAAGGCAGCAGGAAGATGGTGATCTGTTCGTTTCCAGAGACAAGCAGCATTTATCTTCTGTCAACAAGCCTTTTATGGCTCTACCCATTTCAAGGGTATGTTCAGAGGTGCTAAGTTCAAGAGATGAGTTACTTATTAGCTAAAGAAACATTTGGGGGGGGGGGACTGTTGCTTTCTAAACAAGGTTTGGTTGTGCTTTCAGGAGTTCTCTCTCAGGAGGTCCTAGCAGGAAAAAAAAGTTTAAGAAGGTTGGGAGTTTTTAAAAAAGAGAAATTCTAAAGGCACAGCTGCAAACAGTTCCAACAAGAAAAAAGGTGTAAGAGAGCAAAAAAATATTTTTGGAAACTCATTTTATAAATTCAGAACAAAGATAGATAATGTCCTATGGCAGGAGTCCTAGCAGGAAAAAAAGTTTAAGAAGTTTGGGAGTTTTTAAAAAAGAGAAATTCTAAAGGCACAGCTACAAACAGTTCCAACAAGAAAAAAGGTGTAAGACAGCAAAAAAAAAAAAAAGTGACTTCACAACAAAAACCCCAGAGAGGGCTTGAAAACAAAAAAGGATTCATATGGAAGTGGAAGGAAGGCCAGGCTACAAAGTAAGAGTAAAGATAAATAGCAAAACTGAGTAGGAATGACATTAGGTAGGCAAAAGCTCGGAACGAATTGAGGTTAACAAAAGATGCCAAAAGCAACAAAAGAGCATTATTTAGCAAAAGACGAGAAAATAAACAGTGGCCCAACTAATCTTACTTAATATTTTTTTCAGATAGGTGGCAGGAATACAGTAGATGGGACTTTACAAAGCTTTTCAACAAACTACTCAATGATTAGCAAAACAACTATATGTTGGCTGGCTAGAACAACTGTCGGGCGATATACCTGAATTATAGAGAGTATTTACCAATGGATCCTTCTCAAACTGGGAGGAGGTGAGGTGGGGTACACCAAGTCTCAGGGCTGGGCCCAGCACTCTTCAAAATGTTATTTATTTATAACTTGGATGAGGGGATGCAGGGGATACTTATCAGATCTGAAGATGTCACAAAATTGAGTGGAATAGCTAATACCTTAGAAGAGAGGAACAAAATTCAAGAAGATCTTGATAGACTTAAGCAATGGGCTGAAAACAACAGAATGGAATGTAACAAAGATAAGTACAAGGTTCTACACCTAGGAGTAAGAACTCTAAATGCTCAGTTACAAGATGGGAGATACTTGGCTCAGTGATACTACAAGTAAGGATTTTGGAATTGTCATACACCACGAGCTGAACAGGAGGCAATAGTGTGATGTGGCTGCAAAAAATGCAAATACTATACTATTTCAGGCTGCATCAATGCAAGTATAGTATCCTGATCCCTTGAGGTACTAGTCCCCTCTGTTTGGTATTGGTTAAGCTTTGTCAATATTACTGCATCTCTAAGAAGGGTGCCAACAAACTAGAACAGGGGTCCTCAAAGTTTTCAAACAGCTGGCTGGTTCACCATCACCCAGACATCACTGGGGGGCAGACCACAGTCCAAAAAAAAAAAAAGTCTGACATGGAAAAAAGGGGGAGGGGCAAGTGGGCGGAGCCCCCCAAAGATCAGCCCATGATCAGTGCATCTCTGGGGACCCAGCAATGCCTCCTGTTCTGGATCACCGCCCTGAGGTGCCGCAGCCGGGATCCCTCTGCTGCACCTCTTCCTCCTCCTCCCCCTCCAATGGCAGTGGCTGAAGCCGATCTCCTTCCTTCCTTCATTGCGTCAGGAAGGAGGTGGCAGCCCAGGCAAACTCAGGCCCTTCTAGGTGGCTACTCAGGATGAGGAGCAGCATCCATGGCAAGGGCAGCAAGGCTGGCGCCACTGCACACGGATCCAGATGTGCGTCCTGGCCATCATGCTCTCTGGCCCGACTTGGTGCGCTGCAACTGAGGGAGGGAGGGAGCAAGGGCTGGGAAGGACGGAGGGGAGGCAGGAAGGCCTGCCCAAAGCCACCCGCAGCCCACTCACTGGCCGAGCCCAACCAGGCTCCGGTGCTCTGTTGGCTCACCAACCCGCCCATCACCAACCCAGGACAACTGCAGCCCCGCCAGCCTCCCAGGAATCAGGCCTGGGCCACCATTGACCTTCCCTTCCCTTCTTTCTCCATCACTTCCTCCTCGCTGGTCTCTAACCCGGTGGTGGTGGTGGCAGCCTCAGCCTCTGGCCATGGCTGGGTTCCCTCCCCTCCCTCGCTCCACAGATGAAGGCAGCAGCTCGGAGGGGTCTGGGCGGGCGGGAAGTAGCTCCGTTTCCCCCTCGGTCACCTGCCATCCTCTTTTTTTTGCCACAATCTACTACCACAGTACCTGAAGCTGTCATAACTGGCTTGATATAATCAGGATGAACCAAGCTCACAAGCGGCTGGAAGGGCCCCATCCATGTCACAAATACTGGGGAAAAGGTGCTAACCAGCTGGACTACTTTAGCCATGCCCTCCTCATCAGGGTTCACCTGCAAAAGAGTGACACAGTGAGTGATGATGGTGGTGATAATGGGAAGGTATGTTGGCATGGCCAGTGGGACATTCAGGTGGGAATGGGTATTGGTCACACTATCTGCCCACCCACCCCCCGCCCGCCCATCCACCTCACTGCTCTGCTGGAGAGTCATTAAGAAAACATAACAGTTCAGCATGTTGGGGCTGACAGCATGGCAGACATGCCATCTGATCAAAGAACTTGTCTTTAAAGCTGCCCTGGTTTCTCGACATCCTATCTCCAGCAGGCATGTCTAGTCTGGTGAAATCCCGTTCTAGCAGGAATTCTACCAGAGGCATGGCCAGAATGAATGGAAGAAGCTGGAGTTGCAGTCCAACAAGTAACTTCCCTAAGCTCTGCCAAGTGGCTCCAAAGGCACTGGCTGTGAGCGGAGTTACGTCCCAGCATTCATGGGAAGGGGCTATCCTGAGGGGGTGGGGCTGAGGTGAATATCCTTGCAAGGAATGTTAAACTACCTGAACTAGTAATTGTGTTAACAGGCCCTGGGCTAGAGATGCTGTGGGAATAGGCTTCTGGGTTTGACATAACCCATGGAGCCATTTCAGACGGCAACAACTTCCTGAATGGCAAAGGTCCAAGTTTGTCTGCAACAGCAGACAAATCATGTCAGCACACTAGCCCTTCCTCTTCCCTCATTATTCCTTAGTTAAGCTTGCCAATAAGAGATCTTTTTGTCTTCTGTTACTCAGTTAAGTTTGCCAGTTATAGCACTATCTCTTATCACTAAAGCTAAAGGTTACCAATTAAAGTAAGGCACATAGTTATACCTATACACATAGAAATGCATATAGATGCAACATTTCCAGAAGTTCTGAAGTCATGGAAAAAAGTGTTGAAGAAAAACAGAATAATTGATTAAACAACAACAAAAAAACAAACCAACAAAAAACACAGTTTTTCTCCCTTTCCCCCAAACTTTCCAAATATTTTTACATCTCTACTTTGGGTTTCATCCTGGAGAGAACATCTGAAGAAATGCAAATAAGGGAAGGACAAAGTTGGCCTCATGTTTGCCACGTTGTCAGCCCTAATACGCTTAACAAGTTTTTTTAAAAGGCGAGTTTCTAGCAAAGCAGTGGGCCAAGGGACGGAGACAGATCAGGAACACAACTTGATAGCTTTTTATAGCCCTTTGTTCCCAGCTGGAATTCCATCACTTACCCCACAACTATTTGCCAGGTGTGAGTGGCAGAAAAGACAAATACAGACAGAATCCCTGAGAAGTATAGGATTTGAAGACTGCTGAGGTCTTGGTCCCAATCGCAGTCTCAGCATTCGACATACACCACACTGGCACTTTTGTTTAGAAAACCTAGTCACACCGGGATGACAAACTGGGTACTCATGTAGACTTTTTTTGGGGGGGCACTTCTGCTGTGCCACCCTGCTCCTTTTGGGCAAATGCCCAGTCTCCTCTTGGCATCTCTATTCTAGGCCTCTAGGGACTGCCGGCCAACTGGCCTCCCACAGGAATGAAGCCTCAGGCATAGCAGGCTTTGGCCAGCACAAAAAAGAGGAGACAACAAAGTGGGAGCTGATATACTGTGCTGTGTAGCTCCCCACAGGAAACAAACTTCAACACAGGCCTCACAGAACACCTTGTGGGAAGAAGGCTGTGCCTTGTTTTAGAGAGGCTTTAGCGGCTATCTCGCCCGAGAGGAAGATCACTGTGTTCGGCTGTGTTCTTTGGCATGCCATTTCTATCACTGGGACGTTGGTGCTGAGGGGACAGAGCAGAGTCTCATATAGCAGACTTGTTGAAATACCTTATTTGAGGACTCCACTACCCTATGGCTAACCTTCAGTTTGTTTTTATTTCTTCGTAAACACATGTATGCTAAGGCACAGACAGGGAAGACTTAAACTTTCCTCCCTAGCCATTTCCTCCCAGAGCAAGAGCTTTCTAAAAAGCCAGGTGAGGGGACTGGGGGGGGGGAATCACTAAGTGGAAGAGATTATAACTTTTGAGGATGGAAAAGCTGAGGCATGTGGGGCCACCCTACAAGTACTAGCATGGTGTGGTGCATGGAAAAGCACATGTGAGAAGCAATCCCACACCCTCAGCGCTACAACTATGACTTTCCTCTGCCAAGCCAAGCCTTCCCCTCCTCAAGATCAGCCCAGTGGCTGTACTCACCATGTGCAAGTGTCCCAGAAACCAGCTAGGGCGGGGGAGGCTCTGGGAAACAGCGCAGCCTCTGGCTGTTGACATAAACATGATAGCAGAAGCCAAACGCCTTCCAGAGTAGATGGAGAAACAAAGCCAACAAGGAAAGCCACAGACTGGAGATAGCCAGGGTTCGCAACGCTGTCTTCTCCAGTGCTAGGAACTCCAGCACCCAGTCTGTGAGGCCCAACATTCTGGAGAAAAAGGATGGAGAGGGTATTTTAATCCTTGGAGTAACACAATGGACTTAGAAAATGAGGGGAGCTGAGAACACAATCCTGGAGAAGTCCATGCTTGATCCATAATTGGAACTTTCATTATTTATTTCATTTCATTTCATTTCTATATCGACCATCTGGCCAAAGGCCACTCTGGGCAGTTTACAACGTCTAAACTCACATGAGTAGAATACAACAAACAGGGCAATGTTCCTTATACGTTGCACTCATAGAACTTCAGCGGTAGCCAGAATCAATAATGGTTTACTTCTCGGTTTTGGCCAAAACCCTGCCTCGCATGGACATGGTCACATTTATTTATTTATTTATTTATTTATTTATTTATTTATTTATTTATTTATTTATTTATTTTAGGCAAGAGGCTTAAAAATTGACAATAAAAATGGTAAAAATGACAATTTAAAAAATGAACAGAAATTAGCAGAGGAAAACACTTTGGTACATCCTATCAATCGTCAAAGGCATCCCTGAACAGCCAGGTCTTAAGTGATTTCTTAAAGGCTGCCAATGAGGGAGCCTGGCGAATCTCGCTGGGGAGTTTGTTCCATAGTTCTGGGCCAGCCACTACGGGCCTCTCTAGGCGTGGCCACCCGAAGCGAGAGAGCGACAGAGGATCGGGTTGGTCGGGACAGCTCTGATCGTAGGGAGATATGCTCTGCCAGATAATCAGGACCCAGGCCATGGAGGGTTTTGTAAACCAAAACCAGTACCTTGAACCTTATTCGGGAGGCAACGGGCAATCATTGCAGACGAGCCAGAATGGGGGTGATGCAGTCATACCTGCCCGGACCAACCACCAGCCTGGCCACCGCATTCTGGACCCGCTGCAGTCGCCGAACAAGGTTCAAGGGAAGCCCCATGTAGAGAGTGTTACAGTAATCTATCCTCGACATGACCAGCGCCTGCACCACTGTCCTCAGGGAGTCCCCATCTAGGTATGGAGAAGAAGAAGAAAAATAGAGGGAATGTTGCACCAGGGCAAAGTATAAAAATAATAAAATGCAAATAAATAATACCATCAAAGCATAAAATTACATTTAACATGATTGCAAAAGTAGGTTACAGGTGATACCTCTATAGACCACTAATAAAAATAAAAGACAAAGAACACTGCAAGCTTTCGAGTGTAAATCACTCTTCTTCATAGTAGGTCTCAGAAGTTCAGACATGGTCAAAGATGTGCTTTATCAGGTTACTTTTAAAGTCCTTGGTTAGATGATGTTCTTAAAGTCCAGCGCTAGATGATGTTGCAGCCAGGGCAGGAGTCTTGTTAGAGGCAGTTGTAACAGCTGCTTAAGCATTGGGTTTCACACCCAAGTTCTTCAAGCAAAGGAACATGGGTCATACACCGCCCCCACATTTAAGATGGTAGACTTGATCAGGTGATTAGCTAAGAGCAGCTGAGTTGTCAGGAATAATGTTTCCAAATGCCTGCCTAAATAACCAGGTTTTTAGTGATTTTTTAAAAATTGCCACCAAACAGTCAAACAAATTGCAAGGGGGGGGACTTCATTCCACAGCCAAGGAACAACAGCTAAGAAGGCCCAATTTCTTATCTTCTCTCTCCAGGCCTCTCTTGGGGTTACCATTCTCAACCTGCATGCTTGGGGTGTTCATATAGGATGGGTTGATCCAGTTGGAAGTAGGTGTTCTGACAGGTACCAAGGTCCTAAACCATGTAGGGCTTTATAGGTAATTAGAACCATCACCGTGAAGCTGGCAAGGAAATAGACCGGTAACCAGTGTAAGATGTCCAGAATCTGGGTGATGTGATTATACGTATTGACTTCACTCAGTAATCTGGCCACTGTGTTCTGAACCTGCTGAAATTTCCATGACAGCCTCATGGGCAAGACCCACACAGAGATCATCGCAACAGCCTAATCTTGAAATTACCACTATGTGGATGAACATGATGGTGTCAAGGTAGGGATGCAGCTAGGCGACCTGCCCAAGATGGACCAGACCACAGGCTTTTCCTTCCCATTAGTTTCTTTTCCAATAGGCAAAAAAAAAAAAAAAGGTCACTTTGACAATGGAGTAGGCATTGTTTGATAGTGTCAGCCACTGAACCAAATACCATATGGAACAAATAAATTTACCTACAGTTTGATTTCCTCTTTCGTCTAATGTGCTGGCTATCAGGCAAGCGGAAGTCTAAGACTAAGTTTCAAAAGAGATACGATATACAGTGGTACCTTGTACAAAGGAATTAATTCGTTCCAAATGAAATTATGTTAAGCAAAATTTCCTTTACACAAATTTCCCATAGGAATGCATTGAAAACAGAGTAATCTCATTTTTATGTTGTATGGATTTGGCCCATGGGCAATTCTGTTAAGCAATTTTCCCTATCTCCAGAATATTTTATGTTGTACAAATTTTATGTTATACAAACTGTTTGTTATACAAGGGTCCACTGTACAGCCAAGCATTTCCCTCCCTCTCAGATTTAATTATAATCAGTTTAAATAAAGAAAAAGCCCCAGAAATTAAGATCAAAAAGCAAACAGGGAGAGACTGTTAAAATCTATCCACTCCAATTATTGGCTTGTAAGCCAATGAGAAGACATTTAAATGTTTTGAGTTAATAAACATAACATGTTAAAAAGACACACACCCTTGAAGCATTGACCCTGAAGCACTTTTAGGTGAGATATGGTGCAATCCTACATGTACCTCCCCAAAAGAAAGCCCATTCCATGAGTGTGCAAAGTATTCCACTCCTTCAGCTTTATAGTAGAGTAATACATTAGAGATGGGCACGACTAGGGAAAATGACATTTTCGAGTTGTCGTGTGTCAGAGGCGGCCTGTGTCGGCTCGTTTCCGTTTTTCGCGAAACTTTGCAAAAATTTGTCGTTTCATTTTTCGTTTTTTCGTCTGTTGTTAAACTGGTTTGGGGGGGTAGCGGGCTCCCGGGGGCACCTCTTTTTGGGGGGGTGGGTGCCTCCTATCCTCACCCGCTAGGGAAAGCAGGCTCCTGGAGACCCCTCATACATGGGGGTCTCCTCTTCTCACCTGCTGCAAAAGGGCATGCATAGCCATATATGGATATGATTGCATACCAAGTTGCACGCAGAGACACAGCAGACTGGCAGAGGCACCCCTCTTTTTGGGGTGCCTTCCCTGCATCAGTCAGGCCTCGGGGGCATGGTTTGCATGTCACACATGCTGCCAGCCGAGCCAAGCCTGCAGGAGTCACCCAGAGCCACAAGTGGCAGACTGGCAGACTCTCTGCACCCACTGTGTCTCACTAAGAAGGGAACTGTACTTGCCTGTAGTGCAATGCAAGTACAGATCTGGCTTAGGCAACAGGGTTAGCGCAAGGGCTAGGGTTAGGCTAGTTATGGGTGAGGTTAGGGTGAGTATTGGGGTGCACCTCTGGGGGCCTCTCTGACCCACTTAGAAGGACAGTGTACTGGCGTATGGGTTAGGCTTAGGGTTCGGGTTCGGGTTCGGGCTACGGTTAGTGGGCTTTTTATGCCTGGTTGGCACATCCCAGAAGTCTCTGTGGTCAACCTGGCCAAGTGGCCATGCGATTGGTGGAATGGCTCCAAAAATTTGCATGTTCACTCCCATGGCCAGCCCATCATTGCGCAGGTGTAAAAAAATAAAATAAAATAAAATAAAATAAAATCAATGGAGAGAGGAAAGAGGAGACATTTTGTTGCAAGAAAAACCCACTGCTACTGTAAAAATTCTGGCAGTTTTAAAATAGCAATTTTCGCATGTTTCTGTGTGGTGCTTGTGTGTTTTTGGACCACGATTTCAAAAAAAAATTGCGGTCGCCGTCCCATTTTGGATCCCCCACCCGCACCGCATGGCATGGCGACTCGAGTCCGGCTGCCCAGGACAGGAGAGGGGGGGGAGGCCAGGACCCCCCCCCCCAGAAACCACCCCTCTGGTAGGTGCACTCTGCACTGCAGGCATATTTTCGCCTGCTTTTTGGCCCGGGAATGGGGGGGGGAGTTTAAAACTTTTTTTCTGTGCCGCTTCCGCTTGAATTGCGGTGGCCGGCGGCGAGTCCGGTGCTTGTTGCGAGCGACTACGACGAGGATTTCCCCCACCACCAGAGCAGCCCAGGACAGGAGAGGGGGGTGTCAACCACCCCTCTGGTAGGTGCCCTGAGCCCTCACTCAGGCAGGCATATTTCTGCCTGCTTTTTGGTCGGGAATCGGTTTTTTTTTAACTTTTAAAAACTTTTTTTCTGTGCCGCTTGGCATCGCGGGATCGCCGCGATGCCAGGAACGACCACGACAAATCAGACCCAATTATTCTTTAGTCGGTTCGAGTTCGAGTTCTGGCGGAGTAATTCCCGTTACCGTTTCCGTTCCGTAATGGAAACGAGGAACGGAAACAGAAACGGGAATTCCGCCAAGTCGTGCCCATCTCTATAATACATCATTTTACGAGTGCCCTAGTCTATGGGCTTTTTACAAGATGAGCAAAAATTTCAAAACCATTTTGTTCTGGTTTACGAGTTCTGTCTTATAAAACAAGCACCAGGGCACTTAGCAGTGGTGAGGAGCCAATGCCCACTGGTGCCCGGCCTCTCGCCTGAGTGGTGGGTCCAGTGATGCCCAGCGGCAGCCTCTGGTCCTCACCGCAGGCCCAGCAGTGTCCACTGTTGGCCTCCTACTCCCAGCCACCCATTCCACTGTTCCAGTTGCCAGCTCCTGGCCACCGGCTTCTAAATCAAAGCAAATTTCCCCATAGGACATACTGTAATGGAAATTTACATGATTCCTTGTGGGGTGAGGGGCCCCAAAACAAATCATCTAAGCTTCTATTTTTCCCAGTGGAGAAATTTGCTTTGATTTTGGTTTAGGAGCATGTTTCCGGAACAGATTATGCTCGTTAAACAAGGTACAGTACTACTGTATAGTTGTGTTGTTACAGTCGTGACAGACTCTTCATGGCCCCATGTCCTTGGGTTTTCTTGGCAGGAATACTGGAGTGGCTTGCCAGTTCCATCATGCTAAATAGGAGGATGGAAGAAGGTAACAGCAGTGTCTACAGTTGACCCAGTGAAGGCACTTCTCAGTTCAAGCCTCAATAAAGGAGAGTTAAGCAGTTATCCATCCTGGTACAAAGATCAGATCCTGGAAGAGTGATGTTTTACACTTTGGGTAGAGTAATTTGTGAGTCATAATCCAATCTGTGAGTCATAATCCAAGGAGAGGGACTTTTCAAAGAACTTGGACAGAGTTCAATTTTGCACTTAATTGGCATTTCACTCCTCTCCATGTACACATATATATGTGCCTACTTGCCATCTAACGGTCATGCTTCCGGTGAAATGAACTCAAGGTCACAAATACTTATGCGAATCAATTACGGTTTGAAGGGTATTGATCAAGCATCTGTAGCTGTTTTAGTAACCCCCAGGCATTGACAATCCTCATGTATTCAATAGCAATGTATTCCAAGCTATATATATAGCCACACAAGTGACACAAATTATATATTTAGAAGGTAGTGATATCCACGGAGTACTCCACATGTATATTCTCATGTCACAAGGCGAACTTTGATTCCTGCAAACAAACTTTGGTCACTTTGGTCAAAGCCTTCCGGCAAGGCAGATCACTAAAAAGAGAGACATCCGTCGTAGATCTGGAATGTCTCTGAGCAAGCGCAATGAATCCAAGGATGTCAATTAAGTTGTAGCTGTATAGAGGCCAATTTATCTTACACACAGTTAATTAACATGTAGCCAGCCAAGAAAATCTTATCTCTGTTTCTCTCTTTGTGAGCTCACCTGGAGCGCCTCCCTGGCAAAGATGATGCCAAGGATACAGGCACTCCCAGCCTGTGTAAGTTACATCAAACGTGGCAATTACGGACCCAGGAACGGACCCAAAGAATACATTTAATTGGTGTCAGGAATACAAAATAAATTGCCTAAGATGTCAATTAATGTTTGATGTATGTAACAGATGTGTATGACGCAGAATCGGACGGGCGGGGGAAGAAGAGTAATTGTAAGTCTATAAAATATACTGCATTTCCTTTGTTCGGTGGACTTCTCACTTGTTTTGGATCAAGTGAGATTTCTCTGGTTGTCAACCAAATAAATCCTTTTCCTGTCTTTGAGACCCAGACTGCTCATTGTATTTTGCAGTGCCTCTGCCTGCAGGTAGTGGACCCGGCATTTCTTGTTCCTTTCATTTGGCACCCCAGATGGGACCTAGCCGCAGCTAGAGGCCTGCAAAAGTCTGGCTGAGGTGACGGTGGGGAGTCCGTGCTGATTGCAGACCGATTCCAGTCCGGACGCCTCCCACTTGCGAGGAGAATCGTTCTCTCAGCACTGGATGGAGCACCATTACCTGAGAGGAAACGGATACCGGCCGGCGGGGGAGGGGAAGAACTGGGGAAGACTGCGCATGAGAAATGGTAAGATAAGCAACCGGTTGCGGGGGTGGCACAGGTTCAAGTCCAGCAGCTCTGTGGAGTGGAGAGGATTGCGAATTCTAACAGCCAGCCCCCGGGGGGTACGGAGACGAGAAGGGACGAATGCGTCCCTAGCATCCCAAGAACCAGGGGACGGGACGGGTTGAGAGACCCCGAAATCCCCTAAGGGTGGAAAGGGTTTTTGTTGCCCAGTAGCCCTAGAGTTCACCCCCTAAGTGTTTGAAACAGGAGGGGCAGAGTGCCGCTCTAGCATCCTGAGAAAGTTTAAAGATATATAAATGTGTGGGTATGTGGGATGGTGATTCCACTTTTGAATTTTGTGTAAAAGAAGCTTCATGTATGTTTATGTGTGTTTTTAAGGGTAAGAGGCTGCGCCCCAATACCCTACGTAACAACAGAGAAATGGCCATTCTCTGCGTCTAAGCGGTGGCAAAGCCTGGCAACCTTTGCCCCACACAACCGACGGGGCATCGTCATCATCTCCGTTTGATTTTAGAGAAGTTAAAAAGATTTATCCTTAGGCAGGGGATCGCAGTTAAGTGGGGAAGCTGGAAATGTGGGAGATTTGTGTGATCGAACGGATTCAGTGAATGCAAGTGCATGGGTCGGGGTAATTAGATAAACCCCTTGGCGAAGCGTCTGTGGGTGTGTCGGTCACACCAGGAGCAAGTGGATGTGTGTGTGATGTACATTTAATTGCCTAGGAGCGAATCTGTTTGATACTTGTGTGGGAGAAATCATAGGCACACAGTTAGACCTTTAAAAACAAACCAATGGGGATAAATTAATGCATCTTATGCATCCCTTTTTGATGTGCACTGTGGCAACATTGGAATTCTGCCACCAGAAGTAATAACTTTGGTATTAAATGGAACGGATGTAAACTTTAAGAAGAACCCCTCTGACTAAGAAAAGGCTGGACTTTACCATCCCAAATTAAGATTCTAGCCCTCAAGGAGGACAGACCAATTATGACCTGCTAGCAAGAGGCGTGTGAATTTACAAGGACGTGATTAGTTAATTAATATAGAGACTAAAAACTCCACCAAATAGAAGACCCCGCCAGCAATTTTGATAACACCAGGGGAAGTATGGACACTGAGAAGAATATTTTTGGGTACTCAGGACAAAGCAACATCCCATATATTTTGTGTAAATTAGGATGGCTTGTTACACAACGAAATTTACCAGCTGAAGGGACATTTTAAGATGAAAACATCATAGGGCATTTGAGCCTAACATTTCTTAAAACATCAAGTCCCGTGCGTAGAACTTAGGAGGTGAAAAACATCCAGGAAACCCCCCCCCTCTTTTCAAGCCAATTTTATGCCTTAAAGAAGCAGCAAGCAGTTTAAAACATCGGGCAGTAAGCTGCCTCTGAATGAGAACCAAGCGATTCAGCATCACTCCTTACCAACTACACCAGAAAAACCCCAAGACAGCCTCCTCCACCCCGCGTGCCCCAGAACAGGGCAGAAATCCCCTCTCCAACCCCCAAGATTTCTGGCAGTCCGAACTTTTTCTACCCGCTAAAGGAACGAAGAGGGAGAATGTAGCCCCAAAACCAGAGGAAGGGACCCGAGAAATGAGCAAAAGAAATGAATAGATGGAGGAAAGATGAGGAGAAATAGTTAGAAAATGGACAGAAAAAGTGCAGCAGAGTGGGGTAAGAAGACGGAGACAGGAATGAACAGGAACGATATTGAGAAAACTGGAGGAGAGGAAGGAGAACGGAGGGAACAGACAGCGCTAGACGGGAGCCCAGGGCGCGCCACCCTGAATTCCATTTTTCAAGCGTTCAGAAGGTACTTCCATCCCGTTACGCCAATGCCCAAATGCTTGAATATAGAAGCCTTAAAAAGAACTAATGTTCGCTATGACAACTTGAGGAGATTGGCAGAGATGTTATTTCTGAGCTCCAAATAATCAGAAGCAGGGAATTTGTATAGGGGACCATGCCAACTCTGGAGGCTGGCCACATCCAGATCTCATATAGGGAGTAGAATAAACGCCTCCCCCCCCCCCCAAAAGCGGCTAGGAACATTTGATAGAAACAAGGCAATTTAATTTCAAACACAGGGAGATTCTCAGGAACAAACGAAAGATGTCGTTTCCCTGCCAACAAATATCCAAATCAGAACTTTTTGAAACACTAACAGAAAAAGTGCCAAAAACTGCGCGAGTTTACCATTTTAAGGACAGAGGAACAGTGGGAAAAGGTTCTAGTAAATATTTTTTTACCCTAGAGCAAACTTTTGCCTTAAAGTAAGCAGGAAGTTTTTAAAAGAGCTAACTATTCAGCCCTGCCTCCACCATAACAATAGTAAGAGTGGAGAATACGAACTGTGATTCCATGTACTTCAAAAGGAATTAAATGATACCCATAAATAATCTGCCTCCCCGTGGATATGAAGGTGGAGAAAGAGAGGGAGAAATTTTACACATCAAGTTACGATTTTCAAGCCCCTGGACGGGATGATAAAGCAATGTGTTGATTTTTGTTTTTAGAACGATTTCCCAAGCCACTTGACACAGCTTGGACGCAAAACTTATATTGAACACACCAACCAAATGAATGCATAGCGAAGGAAAATAAACTGACCCTAAAAGCCACAAGCCAGTAACCTTCGTGGACAATGAATAGAAGGTCCCCCTTACCAGCTACAGAAACCAACATAATTTTCCGTGCCACCTTAAAAGAAGGGAGGAGGCTTCGAGCAGGCTTACGGCATTTTTGTCCCCAGAGAGAGAGAGAGAGAGGGTCTATTGTTTAGTTAATTCAGCCCTCGGATGCAAACTCAAATCTCGTGTAAGGAATAGGAAGCATGATTCTTGTTGCCGAAAAATAAGCTTCCCTCTTTGGCTTCAGAAAGAAAAGGGACAGAGGAGAAAACTGACATTTTTTTTTTTTTAGGATGAGACGCCAAATCGAAGCCCCCCTTATTTGTGAGCTTTCCTTGCACACATTTTTTTTGCCCTTGAAGTAATGCACATGTCAAACCACAAGCATTACATTTAAAGCAGGCTTCCAAACAGGAACTTAGGGCAGCTTGCTTTTTCAGCACAATACGCACATTTCTTAATTAGGTTTTTGGAAGATCAACAGATACAGGGATAGTGGATTGACTTGTTATTTCAATGCCTCTTTACCACTAATTCACTACAGGAGAATATCTTTTTTTTGCCCTGGGCGGTAAAAGGCTCGCCTCAACTATTAAAATGTAAATAGCAGGTTGTTGCAGCTTTAATCCACACCTGGTTTCAGAGTTCCTCTGAAGGAAAATGGAGTCTTTTCAAGCGGATTTTAAATCTTTTCTTCTCTCTGTACATGAAACTCCATGTAAAGGGCGAGATTCCCTATTTTAAAAGAACAGCTCTGTGGTGCACATTATTACTTTGTTATAGTGACACATTGTTTCAAGTTCAACTTTTTGTAAAATACTGAAGTGCACATGTGTATTATGACCAAACGACGTTTCCGAACATTTGACCACCCCCCTTCATTCATATGCTTGTTTTACAAAATGGAATACCCTATTCTGCAGGACATTTGCCTTTTGCGACATTTTTTTCTTCCTTCTCGAGACTCTCAGATAGACTGCGCTACACTGTGCCATTGAAATCTGCACACAGTGTACTGCATCTAGAACTATCACACCTGGAGAACAAGGCCATGATCTGCAGATTGCTTGGCCATTTTTGTCTGTATTTGTGTGTGTTTGTGTGTGTGTCTGTCTTTTTTTAACACAGATAAACCCTGGAGGAACCCCTTTCCGTCCTGAGGAAGGAGCCTACCCATCCATCATTTCCAGGTTGAGGGGTCGCTGTGGGTTGGAAGGCTGATGGCGCTGCTCGTGGATGCCAAGCTGAGGACCCCTTTGTGAGGCCCCTTCGCCGCCACCGCCCCCGTCCCCATGCAGCGTCGGGCACCGCCAGACGGAGAGGTTAAAGCCAGTGTGCGATGAGGCTCCAGTGGAAACCACCCCCTTTCTGCCGTCCTGCTGCCCAACCGCCATCGTCGCGATGACTTCACCCCGTGGATTTATCCAACGCGGGCGTCTCGGGCCAGCGACATCAGCACCTTTGGCCGCAGTGAACCAGACCAGAGGAGGACCAGACCAGTGACGACCTTCAGCCAGCATCGACCAGGACAGAGGGAATCGACGCGAATTAGATCTGTGGTCATCGCATCCTTGCCCATCCTTCCCCAGATGACAGCGTGCGTTTGACGCTTCGGAGGGTCCCGAAGCAGCCTGCTGATTCACTTTCAACTCAGGTTGACAGATTAAAATCCTGTCTTCCTGCCTCTTTTTCTTTTTTTCTGTTTGTTTATGGGGGGAGAGAGTGGGTCTGAAACAGCCACTGACTTTTATTTTGAAGTACGGTCAACAGATCTGCAACTTAACCCCTTTATACCCTTTTCGTCAGAACAGAGAAGTGGCTGTTTTTGAATCTGGTGAAATCATCACTGTTTTTAAGCCCTTGGCGGATGCCAATGTGTGCCAGGCTGTACACTTATGGCTGTCTACACATTTTCTTCTTGAGAGACGCAAGCATCTCAGCCCCCAACACACACCAGGACAAATTGGCACTTCTTGACGCACTGTCGCCTATTGAGCCAAAATTATATCATCCTGTTGCCTGGTCTCGACAATTGAGAATATTCTGCAGCCTTTGAAGCCTTGCAGAGAGACACTGATTATTACTATTTATGTTATTGTTTGTTGTCATTGTTTTATTGTCAATATGTTTTAAGAAGCACCGGTCGGGGTATGGATCGTGGCACCTCTTGCCTTTATAATTTGTATGGTAGTCACACTGCCACTAGAAATGCAGACTATGGGAGATGCCAAGAGTATAAAGGACACTAGCCATTCTGTTTATAATGCCCAGAGGACCAGGAATGTTAGCTGTTTTGTTTATGATAATCATATGTCCTGTTACAGCCCAGCCCCAGGTGAAAACATGTGCACCCCTTTTGTTCCAGATGGAAGGGAGAAGGTAAAAGGCACTCACAGTCATGGCGACCAGTGTGGGCAAGACTTTTTACCCACAAGCATTGAGTGCAAGAGACTATGACTTGACTTTCTATGCAATTTTGGCACCCCATGGATGTTCACGAGACTTTACACCAAAGGACACTGGCTTTATAAAGTAGCTATCTACATTATTTTCTTCACCAAAGACACTGATGAACTAATCTTTGCCTCATGTTCACAGGGCAGATTTTTTGTGTGTAAACTGTCAGCCACGAAGATATTTCTGACCGGATTTCAACGGCTCATTCATGACTTTACCATGAGAATTTAACTATTGATTATTGTTTATTGTTCAAAATGGGTTTTTCTAAGCACCATCTAGGTGTGATTTATGGCTCTTTTCGCCTTTACACTATGTATGCAACCCTTATCTAGTATCATTGCTAATGTCTATCATCTGGGCTATCCTGTATGCAAAAACAACTAGGTAATTCTGTAAAGCCTGCTATAATTTGGGTTTTATGCATAATACACATCCAAGAGGGTTGCACACCATGTTATTGATCTTTTATGAAACCAGGTGCCCATGTTTATGTATTCTGTATGAAGAATGACAGTATGGACTACCATATTTCAAGGCGAACTGATTCGTCAGTCTAAAGCCATTTTGTCAGCCGAAAAGGTATGCTGGCAACACAGCCTTGCCCATATTTTCACTCGGGCAAGCACAGGAGAATTGTAGGCCTACTATAACATTTCTCCTCATGAGTATTTGATTTGCATAAGAGACTTCAAGGCTTTTCAGCCAGATTGCCACATATTAAGGCATGATACATCAGGCAATGAGCCCGAGGTTGCAAACCTTCCAAGTTTATCACAATGTTCCCAAACTTTCTTGTGTCAGCCCCTTTAAACGTTGAGAATTTGATATCCCTGAGAGGCAAATAACATGCCCGCTAGGAGACTACCTTAGAAGCTGCTGCGACCACATAACAATTCTCCAAAAGGGGAAATTACAATGCTGTGGTCCGTGGAACGCATCCATCCATTGCAGTCTGTGGGTCTGACCAGAGGGACTTTTTAAATCCCAGACATTGCCAAACTTTATCTGTTAACTTGGCATTTGACTATGGAAAGTGCCCTAGTGAATTAAGGGGTATTTCTTTGTCATACACTTATTCAGTGCGTCCCCTACCATAAGACGCCACAATTCATTTTGTGATAATTCATTTTTTGGGAAATGTGTCAGCAAGCCCTTTTCGGGAAAAGGGATTGGAAAAGTTCTCAAGGCAGAACTGCCTAACACTTGTCAGAAAAATGAAGGGTCACTCCCTGGGCCCTGATCCCCAAGGGAATGGTATGAAGGGAAAATCAAGCAATCTTCACTCTTTTTTGTATTTGCACCTTTGATGTGTTTATTTGTCCCTTGCAAGCCTATAACAGGAGCCGAGAGGAACAGCCTCTGGGTAATTTACTGCCGTAAATTCCCAAAACTCGTTCAGGGGGGAGTGAAGGGTATTGATCAAGCATCTGTAGCTGTTTTAGTAACCCCCAGGCATTGACAATCCTCATGTATTCAACAGCAATGTATTCCAAGCTATATATATAGCCACACAAGTGACACAAATTATATATTTAGAAGGTAGTGATATCCACGGAGCACTCCACATGTATATTCTCATGTCACAAGGCGAACTTTGATTCCTGCAAACAAACTTTGGTCACTTTGGTCAAAGCCTTCCGGCAAGGCAGATCACTAAAAAGAGAGCCATCCGTTGTAGATCTGGAATGTCTCTGAGCAAGCGCAATGAATCCAAGGACGTCAATTAAGTTGTAGCTGTATAGAGGCCAATTTATCTTACACACAGTTAATTAACATGTAGCCAGCCAAGAAAATCTTATCTCTGTTTCTCTCTTTGTGAGCTCACCTGGAGCGCCTCCCTGGCAAAGATGATGCCAAGGATACAGGCACTCCCAGCCTGTGTAAGTTACATCAAACGTGGCAATTACGGACCCAGGAACGGACCCAAAGAATACATTTAATTGGTGTCAGGAATACAAAATAAATTGCCTAAGATGTCAATTAATGTTTGATGTATGTAACAGATGTGTATGACGCAGAATCGGACGGGCGGGGGAAGAAGAGTAATTGTAAGTCTATAAAATATACTGCATTTCCTTTGTTCGGTGGACTTCTCACTTGTTTTGGATCAAGTGAGATTTCTCTGGTTGTCAACCAAATAAATCCTTTTCCTGTCTTTGAGACCCAGACTGCTCATTGCATTTTGCAGTGCCTCTGCCTGCAGGCAGTGGACCCGGCATTTCTTGTTCCTTTCATGTTTACTTCAGCTATCAGATCCCGGCCATGAAAGTCTTCAAGAATATATTACTGTTTCCCTAAACTCATATCCACCAGATGATTTGACCCTGGGATATAAATAATGGCTTATTTCATTCTCATAGGGAAGAATCAAAGATTTATAAAATTTTCTTAGAGTTTCGTGCAGCTTTTGTTTTTCAGAATATTGGGTGTGTGTGTGAATAAATCAGTTTCTTTCTCTGTCTATTCATGAAAACCTTCTCGAAAATTCAAGATATTTACTCACAATAAAAGGGGGGTTGATCAAAAAGAAGCTTGGTTGCTAGGAGAAAAAGATCTCCCGTGCAGGAGTTCAAACTCTTGCAACAGCTAACTCTTTTAAATTGAGGACAAGAATATGTTGAGTATTTATTATATCTTTACTTTGGATTACAATTTACATCCTTAATTTGAATTAACCCCTATTCACAACAACCAATAGTGTGAACAGTATGGTTTCATAGAAGTCTTTGTACCATTTGAAAATCTGGACTATAGGGCAGTAACTTCACGTCCTTCTTTGTTCCGCAACTAGTTTTGTACCGTGACAGCGTTGGTCGCGATCACGTGCTTTTGTCCCTGTTTCAGTGTTCTCATGGACATGATAACTTGTCTCGTGACAAGTGTTACCATACGGTCTTGTACTGGGACAAACACTGAATTTATCTAGCTTCCTTTTCCCTTTTTTGGGAGGGCTTAAAAATACTTTTTCGATATTTTGCTTCTGGAAAGTCAAAATAATAAAAAGGACAGTTTTCTGAGAGAAACGAATGTTTTGTTGCATGACAGTCATTACTGCACAGTGCCTTGTCTCGGAACAGAAAGCGGGAACAAAGAGTGACAAGGGAAAAACCTACCCCAGCACCAGCTACGGTATTGCCGTGCTTAGCACCTGTTCTGGGGGTGTGGTCAAGACAAATTTCAGTAGTTGTGTGATGGAAATGAAGTACCATTTTTTTGTACCGCTCCTAAGCACAACACTAACAGAGACAAAACAGACATGAAGTAACCTCCTAAGAAAATCTGAACTAGCGACACAGTTAATTGCTCCCCCTTCTCTTTCCTGAAATTCAAACACTTTGAACAAGGCATATTTTTCCACTCACCCACTGAATGGGTCCATTAACTGTCCTCTTTCGTTGAGAGTCACCAAGGCAGCCTTCTTGATATCTGTGACACAAAGCAAGCTTCAGTTCCCTATCTCTGACTTCAGAACTATATGGAACTCTGGGTCCTCATAAAAGTAGGTTTTCTGCACCCCACGTTTCCTGTTACTTGTTTCCCATTTATAGCTCAACGATTGCTGGGCGGCAGAGTTGGGAGTTCAATTCCGCACTGTTCCTCCAGAGGGGACTTGATGATGCATAAAATCCCTCTCAGATCTGCCGTTCTAAGAGTATGTGGAATGTTTTTGTTTTCAACTATACTGTTTTCAGTTGAGTAGCCATTGTCAGTCTGTTACAGCAAATATATGAGTTCAGTGGCACCTCCAAGAAGCAGGCTGCAGTCCATGAAAACCTATGCCAGATAAAACTCCTCATCTTAATCTTAAAGCTGTCACAAGACAGTTTCTTGTTTGCAGAAGGAGCTGGTAGCAGCACATAACCCACCCCTCCTATCATTAGCAATGGATATGGGTTTTGGAGCCATGAGTGCCAGAGTCTCATCTCCTTTTATTCCAAAAATCTCAGAATATCCTCAGATTACGAGGTTGTGCACAGCTTTGCCAAGCAATTAGAGACTAACACACTACAGAAAGAATGGGCTTCCACTCATAATGTGGCTGAAGACAAGAGGTTATCTCAGGTCTGCAAAGATTAAACAAACCTTTGTATAGTGAATTACATCCAAATATTGATCTACCCTAAGCTTTGTAGGCTCTTTACTGAACTGAGATTCCAGCCAGTGATTCCATCTGTTTATCTAGAGAGGTCATATTCTAGTGTTCATCTCTAGTAACAAAATTGTGGTTTTAGTTGTGGCCAGGCTAAAGGGGCCATACACTACTACATGGTGTGATTTTCCTTGACAGATGAAAACAAGGATAAAACTCTCCTCTGATATTGACCAAGATGCAAAGAAATTTCCCCCAACGCCTAACACATGGTTTGAATAATAATAGTAATAATTTCTAGTTACTTTTAAAGCACATTTTTGCAAGAATACTGACAAGCTTTCTGTGACTCATTTATCAAACTTAAACTGTTGAATCATTTATCAATCTTAAATTGTTTTTCTAACTAACTGCGAGAAGTAGTATGTAACTATTTTTAAAAGCAACTTTCTAGGCTCTGTAAACACAGCTGCAATGCTTGCTCTTACTGGCATCTTCCAGCAGCTCAACAAATGATCACTGATCTGAATAGGAAAAGAGAAAGGACAAAGTGTTCCTTGTGTAAAATTCAGCAACATAATAGTTGAGTAATTCTGGACCATTACAATTTTAAGAAAGGCGACCTTTCAGGTTATCTCTTCCTCAATCTGGGTACTGTAGAGGTTTCTGGTATATAGTGAAGTGGGAAAAAATCCAGTCCCCAAATCACTCAATAGATCATTGATGGTGAACCTTTGGACTCCAGATCTTTTGGACCACAACTCCCACAGTCCTTTGTCACTGGCAATCTAGGCTTGGAATTCTGGGAGTTGTGGTCCAAAACATCTGGCGCGCTGAAGTTTCTCCATCACTGCTCTAGATAAAAAGGCAAAAGTTCCCCTGCACATGCGTGCTAGACGTGTGCCACTCTAGGGGCGGAGCTCATCTCCATATTCAAGCCGAAGAGCCAGTGTTGTGCAAGTCCGTGGCCATGTGGCTGGCATGGCTGCAAGGAAGCACTGTTTTACTCTCTAGATACTTTTCCTTATTAGGTTGATTTTAAGGTTTTTTTATGTCCCTTTCTCCAAGTTCTGCCCTGCCACTGGCCAGAGTCCGGAAAGAATCGAGTAGGGCTCGAATGGTCGCCTGTTTTTTTACATTTCAGGGCTCACCCTCCTCCCCAGCCTTGTGGCCCAAATCATCAGTCGTCGGATTTCTCTCAAGCGAATCGGGTGATCATTCACTGCTTTCGCCTAGGGTCGCTTTCCGGCCAGCGAAGCGGGGGGTGGAGGACGGGAAGCAGCACCCGATCACAGCGAGTGGAAGGCAACCGAACCATGGAGGTGGAGGGGCCTTACAAGGCCATCAAGTCGACCCCCCGCTCAAGGCAGGAAACCAGGTCAAAGCAGATCGGATGGTGGCTGGAAGAGAAAGAGAGGCATGGCCGCTCTTTACCTCCAGGGCAAAACACCCCTCGGCTTTGAAGATTAGCGCTACATCCGTCATGTGCATAACTTGTAGAAAGAACCGGAGGGAGGCTTCCGCTGCTCGTGCAACCCCCAGCGCGCGCGCACACACACACACACACACATCGGACTGAGCCAAGTCATTCCTGAGCTCTACCTACCTGGCCGAACAATCCTTCGCTCACTCCGTTTCTCCCCTCCCTGCCTTATAGGTGACAGCAACCCAACCCACCCCGAGCACCTTCACCTCTGGCACCGTTAACGCCTCGTCGCTCCGCCTTGCCCAGGGGAGCAAAAGGGAGATGCTTCTGCCCTCCTGTGGCCCATTAAGTCTTGAATCACCTTTCTCGCCAAAGCCGTTTGAAGGGCCCCCTGAAGGAAGCAGTTCCTCTTTCTGGTGTTGCTAATGGCAGCTCACTCCTTTTGGACTCCCGTCAGTTTCCTGCCACTGCAGTTGAAGCCAGTGGCTTTTCATGGTGAGACTGGAAAAGGTGCAAAGGAGAGTGGGCTGGGGGACCTCCCTTGTGAGGAAAGGCTAAAACATTTGGGGCTCTTTGGTCTGGTAAAAAGGCGCCTGATGGGGGACATGATACAAAATAATGCAGGATGTGAGTAATGTGGATAGAGGGATGCTCTTCTTCCTCTCTCAAAATACCAGAACTAGGGGACATACACTCAAATTGAGGGCTGGGAGAGTGAGAACAGACAAAATAAAATATTTTTTTACCCAGTGTGTTGCTAGTCTATGGAACTCCCTGCCCCATGATGTGGTGATGGCATCTGGCCTGGATGCCTTCAAAAGGGGATTGGACAGATTCCTGGAGGAAAAGTCAATCACAGGTTACAAACCATGATGGAGATGTGTCATCTCAAGGCTTAAAACCAGAGTACTTCAAGGGCCAGATGCAGGGGAGTGGTATCAAGAGACAGATATCTAGTCTCGTGCGCTCCCGGAAACATTTGGTAGGGCCACTGTGAGATACAAGGAAGCTGGACTAGATGGGCCTTTGGCCTGATCCAGTAGGGCTCTTCTTATATTCCTAGGCCCACTTTGTCACAACCTCCCCCACTACTCTTTGCAGAAAGTTTGCAATTGTTTAAAGCCTGATTGAAGAAAGCCCCATACTGTACCATGGAGATTCCTAGTTCCTCAAAACAAGGACTCGTTCATATTAGTTCTCACTAAGCGCATCATTAGCCTAGGTGTGGAAATGTTGAGGTGTTATTGGACTAACTGTCAAGCATAATCAAGGGGAGTTCAGGGTCACCTAGAAGACTACCAGTTGGAGCTAAGCGTCCTCCAGGTTGACAATATTCTTTTCCACTTTATATATGTTACCCTGGTGACATGGTAAATGTTTCCCATAATGCCCGGAAACAGCCAATGCTACACATGTCAGTCAAAATGCATGGCTCTTTCCTGAGTCTCCCTTACTAGCTAGAGGAAGACTTTCCTTCACCCAGCTCTAGTGGTTTCTCCATATATGGAGCTGCTGGAGTTAAGTGGGTAGCCAAATCCAGAAGAGTGTACCCCCCCATTCCCCGCTAATATTGGTCTATGGAGTTGCATCTCCTTGATAATGAGATATCTGTTATTATGTGTGGAATGTCAACCTGGTTGAAAAAGCTCCTTCCCTAGAGGGTGAGATGTAGGATACAAGTGACACATTCAAAAACACAGGCAAGAGTTCTGCATCCATTCTTCTGCATATGATTGAGACTGTCCTGTGCGTACAGTGACCTGAGCTTTGGGTACACACAAGCTGAGCTCCCATTAAAGTTCTCTGCAAAGGAGTCGGGGTATGGCGGGATGGAAGTCCCGATGGCCTCTCGCCTTCTTCCCCTCAGTCTGGCCTGCTGTTTTCTCCTGAGTGGCCTGAAATTGGGGACAGGCCATTGCTGACGATTCAAACAGTTGTACTAGCCTGTTCAAGCTTTGGCCGATGTTGGCAAGCTCTGAACGGACATACCATAGAGCTGGTGCAAGCTCCTGCAGCCACAGCATCTGCTGCTCCTGCAGAGCTTTCAGCCTGGCCTCCATGCTAGAGAGTGGCTGCTCTCTATTCTTGCTCCTGTTCTCTGCCTGCCTTTCGCCCTGGTGGAAGCCAAAAGGGAGAAAAGTTGGCAAAAAACGGGCCTTGGAGGCAGACTTTTCACCATCAGTAAGCAAGCTGGGTCTTGTGCAGCAAGTAGCCTCCAACGTTGCAGAAGTTGAAGCCCTTGGATGAGGCGGCTTGGGTGGTGGGATCAGGTTCTCAAAAAAACGAGGGAGGATGCAGGCTCCCCTCTCACTTTTAGATGATGGAAGGTGAGAGGAAGACTCTTGGGACATAGTCTTTTGGCTTGAAGGCTCCGTTTCGAGGCTGCTTTCTGTCTTCATGCTAATGGCATCATCACTGAGGGAGCCTGCTATGGAGTGATCACTCTGTGTAGGACTTGAATTCACACTCTTCAGTGTAAGACTTGTGGGGGAGCTGGAAATGGTGGAGGAATCGCCTTCCTCTGAGCAGGACATGGAGAGAACGGAGGCACCATCAACTAGGCTGGTGTCTGACTTGTGCAATGAAGGTAAGAGATTGCCCGGCCACTCCCTTGAGGTTTGAACCCTGGTGGCTGGGATCAAGTCCAGGGGTGGGGTTACCATTATTCCTTTCTGGGGATTAAGCTGTGTTTTGAGCACATTCCAAAACTGGCTGCTGTGAATTCCTTCCTGTAACTCCAAGGAAACTTGAGTAGAAGGATACCAAAAAGGATCATGTTCTGTTCAGTCACTTGGGGAAGGTACTCCAGACTCTGCAGATCCCTCTGCTATTAAAGAAGAACAATCCAGTTAACCTGGCACAGTCTGCTAGCTACAGTGGCTATATCATATCTCAAGGGTTGGAAGTATGGCTCTGAATACCAATTGTTGGAAATATGGGTGAGATAGCACCATGACCCCATGTCTACCAGGACATCTGATGAGGTTTCTGGACTAAAGAGGCCCTTGGTTAGAGAAGATGATGCGCATGTTTGACCACCACTGGCATTTGTTTTTCCAGAACTCCTGCTGTTACTTTAGGATAGTTCAAGATGTGTCAGCAATGATATCTCTTTCTTAATTAGGAAGATGTTTCAAGAAGATGAGGAAGGTCAGATGCCAACAGACTTGGCAGTACCCCTTCTGATAGAAGGAAATTCTATTTTCTAGCAATTTCCCCTGCATCATTATGTAATCACATTATATTTCTATTATTACATACATTCTGACCCAACTAACATATTTCAAGGCTAATGGCTTGACTAAAGAACAGCCATCTTCTAAAGACTCTCATTAGAAAACTGGTAGCAAGAGCTATTTTCCCTTTGCACTGCAGATAATTAGAGATAATTTGCAGCTGCAAGGCTAAAGGCCAAATATGAAAGCTAGAAGAACCTCAGTGAGCAGAAAGACTATCTTGACTCAGAGCAATAAAACTACTGCATAAGGAAGTAACAATATTCCAGAGATAAGAGTCTAAAAAACAAACTGCTGTCAGGAGTGTCATACTGTCCTTGAGGAATGGGCTTCTTAGCCATATAAGTGCCAATTCAAACCCAAGGGCACATTCTAGGCATCATGAGTACTGGCATGTAACAACTTGTAACCACTTCTGAACATGCATGTAACCATAAAGAGTACAGAAATTCACTGTATCAGAGAGGAAAAAATTGTTGTTATTGTTCCATGCTATTAAGACATTTCTTGCAACCCTGTATGTGTATGGAACCACATAGTGCAAGATGAACAGTCATATTGTCTCTGGCTTGTTTCCAGTCTTGGAAGAACCCTTTTTTGTTTTGTTTTGTTTTCGTTTTTCCTCCTTTTTAATTAGCATCAGTTCCTGTCTCTGTCGGTTCATCTCCTGTTTAGCAGGACCTTGCCAGAGGAACAATGAACCTGTTTTAAAATGCCTTTTTCCACTATTCATTTTCATAACACTTTGTACTAGATGGGTCCCCTTCTGCCAATGGGAAATTACATAAAGATTTGAGGGTGAGTATAAACGTTCAAAGCAGTATGTGTGCATTGCTACTTCTTGCTGGAGGTTGCCAACGACAACAGAAGATGTACTGACCATGTGACTATGGGTTCATTTCTTACAATAAGCTACGTCAGTAGGCAAAACAGCTCTCGAACCAGGGCTCACTGTAAGACCATAAGAAGATACTTCTTGGAAGAAAGCAAATGCATAAAGTCACCCCCCCTATTTTGCGGTTCATATACTGTGGTCCCTTTATATTGTGGGACCACAATATATGAAGGCAAGGGCCCCTGGGGCAAGCTGCATTTACCCCAGGCCTGGCACTCCCCTGAGTGAACCTTCGATGGGCTTCCTGGGCCTGTCGGGGGCCTCATAAGTGGATTCCAGTGAACCAGAAGTGAGGATGAAATATTTATTGATGGATTTATTCAATCCTGCTCAATTTAGGCTTTATGTCCTAAATGAGGCCACGCCAGGCCTGGTAGTCAGGACTGTATTAAATTCATTTCAATTCTGCCATTCCTCTATGGAGAGGGAAGGAGCACATACAACTCTCGTCCTCTGCACTTCAGTCACACCATCCAGTGCTCTGACCACTACACCACAGTGGCTCCAGGCTTTGTATTGTTATCATTGTGAGTGCTGAAGAGTAGGGGATCTGGCAGATCCTTCTATGAAGGATTCTTTAGCACTTGCTATTCTAATTCCATTTGTAATCTTGCCAGGACAGAAGTGTTACTGATGTCCACTAAAGCCATTCATCTGCTTCAACATATCTGGTTAGCCTTCCTCTTAATGCTGGGAAGAATTCTAGCCCCCGGAATCCAAGGACTAGTATTTGGATAATCTGGTGATTTTTAAACCATGAGTGTCCAGTGACAGAGGCAGACAGACTTCATTTGCACTTACAGTATTTCTTTAGATTAGGCTAGTCCCATTCTCCTGTAGTATGTGGTCTTGATAGGAAATACATGGTCTAGACAGGAGGAAGGCTTTCATCTCACAGTGGTCAAGTAATTTGCCCCCTTACCCCTACTACTTGCTCAGGAAGCTTTGGTATTCCCAAAGTAAAGGTAAAGGTTCCCCCACCACCACCACCGCACATGCGTGCTAGCCGTGTCCGACTCTAGGGGTGGTGCTCATCTCCGTATTAAAGCTGAAGAGCTAGTGTTGTGCAAGTCCATGGCCACGTGGCCAGCATGGCTGCAAGGAAACACTGTCCCCAAAGTATGCAGTGGAAATAAGCACAAAACCTCCCCTTGACCTGAGCCATGACTGGCCATCAGCAGCCCGCACAGCTAGGAGTCAGTTTCATTGCCTGCAGAAGTCCTTTGGACACTTCAAACTAAGGAGAAATCTGCTGGACTCTGAATATTATGACAGCCATCAAGCTCCCCTCTCGTGTATGTTTTCTTGTGCACGTGAAAGCGATGGCATGACCCTTTGAATAACTTGAGATCATTCCAGTATTTTTTTTGTAAATAACCTGCCTTTGAGTCTTCCTTGTCTGTGGGCCCAGGGTCTGAAAAAAAAAGGGGGTTCCTCCCAAAGCAACAAAATACCCCCTCAAGTGAGATAGAACAACTCCATGACTAGGGTGGGGCACTGCTTGGACTTCCAAACACAAGCTAGTGAAATCAACAAAAAAGAAGAGTAGCAGGAAGTCCTTGGTTTGTTCCTGTGCCAGGACCCCATACTGGACCTATATTCCCTGACCTTCACCCTGGTACCATTTTCTGAAAGGTAGATTCTATGCTAACCACCACTCCACCTTTTGTTACCTGTGTGTAGCCATAACTACCAGCCACAAGACCTTCGAGATGTAAATGGCCCCACCTAGCTCGGAATCTGAGTAAATGACTGACTTGTTATGTGGCCATAACTACCAGCCACAAGACCTTCCAGATGTAAATGGCCCCACCTAGCTCAGAATCTGAGTAAATGACTGACTGGCCAATAGGAGTGAGAAGGTGGGAGATGGGTGGAATAATTGGGCAACAAGCAAACAAACACTACCCAGCTGATGCCCTGCCCTTTACTGTGAGGTCATATGGCTAAGGATATAGGTAGACCCTTAAAACCTCCTGGGAGACTGAGTCCTGGTGAATCCATGAAAACGTAGAGCAGAGTATAGGGATGGAGAGGCATAGAGGTCGGTTGACAGCGTCAGAGGTAAGGGATGTCTTGCTTACTACAGCCTTGGTCTGAACAAGACTACATCATGTTCTGTTCACTTGGTTGCCCAAACTGAAGCAGGCATTACCTAAGGTACTGCTCAAGCTTACTGCAGATCCATAATATGCTGTGAGTGCCTCTGGCCGCCACCTCCTGTGTGCCCAGTAGCCAGGGAGTCTCTAGACAATGACTCCCTGGTTAGAAGTGTGGGTCTTTGAATCTTGACTGCTTTTCCTGACAGGATGGTCCTACATCCAGAGGAGATTGGATTTCTGATATTAACTCCCTGGATACAAAAAGTGGAGCAAAGTGGGAGGGGCAAATGAGACGCAGACCAAGTCATGGTCCTTTTAAAGAGGGCAGGTAGAGATGGGTGAGAGGAATTGAGGTCACTGGTGTAATTAGGGAGGGGTGGAAGAGTGCATTTACCCCAGGTGCGCAGCAATCTGGGGGCATCTGGAGGGGAAGAGGAGGAGGAAGCCACGCACCAACCCACCAGTAGTCCTCCTTTCCCTCAAAACACATCCAAACAGCCAGAAAAAACTCACAACTATCAGATCCCGGCCTTGAAAGCCTTCGAGGATAAATTGAAGTTTTCTTCTTTAGAAATATAATTGAGCAAAGTTATGGTGACAGGAGGGAGAAAAACATTGGATTTCTCACCTGCACAAATGGAGGGTTTGAGGGTCTGGTTGTGCCAGACCCTTTTCAGGAACTTCATTCGAATGTGCAAACCATGTCTATGTTGGCACTTGAGCAGGTGCAAGAGGAAGTTTTGCAGCTAGCAGGGAATATGAAGGGAATAGGAGTACCGATGGCAGAACCAAAACAAGAAAATATAGAAAATAAAAGGAAAACTGTGGAGAAAACTTCAATCGTAATAGAGGTAAAAGTCAAGAAAATTGATGAACTGGAAGCATGGAAGGCAAAGCAGAAAAGAACGGAAGATTCTGCAATCCGAATTTAACTTTCTAAAGCAACACAAAGTATTTACGTCGGTAAGTTTGCCAGAAGGAGAGAGAGCTATTGGTGGTGGGGTGCCAGGGTGACCTACAAATTGAAGAAAGCAGCAGACAATTCTGTAAAATTTAAGGCAAGATTAGTTGTGTAAGGGTTTTTTTCCAGCGGAAATATGAACATTATGACAAAGTGTTTGTGCCAACAGTTAAGTCTGAAACGTTTAGAATGGCGTTGGCAATTACTGCTGCAAAGAAACATAAAGTGCATCATTTTAATGTGGCAACAGCATTCTTGAATGCTAAACTAGAGCAAACTATATATATAAACAAATTTCTGGATATGAGTTAAGTACAATAGTGAAAGCCTCACCCGGGAATTCCCGTGCCGCTGTTTGGGGGGTCGAGGGTCGTAAGGACGCGCCAAGGATCGAAGATCGGAGAAAAAGGTTTTATTTTGCTATAGCAAAAGGCACCCAGCTGAGTGCTCTCGGAAATCTGGGGCAAGGAATTCGAATACATACATAGAATTTATAGCAAACGGTTCCCCAACTCCCCCTTTCCCTATCGAAAAAAACCGGAGACATCTGGGTGCTGTAGAACGCCCACAATAGACAAAAGAATCTTCAAAGACAGCTGGCGTGTGCAGATTGTTATCACCCTCTTGAAACCACTTAGCACATACTTGAAATTGCTACATTCAGCGGACGCAATTAATCTTGTTCTCCAGCGCCCCCTGGTCTAGTTACTGCAGGCATTTTGACGTGCGCTTTCCGGGAAGCGCTGGGAACGGTCTTTGACAGCTGAATGGAGCCATCTTGACAGTTCACTTCTGCTGTTCCGATAAGCGGGACAGCTGGCTATCTTAGGGGCAGGGGGCTCATTGTTCGTCCGCCCTTCCCTGAATCGTGACCATCCGTTGCCTGTGTCCTGTTTATCTCACAGGACAGGCTGAGAACGGGAAGTGAGAAGCGGGAATCGTGTAGTGCTTTGCTGAAACAGTTTTGTGAGGGGGCTTGGGGTGAATTAAAGGACAGAAAGGGCCTTATAGAAAAATATACTTCGCATAGAGAGCCTGTCATTTTATCTACAATGACGGCTAAAGGCTATATATTGAATGTGTAAATTAATTATGTCCCCTACAGTAGGACCACCATATCTGTGGGGGATCGGTTCTGGGACCCCACATAAATAGCAGCATCCATTGATAAGAGCAAATGCTTTTATCCAAGAATAATAGTGGCAACAGGGGTAGTGGGGTGCTAGGGTGAAAGCTTTCACCCCAACACCCCAAATGCTGGCCAGTGGCAGTGGCAAGGATAATTTTTTTTTTTTTACCATGTTGAGTCCTCCTTGTTGCTGCTGCTGGCCAGTCCCCTTCTTCGCTGCTGGGCTTGGCACCCAGCCTGCAGGGGCAGCAAGGAGGGCTTTGCATTGGTAAATTTCTTCCCCCTCCTCACCACCACAGCTGGCCGGTCTGTGGGGCCGGCAGTGGTGGCGGCGAGGAAGGGCAAAAAAACTTTCTGATGCTGAGTCCTCCTCACTGCACAAGGTGGGCTTGGCATTGGTAAGTTGTTTTTCTTTTCCCTCCTCAACGCCAGGCTCAAACCTCCCCTGTACCCACTCATCTCCAACCGCAGATAACCGAATATGCGGTTGTTGAATCAGTGGATGTAGGGGGCGTACTGTAATCCAAACTTAGTTTTAAAGCTAAATAAGGCTCTGTATGGTTTACATCAGACTGGACGTGCCTGGAAACAATGTTTGGATACTAAGCTGACAAATAGGTTTCACATGTAGTAAGGCTGATCCATGTATCTATATTAAAGGATCTTTAATGTTGCTTGCTTTTGTTGATTTGTGTTTAATTGCTCCAAAGAAGTACATATGTTGATTGGTTTATGTCTGAACTAGGTGCAACAGTTCAGGTAAAACACCTAGGTGAGATCAAAAATTATTTAGGTGTGAAAATATGTAAGGACACCACAAGTACTTATTATCTAACTCAGAGTGAAAAAATAAAAAAAGTTCCATGACAGTACAATATGGAAAATTGTAACACATTATCTACCCCCATGGAAGTTGGATTCAACAGAATTCCAGATGATGAAGAGTTTTCAGATAAGCAACAGTTTCAATCTGTACTGGGTTTACTATTAGATTTATCAGCTTGGACAAGGCCAGATATTTCAGCTGCTGTAAACATTTTGTGTCAGCATGCTGCAGAGCTATTAAATAAACATTGTTTAGGTTTGAAGTGAGTGCTTAGATATTTGAAAGGCACGGTAAATTTTAATTTGAAGCTTTCTGCATCTAGTGATTTAAATTTAGTGTGCTATTCTGATGTAGATTGGGCATCATGTCCTGAAAAAAGAAATTCAGTTTCTGGACATGTAATTTATCTTGGGCCAGCATTAATTGCGTGAAAGTCAAGAGAACAGAGGTTTATTGTGTATAGTACAGTGGAGTTGAAGTATACAGCTTTGAGTGATTTGTGCAATGAGAGCACTTGTGCCGTTTTTAAAAGATGTAAATGTGAATGTGAAATTGTCTGTGCAAATATTTAATGACTGTTGTTCATGTATCCAACTAGCACGGGATAAGAAAATAGGATCCGGAAGCAAGCATATCAGAATCCGATACAACAATGTTAAGTATTGTGTGTTTAAAAAATTGGTACAGCTAGAATATCGCCCAAGTGATAGTAATGTGGCAGGCATTTTTACAAAGCCTATTGCTAGTCAGAAGCATGTGTCTCTAAGGGAACAGTTGGGCATTCAAATCAATTAAATAGGAGGGGTGTCAGATATTAGAGAGGAAAAACATGTTGTATTAGACAGATTAGGTTTGTCTACAGGTGTTTTGCATGTACTGTATATTTAATTGATTTGTAAAATGGAGTCCAGTATATAATACTGAGTCATTGTAAATTCAGGTGTACAGAATAGATATAATGAGTGAAGCTGATGCAAAATAGATGCAATAGCATGATGTAACCAGTTTTCTGATAGGTTATCATAAGTATAAAAAGGCTCCAGAAATCAGTAGCGTTTGGACCTTTGGTGAGAAGATAAATATATGGCCATGCTTAATCTTTGTATTCTGTTATGTTGATATGCTGTCTCTGTGAGGTGAAATGTTGCTGAAACTCTGTTATATTTGTACATATGTAATATAAAAAACTCTGCCTGTTTGCTTGCTTGATGGAATTTTGTCGTCCTGAGTCTTGGCTTCTGCTGGCAGATCAAATTGCCTAAACTCTGTCAGGTGGGGTGTTCAGGGCAGATGCTTTTGCCCCAGCACCTTACCACCACTGTCACCACCGTCACGCTTAGATAATAGTGTTTGCTCTTATTTAGGGATTTTGGTATCCACGAGGCAGTCCGGAGCCGATCCCCCTCAGATATTGGGGGTCCTACTGTAGTATCCGTGGTGGTTACAATAATATTTCATTCTTTAGTAATTATTTCCTCTACAGTTTCTTAATTTTTTAGATGTTTCAGAGGAGGAACCCAGCCTAGGAGTCACAATGATGAGGCACTAAGTAAAATTAGCAGCAAGTTAAGCAAAATGGTGGTATGATGAAGCTCAACAGTAGTCAGCTTCCAATGGCAGTTGTAATAGAATGCTGCAGCAGTCAGTGCCAGGTGGCAGTTGTAAACAGTAACGCTAGTGGTTTTAACGGCCAACAACGGACAAACAGCTCTGATAATGAACTGGTTGATGAACAAACTGAAACTAAACCCAGACAAAACAGAGGTGCTTCTGGTTAGTCGAAAGAGCCATCAAGGGATAGGGATGCAACCTGTACTGGATGCAATTACCCCCCCCAGGGGTGCTCCTGGACTCCTTGAGCCTAGATGCCCAGGTCACAGCTGTGGTCAGGAGTGCATTTGCACAATTAAATCTAGTACACCACCTACACCCATTTCTTGAGAAACCTGCTCTGGCCACTGTGACACATGTCCTGGCTGGACTATTGTAATGCGCTGTATGTGGGGCTACTGATGGAAAGTCTCAGGAAAATTCAATGAGTCCAAAATGCAGAATCCAGATTGTTGGCTGGGGCGGGTTGCAGAGATCAAATTACACCCCTACTAAAACAGATCCACTGGCTGCCAATCAGCTATTGGGCACAATTCAAAGTGATTTTAACCTACAAAGCACTAAATGGCCTGGGTCCAAGCTACCTCAAAGATCAAATCTCGTAGTATGAACTGGCTCAGGTGCTAAGGTCACCAGGAGAGGCCTTTCTCTCCATCCCACTGCCCCCAAAGGTACATCCCAGAAGAACAGATAAAAAGGGCCTTCTCTGTTGCTGCTCCTAGACTTTGGAAACCTCATAATGAAGGGAAGGATCCTTATTCTCTGCTGAGAAGGTGGCCGCTGGTGACAAGGGCAGTGGTGAGTCCCGTGGGTGGCTCTCTTCCTCCTCAGGGGAACTTTGCCACTCATTTTTAGGGGGATGGCAAGCAAGATGGAGGGGGTGTGGGGGAGAGGAAAGGAGGAGGAGGGGGAGGAGAAGTGGATGGGTGAGCAGCAAGAGCAGCAGCAGCCAGCCCTATTTATTCCTGAGAAAGTGGAGGAGAGGAGAAGGGAATGTTTTGGAACTTCAGGTTCACAACCCACCATCTCGGAAGACAAGCCTCCACAGGGACCCTTGGTCTGATATGCAGGTGGTGGCGGCGGGGGGGTGACATGCTTACAAACAGGCTGCCAAGATGTGAGAATGCTCCAAATAATTTTGGGAAAGAAGTTAAAAATAACCTCCCCACCCCACCGCAGCCCTCTTGCTCTCGCACTTTTAATGGCTCCCCTACTAAAATCAATGGAGGAGGTGGTTCATCCTGGGCCTACATCCTGAGTAATCTACGTTGGCCTATTTTTGTACAAAGAAATACTCTTATTAAATATAGAGGAAGTTGGCAGCAATATTGCTACAAGATGATTATGATATTAGAGGACTTAATGAAAACCTTGGAGCGTTGCGGTGCTTTCCTGAGGTTCCAGATAAGAGAGGAGTACCATTTGTTTTTCTTCTGTTTCATTTTTGGACTTCAGCTCCCAGATATCTGTAGTTCCAGCCCACAGGAACATGTAGACACATCAATTTCACTCACTGGAGCAAAGCCAAAATCTTTTTCTGGGCCTTCATTTCTTGCTGCTGTGCTTTCTTGAAGGAAGCTACCCCGATGCTCCTTGGAGTGGCTGTCTTATTGGCATTTTTTGCTCTATAGAGGTTGTGAGTGGGTTCTGGTTCCTTCCCCGGAGACCCATTAAGGAGCACAGGCATGAAGGCAGAGCTGTCAACTTTATTAATAACTTCCTTAACTGAATGAACCACAACTTCAGTAGGTTACAAACATTCATAAGGGTCTTCCAAACCAAGCGGGTAGACCCAAGATGGCCCATCAGCATTCAGGGTTCCTGCCAGTGTGGGAGCTTCCGAAACCTCTCCCAATCCTGGGGAGGTCGAAGATTCAGTCCATGGCCGGAACATAGAGTACCACAACAAGGGTAATGCATCCACTCCACCATCACTTCTCATGAATTCTCCTGTCCACAACCTTTGGTAGGGTTTCTCATCCAAGGAGCCTTGGGATTCCGAAACACAAAGGCCTTCCATTCCTTGGCCTCTGTCTCCCACTGTCACCTTTCCTCCTCATCCCTCTTTATATCTCCTGCCCTTTTTGGATCTCCGTCACCAGACTCCTCCTCCTCTACTGGTTCCTTTGTAAGTAAAAAGCCTTCTACAATCTTCCCCCCTTTTACCGCACATAATAATTATGCCCCATCCTGTCTTGGGTCTATCTGCTGAATTCACCCCCACCTCACTAATGCTTTGCACCACTACATCCACCCTGTGGGTGTATATGCACTTCTCCGCTGATGATCTTCAGGGGTGCGTCCCTCACACGCTCCCCCTCTGAGTGTGCCATCCGTTCCTCAGGCAACCCGACCCACGGTCTCTGTCAGGAGAGATAATTGGTGTTAGCATGGTCCCTTCCTTTCTTAGGTCTGATCGGAAAGGAAAATGGTTGAAGGCAGAGGTACTACCTAGTCAAACAAGGGCTATTATCATTCATTCTTCCTAACCATTGCAAGGGGACATGGGTGGTAATGAACGTGAACTGACTTCCCAGCAACTAATATCGCAACACATGAATGGCCCATTTTACAGCTAGAACTTCCCTTTTGATCACCAAGTGCTGCTGTTCTTGGGGTGTCAACTTCTGACTTAGGAATAAAATAGGGTTCTCCTCACCATCCTTATCTTGGGCAAGTACTGCTCCGAGCCCTCTCTCAGAAAGGTCTGTCTGAAGTATGGACTCAAAAAATCTGCTGCATGTCGAACTGGGTAAGAGAATCATTTATCCATTAGTACTTCAAAGGCTGCTTGTTCTTTGCCCCCCTTGCACATACTTAGACGTTTTCCATGTTAGATTTGTCAAGGGGGCTGCTATGTTAGCAAAATGCGGAATAAACTGGCGGTAATATCCTGCTAGTCCTAGGAATTGTTGTACCTCCCTCTTGGTACAGGGTCTAAGCCAAGCTGAAACCTTTTCCAGCAAAGTTAGAATTTTTCCCTGTCCGACCGTGAACCCCATTGTGCAATCTTCCATTGGCTGGGTTCACCTTAAGGCTTGGTTTCTTGATGACCTCTAACACCTGATGTAGATGATCCAGGTGTTCCTCCCAGATGTTACTAAAAATGAATACATCATCAATATAGGCCACTGCAAAACTGTTGGACTGGGTTCAATACCTGATCCATCAGGCATTAAAATGTCTTTGAGGCGCCATGTAACCAAAAAGGCATTCAAGTGAACTGGAAGAGGCCCAAAGGAGTCCTGAAGGCTTGTTTTCTCCCTGTCACACTTTCTCACTGGTATCTGCCAATACCCTTTTGTCATGTTTAAGGAGGTGAGATAGGATGCCTTCCCTAGGTGTTCCAACAGGTCATCTACCCTGGGCATGCGATAGACATCAAACTCAGACACTGCATTCAACTTCCGAAAATCCACACAGAATTGGAATATCCCATCGGGTTTGGGGACTACCACTGGGGTAACTTTGCCAGGGGCTGGAGGAAGGTTTGATCACTCTGATTGCCAGCATTTTGTTGACCTCTTACTTGACAACAGGTATGAGGTGGCGAGGCCAACTCCTCCCATTATTACCTACCACAACTCATTTGGGGGTATCAATGGAATGTTTGGCTAACTCAGTTACCCTGGGGTACATCGAGAAGACATTGCAGAACAGCTTCTCAATGGCCCTGACCTGTAACACCTGATCCTCTGACAAATGAACCCCTATAGCCAGGGGCCTCTTGTCCTATCTCGACCTCCTCAATCTGATCCCAAAAGCAATCTCTATCCTCCCATCCCTTTAACAAGTTCCCATGAAACATCCCTCTCTTCTCTGCCAGTCAACATCTCTATCTCATAATCAACCCAGTTGATTCATCTCCTCACCAGATAGGGCCCTTGCCAGCGGGCAAATAATTTACAGTCATTGGCCGGTAATAACAATAACACCTTCTGCCCAACCTGAAATTCCTACAGCCAAACCCCACAGTTGTAGTGAGTGATGTTTCTATTGATCTTGTGCCTGCCGCAAGTTCAACGGGCCATCTCTGAGACTCTTTGCAAATGTTCTTTCATTTCTAACACCTGGTGTATGTTAATCTCTGCATGATCCACCCCGTTCTCCCATTTCTCCCTAATCAGATCCAAGACTCCCCAAGGGTTTTTCCCATACAACATCTCAAACGGGGAGAACCCTGTGGAGGCCTGGGGTACCTCCTGTACTGTGAACATGAGGGTTGCCACCATTACGTGCCGTTGCTTAGGTTTGTCCCGCACCAGTTTTCTGAGCATCCCCTTCAGAATCTTATTAAAATGCTCCACAAGTACATTGGCTTGGGGGTGATATACAATAGTTTTTAGAGGTTTTACTCCTAGCAGATGCAACATCTGGTATAACGCATCACTCATACAGTTGGCTCCTTGTCTGGTCAGGACCTCTCTGGGGAAAGCCACATACAAAAACAGCACCATTAATTATTGAGCCACCACGGAGGCTGTTGTAGACTGAAGAGGAATCACTTCAGGGTAATGGATAGCATAGTCCATGACAACCAAGATGTAAGAGATAAGTTCAAATATGGTTTAAAAAAATAACACTTCTATGCCTTGCTGTCCAGGGCAAGTACAGCTTTATTGCTAAACACAAACAGAAAGCAAAGAGAATGCAAAGATAGCAAAACATTTGACTAAACAGACAATTAAGAGCAAGATATGTCTAGGGAACTGCGTCTGGGGAGCATCACTTGTGATCCCAAGAGTCAGGACCCCCAAATGATGCTGACCTTTAGCTTATATACCTTCTTCCCAGAGTCTAGAATCTTCTTCCAATGGTTCCGCCTCGTGTTCAGACCAGCTAAAACCAGTCAAACCCAGTTCATCTCTGGTGCTTTCATATCCTGGTTTGACACTATGTTCAGAGTCCTAGTTACTAACAAGACCATCTGCAAACACTTCTTTCAGGTTCTTCTCCTACAGGAAACTGCTTGCAGTTAGGCCTCTGTGGTTAAGCTTCTACAGATGTTACAGAAGTTACCTACCCCCTTGTCTTGCAAACTCTGTGCGCTCTCAGTAAATGCAGCTTTTAAACTTTGCAAACACCCTGCTCTTATGCATGTTCAAGTTCATTGATTATTGATTACAGAATATCAATACAAATTGACTCTTATCATAAGCATGTCCTCCTGATGACTTCGATAGGGGCCCAACTATGTCTAAGCCTATCTGATCAAAGGGTAGCTCAACCAAAGGCATATGTATCAAAGGGGCCCCTGGACGTGGTTGAGGCTGAATTATCTGGCATTCTTTACAAGATTTGCAATAAATTCTCCACATCCTTTCCCAATCTAGGCCACCAAAACCTTTATGCAATATGATCTACCATTTTTATGGCGGCTAGGAAGCCTGCCATCGGTATATCACCTGCTGGACCCATTAGCCCAACCCTCCACCTGTTGGACACAGCCAACCTGCTTCCCCCATCTTTCTCAATGCAGTATAGCAAATCACTCTGTAACTCCATTCCAGTTTCTCCTAGGTGGACCTCCCCATCTGGCTTTGCCTTTTCCCATGCAGGTCGGAGGGTAACAGTATCTTGCTGCCAGACTCAAATCTGTGCTCATGACATATTTCCAAGCCATCCCTCTTCACTTACAGGGGAAGTTGCCTCTCCTTGCAATCCTTCAGTGGTGCTGGGGAGGTTCTGGATACCTCCCCAGTCTCTCCCCAGCAGCATCTCCTTGGCCTGCCCAGCAACGATGACCACTTTAAGCCCACAATGTACTCCTGCCACCTCTACCTTGGCCCATGTGGTACCTTATGATTTTAAATCACCATGAATACAACTGACGGCCACTGCGTCCTTTGCCAAGGTCCCCCTTAATTCATGCACTAGTCTTCCTGCACCCAGTGTTAATTAAAGCCCATTTTGATTCCCCATTTATGATGGTATCTACCTCTCATCTGAACTAGTTGGCACACAAGGTGAAAAACTTGTGCCTGCAGTGTCCACCCATGAGCAGTTGAAGCTGGGACATTCACCAAAATGATGTCCCACCATTCCAAAGGAAAAGCAGGGCCCCTTCCCCTCCTTCCAGGGCCTCCATGCCACTGTGTCTGCTGTTCGGGTGTCAACTATCACCGACCTTGCCAGTTTAACCACCACTGTCCCTGGGCCTGAAACTTGATCTCCCTTCTCCAATTTCACCAAGGGTGCCATGGTGCCACGTGGAACACTGTTGTTAGGAGGTCCAGTAGCCCTCTTGTCACGGCCTCATGATCTGTCTTGTCTTGAGATGTTCAGGAATGTGGGACCATCCTCTGTGTTGTGGAAATCTACAAGGAGGCCCACAACCTCTTCCAGTGTTTTCAGCCGGTTATTCCTTACCCAATTTTTGGTGGTAATACTCGTGGTGCCCAGTAATTGTTCAAGCACCACCTCATCCACCATTTGGTCCTTAGTCTTGTCTTCCAGCTTAAGCTAATGTATCGTGTTAGCCCTCATGCATTGGGCCAGAGGGTGTGGATGGGATCCTGGCTTTAACTTTAGCTTCCAAAATCGCTTCCAATATGCTTCCCCAGATAAGTTTAGTGTAATCAAAATTGCCACTTTGACAGCTTTGTATTTGCTACCTTCCTCTGGTCCCAGTGTGTCCACTGATTCCTGTAACGGCCGAGAAAGACAAGGGACCAACAGCAAAGCCCAATGCTGTTTTGGCCACCCTGCTGCCAGAGCAACCCGCTCAGATGTATTAATTAATGTACTCTTCTACATTGTCCTCTGCTGTCATCTTCTGCAACTGAATAGGTGCCAGTCTGCCCACCCACGGATTTCTTGGTTGAAATGTTAGCCCATCATCTTGATCTTGATCTGTCCATTCACCATCCTTGAGCCTTCGAGTCATCAACATTTTGTACTGCATTGCCAAACTCTCAATCACCATGTTCTGCCACTCAATCATACTCCAGAACCATTGGGGTTCGGCGGGTCTGCACTGGGGAGCCACCCCATGTTGGGTGCCATTGTGAGTGGGTTCTGGTTGGAGAGTGGGCAGTTCCTTCCCCAGAGATCCATTAAGGAACGCAGGCATGAAGACAGAACTGTCAACTTTATTAATAACTACCTTAACAGAATGAACCACAACTTAAGTAGGTAACAAACGTTCATAAGAGTCCTCCAAACCAAGGGGGTAGACCCAAGATGGCCCATCAGCATTCAGGGTTCCTGCAGGTATGGGAGCTTCCGAAACCTCTCCCAATCCTGGGGAGGATGAAGATTTGGTCCATGACTGGAACATAGAGTACCACAACAAGGGTGACACACCCACTCCATCATCACCTCTCATGAATTCTCCCATTCACAACCTTTGGTGGGTTTCTCTTTTTGGATCTCCGTTGCCAGGCTCCTTCTCCTCTACTGGTTCCTTGGTAAGTAAAAAGCCTTCTACAATCTCCCCCCCCCCCCAATCACACATGACCGTTGTGCCACATCCTGCCCTGGATCTTTACCTTCCAAATCCATCCCCACCTCACTAATGCCTCACACTACTACATCCACCCCATGATCTCCTTGCACATGTGTAGGAAGGGATGGCGCACTTCTCCACCGATGACCTTCGGGGTTGCATCCCTCACAGAGGGTACCTCTTAAAGGACCACCCCCACCCCCAGATCATTGCAACAGTTTCCTTCCAGGAAGCATCACATAAGGAAATGAAGGCCTAGCATTCTTAGGTAATTCTGAAAAGTGGAGTCAACAGACGGAGAGACAGACATACAGGCAGACAGTATATCCCTAGCACATAAAGCTTTTATTCTGGTACAGTAACAGCATTTAGTGGATACTCCAGAGGATAATGTCTTTCATTTGCAAACATTTGCATTTTCCATGTTTTTCCCCTTTTCTTTCTGTGAAACAAACAAAACTTTGTTAAGGGGGAAAGATGAAATAATTGGAAAGACACACACACACACATGCACGCATACGCACACACACACAGAGAGAGAGATGGATTTTCTACTTTTTAAAAGAATCTAATTCTTTTTTTCATTGATTCATGCAATGTGGATGCATGAGAATATGTGGAAAGCTTGTATTCCACCTAGTTCCAGCAAGGTACCTGGCTAATCTTGGCATCCTGTCCTTCTGACACCTGGCACCAGAATTTGATTTCCTCTACCCTTCTTTTCTTTTTTCATGGCTTGCTATTGCTCATCTACAGAAGAAGAAGAGCGAGTGAGAGAGGCAGCTCCCTTTACATTAGACCCCCTCCTTTTTATAGGTTACGGCAAGAAAGGGGAGATGAAGAATAGTGTGCCATCCACTCTGGAAATGTCACCAAGTAGAAACTTGACATTTCTGGATGTAAACTTGACACTGTCTGAGTTGAAAGAGGAAAACAGCCAGGGGAAGGGGGAAGAGTTAGAATTGGCTGGAACAGGCGGGGATAAAAGAGGAAGTGGAAAAGAGGAGGGGCAGAAGTCAGAGATGATGTGTTGGGTGGAGGAAAAGGAAACGAAGAAGAATTCCTTGAAGTGGTAAAGGAAGATCCGCGGACAAGAGAGGCGGTAACTTTCAAGTTACCATGAGAGGCAGCCGAACGGGAATGGAGAAGTAAAAAGGTGTGGAAACCTCCATATTGGGGAGAGATGGCAAAGTCAGAAAGTTGAAAGAAGGAGCATGCCCTTTTTGAGTGGGAGAAGCAACAGCGAGAGAATCAGAGATGTCTCAGTTCATTTGGGACCAGCTGAGGGAGGAGACCCTTTCCCCCACCTATGCACCGAGACCCAGGAAGAAGAGTGGGGGAATGTTAATCATGTTGGATTAATTCCTATTAAAAGATATTTCTTGTTGGATCAAAAAGGAAAAAGAAATCACCAGAGTATCCAACAGCCATGTGGGATAGTGTGCAGTGAAGGTGAATGAAAGGGGTCATCAAATAAACTGAAGGAAGAGAGTCTATTATAAAGTAGCAGGCACACACACACACCCAGTTGGTAGGCACTCAAATAAAGAGAACTAACAGCTTGTATATAAGTAACAATATAACAAAGCTTTACTAAAAAGTATAGGTCGAGGGGGAAAAACAATAAAAATACCCAAAGAAGTATTTTTTGTTCTTTGAAAGATTTACACATCAGACAGGCTGATGCATGTCCAAACACAGCTCCAGGGAGAGTGAAAGATGACACATCAGAGGCTGCTTCCTCATTGGAGTTTAGCCACACATGACCCAAAACAAGGTAAGAAACTGGTTGATTTTGTTCTGGAAGGTGGATCCTGGTACTGAATGGCAGCTGTGCTGCCGTGTTTCGTTTCGGAACTGTACTCCTGAAACAGAACACCCATGTCTAATACCAATTGCATCTTCAGACAGAAGGTAAGGTAGAACCTTCTCTTATACTCAGAGAAAGGGAACAGGTGTAGGTGATACTATAATAGCCTGAAAAGAAAGAAAAGAAAGAAGGCTATTAAGGGGGAAAGGTTCATGCATGGTTGCATTGCAGTTATAACAAAAACTCAACAAATAAAGCTGTTAAAGCAGAACTCTTGCCTGTGATGTCTGTGGGAGCACAGATGGAAGGAAGTGGTGGTGGTGGGGGCTGCCATGGCTCTCACAGTTACAAATGCCCAAATCATTGGGTGGAAACCCCTTTTAACTAATGCACATTTCTGTCTCCCAGTTATGCCACCTTGTTTGTGGAAGTTTCTTCCTGGGATTCTCCCTTTCTCTCTCTGATCTAGTAAACAAACATCCTCTTTGCCATTTGAGTGGTAATAGACAATAGATCTTCCTTAATTTAGTGAGTCAACTCCTGAGTAAATATCCTGGTGTTTCTTCCTGGTGTAACATGTGCCTAAGGTGAGGCAGAAGTCAGTCTCTGTGCTCTGAGTTTCATACAGATTCCACAAAACATCCTGGCCCTGATCCCAACCCATGTTGGACCTTTTTGTCCTAGTGATGGGACTGCTTTTTGGGGGAGGGGGCTGGGCTGGAGAAATTTCTCACTTTAGGAGAGATTGCTTAAAGCAAAGTGGTCTTTCCCAGTGTGATCAGATGTGATCTTGCAAAGTGTTCTGCTTATATACCGCCCCACAACACTTCAAGTAGTCCTTGGGTGGTTTACAGTTTAATTACAGTATGCAGGCTAGACATTGCCCCCTCCCCCGCAAGCTGGGTACTCATTTTACTGACCTCAGAAGGATGGAAGGCTGAGTCAACCTTGAGCCAGCTACCTGGGATTGAACCCCAGGTTGTGAGCACAGTTTTACCTGCAGTAACAGGCATTTAACCACTGCGCCAGGGGGCTCCTTTTTAGCAGTCTAGGTTTAAGTACTGTTAGGCTTTGAATTGAGATTTCTGTCTACTCCTGGGAGACCTCCCTGGTTGGAAGCTCTAAACTGGTCTACAAAAAATAACTAAAAGAAAAGAAAACCAGAAACTGAAATGGAAACAAAAAATTCTCTCCTGCAAAGAAGCTCCTTACAATTTGCCCAAGGATTCAGGCACAATGGCAGAGACAGACCTTTCTGCAAAGCTGTGTGGCTAAAGACAGGTAAATACAAATGCCAGCGGGGGCATTACGGTATTAGATTTGATTCTGAGGTCTCTTCCCATGGTGGTGCTCCCTTCTAAACCTGTTTTTGTGGTAACAGCTCATCTCAAACTAAGTTGCAGGTATTACCATGCCTCAGAGTTCTCTCAGAAAAGTTGGCTTGCCAAAATGTCTATCTTCTTCAAACCTCCTTGAGCCTTTCCTACTTTTTGGAAAATCCCCTGTGTCGTCTTCCTATTTGCAAGTACTCCAACACTATCTTGACTGCCTCTAAAATTGAAGGCCTGGTCATTTCAGGGAAAAAGGGTCCCATTCATTCCCACTCATTACAGAAGTAAATGGTACTTAGGGAAACAGAAAAAAAACTTTATATGTATAATGCCTCCATGATTTTACTATTGGAATGTTTGCTAATTTTCATCATATTAAACAAAACCTTGACTCTTACGTTGCTCTTTCATTCACACAAGAGACGGTGATGGCAGCCAATTCTACCCCCACACCCCAAGTTCCCTGTGCCATACCCCACATGTTACCCGGGCCAGGAATATACGTTCTGAGGACAAAGGAGACTGTGGAGGAAAAGCAAAGGCAGAAACTCTCTGTCCCATAAAATGGACTTGCATTTGCTCGCAGAAAGAAATTTAGAATCGGAGCCAACGTCAATCTTTTCTAGAAGCTTCTTAATGTTACCAATGGTATTGGACTGGAACTTTTCCAAAGCAGAAAAAGTGAACTTGGAAGAGCAATTGTGTTTTGTAAGCCAGACCTCGCCTGACGTCTAGATTAAACTCAGACCTATTTTTGTAAACACCTACTTTTGTAAATAGGAAATGGCCAGATTTTTAAAAAATAAATAAATTTTGCTCTCATGTACACTCATGTTCCATATTTAGAGCCACAGTGATACAAATATATACGCATTTAACATTTAGCAGACAAATTTAAGGCTCCAGCTGTTTGCTATGGAGTTTTTGCCTTTTCCCAGTCAGGCTTATGCCAGCTCATTAGTTTCTGTGTGGTTTTGTTTGTTGGTTTGTTTGCCTATTCAGCTCTATACCCTGATAATTTACTTTGTAGCTTGATGACAAGATGCATTGTTTTATGAATCTCCCAATGAGCAGCTTGAAAATAATGGTTTTGTTTTGTTTTGTTTGTGTGCAGAAACATTTTCTTTGGCCCCACTGTTTCTGGATTCCCATTCTTTTCCCCATGGGATCCACTGTAATTCTAATTGACTTAAAACATCAGTTCTCGTAGTGCACCTGTGTGTGTGCACTTTAAGACAAATCAGTGTCCTCTTTTGTCCTCCTTTTTCCATCATGTATAAGCCCCTTCCCAAGGACTCTAGGAGAGGAAGGGAGCCAGGCTTGTATAGTTCCCTCAGCTTGTTGGAGGATAAATGACACATTAATAAAACAAACTGTGATTGTATGACTGTTTCTTTAAATTTCTTATTAACCCCATTTGAAGGGGTTTGATTCCTAGATGATGAGGGATAAATTATATGAATTAATAAATAATTGTCACATGTGTCCTTTGACACTGTGAGAGCGTGTCACATTCCTCTTCCCTCCTGCGGCTTTTCAGGGATGTCCTTCCCTCTGGAACTGCTTCGAAGGACCAGAGAGGAGAGGAGGGGGAAGAAAGAGAACGTCTCTAGCATTTAATTTAGACCAGAGGCTTTTCTTTCTGCATAGACTAGTCTCTAGCCTATTTTTCTTTTATCTAGGTCAACTGGTGTGAACCATAAGTAAGGCTTCCAAGGGTGGAACAGAAAGGGCTTGACATGGGAAAATTAATTTTTGTCTAGTTAAGTTTGGCTTTTGCGAAGGGGTGTATCATCCATCTGCTAGAATCCTTTTAGACATCTTTGAGGATACAGTAATCCCCCGCTTATCCCGCGGGTTAGGTACCCAACCCGACCTGCGATAAAGGAAAATCTGCAATATGTGGATGCTGAGTCAGGTTGTGACTGGGGGGTGAACTGTCTGGAGTCTTCTGCACTTACTCCAGGCTTGGGGCTGCCCCAAATGGGCCTCCAATGGACTTCCTGGGCCTGTTGGAGACCCCATGTGGGTTTGTGTTACCCGGAAGGCACTTGTGGTTTTCGGAAGCCACTTACGGTTAGCCAAAAACAACTTCCCGGCCTCCAACAGGAGCGGAATGCCTGTTGGAGGCCTCAAAAGTGGTTTCGGGAGATCCAGAAGCCACCTTTGGTTTTTCAGAAGCCACTTCTGAGGCCTACGACAGGGCCGGGAAGCTTATTGGAGGCCTGCTCGTGGCAGCACCAGGCCTGGAGTAAGTGCAGGAGGCCTCAAACAGGCCCACACAGCTTGCTCCAGGAGCCATTGTCTTCATATACTGCGTTCCCACAATATACTGGGAACGCAGTATATAAACTGCTAAATGGTGGGGGACAACTGTATGTAACACATTATTGATCAGCCAATACACATTCGATGTAACTATAGATTTCAGCCCAGTTCTTTATCAGAGAGTCTTGCAGTAACTTGGCCATCATGGGATAACAGATAATATGTTATGATCTCAAATTTTGTTATAATTTTGTTATCCCCCCCCCTTGAAGTTTTTGTACAGGCAAGCACAGTGGAAAAGAATGGAGAATTCTGAGAATTTATACTGGGGGCATTGCCTTTTTATTCACACATGAAGTAGATATTTTTTACACACAATAGCAGAACTTCCTTGGAATTAGATAGGATTTTACTAGAGTCTTTTAGTGCCACAATGAAGGCATGGTCATTCTTTCAGGGATCAATGGCCACCTTAGATCCTGAATCACAGAAAAGTAGAATAATAAATAAACAAGAGAGATGTTTGCTTATAGTTACTGTGTAGTTGAGGGAATTTTGACTTTTCAGATTCCCTCCTCTTTGCAACATAGTAATTGCCTGCTCTTTGCAACATTGTCATGTATGACCAAACCTTGGATTCTGCAGCAGTCATCGAGATAGACTGCACATGGTTCTCTAGCAAATGTGTTTAGAAAAAAATCTGTTAATCTTCCCAACATTTATTTAACCTTCACAATTCCTGTTTGCAACATCACTCCATCTTGGTTGACTTCTGCCCTCTCCACCCATGCATTCTGGGGCTTTCCATTCTTGCCACACAACTGAGCCGGCATATCCTGCTCTTTGTTTATTTCCTCATAGTGCCCGACATTAAATAAGGGCTCCTACATTTCTGAGCTCTAAAGACCAGAAATCTAATAAAATAGCTGAAAACACAGTGATGTATGTTACCAGACAGCATGTGTCTATACTATTGGTGCTTTTAAATATTTTATTTAGGATTTTTTAAAATTAAAAATGTGCTAAATGCATTATCAGATACAGAAGCCATTCATCATTTGCTCAGAAGACGTGTAGTCAACAGTATATAAGAAAGGTAGGTGGGCTGAGGCCAAGTCAATACTATGAGCTAAGAATAGCTTAACAATCATTCAAATTATGTTTATAGATATACAAGGCTAGGCTTTACCTGAGGCTGTAAATTATACTTTCATAATTCAGGAAACAATGTAACATGTCTCCTAAGGCAATGTGGCTTCAGTCTGACAAGGTTCTCAAGTCTAAGTCAGTATTAAATGGAGCAACCTCTAACAAAGCACAAACCCCAATGATCCCCAGTATCAGCATGTCACAATGGGTGTGGACACTGGCCATGACGTCAACAGAGGTAACAGCTTTATTTGTGGGGATTAATCTTTACCATCTAACTCACATGTATCAATAAACAGATCATGGTTACAGTTAACATGCATGTGACAGCCAATTTACCCTCTGTCATCTTCTTAACAACCAGTTACAGTGGACCCTTGTATAACAAACTGTTTGTATAACATAAAATTTGTACAACATAAAAAATTCCGGAGATGGGGAAACTTGCTTAACAGAATTGCCTATGGGGCAAATCTGTACAACATAAAAATAGAATCACTCTGTTTTCAATGCATTCCTATGGGACATTTGTATAAAGGAAAATTTGCTTAACATAATTTCATTTGGAACGAATTAATTCCTTTATACAAGGTACCACTGTAGTTCAATCTCGTATTCAGTAAGAGTTGTGTAGAACTCTCTGCATTAGTATTGTATGCAGGACTATATCAGTCCTGCTGAGATGTGTAAAGAATATGGGATTATGCTAAATCTTTAGTTTGCCAGTGGTGATGATAGATGAGAGGCAACTGTTCCTTCCATGAGCTTTCTTCTCTTTTTGTATATTTGGATAAAGCCATTACTTTAAAAAAATCTTCTTGAGAGGTCTAAACTTGCATATGATGGCAAATTGGCAATGTTCAAATAAAACCTTTTAACCTATTTTCCCTGCTGAATCAAATACTGCGAGAACTGCAAAAGCTGAAAAAGGGGACAATTTAAATCCAATTGTCAATTCCAACTGTAGTAGACCCACTTGACAAATGGGACTCATTAAATCACCATTTATATGTGCTCAATTAATTTAATGGGGATCTGCTGCAAGTAAGACTTAACAATTGGGTTCATCTACTTGTGTTCAAAGTCTGTCTCTGACAGGCTAAGAGAAATGTTGTTTAACTTTATTTGCCAGAGAGACATCTGTGAAGATTCTCAGTCATCCAGATGAGGTTATCCAGAAGCTGAGTCATGGTAACTGGACTTATTTTCTTGTGAGTTCGAAACATTTCACTACTCATCCAAGACTAGAGATGTGAAGGCCCAGAAAAAAAACCCTGGAAAAATTAGGAAAAAAACTTTCCCCCCGTTTTTTCTCCTGAAACCTTTTTAGTTTTTTTTCCAGAAAAATTCCAAAAATTGAAAAAAGAAAAATTATTATGGAATGTTTTATTTTAACACAATGAAAAAATATTTTAAGAGAGGGTGTTAAATTTTCCAAATCATTTCTAAAAAATATGCATGTGTCAAATTATTTTAATTTCTGTGCACTGAGGACAAGGAAGTCCTAGGTTACAAACTGAACTCTCCAATACAAGAACAAGATGCATTTCTTCTTAGGAGGTCCTTCTATTGGCACAAGAAAAAGAAAAAGGTTTCACTTTTGCATTTGCACATGGCTTGGTATGTTTGGCTCCGTTCTGTCCTCTTCACTAGGCCTCAAGGCACTGGAAGAAAACAAAAAGAACCTGAAAGTATATACTTAATTTAATTAAACCAATTAACTTAATTTTAAAAGGTAAGAGTTTACATTTATCTGATTCCAGAAAGTCTACATTATTTTATAAAAGACAAATTGTTTGTAATAATTGTTTGGACACACTGTATCTTAATATTTTAGCTGTGATAATTTTATGCCAAGTCAAATTGTCCATAGTCATATTTTATGCTCCTAAAGTAACAGAATAACTTTCAAGCTGTAAAAAGGTGGGGAGAGTGCTCATGTAGTCCCCCCCCCCAATATTTCTGAAAAATTCAATTTCCCCCTGGAAATTTTACAACTCTAGCCAAGACTGACGAAGCTGCTTGGATGAGTAGTGAAACGCTTCGATCTCACAAAAAAGGAAGTCCAGTTGCCATGATTCAACTTCTGGATTGCTCAAGATACATTTTATCCCTTCAACTGATCCATAAAGGATCATCTCGGTTGATTCTTCCACTGATGTACCTCTAGATGCAATTCTATATTTCAAGCAAAGAGCTTCTTAAACTCTTCTGTCCCAGCGGGATAAATAAAAATGCCAAATCCCCTCATGCTCCACCCATGCTAAGAATATGCATCAAATTCCTTTTCTTGTATGAGCTGTATATTTTTGGAATTCCTAGTCAAAAGGAGGAGGTCACTTGCAATAAAGTCCATGCCTTAAGGAGCCACATCATGCTGTTGAACGTCTCTTCCAAGGACACACTGAGCTGCCTCCACCAACCCCCAGGCTCCATGCCCTGTCTTTTTCTAAGCAGCGATTTGAGCCCTTGAAGTGGCAATAAGTGTCCTTTCACACATGCTCTACACTGGAGGAATATTTTCCCTCTCGCAGCACAATAAGATTTCTGTGCTGTTTCAACTTTTCAGACTTGGAAACCAAACACAAATCGCAGGAGCAAAGCACGGGGCATTCCTATGTGGGGTGAAAAACAGTATCTTTAGGCTAGAGCAGGGCTGTCCAACTTTGAACAGGCCAAGGTCTACTTTTTCCGGCACAAAGTGCCTGAGGGCTACAACACTAAAACCTCTACTTACAAATTTTATCCATTTCTTCCGAGCACATGGCCATAAGTAAAAAATTTGTAAGTAGAGCAGCGGTTTCCCATAGGAATGCATTGAAAATCAATTAATCCATTAAGGAGGCAATTGTCCAGGAGGGAAGAAGGGAGATGTCACTGCACAAAGGAGATGGGCACACCTGCACCCCCACCTCTCGCCCCTCTCCTCCTCTCACTCCGCATCAGCAACTCAGCTGGTCACAAGACCGATCATCTGGCTGGTGGGGGGAACAGGGGACTGACCCAGAACTTTGCTGGGGAAGTGGTGGTCCTTAGGATGGGGGAGGGAGTGGTGGAGAACTTATCCCCTCACTTTTTTTATTGATGGTCTGAGGGCTACTTTTGAACCCTTTGTGGACTACCAATAGCCCACGGTCTACCTGTTGGGCAGGCCTGGGCTAGAGAAAAGAAAGGCCTAGAAATGCAGGAGAAATACTGGTGGACAAGCACAGTATCAGAACATAACCAGTGTTCTGTCCAGTGACCCAAAACACCTGGTATGATTCATGCTGATTTGAAGAGGTATAGAGAAGGAAGGCCCCACACGGTAGCCCGCTCTATCCATTTCAAGATGCCAGAGGAATGTGTACATTCTGTGATCTCATTATCTCTTCAGTTCCTGGTGTCAATAATGGGTTTCATAGCCAAACAGTGCCCGATTTCTGTTTTTGAGCAGCCAGGGGAATCTCCCCAGCGGGGTCAATGAGGTCAAAGAGGAGTGCTGGGAATTCCTCAGTTCCATGGGTCCAGAGAGTCAAGCAGGTTTGCAAGTGGCACTGAGACAAGGAGAACCACTTCTGTCATGGGAATGGGGAAGTCACTTGTGTAATGCTGGACTACTACAGGGAATTATATAAGGTCCTTCAAAACCTGTCAGGTGGCAGCACCAGGACACCTGTTTCTTGTTGGAGGGAGGTAAGTGGTCTTTCTTCTGTTGGGGAGCTATTGAGATGGCTTTGATTGATGGGAGTGCCTTCAAAAGAGCTTGTCTGTTTGCCTGCCTGCCCGCCTCTCTTGTTCTCCTCTCTAATAGTATAGGGGTAGGTTTATGACCGGTCTGTGTGTCAGCTGGACAAGGCCTTCACTGGGCTGCAATTATCTCAGAGGAAAAATGTTCTGTAAGCTTTCCCTTTCTAGCTGAAAGTCCTCTGCTCTGAACAATGATAGAGCTGGTAAAATGGACGTCGGGCAACAGGATAGCCAAGTTTCTTGTACCAATGTTGGGAAAAGGAACATCTACAAATTGTAAGCTTGTTCTTCAAGGAGAGTATTGCCCCTCCTCCTCACCCAGAACAGGCTTATCACCTCCTGAGCCGGCCGCAGATGAACCATTCATTAATAGCAATAAAATGTCACATTTAAGCAACCTTTGGCTCTTCCATTACCACTTCAGTTGGCATTGGAAAAAAGAGAAATAGAGCTGGATGTCATATGTATATGGGTAGTAACCCAGGCCAAATGTCTAGTTAAAGTCAAAGAGTTGTCCCAATATCTGTGTTGAATATTTTGGGGTAGGAGACAGATAAGAAGCAATGGCCAGGTTGAGTTATTAGGTTAGCAGTTTCTGATTCCGTAAAATCTCAGGAATAAAACTCGGCCCAAGACAGGGACAAGGGGTGAGCCTCTCTTACGTCGCAACTACATTGTAATATGTACATGTGTGTTCCTCTTTGTGAGTGAGTGAGATAGACCATGTGTATTTCCAGCATCACCTCCTAAAAAGGTGGTTGTTTACCCCTTTGTGCTGGGTCAGTGAGTGCCAGCTGGGAGTAAGAAGATGACTGCCAGGAACCTAAAGCCTCCAGATGCAATAAAAATTATTATACTTTGCCCTCTACCAGCACCACCTGCCTTGATATGCATCACTCCTAGAGATGTGAAGGCCTGGGAAAAAACTGGAAAATTTTGAGAAAAACCCATTTTTTCACTTTTTTCCTGAAGCCTTTATGTCCCTACCCCCCCCCCCCCAATTGGAAACATTGAAAAAAGAAAAGGAAAAAGAAAAAATGATTATGGAATGTTTTATTTTAACATGATGAATAAATTATTTTAAGATGGGGTGTTCAAATATTTTCCAAATCATTTCTAAAAAATATGCATAGTATCCGATTATTCTAATTTCTGTGCACTGAGTATAAGCAAGTCCTAGGTTACAAACTGAACTCTCCAATGCAAGAACAAGATGTATTTCTTCCTTTTTGTTTGTTGTAGTTTTTTTACTTTCAAGGTGCTGCTATTGTCATTAAAGAAAAAGAAAAAAGGTTTCACTTTTGTTTTTGCATGAAAAAGAAAAAGGTTTCACTTTTGTTTTTGAATGTGGGTATGTTTGGTGCTGTCCTGTCCTCTTCACTAGGCCTCAAAGAACTGGAAGAAAATACAGAGCAACAAAAATGATTCTCTTCTATACATTTCCTTCCTCTACAATTCTTTTTATGAGAATGTGGTTTTGTTTTTATTTTTATTTAATACTGTGGAGACGAAATATGAATAATGTTTAATTCTGAATTTTTAAACATTATTTTGTAGAGGGTTTTTTTTTTTTTGTTCCACATAAACTACTAAACAGTTCAGGAGAATGTTACTCCATGTGTTACAATTACAAATAAATACTATTTAAAAAGTAAATTCTGTTTGCAATAATTGTTTGGATACACTATATTTTAATATGCTAGTTGTGGCAATTTTATGCCAAGTCAAATTGTCCATAGTCACATTTTATGTTCCTAAAGTAACATAATTACTTTCAAGCTGTAAAATGGGGGAGGAAAGTGCTAATGTAGCATTTTTTTTTCATTTTCCCCTCAAAATTTGTTTTCCCCTGAAAAAAATGAAAAAACACGGGGGGTTTCTGAGCTTCACAATTTCAGGAAATTTTACATCTCTAGTCTTTCCACACAGAGATATGGAGAAACATTGACTCCTGGGACTTCAGAATCAGATATGGTATGGAGGTGTAGTAATCCTCTAGGCCGGTTCCTCCTGCAAAGGGAAAAGGAAAATGAGGTTCCACACAGGTCAGAGAGTGGTGGTGTCCTGATCCAGACAGATACCTGTATTTCAAAGAAGCTAGTTCAGGATGAGTTATCCCTTAGACATTGTGTATTGATCTTCTTAAGCAACTACTCTTAAGTTATCTATTGGAATACTTGTGTAAAATTGTGCATGGCCGTACAACAGGCACGTCCAAACTTTGGCCCTCCCGATGTTTTGGGCAACAACTCCCAGAATTCCAGGCCTGTGTTTCCAATGGCAAAGGACTGTGGGAGTTGTGGTCCAAAACATCTGGAGGGCCGAAGTTTGGCCATGCCTGCCCTACACAGTCTATAGCTGCCTTTAATAGACCCATACAAGGGTTCAATCTTCAGTATGAGCCGTTCTGTAGATCTTTATGTTCTGTATGAAGCTGGGCTTATTTCAGGTGAATCAATATACTGGATCATTTTTATTGCTTCTGCTTACAACAAATTTGCCAAAGAAACTAAAGGTCAATGGTCCATGTTTTGTTTCACGTGATAAATAGCCCTTAGTACACACAAGGGCTATTTAACCACCTTCACTGACTCTGGAAGCAATTAAGGCAGAGAGCTTGTTAGGTTAGCAGTCTCCCAAACCTGAACATGTTCAAGTGAAGGGTCACATCTTTGTGATGTCACCATTGTCACAGGGATGAGTCCTTATGATGGCAAAGGAGGGATACAAAGACACCACATCTGTAAACACCTTTGTGCTCAACTGGGGAGACACCTGCCATCTTAGAGTGGGTGGACCCAAAGAGAAACAGCAGGTCCCTGAATCTTAAAGCTGATGACCTGGCGACCCTAAGTCAGACAGCAGAAATGAAGGGAAAAAACACATTAATTGTGCCTGATCTGGAGCTGAAGACTTGTGTTAGGAGGTTGGTCTCAGAAATCCAGAGATAATGTTTACTGAATGCACTCAAGACGGGGAGAAATGCAATTGCTCTGTGCTTTGGTAGTGCAGAAATGCTGCAAAAGTACTGCATCAGGATTCTGCTCATGACCTGAATCTGACCCCATTGGGTTCAGGTGGCTGGCTCAAGATTGACACAACCTTCCATCTTTCTGCAGTCAGTAAAATGAGTACCTGGCTTGCTGTGGGAGTAAATTGTTCCTTGAATAATTATGTTGTAAACCACCCAGCAAGTGCTCTGACTTGAAACAGCAGTGGCAGCAACATGCCGTACAAAACTGTATGCTAATTCACTGGATTTACATGGCAAAATGTTCTCCTATTTGGAGGACTGTCACTCCATTACTTTATTCCAAGCAAGTATGTTTAAAAAAACACTTGCTGATTTCTGTGACTCTTCATTGCCCTTCAAATACTGTTATCTCCTTTCCTGGCTCATGAACATGCAACAACATATCTACTTTGTTCTGCTCTTGCTGGTGAACCTATTCCACGAAAGTTCAAACTTGCAACAAAGTGGCTGTTTTCCTTTTTGAAATGTGTTCTTTTAAAAGGAAGGAGGCAATCACTATTCCAACCCCTTCAAAAACTTTTTGCTTCAACTCCCCCAATTTCACACAGAGCGAAAGCAAACTGCTATATCTGTGCCAAATTTTGAATTCCAGTTTCAAAGTTATCATTTTATTGTTTGGGCTGCTCCCATTTTTTTAATTGCCTGGTAGAACGTTGATTTGTTCTGCTGCACATTAATATCACTGGATTCTCAAGAAGCTATAATATTATTTACTATCACTTTAGTCTTTTTCTGGTGAATGTATATGAAAAAAAGGTTAAGAGCAGGTTCATTAGAAACCAATGCAGTTAAGAACTCATCTTTTCTCACAAAAATAAAATAAAACAGGTCCAATAATGTCCTTTGGCAATGTCTGTGTGCCTTAACACTACCTTGGTATATTTCCTCATCTACTGTAGCCAAGCAAGCTGAGTCTCTGACAGAAGAGTAATATCAGTTTTTACATGCTTCTTGTAAACGTGATTTGCATGGCAGGATAGAGTCGCTTCCAGCTGTTGTTCTACACCCTGCCTGCCAGTCTCTGAAAAGAAGAAGGCTCCTCAAGGTTCCAGTCCTCTTGCTTACCAGCAAACTCTTGAGATGGGTTTCCTCACTCAGTGTCCTGTGGGTGGGTGGGGGGGGATGCTATGGATTGCACAGGTCTCCTCCTCCCTTCCCCATTGGCCTCTAGACTTTCTGTGGTGGCCCATCCCCCTTTGTCATTGATTTTTCCCTTTCTTTCCCCACCCTCTCTCCCTACCCTTTGCAGGTGCCAGCTGGCTCTGCTATCAGAAGCCGTCCGTTCTTCACCCTGCTGACAAGATGCTCCTGATCCAGCTGGGACTCCTGCCTGCACTTTTGTGTGCCTCTGTGGCCAGAGCTGGTAAGGCACGATCTGCACCCTCTCCGCTGTGTGGGTTCTTTTCCAGAGGGCCAGTCCAAGTGGGGCTACTGTCAAGGTTCCTGGGGGATAAACAAATGGACTTGAAAAGCAAAGCAAAGCAAAGCAAATCAAAACAGGTGGACAGAACAGCAGGGGTAGGAGCAGGGGTGGGGTTTTGATATTTGAGATCACAAGTGTCCAGGTCTCTTGCTCTGATAAGACTAGAGAAATCTGGTTCTAGCATTGTAGGAAAAATTCCATGACTCTGCACACAGTTCTGAAAACAGAGTAACATTCTTTTCTTTTCCATTCTCTCTCCCCCTTCTCCCTTCTCTCACTCCATTACCCATAGTGATCCAGCTGAACCTAACTATGAGTGCTGGGGGCTTTGTTTTAATGCCCACAACATTCCTCATCAGGTATATAGGCTGACACACACACACACACACACACACACACACACACACACACACACACACACACACACACACTCTTATGACCACAACTGACAGGCATTAAGTTGCTCTTCTAGTTCCCAGGAGGGCTGTATGTCTTCGCTTCAGACAGAGAGCTGGACAGGATGTTAAGGTGCAGATGTGTTATGTGAGCAGTTTAGGGTGGTGGTGGTGGTTCCTGCTTGCTTTGCAATCCATTCCCTTCTCACTCTCACACACATACCCATTCTGGACTGTTTCATTTCTGTCTGCCCAGTTGCTATGATGAGAGGGTGGCTGAGTGGAGCATTGCATTAGGTACTAAGGAAGGGCAGTGCTTCTCAAACTTATTGAATTGTTCCCTGGAATATTTATCTGAATGAGTGAAATATGAAAGAAAGTAAAATGGGTTGGTCCATGACCCAGCTAAATTTGGCTTACGATGCAACCCTATGTATGTCTATTCAGAATTAAGAGGAATTATCTTGTTGCTGCATGCCATCAAGTTTGTTGTCCCCAATACAGGTCACACTGGGACAATCAAGGTGAGGCAAACCCATTTCTTTCAGAACCACCCATGGCTTCTCACGATCCACACAGTCACGGGCTTTGGTGTTGTCTATTAAGCACAGACTGATCTTCTGAAGGTCTTTGGTGCGCTCCAGTTTGTTGTTGCTATTTGCCATGTGTCCTTATGGGTGAGCGATCTCCAATATGTCTGGTCTGCAACAGCTCTGCTTAGCTTTTCTAAATTCAAGCCCACAGCTTCCTTTAGGCAATCATTCCATCTCATATTTGGTCTTCTTTTCCCATTGCCTTCCCCCATTTCCAGCATTGTTGTCTTTGCCAGAGAACCCTGCCTTCTTATGATGTGCCCAAAGTGGAACAGCCACAGTTTTAACATGGTTACTTCCAAGGCACTAGCTCAGATTTGATTTCATCTATGACTCCCATCTGTTCATATTTTGACCTTCCAGGGTATCTGCAAATCTCTCCTCCCGCACCAGATCTCAAATAAATCATTACAATACTTTGGGTGATGGAGGGAGTCCGACATGAGTAGTAGTTCCATGGATTCTCCAAAAGTACTTCTCAGGTCTCCTCTGTTTCTTTGCACCAACTGTTGTAGTAGCTCTCACTTTACCTTTACCTTGATGGGCCACAACATTAAAATCACCTGCCCAATTGTGTGTATGTCTCACTTGTGCTGCTAAAGTAGCTCAGATGCATTGACGAATGGACTCCGCAAGACGTCTGGATGTGTCCGTAGTATCAGGCACCAAGACATTAGCAGTAGATCCACTAAGTCCTGCAAGTTACAAGGTGGGGCCTGGATCGGATTTGGTGTCCCGTCCCATCAGATTGAGATCTAGGGAATTTGGAGACTAAGACAACACTTTGAAGTCTTTGTCATGTTCCTCAAGCCATCCCTGAACATTTTTTGCAAAATGGCAGGCTGTATTATCTTGCTGAAAGAGGCCACTGCCATCAAGGAATGGGATTGCCATGAAGGGGTGTCTGCAACAATCGCTAGGTAAGTGGTAACATCCACATCAATGCCCGGGTCCAAGGTTTCTCAGTACAGTAGAACTTTGCACAGACCACAACACTCCCCCTGCTGGCCAGGCTTTCTTCCAGTAGTGCCTCCTGCTGCCATCTCTTTCCCAGGCAAGTGACACACAACACACCTGGCCATCCAACTGACCTGAAAGAAAAGGTGATTCATCAGACCAGCCAAACATCTCCCACTGCTCCACAGTACAGTTCTCATGCTTGCATCCCTATTGTAGGCACTTTTTTGACAGAGGGCAGGGATGAGCCATGGGCACTCTGAGCAGTCTACAGGTATGCAGTTCTATTTGCAGCAAACTGCAATGCACTGTGTTTCCAGACACCTTTCTATCATGGCCTGCATTCAGTTTTTCAGTAATATGATCTACAGTAGCTGCTCTGTGTGAATGGATCAGAATGACTAAACTTCACTCCCCAAGCGCATTAATGAGCCTTGAGGACCTGTGACCCTGATGCTGGTGCACTGGTTGTCCTTCCTTGCACCACGTTTGGTAGGTATTTACCACTGCATACCAGGAACACTCTACAAGATTCATCATTTTGGAGATGCTCTGACCCGGTTGTCTAGCCATCACTATTTGGCCCTTGTCAAAACCACTCAGATCTTTTCATATGTCCATATTTCCTGCTTCCCACACATAAAATTCATGAACTGACATTTCGCTTGCTTCCTAATAATCCCACCTCTTGATAAGTGCCATTGTAACAATACTGAAATAATGGGAAATGGATAAGGTACCAGATAATTGGAGACAGGCTAATGTTGTTCCTATCAAAAGGGTCAAAAGGATCTCCTTCCCTTCCTCCTCCTCCTCCATCCCATCTGTTCCACTTTGTGGCATGGTCCGCTATTCTTGTTTTTGTCCTCCACTTAGCATGGTCATAGGCTTGGTCTGGGTGAACCCAGGACAACATCATATCATTGTCATTCATCCAGTACTGTTTTGGTCTTCCCTTTAGTTGGGATCCGCTGACCTGCAGGGAGAGACCTTCTTTGGCCACAGTTCTGGAACTGGCGCGCAAGACGTGTCCATACCAATGCAGTCAGGTTCTACACATATTGTTGGTTATTGGTGCAATGCTATATTTAGATTGGGTGTTGTCATTGCACACACAATGGTTTCGCATGAGGCTGGGGGTCCATCATAGCATCTTTGTCTCCATGACACCAAGGTGGCATTTGACACCTTTAGTTCCTGGCCAGCATTCCATGCCATACAGTGCAACAGGTCATATGATGGTGCAATAGATCTTTGACTTTAAATGGTCGCTGATCATTTTTTCACACATGACACTTGATGTCATGCACAGTTTGTCTTTGATGCTATTTCACGGTTCAGACTCCTGTTGGCTGTGATCATGGAACCATGATATTTGAACTCCCCAGTTCTCGGTAGGTCACTACCATCTATTTGGATCATAGCACATTCATTTGGGTTGGTCATCAGATGTTCCATCTTCCTCACATTCAGGCACAGGCAAACCCTCTCCAGACCGTCACTCCATACTTGGGCTTGACACTCAAGATTTGCCTTACTCTCTGATGCCTTACTCTCTGATGCAATCATGATGGCATCAGCGTAAAGGAGAGTCCAAGCCCTTGGATTCTGCAAATCTCAAGTGACTGTGTCCATAACCAGAATGAAAAGAAGTGAAGAGAGTGCCGATCCTTGGTGGCCCCCAACTGTGATATGAAAATCCTCTGATGTACCAGCAGCAGACCGCACACAGCTCGTTGGCAACTCATAGAGCAGTTTGACCCAACTGACAGACTCCTCTTGGACTCTGTGATGTTGCACCTCCTTCCGGATGACATTATGGGGGCCTCGTTCGAATGCTTTCTTGTGGTCAAGGAATGCTGAATGCACTGGTTTCCGTTTCTCCCTGTGCATTCAGAATTCTGACTTTACATCCTACCTCTCCTTTGCAATTTTAAGTGTGCCTTCCTTCACCCATCTAAGTTTTTTTTTTTTTTAGTACAAGACTTCTGTTTTTGCTTTCTTCCCTGATAATATCTGTGGTTTCACTTCACAGCTCTTCCAGTTCACTGTCAATTTAGTTTACTAATTCAAATCTGTTCTTTATGTGGACTTTAAATTTATCAGGAATATTATTTAGATTGTATTTTGGCACTGTGATACTTTTAGTGTCCTTTTCAGCTTTGAGCTGTTCTTGATCAGTACCACAATCTACTCCTGTCTTGTTTTGGCTGAGAGAATACAAGTTCTCCATCTTCTGCTTCTAGTTAATAGTCTGTTTGGTTTCTATATTAGCCACTTGGGGATGAAATCCTGTACAGATTCATGTTTGGTTGTTTGAAGCATATATTTGCAAGAAGCAGACTGTTGGCTTTATGAAACTTTATCAGCTGCTCTCCTGCTTAAGTCTGGTCCCCAGGCCAAATTCTCCAAGCACATTTTTCTTTTCTTTTTTTGGTGTGCGATTAATTTCCTCTTGGATGCTTGTGTCAAATCTTTCAGTTTCATCTTCTTCACCGTCAGCAGTTGGGAGCATAGCCTTGAATTTTTATGTTAATAATAATCAATATATGTTGAAAGAAGCTATTTGGATGAGTAGCGAAATGTTTCAGTCTAACAAAAAAAGAAGTCCAGTTGCCCTGATTCAACTTCTGGATATTATGTTGATAGTTTTTCTATGGAGTCTGATTGATATTATTTGGTCAGATTTTACATTATAGCCCCCTAACTGCTTGTGCAACATCTTACATTAGAGTTACTCCATTTATTTTGAGTTTTTCATTTCCAGAGCAGAACAATTAGTAGTTGTTGGACTGAAAATATCCTATCCCAGTCTGCTTTAGTTTGAAGACACCAAGTGCTGCCATGTTAATACATACTATTGTTTGCTTTATGGTGTCCAATCTCCTTGATCCTTACTTCTCACGTGCCATGTTCCAAGAGCTAGCAGATATTTATAATATGATCTTGAGAGTGTCTTTTCTGGAACTTACTCCCAGATAAATGAGAATATGTCTGCAGCTGCTGTCCTATTAAATTCCACTGAATGACATACCGTACAGTATTTCTAAATAAAAGCCACTATGGGCTAGAGCAGGGGTCCTCAACGTTTTTGAACAGCGGGCCGGTCCACCATGCCCCAGACACCACTGGGGGCCGGACCACAAGCAGGTGGGCAGGATGGAGGAGGAGCAGTGGTGGGGCCTCAGGGCCATGGAGGGAGTAGGAGACCTTGCCACAGCCTTCCTGTTTTAAATTGCCCCACTCGGCTGCCCCCGCTGCCCCGACCATCTGGGCGGTGGGGGGGAGCATTGGGGGGGACCTTGCCGTAGGCCTCCCACTCTGAATGCCCCACTAGCCAGCATGCTGATCATCTGGGTGATAGTTGGGGGGAGTGGGAGGAGCGACATAGCCCACCGCTTTGAACTGCCTCAGCAATAGGAGCAGCTGTGGAGGCTGGCTTGCTCGCAAAGCAGGGGGTAGGCGTGGGGGGGGGGTTGCAGTTGGTCCCAGGGGCCGGATTCAGGACCTTGACCTTAGGTTGAGGACCCATGGGCTAGAGGATTGTGACTTTGGGAGGCAGGAGAAAATTGTGCTCTGTGCCCTGTTTTTTGAAGCACATATACTACTTCTGCTTAAAAAAAATCAAAATGTAATCAGTTTTCTCTTTTAAAACAGGGCGGAGAATGATAGGGTTCTCCAGAAGTTGTTGGGCTACAGCTCATACTATTCCTCAGCATTCCTTTAATAAAGTAGGCCCCTAGCTAAAATCGAAGAGTGTATAGAGGGTGTTCCATTTCTCCACCTTATGTTAAATAAATACTTGTTTGCATGGTTTCTTCTGAACCTGACTATATTGGGCTTTTAGCAAGGTGATGTTTTAAAATACTAATTAATTTTGTTTGCTGTAATCCAAGAGAGATGCAACAGGGAAAGGGAGTATTTAACTATCATTTTAGAAAGGATATATATTGAGCAGATGCATAGTCATTCACCACCCCACCACCCTGTAAAAGGTGTGGAGTAGTTGTCCACTGTAGCCATATTTCACCAAGACAACTGTGTACACCTAATTTCAAACTACCAGAGGTTTCACACTTGCACAGTCACATACATTTTTTTGGCATTGTAGTCCATTATATTGCCGCCCAGAGACCACTTGGTAGTGGGGCGGCTAATTTTTTTGTAAATAAATAAATAAATAAATAAATAAATAAATAAATAAATAAATAAATAAATATTTTCCAGACTCAGTTACCCGACAGCATAGGAATAGGGCTGAAATCTATTTGTTTGTTTATTTATTTATTTTATATACCGCCCGTCTTCCAAAGGAACTCCGGGCGGTTTACAACATCAACAATAACAAGCAGCAGCAGCAGCAGCAGCAGCAGCAGCAGCAGCAGCAGCAGCAGCAGCAACAACAACAACAACAATAAGAGATATCATTCCAAACAGGCCTGCTATGCCAGAAAACTCTGCCCTCGGACCAGGCACAATTTCATACCTGCTCCAAACACTTGTCATCTGTGCATCAACATAATAATTTAGCTTCTAATGTTGTTGTTGGAGCCTTGCAGAACCGTGGTTAAATTGCAGTACAACAGCAAAGACTCTCTTACAACCTGAGTCTGACCCCAGGTTCAGGTAGCTTGAGGTCTTCCATCCTTCTGAGGTCAGTAAATCAAGTACCCAGCTTGCAGGGGAAGGGGGCAGGCAGTGTGTAGCCTGCACAATTGAATTGTAAACCATCCAGAGAGAGCTTTAAGCATTTGACTTGTTTTAAGAATTTGACTTTTGCCTGCTCCATCGCGCGGCCTACTTGCCAGCAATCACTAGTGATCTTTCCACCCTGCCCTTTCCAGGCGATTTGACATTCCACATAGACACGGTGATTGGAATTCTGGAAGACCTAGAATTATCTCTGAAAGACACCCCAAACCTGACTGTGACCGAGCTTTTCCAGGAACTGGAATACTGTGGGAGTGAGAAGTGCAAGTTCTCTCTGGATCCCATGACCTCGTTACTCTTGGATTTGCCTTTCTTGAGCCATGAGCAGAAGACTTTCCTCAGCCACTCCCTGAAAGAACGTGGCATGGTCTTAACTCCTGATGGCACTACAGTTTCCCTTCACCCCCTCCTCTCTGGAATAGCATCTGGATTCAACAAGCCGCTTGAGGGGCCTTGGCCGGCCACAGATTTAGAGACTGATCCTTCCAACAGCTCTCATCTACAGCCTCAGCCCCCGTTAGACTCCCTCTTACCCGCTACAATTGCCACGGACCTGGCCTTGTCCTTTCTCCTCTTTCACACTAAACAGCGCCAGCGAGCCCTGGGCCCCAATGGCTGCTGGGATAACCTCTCCGCACCCAAAGTGTTCACATTGATGGGTCCTCCCTCACACGTTCCTGACCCTTTCATCAACGGTGCAATGGACGGCCTTATTCTGGGCAACTATCTGGCAGAAAAGGCAGACTTATCCCTCAACATCAGTGCCCTGCTGCGTGATTATTATGGCGACGAAGGGGTAGAGGGAGGAAAACGGTTTCGGAGCAACTTCCGGAGGAAAAACTTTGCAGCTGTGGTGAGTGAGGCAAAGCTAAGAGAGGAGGTGGAGTGCTCCCTGCACCTGCTGCACCAGCAGAACGAAACTGCCTCCCTGTTTGAAAACATGACGAGGGAAGAAGTGTCATTACTTGCGAGGCAGGCCGCAGAAGAGTTCCTGGCACTGTATGTAGGTATGTCTCCCACTTTATTTTTTGCTGCCTTGCCAGCACTTTTTAAAATTATTTTTAAAACTAACAAAGTAAAAACAGTTACATTGCTTATCTCCTGCTGTGTTAAATATATCAGGAGGAATTTTTAACCCAATAAATCAGCCTAGATGTTTCATATTTCCCTTCTCATCTTAAACAAGATTATTTTCATATTTCCATATTTACTAAATATTTTTCCATTAATTTTATTCTAATATTTTTCAATCAATATTATGTTTGTCTTTACTTATATCTTCAGCTAGAGAAAAAATACAGATAATAGATTACAGTATTGTATTAGCTAGTTTAATCTTAGCAATATTCTCAATCCTAGAACTTAATTCTTCATTTAACTGAACAGCTTATATTATATTTGACTAATTCATTGTATAGTAGGTATATGCTTACATCTATTTTTGTCCAATACAAGAAGTGAAGATAGTAAAGTACAAAGTTAAGCTAGTCTGTCTAATCTACAACTTTGACTTTAAGTGATTGCCTGGACCTCACCCTATGGCAGTGTTATGGTGCTTCAGATCAAATCAGATTTAGGTGTGCAGTCAATTCTAATCCAAAACTCAGGGCGGTTGACAGCAGTTGTACTGTCAACAGATATGCGAGTACCTGTCGCCAGGTTCTCAGCATATCCGATGGATCACAGAGGGGTGGGTGAAAGAAGAAACACAAAACACAAAGGGAGAAGTACAGTCAAGAAACCCCCCAAAAAGGAGGCCGCAAAGCTCAGTCCCATTATGCTTTCTCTCTTTGGGCCCCATCATATTCTTATCTCACTTCTGGTTCTTCTGCATTAGAGCTCAGGCCAGATTCCTGTATGAGAGAGTACATCCCAATGTGAAAACACTTGCCCTGTGGAGACAGAGTCTATAATATGTTTAGAAGACACTCCCTGCCCCCTCCCCCCGGGGCAACTGAGAACAGCGGTGCCCAGTGAGTCTCCCTTAGCAATGGCAGATCTGGGATGCCAGCCAACTCTTTTCTATTGAAGGCTATGGATCAAGCATATATCTGTATTAGTAACCCACAGGCATATTGACAGGCTTCATAGTAATATATATATCCCAAGCTATGCCTGGCATAATATAGACAAACCTCATAGTAATATATATATCCCAAGCTGTACCCTGTATGGGATATTTTAGGCTATGCCTTGCAAAGTATAAGCCACACAAATTATATATTTAGAGGTAATGATGTTACTAAGCATACATATATATATTTCATTTATATTATTATTCACACATGTCTTCTTTATTCCTACAAACGTTGGTCAAGCCTTAAGAGAAAGGGGCCCCTGTTATAATATTGGCTGAGAAAGCAGAGATAAGACTTAAAGGTCTAATTATTTTTCTATGTAGCTTTGCACAGTTAATTGCCAGCCAAAGAAAATCTTATCTCTTCACTCAGCCGAGGCAACAGCACCTGCAATCCATCACTTGTCAAACTCCAGGGTCATAAAACGCTTGCAGCTCCGTGGAGCTCTGTACTAGTCAGTTCAAACAAACGCTCCAATTAAAATATTTAGCTGTTGCCAAAAAGTACAGAATAATGACCAAGAGTACCAATTAGTGTTTGATGTGTGTAACCTATGCATATGACGTAAGATGCAAATGGGAGGGGGAAAGAGCAGAAATGTAATTCTATAAAAACTGATGCATTCTTTCTGTCCAGTGGAATTGTCATTCGATCTGTGTTGAGTGAGAATTCCCTTGGTTGTCAACCAATAAATCATCACTTTCCTGAAGACCCAGACTGCTCATTGCAACTGCATAGCTCTTCTTTTTGCCGGCAAAGGACCCAAGCTACAGCTATTGTAAATAGCTGTACATCATTCCTTTCACTATCTCTTCCTGAACTCTATTGTGAGTGCAGTGTGTAATAGCAAAGAGAACCCCCAGAACCCCACCAATAGAGGGTTCAAACTCAACGCCTATGCAGGGGAAAGCCCCTCCGTTCCTTGCTTGGCTATATCTTTGTGTAGTGGGGGTGGTGGGGGTTCAGGATATGGAACCTGATAGTAGCTGTAACTCTCTGGAGAACAGATCACCCGAGGGCTCCTGCTGCAGCCCCTTGGAAATTGTGTGTGGTTAGATCTGAACTTGAACTGATGTCCTCCAGTATAGCCTTTGCCCATGTTTGCCTCTCTGCTAGGCGGGGGTGTCTGCTGTTCTGCTCTCAAACTCTTATTACGTTTTTTTTATCCCCCCCCCCAAGAGTGTCCTGCAATCATCCCTCGGTGCATGTGGGGGGCCCGACCCTACAAAGGAACACCAACTCAACTCAAGCTGCCTCTGCACTTTGTATACGTCCACCATACAAGCTCCCCTTCCGAGCCATGCAGAACCTTCTCCGCATGCGCCGCTGACATGCGCTCCATGCAGCGGTTCCACCAGGATATCCGTGGCTGGGATGACATTGGCTACAGGTGAGTAGTGCCACCCAGCTATTTTGGAACCATGTTACTTTTGTTAAAACCCTAGTTTTGTATTGCTCCTGTATGAAAATGTATGTTGAAAAAATCTTGAAACATATTTTAGCTTGCAGACGTGTATGTAGGGCTGCACATAGGAAACACTTCTGTGTTTCATTGGCTTCAGGGTCTTTCAGTGGATCCTTCTTCCCTTTCCATATTTTTCATGTTTTGGTCCTTCTATTTATTGCTCTCTCTACCTGGCAAACCTTGAAAAAGAGTTGCCATAAGTCAGAATTGACTTGACCTCACCCTGTTCATTTATTGATATCTAGTAGTAGTTCTGCTTGGGTCCAATGGAGTTCAACTTCACTTTGTGCCCTGTACTGTAAAATCTAGACTCCTTGTCATTAGAAGAGTGAATCTTCTGGCCCTAAAAGAGTTGTGTCATAGCAGGAGATTTTCACATGTCATATTATTGGCTATTCCATGTCATATTATTGGCATATCCAGTTGTTAGGGACTGTGCTGCAGAATTAGCTGGAGTATTTACAGACATTTTTAATCTTTCTTTGTTGCAGTGCTCTGTCCCTACTTGCCTGAAGACATCTATTATAGTGCCAGTCCCTAAGCAGTCAGTAGTGGCATCTCTCAATGACTATAGACCAATAGCTTTAACATCTGTTATTATGAAATGTTTTGAGAGATTGGTGCTAGATTATATTAAGGCTAGACTTCCATCTACTCTGGACCCGTTTCAGTTTGCATACAGGAGTAACAGATCCACTGATGATGCTATATCCATTGTTGTCCATACTGTACTGAGCCATTTAGAATAACAGGGAACATATGCAAGGCTGTTATTTGTGGATTATAGCTCTGCTTTTAATACGATTCTACCTAATTGGTTGTTTTTCAAAATGGCCAATTTGGGTATACATCAGAAGATTTGTTTGTGGGTAAGGAATTTTCTGACTGATAGGCCACAGTCAGTAAGGATGGGATCCCACCATTCTTCTACTCTTGTATTAAGTACAGGAGCTCCTCAGGGTTGTGTGCTAAGCCCCTTCCTCTACTCCTTGTACACACATGATTGCACCCCACTGTATAACTCCAACACAATCATCAAATTTGCAGATGATACAACAGTGGTGGGGCTCATTAGTAAGAACGATGAGTCTGCTTATAGGAAAGAAGTACAAGGGTTGACTCAGTGATGTAAAGAAAATAATCTTATACTTAACACCAAAAAAACTAAAGAACTTATAATTGATTTTAGGAGGAAGAAAGATGTACATTTACCATTGTACATAAATGGTGAGGAGGTGGAGAGGGTTGGTAGCTTTAAATATCTAGGCACTTACATCTCAGAGGACCTCTCATGGACTGCAAACACCAATATGGTTGTGAAGAAGGCACAGAAGAGGCTGTATTTCCTGAGAATGCTCAGGAAGATGAAATTATCTCAGCATCTACTTCAGTCTTACTATCACAGCACCATTGAGAGTGTCCTAACTTATGGCATGCTATCATGGTATGGGAGCAGCTCTGTAGCGGACAAAAAAGCTCTACAGAGAATAATTAAAATTGCCCAGAATGTTACCGGGCTCCAGCTACCAACCCTGGATGACATCTTCACATCTCGCTGTTTGAGGAAGTCACACAACATTCTGAGGGAATCTACTCATCCTGCTCACAATTTCTTCGAACTGTTGCCTTCTGGCAGAAGATACAGAACAATTAAAACTCGGACCACACATCTTCTGAACAGTTTTTATCCCAGAGCTATAATTGCACTTAATAATGAAGGACCACCAGCAGTGAGCACTTTGGACAGGATTACCTAGCCTGTTGTGTAGATGGTTGTGTTTTTAGTGGGTGGGTGGTGGGTGGGGGAGTGTTCGGGGATTTTTTATGTGTGTGTGTTGAAGGGTTTTTTTAAATGTGTGTGAGAGTGTTTGGAGATGTGTGTGTGTGTGTGTGTGTGTGTGTGTGTGTGTGTGTGTGTGTGTGTGTGTGTGTGTGTGTGTGTGTGTGTGTGTGTGTGTGTGTGTTGAATCTGGTCTCTGGGTGTCTGAATTTCGTTGTATGTGTATACTGTGTATATACACACCATGACAATATATTATTATTATTATTATTATTATTATTATTATTATTATTATTATTATTATTATTATTATTATTATTATTTGCAATTTTATTAGAATCATCATAGGGTTGGAAAGGACCTTAGAGATATTCTAGTCCAACTCCTTACCCAAGGCAGGAGACCTCATACCATCCCGGACAGATGGCTGTCCAATATTTTGTTGAAAACCCCCAGCGATGGGGCACCCAAACCATCAGGAGGCAAGCTGTTCCACTGTTTAATGTTTAATGATTGGTCTTCAGGAGGTAGAGCAGGCATTGCTTTATAGTCTGATTTCTCAGATGCTATAGTCTTTCCAAACCATGGAACATGATTTGGCATTTGCAATCATACCTGTCAAGTGTCCTGTTTTGGCTGGAACATTACCGGTTTTTAGCCTTTGTCCCACCGTCTTCCCGGAACATTTATTTTCACTGAAATGTCCCGGGCGGCGGTGGTTGACAGGGAGGCTTTTGGCTGGTGACTAGGTAGAGGGGGAATGAGCTGGTGTGGCTGCAGCTCAGTGTGGTGGGAGGGGCAAAGTGCCCACCTGCCCTCTCTTTCTCAGCCTCCTGCAACGACAACAGAAGGAGGAGAAGGAGGAGGAGGGTGGGTGCCCAGCACTGAGCTTGTGTGCAGGAGAGGCTGCTCTCAGCCGGCGGGATCCATTGGAGTAATCAGGCAGGCGGGCAACCACGCAGCGGGGCACAGTTGAGTCTAACGGAGCCCAGCGCAGCCCGGGGACTGCTGCTGGGCCTCACTCCCTGCGGGGCTGTGATGCCTCAACCGCAACCTCCAGCATAGTGGCAGCCCTCCAAGGCTGCTCCTCCTGCTCCTATTCCTCTGCCCACTGCTACTGCTGCAGCACTCCTCCTCTTCCTCGTCCTTTCCCAGTGGCAGCAAGGAGGTGGCGGCAGGCTGGGCCTGTCCACCTGGGGATGCGCCCTTCTGGGCTGCGTGAAGGCCAGGCGCCTACTGCCAGGGCAGCAGAGGCAGGAACCCCACCCCACCCTTTCAGCACTGGTGCCAGGGCTGCAAGGGATGGAGAGCATGCTCGCCATGCAAGGGGAGAAGAGGCAGGTGGCGCATGAGCAATGATGTTGTGTTTGTGTTTGCATGTGCGTGCCAGCACGCATGCACACATATTGCACCTCCCTCCTCCCATCCCAGCCAGCTCCAGGAAGAACTTGACAGGTATGTTGGTAATGCGTAGCTGGACCCTTAGTTTATTTAAAAAATGCTAGGCCTGCTTGTCCTTTATTTTCAGGAGATATACCTAAAGGCAATTCGCTTCCACATCTTATTGTAGTGGAAGGTGTCTTGCTGCTTTCCCTGAAGGAAGTAACCTTAGACGTTAATGTATGAGAAGAAACATACATTTTTGAAATCATTTCAACAAAATTGTACCTTCTTCCATGATAAAACAGATTTCCCAACAGGAAAGAAATCGAAAATCACAGTAAAGAAACAGCCATTCCCACCACAACATTTACTTTGTGTTCCTCCACAGCTTTGTTATTGGAGATGACGGTTACGTCTACCAGGGGCGGGGCTGGCACTGGGTAGGCGCTCATACTTTGGGCTACAACAGCCGAGGCTATGGCATTGGCTTCATCGGAAACTACATGAAGGCCCTGCCAGATGCTTACGACCTGGAGCTGCTGAAGAAGAATTTCTTGCAGTGTGCAGTAAAGGGCTCAAAGCTGCACGCCAACTACACCATCCATGGGCACCGTCAGATGGTGCTGACCACCTCATGCCCGGGAGACAGACTCTTTGAAGAGATAAAAACATGGAAAGATTTCAAGATGAGGTGTTTCATGGACAATGGTGTTTACCGCTGTGTGTAAGATACTGTCTAGCATCAGTGAAGGAGACCATATCGGAATAGTCTACATCAGTGTTGGCGAACCTATGGCACGGCTGCCAAATGTGGCACTTGGAGCCCTTTCTGTGGGTATCCCACATCGCCCCTTTACAGCCACCTGTATTCAGGTTAAATTACTGTATTGGCATTTTGCAAAAAAAAATCAGTGGGTTTTGAATAGCAGTTTGCGCACTCGGTCTCTAAAAGGTTCGCCATCACTGGTCTACCTTATCCTACAAAATGGGAGGCAATGCCATTGTTCCCCCAGATGAACACCAGGGGACAGCATTTGCAAATAACAAGCAGCCAAATCACACTTGATGAAATATATTATCAAATTCTAAAACTGTATTGTTTGATTTAAAAGTTTCAGAGAGGGTAGCCATGTTAGTCTTTCCAAGAATTGCAGGCAAAAATCAAAGAAAAACAAAACGAAATGAAACAGAAGACACAAAACATGTGGCACCTTAAAGACTAACTTTCATATGCTGCTGCTATATGTCTGAAGAAGTGGACGTGTCCATGAAACTTTACATTAAAATGTGAAAGTTAGTCTTTTTTTAATATAGATTTTATTATATAATTTACAAAAAAGACAAAGCATCAACAACAGTGCACCCCTTCACCAACAGGATCACTCTTCTTATTTACAGTCATTATCCTCCCCTCCAGAAGAAAATCGATTGTTGCGCGGAAGCCTTACCCTTATCCCGTACAAGCACATATTCAATAAATCTACCCCATATATCATAGAAAATATCTCTTTTTATCTCTCATTTTTATCTTTAAAGAACATGTCAATTTATCATTTAAAGCAATATTCCATATTTCATTGTACCATTCATCTAAGCATAATTCATATTTAGATTTCCAATTTCTAGCAATTTCTAATCCACCCGCAGTCAACAAATTTGTAATCAACGTGAAAGTTAGTCTTTAAAGTGCCACATGTTTTGTGTCTTTTGTTTTGTTTTTCTTTGATTGTTGATTTAAAAATATGTGGTTATGCAGAGATGTGTGGTTCATAATAGTACTCCTGTACTTGCATTATAGAACCACACCACCAAGGATTTTAATTCCAGGACGCCCTGGGGTCCCTGTCCACACAGATGATGAAAACAGCCATTCCCCCTCCCCCTCCCCCCCACAATGCCTCAACCCTTTCCACAGCCCTTCCACTCTACATAGTTACCACTCTCTTCCCCTTTCACTCTCTTCCACCCAGCAGGTTTGCTGTTCCTTCTGTGCAACCCCTTCTGATCATGAAGCCAAAGTCATTGTAAACTCCAGTTCTGAGAACAGTCAGTACATCTTTTTCATTGTGCATCTCTTCAGCTGTCATATCCTTGTTTTAAAGTACTGTATATCTTTTATAAGAAGAGTAGTATTCAAGTGATTAATTCCTTGTACCCTCCAGGTTACTGAGAGCTAGTTGGCCAGTTTACACAGAAATTCAAATGTTGTCACATGGGAGTTTTTGTTGTAGTTATTGCTGCCTGTATTAGGTGAGGCTAGGAGGGTCCTTTCTGGGACGGGGAGACTATGAGTCACCAACAGCACTAACCAATAGTTCCTTTCCTGCCTCTGAATTCAAAGAGAGACATATCTCTCTGCTATGGCTCCCCCCCTCTCCTTTCCCTGTTGGAGTTGGTCTATCAAATCTGTTGAAGCCTGTTGCTGCAAGCCATCATGTTTGTTCTTACTTTGCTGCTTAATCTCTTCAATGGTAAGTAAATAAAACTTTTAGATTCTTTCTCCAACTCATGTCTCAGAGTGAGTTATTGAGATTGTAAGTGCCAGTTGATGAAGAAAAGAACTGAATTGGGGAACTTGAAGCTGTTCCGCTCTGTGAGCCCTTGCACTTCTGCTGTGTAGCTAAAGGAATTTAACCAAAATTCAGAACGTTGCAACAGTTTTAACATGATCTGATATGCAATGCTGTAGAAACATCACCAAATCAGCAAGTGTAAACAGCTCAACTAAGAGCCATTTTGTTCTTTGCTGTCTAGTTTTAATCTCATTGCAAAATAGTAATTAAAATGATTTTTAAAAGGTGTGTTGTTATTTGTACTTCAGGAGATGATCCCAGGGTGTCTCAGGATAAAACATGCCCCCATCACTGTGAGTCCACTGTCTATCATTGGAGATATCATAAACTACGTGCCGATCAAAGACCCATTATGTCTAATTACATCATAGAACACTGAAATAAAAAAGGTGGGCGAAAGTGTGGATATGGATTTGTCAGCCACAAACCAGGGAGGACAGCATGGGTGGATCTGAGGGAGCCTGTTCATATTGTAGTAGACCATCCAGCAGCTTCCAGCTTTTCTATGGCAGTTACTTCACGTCCTACCTTGTTCCGCGATTATGTTTCTACCGTGACAGCATTGTTCGCGGTCACGTGGTTTGTCCCTGTTCAGTCCCTGTTTCCGTTTACTCAGGGATGTGATTACTTGTCTCGTGACAACTGTTACTTCATGGTCTTGTTCTGTGACAAATTCTGAATTTGTCTTGCTTTCTTAACCCTTTTTAAAATATCATAAATAAAACTTTTTCGATATTTCGATTTACTGGTCTTCCGGGATTTACACGTTAATGCTACAGAATTTTCAGTAATTTCTTTAATAAACATTTGCATTGCATGGTGTTTCCCATAGGGAAACTAATGTTGAATGCCGCTTCAGCCGCTGACCACTAGGTGGACACTGGTTGTTGCGTGACAGTTGTTACCCCACGGTCCCTTGTCTCGGAACAGGAACCAGGAACCAACCGTGACAAGAGAATTCCCCAGCCCAGGGTCAGGTACGGCTTGTCACGCTCTGTTCCCAGTTCCGGGGGCATGGTCGAGTTTTGCTGTCACACTATGAACATGAAGTAAATATTTTTTTGTACTGATCCCAAGCGGGACAGCAAGGAGGGATGAATGGGATGTGAAGTAACTGCCTCTGTCTCACAGACATATAGGATTATCTGTTATATATGCAGTATATATAAAATATATAAAACCACATGGCACCTTTTGATTGGTACTCTCATTTCTGGTGTCCTTCAGCAATCTTTTTCCAATTGGATGTTGCTAGGCAGACTATAGGTGTTCAGATATTGGTCCCAGCCATCCTCTATGAAGGTCTGTCAGTGGAGCTTACTTCTAGATCACTTTGGGTGGGTAGTAACTTGCTGCCGCCACCTGCTTGCTTTCCCTCTACGTAAGCATGGAATCAGGGAGATGGATGGACAGGCCTGATGATATATCTAAGGAGGAGCTGAATTTTATTACATCTTGATTTCAGGGGAGGGGGGGGAAAGGTAACAACACATTTAAAGAAAATGTTAATGCAACATTTAAAAAAGAACACAGGGACACATATCTGGGCATAAAATCCAAATAATGGAAGAAGAAGCAAGAAAACAGATTCAGTCATTTCTGAAAAATTGGCTTAGCCAAACAGAATTGTAATCCTTGATTAGAAACTAGCTCATCACACCCTGATTTTAATCGCTGCCTCCATTGGCTTGGAAGCAACTCTCCCAAATGAGCAACTCAAGAGACAGGAGCAATCAAAAGAAGAAAAAGAAGTCCTTGCTGGCAATAAAAAAACCCCTTCTCTAATCTGATTGGCTGATATCTTGTGAGGCATCACTGATATCTTTCTCTGGGAAATAACACTTTCCAGCCTATCCAGTTATACATGCTGCTTCATAATGGGACAGGTGAATCCACTGTTTTATCACCATCTACTCTAGTGGGACTATTACCAGACTCAGTAACATCCCCTACAATATCATAGGCTCATGTACTTATTCACTTGTTAATATGATGTCTGCAGTCTTTTCCCAACAATGCTGGTGTGCTTTCTACATCTCTACACAACAGTATACTGTAAGTGGGCACAAAATTGACATCAGAAATAACCAACCAAAAATCAGCTCCTGTTCAACTTCCAATGTATGTCAGATGGCTTAAATAAAGATGCTGAACACCATGTATTAATATGTTGTTTTTATACAGTTTTGTATACAACCAATTTTGTTTTTCTCACAGGAACCAGGGCTGCAGCACAATCTTATTTGGTTGAATTTATACCAAAAGCTAGAAAGTGTGCTGCATATATATCACCTTATGGTATTTAAAACACTCTCTTGGCAGTTTACAAGTTAATTATGTAGGGCAGTGTTTTTCAACCACTCCCCCACATTTTACCAACCTCAGAAAAATTGGATAGATTAAATTTTTAACATTTTCTAATGGCTGATTTTTTTCATGAAACAAGTCAACCTCCCCCTCATTTTACCAACCTCAGAAGGATAGATGGCTGAGTCAACCATGAGGTGGCTATCTGGGACTGAACCCCAGGTCTTGAGCAGTTTTGGCTACAGTACAGCATTTTAACCACTGTGCCACAAGACATGATTTTGTATTCTCTTAACTTGGAGTAAACACACAGTGCTGCTCTACATTCAACATAGGGAAAAATTCAGTGAGATTTACATCTGAGTCGACCTGCCGAGAAATCCGTTATAAATTTTCTAGGTTGCTCAAAGTCACAAACTTGAATAATTTTTTTTGAACAGCAGTTTTCATAACAAGACTCTTTAATTTTACAGTATTTCAGGTTACCTGTTCTGCCTGGCCCATTTCCAATCACGATTCAAAGCTTTCTGATAACTTTGCTCCAAGCTCCCTCAGAGGGCACCTCCCTTATGAGGAAAGGCTAAAACATTTGGGCCTCTTTAGTCTGGAAAAAAGGCGCCTGAGGGGGGATATGATTGAGACGTACAAAATAATGCAGGGCATGAGTAAAGCGGATAGAGGGAAGCTCTTCTCCCTCTCACAAAATACCAGAACTAGGGGACATACACTCAAATTTAGGGCTGGGAGAGTAAGAACAGACAAAAGAAAATATTTTTTCACCCAGCGCATTGTTAGTCTTTGGAACTCCCTGCCACAGGATGTGGTGATGGCATCTGGCTTGGATGCCTTCAAAAGGGGATTGGACAGATTCCTGGAGGAAAAGTCCATCACAGGTTACAAACCATATGGAGATGTGTAACCTCCAGGCTTAAAACCAGGGTACTTCAAGGGCCAGATGCAGGGGAGTGGTATCAGGAGACAGATATCTAGTCTCATGTGCTCCCAGATGCATCTGGTAGGGCCACTGTGAGATACAGGAAGCTGGACTAGATGGGCCTTTGGCCTGATCCAGCATGGCTCTTCTTATGTTCTTATGTTCTTAAGCTACTTGAATGACAGTACACCCCTATATGAGCCAGCTCAGACTTTAATCAGAAAAAGTCTTTCCTTTGGTCACTCCTTCATAGGTGACTTTGGTAGATTTTATGTTATACAAACTGTTTGTTATTTGAAGCCTTAAATCTTCTGGGAAGGGAAAAAAAACCCAAACAAATATCAGTATTTCTCAGCTGGTTTTATTAATAACTTTTCTGGGCTATTTTTTTTATTCTCAAAATATATCTCTTTTTTTCCTGAGAACTGGCAACAGAGAGAGTGACCTTAAATCCTTGTTTTACTGTAATATCCATGACAATCAGCCTTTACTTCTCTGAGATAGGCAGGATGAGGTTAGGCTGCTGCGAACATGTTATCCTTTTATTGCTGGGTTTCTCCTTCGATACGAATGACTATCAGCCACAAAATGAACAAATAAAGGAATCACAAATGTTTCCAAAAGAAAAACAAACAAGCAGACAAACAAATCTACCGGCTAATGGACTCTCCCATCTATATAGATATGCTTTTTGTCTAGCAACTGGCACTCTGGAGGCTCAGAAAGGAACACTTCAAATTTGCCCCCACCCCCCAACAATGCTGGAAACATTTGAGACACTTACCTAATCTCAGCACCAAAAATTGTTAGAGGAAACAGGCAGCACAGCTATTTTGAGAAACCGCGACACCATGAATTAACCATGCAGTGCGTTCAGCCAAGGGGCGAAAGGCATGTACAAATCTTGATCGCTGAGCTGAGTTCATTTTGAAGTAACTCTCTGTGATCATTGTGGAGACCAGCTTGGAGCATTCTGCTTCCTCCCTTGAGTCTTCTCATGCCAAGTTCTGCATTTTTGGGAGTCGGGGGGCTTGAAGTCCTGGAGGAGATGCCAGAGAATTGGCAGGAGGTGCTTTTGTGTTCCGGCGAAGCCATTGCAGTCTTTGTTTGTGGCATCCCCCAGCAGTCTCCAGGAACAGAGATCCCTAGCTGATACGTGCCATGTTGTGAAAGCTTCTTGCTTGAGAGGGAGCCTTGGCCTTGTCAAAAAGTTACACTAAGCCTTCCCATTGTGTATCTGAATACTGTATGCAAAAGCAGGCTTCTAGACCAGAGGATGTGGTTTGTAGGCAAACAAGAGCTCCAGGCTTTAAGAAATGCTGCTCTCTGGGTGTACTGAACATTTTGCAGCCCAAGCAACTCGGGTAGCCATACAATACGATACAATGCAAGACTGGGACAGAGTTTTCAGAAGGCTCACTGTTTCTCACTGTTTGGTTAAGTGCAACTTTGAAAACCTGAAATGTATAACGCATGCATGATTATCCCGAAAGTGGTGAACGATTTGAACTGCTTTCAAACTACAGTGGCCGGGGGGGGGGGGGGCATGACAGTCAGATGCAGCTGCAACCCAAGTGCAGCCAGGGCTGGTGTCAGGCTTTTTTTGCACCCTAAGCAAATCTAACTACTTGCGCCTCCCCAACCAATTTTCAAAAACAGACACATTGTAGGAAAAACCGAAAGTACACAAGATAAAACTGTGAACATTTTATTTTACAAAACTGAGGGAACAAGTAATACAGTGGGCCCTTGTATAACAAACAGCTTGTATAACATAAAATTTGTACAACATAAAAATTCTGGAGATAGGGAAAATTTGCTTAACATAATCGCCTATGGGGAGAATCCATACAACATAAAAATTGGATCACTCCATTTTCAATGCATTCCTATGGGAATTTGTATAAAGGAATGTTTGCTTAACATAATTTTATTTGGAACGAATTAATTCCTTTATACAAGGTACCACTGTAGAAGTCTTCTGAGGAGTCACAATGGAGAAAAACAAAATTCATAAATAATTGGAGCGGTTCTGAGAACCATCGGAACCGCCCACATGGCCCTCATACCGTCATAAGCACGACACTCTTTTCCCCGGTCAAAAACTCCAAACCGTTCCCGAGATATCGGGAGAAATGCAAGCCGCCTCTTGCTGCCGGCTGAGAGGCTTTGCGAGTCAAGTTTCGGCCGCGGAAGCCGCAAATTCGCACCTCGTTTAAAAGTTTACTTAGTATCAAGTCTCTTGCGGCAGTTAATTTCCTCAGAGACTCCATTAAACAGCAGGGGAGCGAATATAAGCTCTCCTGCATGCTTTGTCCGATCAGCGCCCCCGTCTAATCAATCACTGTCAAATTAATTACGGCCAGACGGGGGCACAGCGGGGAACCCTAATCCGTTGAATTGGCTTAGTAGACCCCCCAAAGAACCAAAATGCTTTCCCCGGGCGAATTCAAAATCTCTAGCTGTTTCGAGTACCAAGAGGGCGGCTTCTTCTGACAGCGCCAACGGGGCGAGTCCACCCTCCTCTCCCGCTACACAGTTCCACGAACTCGGGGAAGGCTGGCTGAGGGGACCGACTCCTTTCACTACTCCCTACCCAAGATACCCATGCCTCTTCCCGGTCAGATTTCTCTATAGCGATAGACCAACCCCCTTTCCGTTTTCAATGCTTTCCTATGGAAGCCTTTCTGTCCCAATGTTTCCCTATGAGGGTAGACCGGTACCCTTTTTCGAATAGTTCAAACAGGGCTTCCCTGCTTGCAGAAACCCCTGGAAATCTTAATTCACCAATTCCAGGGGTTCCAGCCAAGGAGTCAGGGATGTCCCTAGCTGAAGTTCATTTAACCCTTCCTGCCCTTCCTTAACCCTTTCATGCACTTTTCTTTAACCCATTTTCTGCTCCCTTTCTTTCATTCCCAAACTCTGAAGTTCCAGCCAAGGCACCAGGAATGTCCTTTACTGAAATATTGGTTAACCCTTTCCTCCCCCTCAGTTAACCCATTTTCTGCTCCTTTCCCCCATTTCCCAGCCTTTAAAGTTTCAGCCAGAGGCACAATTCAGGCAAATCTCTCCTGAATTGAGGGATTATTTTCCTCCCTGCTCTGGCTGGCAAGGAGAATGATTTCCAACCATCATTCTCAGGGATCAGGGATTTCCGTAGCATCTAAAACCTGGTCCCACTGCCTCTACCTAGCTTGGACCCCCAGACTCCTGACTGCAAGAGTTCTCCCCCCATCCTTTCTCTCTCTCTCTATCTCTTTCTCTCTCTCTCCCTCTCTCTCTTTTCTTTCATTTCTCTCCTTCTCTCCATCTTTCTTCCTCTCTCTCTCCACCCACCCCAGTGACCCTGGGCGTGCTTAAGACTGTGTGCCTACACTCTCCTGCTTCTGGACCTGAGCCATCTTTGGGCAAGGTGGTGACCTTCCAGCAGCCTCCATTCCTTCAAGAGGACCCCAGCACGTCTCACCTGCGGATGTACCAAAGATTAAATCGCAGCCCAAGGCATTCCATTGTCCTGTTTCCACATTCACCCAGGATCCGTCTGGCAGCCAAAGACTTTCCCAATCGGCTTTTCCATCCCCCATTGTGACTTCTCAGCTCCCCATTGTGATTGTTCCGTCCCCCATTGACTTGTTAATTATTTTGTGATCACCCAGGCTTTTGGACAATGCTGACTCTTTCCCCCTTATTGTTAACACTCTAGTTACCCATTAAAGGATTAGTTTTAGCCTAATCACACCCATGCAGGGGTCCTGTTCCAGGGTATCAGGAACGCCCAGGACCTCCCCAAAACACCACCCCTAGCCCAACCCACAGGAGGCACCACTCTGTGGGTGCGGGAAAGGAGGAAATAAAGATTGTGTGTTTCCTGTTTTGGGTTGCTGAATGCCTCACTTCTGCCTTGGGTGAGCCGTTCGCCTTACCAACTTTATTGGGCCTAATAAACTGGTAATTTTGTCTGGATCTCTCTGTGTTGGGTTTCCTCATTGGGTCTTGTGAAATTCAGCATCTTGCAGCGGGGCTAGCTTGCTGCGATCTCGACACTTCAATTTTCTTTCTCAAATCCAAAACAGTTTTAGCGCACAAACCATTCTGAATAATGAACTATAATGTCTCTTAAATGTTTCTATTTTTGCCCCATCAAAATCTCATTTTTCGGTTGAACTTTTTTAAAAAAAAGAAACTAGTCTGTATAAAACGGTGCATCTCTGAGGTCAGTTCTGCACTCCTCTGAGTTCAGTTCTGCTCCCCTCATGTCAGTTCTGTGCCTCTCTGAGGCCAGTTTTCCACCCGTCTCAGATCTGTGCAATAGGCAGTCGCCTAGTTCACCTAGTGGTACCTTTGGCTCTGAGTGCAGCCTAGGATATTTTACTGCCTGAAATGAAGCAGCTAATGGTACTCCGTTCCCTACATACGTGCATAGAATCCAGGACATAGGAACCAGAGCTGTTTGAGTGATTTCACCACCACCCCTCCTTCCAGCCAGAGTTTCCACATCAGGAATGGCACAAGTGGCAACAGGAAGCCAATGTTCAAAAGGTGTGTCCCATACCTATTCCACCCCACATTTTTTTGTGAAGCAGCATCTGCAGGCATAGGGAGTTCGCTAAAGCCTAATAATAAGGTCCCCATTTCAACCCTCTAACTCCCTGACACTTCTCTCACTGTCATGTTGGGGTGGGCACCTGTGGCAACTACTGGGGCCACAAGCTGCGTACATCACAAATGCAGCTTGTTTAAATACAGTGGACCCTCATATAACAAATGGTTTGTATAACATAAAATCTGTACAACATAAAAAATTCCGGACATAGGGGAAATTTGCTTAACAGAATCGTCTATGGGGCAAATCCGTACAACATAAAAATGGTTGTGATTAGGGATTACTCCATTTTCAGTGCATTCCTATGTGAAATGTGTATAAAGGAAAATTTGCTTAACATAATTTCATTTGGAATGAATTAATTCCTTTATACAAGGTACCACTGTACTTGGAACCACAAATAGCCAACGTTCACCTACAGTTTTTAAAAACACACACAACAAAGCAAAAATAAAAACTCATGCAAACTCCTCACCCTTTTACTAAAGGCCTTGTGCTTTGCTTTAGAGGAAAAGTTATTGGTTTTCCCTTTAAACAACAGGAATAACAGAAGAGTGATTGCAGTGGTGAGGTGGGCCCAGGTAAATGCTGAGGCCCTTATGCTGCCTGTGGGACACCCCAGTTTATGGGAACACTGGGAACACTGGGAACACTGCAGTTTGCTGCTTGTTTGTGGGGAAGAGGTGTAAAATAATTCTAGCGAATGTAGTTTTTATGTTCATCTGAATTCTCATGCAAAATATTTGAAAGAAGCACTACTTTAAGTCTCCGATGTCTAGGGCAGGGATCAGAAGCAAATCGTTATAAGAAATGCTTCTAACAAGTTACTAATTAACTTTTGAGCTGTGCATAATGTAATGAGGAATATGGCAAGTTAATACCCCCCAGAGGCCACTTGGTAATGGGGTGGCTATTTTTTTGGTAATAAACAAATAAATAAATAAATAACACCTAATTACTTTCAGAAGTTTATTTTAGGGGCACTTTGAGGCATTTTTAGAGGAATTTTGAAGAAATGTTTCAAGCTTTATACTATTGTCTTTTTTTTTTAATCCCCCACCCAATCGTGCCTGTTCTGGTGGGGGAAATGGCAGGCTTTTAATTTAAAACTTTTTTCCCACTGAAGCCCCACACTACAGCTGATCAGCGGTGGCTTCAGCGGGGGGAAAACCCCCGCAGTTTCTCCCACGTTGGGGGGAGGACCACAAGCTTCCCCCCCCCATGGGAATGCATTGCTTCAATGCATTCCTATGGGAAAAAGAAAAACAAAGTGAACGAAATGGAAATTTCCATTTCATTTCATTTTGTTTTTGTTTGATGGGTCTGCTTGTTATTTGTTTCATCCCATAACAAAATGAATAACAAATAATGAAATGAATTAAAATTTGTTTCGTGCCCATCTCTAACGGTAATGAGTTTGTCAGAGATTAACAAGTAGCAGGGGTTCTTTCAAAATGGAGGTTTTTAGCCTCCACACTAGGGTCCAGACTAGACATGAAAGCAGGAGCAGTCATGAGATTTCCAGGTTGGTTGTTGGCTTTTGTTTTTTGGTTTTGTTTTTTTAATGATCAAAGAAGTCTTTGAGTCTGAATCAGACCAGAGCTTGCAGTGAAGGTGCCAGTGTATTGTTGCTGCAGAAGAATGCAGCAATAGATACAGTATTCTGCAACAGCACCATTCAGCATTCTATAATGCAATTTAAAAAATGGAGGCCCTACAAACAATAACAAAAAGTTACAACTTTAAAACCAGACCTCAGGTCACCACCAAATTTGGCACAGATGTAGCAGACAGTCTATTCTTACTCTGTGCCAAATCCAGGCAAATGGTTTTTGAACTATGATTTTTAAAAAGAAAGAAAACAAAACCTTGTGCCTCCCCCACCACCACTTCCTGCAGTCTCCCCTCCACAAATTATGTCTCACTTGTAGAATTCGCCTGCAGAATTATCATGGGATTGTGACAAAATGCTATTATTTACTTGTTTATATGGGCCAACAAAGTACTATGTTATTTTACATGGCTCATCTTTGGTTGTTTTATTTTGAACCTTTGTTACCAAGTACAAACCATAAGCTTTTTTACTTTGGTCTCCCTGCTGAAAGCTAAGCATTCTAATCATGCCATCTCAAGTCTCATATCAATGATTGCTAAATGATGCCATGGTTGAAATCCTATTTATTGTTAGGAAACAGTGCAATAGTAAGGTACCCTAATTTTCATGCAATACCTCATAACGTGGACTTGGAGAACTGGAAATATTAGTCCTGTATACACTTTATGTTTTTACATACTGTACATTGAAGCTGCTCAAAATTGTACAAAGAGCAATTCTGATCAGGAAAATGAGATAGGAGGGAGACTAACTTGTACCTTCCTGTCCCATTTTCATTATTCAATAGATATTCAGAGACAGAATTTTGATGATAACTAGAAAATAACTTTCTTTGTCATTTCTCTTCAATAGAAAGTACAGTATTCCTTACTGCCATTCCCCATCCAGCTGGATTCGCTGGTTTGGTTTCTCTAGCCAGGATTCATTCCTGTCATTCCACTGCTTTCTAGGCAGTTTTTGCAGGTAGCTTTATAACTCTTAGGAAGCCTGAGGCTTGCAAGCGCCTTTGGTGACAGGTGGTTCTTACACTGATGCAGCTGGCTAAACCAAGGCTGATAAGGCAGGAGGCCCCTTCCTTACTCATTCACTCATTTACTCCCTTGGCAGTCTGGAAGATGGTGAGCTGTGGAACTCCCTGCCACAGGATGTGGTGATGGCATCTGGCCTGGATGCCTTCAAAAGGGTATTGCACAGATTCCTGGAGGAAAAGTCCATCATAGGTTATAAACCATGATGGAGATGTGTAATCTCCAGGCTTAAAACCGGGGTACTTCAAGGGCCAGATGCAGGGGAGTGGTAGCAGGAGACAGATATCTAGTCTCGTGCACTCCCAGACACATTTGGTGGGGCCACTGTGAGATACAGGAAGCTGGACTAGATGGCCTGATCCAGCATGGCTCTTCTTATGTTCTTATTATGAGCTGTCCAGCCTGCTGTTGGTTGAGCTGGCCTGGCCCTGAATTTGTCCGACATCCATTGTGGCATCATTTGTGCTTCCGCGCAAGGAAGGCTGCTCCCCAGGGTGAGTGGGGTAGAGGCTGTACCTGCAGGGAGGCAATGGAGTCCTCAAAAGTGGCCTGTTTCGGCAGAATTCTCTCCCAAGGTCTTTCAATTTTGTCTTTTTTGCCTCTATTAGCAGCCCAGCCAACACAGAGTGGTAATGAGGCCAGATCACAGGTTCCAGTTGCTATTTTTTTCCACTTTGGGGAAACGTCCCATTGGTCCCCAGTGAGGGCTTCCTCATGAGTCATTGTCTACCAGGTTGGGCTCTATCCTTGTCCCCTCCTGTATCCTCCTACTTCCTGTTAAATAAATTCTCAAAGTGGTGTGGTATATCAGTGATGTTCTAACTGGTTAAAAAATAATTATACTCTGGTATAATTATAAAAAATATAATAATTATACTCTGGTATAATTATAAAAAATAATTATACTCTGGTTTCTCTTCAGATCGTATAAATCTTTCACCTTTTACTAAAAATAATTAGCAAAGGAATGAAAATTTAAATGTCCATATATTATTTACCAATTCCCCCATACCATGAAGTAGTTAAGTATTTCAGGTGCCTGTTTTGACACTATTGACACAGGAATACAGAAACCACCTGGGAAATTAAAGCAGGACGTTGGCTTTAGATTAACCCCAGTGATCATAACATGCTGGAAATCAACCAAGATGGACTGGTGTCTACGTGCACCTAACATTAGTAGCCCCTGGCAGGAACTCAGAAAGGCGGTGGCAGGAATCCTCTGAGAATGAACTGGTTTGCTTCAGCAATTATGTCATCTGAGCACTGGAAAAAGTTGCCCCGACAGCAGACCAAACAGTGTGAGAAATGTCCATCTGGTTGCACCTTGAGTCTTCAACATGTATGTCTCTCTGTCACACTGTGCTTGATTTCACCCACTGGCTAGTCAAACCTAAAGGATGGCTTCTCGTGCTTTATCTGATGTCTCTGCTGTTGCAAAGGCCACACATTTACTTTGTTGGGGTTCTTTTTAAATGAAAGCTTGGGATGTGAGCAAGTTTCCCTCTAAAATAGGCTTACGCCTGCACAGGCATGTGCCTCTGCTCCCCTCCATGCAGGGCTATCCTTAACCCATGCACCCCCCACATGACCATTTTTGTTCCAGTCAGACAGAGACCATGCATGGGGAGGCACGTGGGAGGGCAGGACAGAGCCCTGAGCAGCAGAGCTGAAAATTAGAAGGTACCATACCTTGAATCTTGAGCCAGCTGATTCTCAAAGCAGGCACTAGGTGCTTGACTAAAATAAAGGTAAATTCTGTAATATGGCAATCCAGTATTCTGCTCACAGGCGATGTAGAACAGGGATGGCTGAGATTCTACTCACGGAGGTGTTTCCTGACATATTAATCCCTCTGTACGCTAGTGTAGTCATTCCTGAACTGTGCGCTGTGGCACCCCAGGGTACCACCTACCCCAGCCAGGGGTGCCCCAGAATCCGAGGAAGTACAGATCACATCAGGCTTCCCCCCCCCCCCAGAAGTATCATATTGGGGAAGCTACAGCCAGTAAGTCAAGGGAGTTGTGAGTCATAAAATGTTTGGAAACCACTGTACCCATGCCAGCAGCCCAAATCCTTTCAAACTCTCAGATCCATCCCAATGGTTTTTAATACCTTTGCATTTTACATGCACAGAATCTCATGAATCAAGGAACACATTTTCTATTTTAATCTTGAAATGGCATCATGACCCACTTGGACGATCATGTCCACATGCTATGACTATTTCTGTTCAACATTACATTCTAAAAATGATAATTCCAAAGCCCGCTTGGCTTAACATTTTTGTTACAGTTTGCTTGATTCCAATAGAATCATTATTCTGTACATTTTACATTTTCTCTTCCTGGATGCTTTGTTCCTTTAATCAGCTGGCTTTTCTTCTTTCTTTATTATCACAAGGCAGTCTGGGGCTGATAGTTCCTGAAAGAGCACAGGTGCTTACCAAAACAAACTCTTATTGTACAAATGCCTTACCTCGTTCACAGAAGAGTGACAGAGTGACCAGATTTTGCAGGCTTCCTATATCACTCTCCTTATTCCTTGTGTTTTCAGTCATTAAAAACCAATGAAAAAGGTGTGTGTGTGTGTGTGTGTGTGTGTGTGTGTATAAAAAGAACATGCACTTACTGTTAATATCCAAAAATCCCCTTTCACATGGCGTTATGTACCAACTCAACTCATGGCTACCCTAAGAGTCAATGTCTTCCACTCTGTCCTCTCATTAACCCTCTTGTTGAGCCTCGTGGCGCAGTGGTTAAATGCCTGTTCTGCAGGTAAAACTGTGCTCACGACCTGGGGTTCAATCCCCGGTAGCAGGCTCAAGGTTCACTCAGCCTTCCATCCTTCCGAGGTCAGTAAAACGAGTACCCAGCTTGCTGGGGGGGGGGGCAATGTGTAGCCTGCACACTGTAATTAAAATTGTAAACCGCCCAGAGACTACTTGTAGTGGTATGGGGCGGTATATAAGCAGAACACTTTGCTTTTGCTTTGCTTTTTTGTTCAGGTGTTGCAGACTTAAAACTGGGGCTCCCTTTACGGATTCAATCCGTCTCATGTTAGAAGTTTCAGTGGGGTAGTCATGTTAGTTTGTTTCAACACACACAATACTGTAAAACTAGAATCAGAAGAGTTGTACCAAGACCATCAGATTTTCAGCATGGCTATTCCTGGATTATACTGTATGACTACCCCACTGAAATTTCTAACATGAGCTGAATTCCAAATCCACAAAAGTTTATGCTGAAGTACATTTGTTCAATTTCTAAGGTGTCTTTGTTGCTGCTGCTGTTGTTTAATTTTTTATTACTAAAATACAAATAGTTAACATTGTCCTCATCTTCATCCTCATCATAATCAATCATGACAATGAAGACAATAATGAAGATGACGACAACAACGACAACAATGATGACAATGACGACGACGATGATGATGACGACGACAACAACAACAACAACAACAACAACAACAACAACAGAATGCAGAACTTCTGTCACCATGGGGATCAATACATCTTACTGAGTTTTCCCCTTCAAGGACTTGATGTTCATTCCATTCTCTAAAGGTTCCCACATGCCTTCCAAAAGTACATCTAACCTTGATTTGACATTCTCCTTTTCCCTTTACCCAATATAGCATTTATAAGATCATCCCACATCTCATTAAATCTATCCACTCTCCTTTTTAAAACTTAATTTCTGAAGTCAGTTTGTCATTTATTGCAATATTCCAAATGTGTATTGGTTGTTGTTGACGTACATCTCATGTCTGGTTTTCCTCTAGTTCTCCTACCTTGCTTTCAGCCCAGTATTATTGACTCTCTCCTCCCCCCCCCCCGCCCCAGCAAGTCCTAACTCGGAAGCTGTGAAGTGTGCATATGTTCAACTATATGAGGGTTTGGGTTAGGGCACCCAAACAGAACAGTGGCACCTTCCATTTGAGAGAAAGGGGAATAGAGAAAGAATATAACTTCAGCCACCCACACTGCAAGAGGCAGCCAGGGTTGTTACTCAGGCAGGGTGAGGTGAGATTATTATCTTACTGTAGATCACATGGGACTTGCAGAGCTCAGGCCGCAAGCTCAGGATAGGAAATCAGTCAGACAGAGAGGTGCTGAAGACAGAGTAGGGTGAGAAGAACCACAGCAGGAAGCCAAGGTAACTGGGCATATGGCTCTGGGTCTCGACAGGGGGGGGATCTTGTTTTTGGGATGTTTTGTAGGAGATTTGATGTGCAGGGGAGAGCCCTGTGCTGCCATAGGTGTCTGGGTTCACTGGCCTTGAGCAGGGGGAGCTGGGGAAGAAGACCAAAGGTCTGAAAGACCTGTAGGAGATGGAATAGCACAAGGAAGGCTGGGTAAGAGTTCAAACCCAATACTTCAGTTCAGCACCTGCATTCAGATGGATCCCAGAAGGGAATTTTGCCATCCCTGGCACTGTCAATGTGCAACTCTATCTGTGTTAGACATAAGAGTGAAATCATCTTGAGGAAACAATCTGACTCTGCAGGTTTTGGGGCAGCAGGTGCTTGTGAGAGGAACTTTAGACCACAGCATGGCCTCATTAGCCTAGCCCAAGCAGAAGGCACCAAGGACCTGGAGGACAGGTTCTTCCTCCTGTGGAGGTCTCACTCCATTTCTCTGCTGCTGGAGAACAACCCATTACTTGGCTTCGGACCTTTAGGGGGCATGTACAGTACAAGTGCAGAAACCATCTCCTGGATGAAAAGCCTATCGCTTTGTTGCTGCTCCTGCTGCTGGTTTCTCGCTCTTCTTCACCACCCAACCTTCAATAGTATCTCCAATCTGCAAATGCTGCAACACAGAGTCAGCCCGGAAAAACACAACTGATACAAAGCAAGATCCTGCACAAAGATGCCCTAAAACATTTTGCTCAGCAGGTGTTATTCAGTCATGCTTCTCTTATGCTTTCAAGCACATAAGCCTGTGTCGAGACACCTGCTCCCATTCCTGTAGATCTCACATTCTAGCTCTAAACTGTGTTAGATGTTGCTGCAGGGCCGAGCCTCTTGCAAACCCAGAGGGGACGTGTGGTTAGATGTCTGGCTGTAAACAACCCCTACACCAGTTGCGAGGGCAGGAAATCAAATGCTGGTGGCCGTAAGCACTCTAGCCTTTAGAACAGAAATGAGCCACCCTTCTCAGGAGCTTTTCAGGAGTTTCGCAGTGTACAAGCTATGTGGTAGGACAGGTTCTGATGTGCCAGGATAGAGCTGGTTGCTCAAGAGGCAAGCCCCACCATGCCCCACCTGTGGATCTTTGGAGCTGGGCCATGGTTTGCAGGGTTTCAAAGAGCCCTTGATGATTTCCGAGGTGTCGGGAGGGTTCCCATGATCTGACACTCCCTAGCTTTGCAAGCTTGGAGGCCCTAGGAATGCTATTCACAATCTGCAGTAGCTCTCCAGTACACGCTCTTTCATCGTAGGAGATGCTTGGGTATGTGACTGAAGAACAGTTGGTGGGGAAGGGGGCAGCTGGATTTGCCAAACCATTTTCTGTTTCTGCCGGGGCCTTGGCTGGCTAGCTTTCACGTTAGGAACTAGCTTGAACAGGGGAGAATCTCTTATGGGCAAAGCTCTCCCAATTGTGCTCCTTGAATGGACGGAGACTGAGACGGCACTGGTTGCCTTGGTAGATGACTTACGCAGGGAAATGGATAGGGGGTCTGTGTCCCTCTTGGTTTTACTAGACCTCTCAGCTGCTTTTGATGCTATAGACCAGTGGTGGTGAACCTTTGGCACTCCAGATGTTTTGGACCAGAACTCCCAGAATTCCAAGCCTCTGTTGCCAATGATAAAGGACTGTGGGAATTGTAGTCCAAAACATCTGGAGTGCCGAAGGTTTGCCACCACTGCTATAAACCATGGCATCCTCCTGACTCGTCTCTCTGAAATGGGAATCGGGGGCACTGCATTAAAATGGCTCCGGTCCTTCCTGCAGGATAGAACGCAGAAAGTGGTGTTGGGTGATTCATGTTCGACACCATGGCTGCTGACCTGTGGAGTTCCCCAGGGTTCTGTTCTGTCTCCTACTGTATGTTATTTAACATTTATATGAAACCACTGGGGGAAATTATCAGGTCTTTGGGGGTTAAGTGCCAGCAGTATGCTGATTATACCCAGCTCTAACTCTCATCACTTCTGGATTCTAAGGGAGCTACTGTCTCAAATTTACATGAGTGTTTAGCTGCAGTAATGAACTAGATGAGGATGAACAAAATGAAACTAAACCCAGACAAGACAGAGGTGCTCTTGGTCAGTCAAAAGTGAGAACAAGGGATAGGGATGCAACCTGTACTGGATGGGGCCACCCTCCAATTGAAAAATAAGGTACACAACTTGCAGGCGCTCTTGGACTGATCCTTGAGCTTGGATGCCCAAGTCATGACTGTGGCTAGGAGCACATTTGCACAATTAAGGCTAGTACACAAGTTACACTTGTTTCTTGAGACACCATCTCTGGCCACGGTGATACATGCCCTAGTGACATCCCGGCTAGTCTACTGTAATGCGCTCTGTTTGGGGCTACCGATGACAAGCCTCAGGAAAGTTCAAAGGGTCCAAATGCAGCAGCCAGACTGCTGACTGGGGCGGGATACAGAGATCACATCACACCCCTACTAAAGCAGCTCCACTGGCTGCCAATCAGCTATTGGGCACAATTCAAGGTGGTGACCTTAGCCTAGAAAGCACTGTATGGCCCGGGCCCTAGCTACCTCAACGATCGAATCTCACAGTCTGAACCGACTTGGTTGTTAAGATCATCAGGAGAGGCCCTTCTCTCCATCCTCCCATCCTCACAGATATGTCTCATGGGAACCCATGAAAGGGCCTTCTCAGCTGCTGCGCCCAAACTCTGGAACTCCCTCCCACTAGAGGCCAGGACTGCCCCATCTCTGCTGTCTTTCCAGAAACAAGCAAAGACTTTCCTCTTCAGGCCAGCTTTCCCTGAATGATGGTCTACCTATTATGTGCCTTTTATATGAATCTACAGGATCACATAGACTTTGTGTTTATAACTACTTATAAGCTTATGGGTTTACATTGACACTATGTATTCAATGTTTCAATCACTCATAACTTTACATGGAGCTTTATAACCCTTTAACTGCTTGCGTTCTATTGTAGCTTTAATGTAATGTTGCTTATTAATGCTGTAAGATGTCCCTCAATTTCCTGTTCTCAGTACTTGAACATGTCTTGAACATGTTCATGTACTTGAACATGTACTGTACTGTATGTTATCACTCATTCTGTAAGGCTCCTTGGGTCCTTTTTCCAAGGATAAAGATGGGGTAAAAAGACTCTAAAATAAATAAATAAAAGGTATAGATTTGTTACTGCGGCCACACAGCTCTGCCCCTAAGAAAGGGATCATCCTTGACAGAAAAGCCTGTCTTCTGAGTCCTAGGGCTGATGGACAGGTCGAGGGAGATGCATCCTTCTGTTGCTTGGAAGGTAGGTCTTTTGGAGGAAGGATTCCAGAACACATGCCATGGGCCAAATTGTCAAGACAGGGAAGATGTTAGGAAATACAGTGGTCCCCCACTCTTTCGCGGTTCATATACTGCGGTCCCACTATATCGCGGGACTGCAGTATATGAAAAAGGCCCCCTGGGGTAAGGGGCAAAGGCCTGTTTCAGGCCTACTTACCCCAGGACTGGGGCTGCCCCAAATGGGCCTGCGAGGGCCTTCTCAGGCCCTCTTGAGGCCCCAAAAGGGCCTCCCTGCAAACCGGAAGTCACTTTCGGGTCACCGAAAATCATTTCTGAGGCCTCCAAGCCCCCAGTTAGGCCTGCATTTACATATCGCGGATTTTCAATTATCACAGGTTAGGTTGGTCCCTAACCCCCGTAATAGGTGTGGAGTCACTGTAACAGGTGCTGCTGCTCGGTTGACTGTGGGTCTCCTGAAATCTTGTATGAGCTATGAGGCTTTTAACGTCATTGTTACTGTTGGCGTGCCTTTCTGAACCCCCCCCCTTTGTTTCTGCTTCACAGATGGATGCTCCCCAGAAGCATAGGTCTGGAGCAGAGGACACATCCTTACTGAGGTCATATAGGTGGCAGACAGTGCCACAGAATGGGGAGCAAGAACCAGAGATGGGACCCAATCACCACGGGTCATTGGGCGGAAGGCGCAGGGGCAAACTGCAGAAGTGGAAGCGGGTGCAAAGCATGCCAGAGAGTGAATCTCCTCAGCTCGGCCATGAACAGACACCCTCCACAGTCTCTCAAGACAGCAGAGCTGCTACTAAGAGGTCCGTCTTCCAGAGGGCTTTCAGTACCCCTGCCAAGATGCCCAAGCCCCACGAGGGAAGCAGCAAGCTGAGTCTAAGGAAGTATCTACGCTCCATGTCCCACCGGAAGAACCAGGAAAGGACTCCCCAACCAGAAAGGGAGACCTTGGAAACCACCAAAGGTAGGACAACTCTGAAGCACAGCAATGCTGTGATGGACCTCTCATAGGCAGTTACTTCACGTCCGTTTTGTCTCTATTAGTGTTGCACTTAGGAGCGGTAAAAAAAGTGTTACTTCACGTCCATCGCGCAACTACTGAAATTTGTCTCGACCACGCCCCCGGAACGGGTGCTAAGCGAGACAAATCTGTACCTGGTGGTGGGGTAGGGTTTTCCCTTCCCACTTTTTGTTCCTGCTTTCTGTTCCGAGACAAGACACCATGTAGTAACAACTGTCACGCAACAAAACATTTATTTCTCTCAGAAAACTGTGTCCGTTTTTTTTTACTTTTCAGAAGTGAAATATCGAAAAAGAATTTTTAAGCCCCCCCACCCACCAAAAAAAAAAGAAAAAGGAAGCTAGACAAATTCAGTGTTTGTCATGGCAGAAGACCATGAGGTAACACTTATCATGAGACAAGTTATCACAACCATGGGAACACTGAAACAGGGAGAAAACCAAGTGATGGCGACCATCGCTGTCGCAGTATAAAACTAGTCACAGAACAATGACACTTTATACACGACCCCTAAGCTGGGCTGCAAGCTTAGAAATGTTTTCCCACCAGCTCCGGAGTTTGGAGACAATTAAGTGCGACCCCGCCCACTTTAGCGCGACCCAGCGCACTTTTCTTGTACCTTCTCTTTGGAGGTGAAAAAAATTTGATGCGGATAAGAGTGCCGGGCTCTCCTGGCTTGTCTGTTGTTTTTTTGCCTCCCGCCCCTTTAAGAGCTCCTTGAGACGGAACCAGGAAGTAACGGGGCTCTTGGCAAGTTCGACCGGCACCAGCAGGTTAGTAAAGGCTTCTTTTGTCCTTTTTTCCCTCCCCCCCTCACGCCGACAGGAGCAGGAAGTGCTGAGGGGTGGGGACGCAGGAACAGAAACGAACCCCCAAGATCTCTGGTCCGAATTTAAGGGACCAGCGGATCTTAGGGGTCGTGTGAAAAGGCCCAAAGAAGGACGTGAAGTAACCGCCATACTGCCATTCAGAACAACCCATGTAGGGATGGAGGGGTGTAGGGCCTGTCCAAAGTTTAACTGGCCTCAAGGCCAAACCCCAAGACAGGAATAGTTACCATTTAAGAAGCTGATAAAATTGGTAAACATCTTGTTTTCTTTCCCTTCTTGTAGAATAGAATTAGAGGTATGTTCCATATGTCCACAATCCAACTGTATGGACAGAATGTTGTGCCTAGTGTTGCATTCACTATCCACAGCCCTTCCCATTTTTCTTGTTAAAGTAAAGTTCTGGCCTTCTTGGGTAATGCATGAAAACATGCTTTTAATGCATGGTTTGTGAAAATCCAGGAACAAGGGCAAGGACCGGACTTCACTGTTCAGCAGGTCTTCTGTTGTACCTACCACCTGTGGATTGTATGCAAATATGTTTAATCTCCATACTTTATTGATGTGATGGTATTTGGATTGCTTTTTCTGAGCTGACTCATCCCTAAATGGTTCAAAAATATGGCATTTAAAAGGCATGGGAATTTTCTATGTAAAGTTAATTAGTTGCTCTTACAGTTCCAAGGCCATTCAAAAATTGTTAGTCGCTGTTATAGGGCCTTTTCACATGACCCCTAAGATCCGCTGGTCCCTTAAATTCGGACCAGAGATCTTGGGGGTTCGTTTCTGTTCCTGCGTCCCCACCCCTCAGCACTTCCTGCTCCTGTCGGCGTGAGGGGGGGAGGGAAAAAAAGGACAAAAGAAGCCTTTACTAACCTGCTGGTGCCGGTCGAACTTGCCACGAGCCCCGTTACTTCCTGGTTCCGTCTCAAGGAGCTCTTAAAGGGGCGGGAGGCAAAAAAACAACAGACAAGCCAGGAGAGCCCGGCACTCTTATCTGCATCAAAAATTTTTCACCTCCAAAGAGAAGGTACAAGAAAAGTGCGCTGGGTCGCGCTAAAGTGGGCGGGGTCGCACTTAATTGTCTCCAAACTCCGGAGCTGGTGGGAAAACATTTCTAAGCTCCGGAGCTGGGAGCCATTTGCAGCCCAGCTTAGGGGTCGTGTATAAACGCCCATAGTTCAATGTTAAAAGTAATTCTTCACTTTTCCATTTTCCAAAGTAAAGTAATCAAATTAATTATGTTTAAGTGTTAAGAACATCTGTATGTGATGTGAAAAACTGTTGGTGGTACAAGATGTAAGGCTTGTGTACAGGAGCTCTTTTTCAGTGGGATGGTATGGGCTAAATAGATTTGTTTCTGGTTGGGTAGATATATAATGTGCCACTGCCTTGAGGAACAAACTAGCTGTTCCTGCAACAGACCAAACAAAAAAGGGATAAATGCCTGTGTAGGAAGGCTCACACTTTTCCAGTGCTTTACCACCACAACAGAACCCGAGGCCGAGTTTTAGGTTATGGTGTGAAAGGGAATAAACAGAGTGGAGGCAAGGCAGGAGTCCTGGATGTTGTGCCTGTTTCATTACAGTCTTTCCCCCAAGATCTCAAGTGCGGGTCTTTTAAATTTCACTCTTCCTGCTTATTTCAGGAAATACTAATGGTTGTACTGTAGCCATTGTTTAGAATGGGTGAGCAGCTCATCTTCAGGATGCCATAAAAAAGGAAACCACCTGGCAATTTGCTTTTTTCTTTAGCCTTCCCTGGTTAACCTGCTATACAGAACATGTCCAATAATCTGATACCAGGGGATGTCATTCCTTATAGAGAGAAAGGTAGAATGAAGACCAAACCAGAGACAGGCTAAATCAGGAGGGGGGGGGTCAGAGACCACTCCCTGAACATTGCAGGGCCACATCTAATCCCTTGAACCACCACTCCCCAACATGTATGTATGGGCGTCCCAGGGGCACTGTCAAAATATTACAAAGCTCCATGCCCCTCTTAGAGAGCATTTTTGAACGTAGGCCAGGAACAGAGAGGCAGTCTCAGTCCGACAGACCATGGGTCCATCTAGCCTGGTCTTGTCCACTGTGGCTGGTAGCAACGATTCTCAATAGTTTCAGGGCAAACTGGAGATTCCTAGGATTCCCTTGGGACCTTCCGTCAGGATTAACCAGGTATTGATCTAACTGTTCTTTCAAAATGAGAAGACATGGTGTATTTAGCGTGTGGTGGTGATCCTGTCCTATGGAGACCTTACTGATGTCGACACAACTCTGGTGGACAGTGGCATCTCTGCCAGTGTACATCTAACATTGTACACCATTGTACACCCAATGAGCCTATTCAGACCAGGGTAATGTGAAATCAAGGTGAACTATAAAATGGAGGAGTTGCCACTAACATTCCTCAGACTGATGAAGCTGCTTGGATGAGGAGAGAAACATTTTGATTTCATAAGAAAAGAAGTCCAGTTGCCAGGACTCATCCTCCAGATAGGGCGAGTTTGTACATTTATGCTCATATGAAACGAATAGTTTCAAATATGGTTCAAGTCATTTCTAAACCAGTTGCAGCCCTCATGTTGACGTCTGCCAAGAATCCAGGCACGCATGGGCAAATGTTCCTGTGCAGCTGCAGAAGCCCCTCTGACAACCTCCTTCCTGCCCACCTCTCCTCACAGCAGAGTCTATTTTTAAAAACAACAGGGTGCTCATGTGATAACACCAAGTCGGCTCTTTTTTCTTTGCATAAAGCACCGGGTTTATGAACCCTCAAGCCTCTGATGGGTATTTCTGCAGGAAGAAGGCTTTGCTGAAGACGTAAGAAACTAAGCTCAGCATTGGTGAAAGCAGAGGCCATGTCCTGTCCAACTCTTGAGGGCTGTACTAAGGCTGCTACTGCCAAAAAAATAAGCACTTCTATCACAGACCCCTCTTCCAATGCAGGTGCTGCAAACATTTGGTATAACTCCTGCAAATGAGCAAGGTAAAAAGCATCTCATTCCTTCCACAAGGGAAGGGGGCTGCAGATATGAGCATTCATTATAACAGTAGCAAAGTTCAGTGCTGTGCTTCTCTTGCTTGTGCTCAGTGACTGGGGAGGGGAGGCGTTGGTGGTGTGTGACACATTACATGTTGTTGCTGTTGGTTCCCAGCTTTAATGAGAGCTCCCAGATCTATCGCCCACCACTCTAAAAGTCATGAGCATCTCTTGGTGGCTTTATCACTGCAGATGGGACATCTTATACCTGCCTAGTATGATGGATCTGGGTGAAGAGGATGTGGTCACTTACTTGCGGGCTCCTTCTTGCAACAATACAGTTGCTCTCAAATTTCTTACAGGCTGTCCCCACAGGTTAATCTGTTCTTAAACATGCTAGCCTAGTCTCTTCTATAGTTCTAAATAGAGATGGGCACGAAATGAAAGTTTTTTCATTTCGTTTCTCATTTCGTTACAGAACGAAAGGAAAAGCGAGGTGCCCTTAAAAACCCGAAATGAAACATTTTTTCATTTTTCATTTCATTCCATTTTGTTTTTGTTTATTATTTAATTTTGCTTATTATTTTGATCTTGGCATTTGTCAAAATAAATAATAAAAAATAAGCACCCCTGCAGGCCAGCTGGTCAGCACTAGAGTTAAAAAAAAGTACTGACCTGGCCCGTGGGCCAGCTGGTCATCATTAGGGGGAAAAGCAAAAAGTAAAAAAAAAAAAAAAACACCTAAAAAAATCCTGCAGGCCAGCTGGTCGGCGCTAGGGAAAAAAGCAAATAAATAAATAAATAAATAAATAAATAAATAAATAAGTAAGTAAGTAAGTAAGTAAGTAAGTAAGTAAGTAAGTAAGTAAGCTGGCCGTGCCCTACAAAACAAAAGGAAAAATGAAGTGCCCTAAAAAAAAAAAACAAAATGAAACAAAATTTGTTCCATTTCATTTTCGTTTATTATTTCATTTTTGTTTATTATTTTGAACTCAGTGCTTGTCAAAATAAATAATAAAAATAAGTGAAACATTTCTATCTCTCTCAAAAAAAAAAGGAAAAAAAGAAGTCCAGTTGCCATGACTCAACTTCCAGATAAACTCAGCTGGATGACTGAGAATCTTGACAGACATATCCTTCTGCCTCTATTGTTTCAGTTGTGTTTCTCGATTCTGTGCCATCTTCTCCTCTGAATATTTTTCCTTTAGACAAAATGCCTTTTGAGCATTGGAGTCTAAAATTCTGGATGAGCCACCATGGATTATGAGACATTTTTCCTGCTTAGAAATAATAAGCAATGTTCTTTGACTGTCTGTTGTGATTATACACAAATACAGAGAAAACAAGCAAATGCAGGACGGGCAGTGCTGTAGTTTTGTAACCAAGAATCTGATGCCTTTTTAGTGTGCAGAACATACAGCTGTGCTGAATTTCATTAATAGGGAATATCATTTGAAGGTCTAGTGAGACTTTTGTACAATGGTGCTTCCTAGAGATGGGCATGAAATGGAAAAACAGTGTTTCCTTTCGTTTCTGTAGTAGTTTTGTTTTGTTTCATTTGTAATGAATTTTTAAAGTAGTTTTGTTATGAAACAAAACAAAACAAAACAAAACACTATGCTCCCCTGGGTCCTAAAGGACCAAAATGACAGGGGAGCTTCCTCAAATGATTCTAGGTAACCCCCCATTACTTTCAATAGTTACTTGTCTCTTTAGACAGCCTTTCCCTTAGCAACTTACTGTCTGGGAACGGTTTTTAAATTGAGTGTTGTGCTTTGTTACTTTGAATCTGTTTTAAATGCTGGTTTTGTTTACCATGGTAATATAGTACTTGTTTGAGTCTTTTTCAATATTTATATAATTACTGTTTCTAGTTTTTAAATATTGTCCTTTAAAAAAAATAAAAAAGGAATAATTGTGGAAATTCCATCCCCCCCGATAGGCTCTGAACCCCAATAAGTGGCAAAGCACAAGGAAGCTTAAGGCCCGGATTCCCAGAAGTCCTAGGGCCAGTAGGAACCCATGTGCTGAGCTAAGCTCAAGGAGTTAGTAAACAGATGGAAAGGCCAGAAAAACAGGATATCAGGAGGACCACCAGGGCCCATCTGCTCCATGACCCAGGTCCAGAAGCTTCCTTCCTCTCAGTCCTTATCAATAATCCCTCACTAGCTAGGGAGCATTTACCCCCCACCAATTGAATGTATTTCCTCTGCCCATTCCCATTGTTTGTACTTGTTTACTCTTATCAATAAAGACTCAGGTCTCAGGCAGCGTATACCCCACACAGCACTCTCTCTCTCTCTCTCTCTCTCTCTCTCTCACACACACACACACACACACACACACACACACACACACACACACACACACACACACACACACACACACACACACACACACACACACACACACACACACACACAGCTGATGAAAACACACAGAGACGTAGCCTGAGACCAGAGATGATTGCACCCCAAAACTCTGTGTACGCTTAATTAATAATGCTACAAATAATTTTAATCAATTATTTTTAAAAAATGTAAGCCACCTTGGGTCTTTTTAAAGCAGTAACAATCATGCACCACCAAAGTCAATTCTGACTTAATAGCATTCCTTCTCAGAAGTGATCTAGGTAGGTTCTTAGACGGTGCCGCTAGATCAAGACCACACAGGCTGACTGTATTCCCAGGAGGCAGAATGTAGAATTGAACTCCCAGTGCCAGGACCCTGCCTGTCATGGAACCCGAATGTGAAGGGTTAAATGCTGGAGAGCAGCAGGAGGAGCCTTGTAGTTCAACTCAGCAGGCAGCTGAGTCTGAGGACGCAGCTGAGGGCACATCTCCTCCTCCTATAAGGGCTAGGAGCAGGATCCTGCAAAGGAGAACTAACAGGAGAGCTACGGAAAGGATCTTTAATGATAGGCGTAGAATTAGATCTGGAAGCCCTGAGTTCTAGCAGGAGCTTGCCAGAGATATGGGTGTGCTCCCTGTTTTAGGATAAAGCTAGCAAGTTTACCCTGAACCCTCTGTGGGAGGAACGCGTCACTTACCTTGCCACCATGTTCCTATGTGTTATCCTGACTTTGTTTCCTGACCTTGGACCGGCTTTCTGACTGCGGCGTTCTCTGTTTCCTGACCTTGGACCGGCTTCCTGACTACGACGTTTCTCTGTTTCCCTTGAACTTGGCATTTGGCTCTGTAAATTATTCTGGATTGACTCGGACTGTACTTTGTACTTTATCTGGATTACAACTAAAGTTCCTGGCAAAGAACTGAACTTGGCTTGCTGTGTTCTGTGTGCGGGGCTTGACAGTTTGCTCCCACCCACCAAACTTATTCAAGCAGAATGGAGAAGGAGGGGGCTGTTGGAATGATTCCACTGGAAGCTTTGCAAAACCAAGTAATGTTTTTGTCACAAGCAATTGTTCAATTGCAGCAAGCTCCAGCATCATTACAGCCTCGTTGCCCTTTGCTGCCTCCTGACCAGTTTGAAGGCAAATTAGAGGAATTCCCTGCATTCTTGCCTCAATGCAAGCTGTTCATTGAGGTACGGGCTCAAGAATTTCCTACTGAGAGGTCTAAGGTCTGTTTTATCATCAGTTTATTGAAGGGACAGGCAGGTAAATGGGTGACTCCTTTACTCCTCAGTGCTTCACCTTTGCTGGATAATTATCAGGCTTTCCTGAACCATATTTCTTCAGCCTTTCAGAATCCCGTGCAGGCTGCTACCGCCAACAGGAGACTCGGAGCTTTGAAACAGGGCAAAGACTCAGTGTTTGATTATACCACTGCATTTCGTTTGATAGCTCAGGATTTGCAGTGGAACGAGCCGGCACTGATTTCTCAGTATATGGAAGGTTTGGCAGATGAAGTGCTGGATGAACTCTGCAAGGTAGAACAACCAAACACATTGCAGGAACTCATTACCCTGTGTCTGAGAATAGATGGACATCTGGAAAGCCGTCGTCTCTCTCGAGGCCAGAACTGCAAACAGCAACCTCTGCCAGCTGTGTATCATCTGCAATCCCGGGAGGCCCATGAAGTGGATCCAGAGCCTACGCAACTGGGAGCTGCTCGACCATGCCTCACCCCAGAGGAAAAGGCAAGATGACGTTTTCATCATCTCTGCCTGTACTGGGGGAGGAGGACATTTCGCTTCTAATTTCCCTTTGAAGTGTTCCTCAACAAGTGCTGCTATCTCTCCAGCAGTAAAAGGGCAGCTCCATCCTTGAAGGAACCCCGAGGAATGGAGCATACCGAAGGGTTCCCAGGCAATACTATCACACCCCAAGGACCTTTTCTGATACCTGTGACTCTAGGGCTCCCTGATGGTCGGGAGATTCCGGTGTATGCTATGGTAGACTCTGGGGCGGCTCACTGTTTTGTGGATGCTGGGTTTGTGTGGTACCATCGGATTCCAGTACAAAATAAGGACACTCCTTTGTTAGTAGAATCCATTGAGGATCGGTTACTTTGTTCTGGGCCGGTAGCTCAGGAAACCTGTCCCCTTACTCTTCAGGTAATGGATCATAATGAGCAGATTAGCTTTAATGTAACCCGAATGCCCCGGTTTCCTCTTGTTTTGGGACTTTCCTGGTTGCGAGCTCATAATCCACTGGTGGATTGGGTGCAAGGGGAATTATATTTCAAGGTTCCTTGTTCAAAGCAACATTCCTCTACTGTACTGGCATCTGCCCATGATACATCTGACCCTGTCTTGCCTCAGGCATACCAAGACTTTGCAGATGTATTTGAGGAAAAGGGGGCTGACAAGCTACCTCCACATCGACCCCATGACTGTGCCATTGATTTGATTCCTGGGGCACCTCTTCCTGTGGCGCGAGTTTATCCCATGTCCGAACCAGAATTAGAAGCGTTGAGGGCTTTTCTAGATAAAAATCTTCGACGTGGGTTCATACGGCCTTCCAAATCACCATTGTCCGCACCAGTGATACTTGTCAAGAAGAAGGGAGGGGAGCTTCGTCCTTGTAATGATTATAGAGCACTAAACAAGATCACTATTAGGGACCGGTACCCTTTACCCTTAATCTCTGAACTTTTGGACCGGTTGAAAGGGGCTAAGTGTTATACTAAGCTGGACCTTCGGGGGGCGTATAATTTGGTACGTATCCGTAAGGGAGACGAGTGGAAAACTGCATTCCGGACCCGGTACGGTCAATATGAACATTTAGTAATGCCTTTTGGTCTGACCAATGCACCCAGTGTGTTTCAGAGGATGATGAATGACATTTTCCAGGATCTCCTAGATCGTTGTGTGTTTGTGTATTTAGATGACATTCTGATTTACTCCGCTGATCCAGCTCAACATGTTCAAGATGTTCGTCAGGTCTTACAGCGTCTTCGGGAGAACGGACTCTATGCTAAGCTGGAAAAATGTGAGTTTAACATTGAAGAAGGTGAATTCCTGGGGCATATCATTTCTCCCCAGGGAATCCGCATGGACCCCAAGAAAGTAGAGGCTGTGTTGTCATGGCAGCAACCACAAAATCGTAAGGACTTGCAACGGTTCCTTGGCTTCGCTAACTACTACCGTCAGTTTATTCCTGCTTACGCTGATATTGCTGCACCTTTAAACCATCTCCTTCGTCCCAAAGAGCCTTTCTGGTGGACTCCAGAAGCAGAGAAGGCTTTCTCTACCTTGAAAACCCGCTTTACCTCAGAGCCTTTACTTCGCTACCCTGATCCACAACTGCCGTTCATAGTGGAGGCTGACGCATCTAGTGTTGCCCTGGGAGCAGTATTATCTCAACAAGAGGATCCCTCTCAAACCCCGCGTCCCTGTGCCTACTATTCTCGGCAATTAAAACCCGCAGAGAAGAATTATACGATCTGGGAGCGTGAACTGTTGACCATCAAAACAGCTTTTGATGTATGGAGGCATTACCTTGAGGGAGCTCGACACCCTGTGCAAGTGTTAACTGATCACAGAAACCTGGAACATTTACAAACAGCTCGGCGATTGTCTCAGCGACAAATCCGGTGGTCTTTATTCTTTTCCCGGTTCGATTTTCGTATCAAGTATATTCCTGAGGCTCAGAATAAGAAAGCTGGTGCATTATCTAGAAAACCTGAATATGCGGCACCAGTGAAAGAGACCTTAGTGGCACCCATCTTGCCTCCTTCTGTGTTCGCAGCCACGAATCCGTGTCCCAGCTTGGCAGAAGAAATCCGGGAATCTCAAGCTCGAGATCCATGGACTCAGCAACGTCTTCAAGAACTTCAGAATGGGGAGCATGGAGAGTTTTCTGCACAACAGGGGTTATTACTACATCGAGGGAGGTTATATGTTCCTGCTGGTCCCCTTCGTAACCAGGTATTGTATCTATCTCATGATTCTTTACCTGCTGGACACTTTGGACTTTACAAAACCCTGCATCTGCTCACAAGAGAGTTCTGGTGGCCACAGGTCCATGCTGATGTTGCCCAATATGTGGGTTCCTGTGAAGTTTGTCGGCGACCAAAGGATGTGGTGGCTAAACCCTCAGGTCTGTTGCATCCTTTGCCAACACCCTCTGGTCCCTGGAATGCTGTCTCCCTAGATTTTATCACAGATCTTCCCCGCTCAAAAGGGTTACCTGCATCCTGGTCTTCGTAGATTTATTCACCAAAATGGCCCACTTCGTTCCTTGTCCTAAATCTCCTACCGCAGCAGAAACAGCTCATCATTATTTACAACACCTCTTCAGGCTTCATGGTTTACCTGAACACCTTATTTCGGATCGTGGACCCCAATTCACCTCTCGTTTCTGGCAAGCAATGCACAAGGCACTAGGGACCCAAGTTCACTTGTCATCCGCTTATCACCCACAGTCAGATGGTCAGACTGAGCGCACCAATGCCACTTTAAAACAATATTTACGTTGTTATACATGTTATCAACAGGACAATTGGGCGGATTTGTTGCCTTTAGCTGAGTTTGCATACAACAATGCTGTACATTCATCCACTCATCAAACCCCATTCATGGCCAACTATGGGTATCATCCTCGGTACTTTCCAACCACCCTTCCTTCCACCTCTGTGCCAGCTACCGATGCTTATATCCAAGAACTTCATGGCATTCAAGAATTATTGAAAGAACAACTCAATCATGCCATGGAAGCATATAAAAAAGCAGCGGATCAGAAAAGACAAGAAGGTCCACAGTTGAATCCAGGCATGAAAGTTTGGCTCTCTACCCTGGGTGATCCCGGAAACTAGATCCTCGATTCATCGGCCCTTACCCCATCCTAGAAAAAATCAACCCAGTGGCGTTCCGTCTACAATTACCTGCATCCCTCCATATTCATCCCGTGTTCCATCGTTCCCTCTTGGTCCCAGCCAAAGATCCTGACCCCAACCAAACACTAAATCCTGAACCTCCTCCACCGATCTTAGTAGAAGGAGAAGAGGAGTATGAGGTCCGCAAAATTTTGGATTCCCGGATATATCGGGGGGGGGGGGTTGCAATACTTAGTGGACTGGGAAGGGTATGGACCAGAAGATCGATCTTGGGAACCGGTGTCTAACTTACATGCGCCGGAGTTGATTCAGCAATTTCATGATAATTATCCAGATAAACCTGGCCCATCGGAAGAGGGGGACCATGGGGAGGGGGATAGTGCCAGGACCCTGCCTGTCATGGAACCCGAATGTGAAGGGTTAAATGCTGGAGAGCAGCAGGAGGAGCCTTGTAGTTCAACTCAGCAGGCAGCTGAGTCTGAGTACCTGAGGGCACATCTCCTCCTCCTATAAGGGCTAGGAGCAGGATCCTGCAAAGGAGAACTAACAGGAGAGCTACGGAAAGGATCTTTAATGATAGGCGTAGAATTAGATCTGGAAGCCCTGAGTTCTAGCAGGAGCTTGCCAGAGATATGGGTGTGCTCCCTGTTTTAGGATAAAGCTAGCAAGTTTACCCTGAACCCTCTGTGGGAGGAACGCATCACTTACCTTGCCACCACGTTCCTGTGTGTTATCCTGACTTTGTTTCCTGACCTTGGACCGGCTTTCTGACTACGGCGTTATCTGTTTCTTGACCTTGGACCGGCTTCCTGACTACGACATTTCTCTGTTTCCCTTGAACTTGGCATTTGGCTCTGTAAATTATTCTGGATTGACTCGGACTGTACTCTGTACTTTATCTGGATTACAACTAAAGTTCCTGGCAAAGGAATGAACTTGGCTTGCTGTGTGTTCTGTGTGCGGGGCTTGACACCCAGCCTCTGACTCTTCAGCTAGGAACTTAAAAACCACTGAGGTATCTTATAAAAATACTGTCCTTCAATTGATTATAATATTGCTGTACATACCCTAAATTAAAAAACCTACGGTAAGTCTGTGACATACAGAGCCTCTGTCCTTTTCTTTCTCCTTTGGTCATTCAGCTATCGTCTTATCCTTATGGGATACTAATAGGAAGTTATGGTTCTTCTGTGAGCAGGGTGAAGCAGGCCAGTAAAGTGAAAGCTATAACTACGAATTAGGAGGATTTAGGATTCTCATGGTAAGATAAACCAAGGGGGAAATAACTTTCATTTTTCAAAAAACATAAATTTAGGATAAAACAAGTTAAAACCTAGAAAAGCCTAGGTTTAGAAGATACTAGACCTGGATTCCACGTAGTAAGCTGAGGGTTAAAATGGAGGCACTGCCATGGCTGGTCCTCCACTGCAGAAGAAGTAGAGCAAAAGACCTAAACTATTTATTTGAAGAAGGAAATTATCTCAGTCTGATAATGGCTAGGGAGCTTCCTCAAGCTCTTCCCTGTAAGCCCCTGAAATTTGGAAAGGTTTGGGGGTCATGGAGCTCCAAAGGGGGTGCCCCTAGGGAAAAAAAATTCTATTGGAATTGGAAGCTGATCGGGTGAGCGATAGCACAGCCACCGCTTCCCAATGATTCAAATTAGAAATATTTTTTTCCCTAAGGGCACCCCTTTGGAGCTTTATAACTAATCTTTCCAAATTTCATGGGGCTTACAGGGATATGCTTGAGGAAGCTAAGTTTGCCATTCCCATTTCTGAGATTAGGGAGCTGAGAGATGAAGCTCCAAAGGGTGTGCCCCTAGGATTCCCCCCCCTATTGGAATTGGAAACTGATAGTGCTGCTGCAGCTTCCCATTAAAGTACCACTTGTGTGTTGTTCTTTGGTCCTTTTCTCTTAGAATAGTTTCATTCTAGAGGGAAATCTGGACCTAGGGGGCACTCCATGAAACTTTTGGGTGCTAGATCTCAAACAAATAAGAGGAAGTACTTTTTCACCCAGAGGATCACTACTCTGTGGAACTCCCTGCCAGAAGAAGTGGTGACAGCTGTCAGCCTTGACAGCTTTACGAAAGGATTGGACAAGTTCATGGAGAACAAGGGTATCAATGGCTATCATTATGGACAACCTCCGGGTTGGAGAGATAGTCAGGATATTTCTCAATGCCATTTGCAGGGAATCATAAGCAGGTGAAGACATCTGCTTGGAAATATCCTGAAGCAAATGGTGAGCCGCTGTGTGAGAAAGAATGCTGGACTGGATGGACTGTGGCCTGTTCCAGCAAGGCTGGTCTTGTGTTCTTATGGTCTTATGTTCTCTTGTCCCAATGGGGATTTCACCAGAAATAAATGGCTACATTCTGACAAATCTCAGAATATATGAAACCAATTATAGAATACTAAGGGAGCTTCCAGGTAGGACAAATGTTTTTGTAAAAGTACTGGATTTTGCTCTGTACATTTCAGTTTGGGGCTTTGGAGTTTTTGTTAGTGTTTTTGTTTTCACGTTCCAACAATGCAAGACATTCCGTGCCTTCTCCCACCTTTTTGGGGTTTTTTGCCTTTTATTTGTTTTACGTGGAGGTTTTGTATTTTTGTTTTGTTTTGTTGGTTAATGGAAAATGCATATTCCTCATCCGAGGATCCTGATCTGAAATGTCAATGAGCCCAGAAATATTAAGAGTATAAAGAAAAGCTCCAGAAGCAAAGCTTCAGCATGGAAGTTAAGTCCTAAATATTTTTTAATACAAGAATATCCCAAGGAGAAGCAAATGAATTTGTGCTGTGTGTTTTGGATTCAAATCCTGGCAATCTGCTCTCCATGCCCACCCATGCTCAGCTGCAGCGAACTTGGGCTCCTTCTAGAAGAACCCTAAGATCTCAGGCACCTTGTGCAAATTCAGCTAATCTTTAACAATGTTATGTTCAAATGTTACTCTGAACCCTGTGCAGGTGAAGATTTGCGAGAGGTAGCTTGTGCAAGAATTCCAGGCAAAAATCAAAACAAAACAAAATAAAAGACAAAAACTTGTAGCATCTTAAAAGAATAACTGTTACATTTTAATGTAAGCTTTCGTGGACACGTCCACTTCTGTGTAGGTGATCCTTCCTTAGCAGAATGTTGGTTTCTTTTCCCTATGGCTTTCTTAATTACACACAACCAGGCGTATGCAATTTTTGTTTGGGATAATTATATGGTCAATTAATTGCCAAGTGCCACTCAAGTGAGTGGGTGGGTGATATGGGTGGGTATCTAGTACCTTCAGGGATTCATCCCTGCCTGTTTGGGAGTCAGAGCGAAGACAGTCCTGGATATCTCTGGAGATGTCTGGAGATGGTGGAACCGACTCCCTTTTGCTTTTTGATGGCTACTGTCTCCACACCATTGATTTCAACTACCTTTGTCAGCACACATACATATAAGGGCAGACAGGATTTACCACAGGGCCAGAAGCAGTATGGCACCCATGTCCTTCAAGGTTCACTCAGTCTTCTATCCTCCTGAGGTAGGTAAAATGAGTACCCAGCTTGCTTGGGATGGGCATTGTGTAGACTGCATAACTGAATTGTAGACTGCCCAGAGAGTGCCTTAAGTGCTATGGGGCGGTATATAAGCAGAACACTGTTTTGCTTTTGCTTTTGGTCTTTCTCCATTGGCCTCTCTTTGTGGTAGGAGGAAATAGCTGGCAGACGAGGATTCCACAGGCATTACTTTCCAGTGGCCACAGCATGATCTTTCCCTGGACATTTTATTCCCTGAGAAAGGGCAGGAAATTCCCAGGCTGCCTGTCTAGGTAGATGGGCAAAGCACTCAACAAATTCTTTTGGCCCATGAGGCAACTACCAACAATAACAAAAACACAACAATAATAAACTGATTAGTTAAGAATTTGTTGTCCCTCCATTACACTCAATCTGCTGCCTGAGGTGGCTGCCTCTCTTTCCTTAACGGTATGGCTTGCCCCCCCTGGCACATATGCCTCTTCTTTATTTCACAAGGGTAGACTGACCAATCAGTATCACAGGCTGACATAAGAAAGGCTGTGCTTCTCTGGCTGTGGGTCAAAGTGTAGCCGGTTCATGGGCAGACCCTAATATTGTTCCTAAGCCCCACATGCCAACCAGGATGGGTTCTCCACCAGCACATGGTTCAGCTCACTCAATCTAAGCCACAGGGTAGATGGGAAATGGATGACCTTTGACCATGGCAGTTAGAATGGAGTGGGAATGCTCTCAAGTTAAAAGCTGAAGAATTGCTGATTTTCCATCCATGGTATAATGCATCACAAGCAAGGACAAGGAGCATGGGGAAAAGTCCAAATGTTTACCATACCACCCCTAAGGAAGACTTCAGTAGACACACCACACCATTTTCATATAGCTAGTGATTTCTATAAGCATTGGTTGCTGTCACAGTGTTCTTGCGCGATTCTGATGGAACGAGCAGATTGTCAACAGAGGGACCACACCTCAACACCTACAGCCTTTTGCTACAAAGCAACCCCTGTTTCAGACATTCCATCCTGTGTGGCCAAGGGTGCTGCCAAGAGAGATGAATGAGTGTGTGCCAGGGAAGGACAGCAGGGATGTCTTCTTCTTCGACACTTAGCATGGTAAAGACAGAGACAGCAGAAGGTTGTAGGGAAGTAGGAAAGGGACCAAGCAAATGCCATTAGGGCCACGTTGTAGTAGAAGATGGAAGGGTACAGGGATGGCCTGCGATTATTTACTTTGCAGGAAAACTATCAGGCACATACTCAAAGATGTAGGGCACATGCCCTGGGTGTGAACTTTTCTCCACCGATCTCCCACAATGCCTCTATGTTTCTTTCTGCAGGAGATGATTCTGTGCCCCAGCTGACTCGACTAGCTCCGGGTGTGACTCCCAGTGGAGCTGCTGATGCTCACCTTTGGGATGTTTCCAGTGTATCTCTGCTGGACCGACAGTTGATTGTCCTGAGCAGAGATGAGGAGGTAGGGGTCTATATCTGGCATTGAGAATTATGGGAGGGAAGGTGAAGATGGAGGAAGTCCCTCTGGGCACATCCAACCACTGGACAACCTTGGACATGTCAAGGAAGAACTGTATCTTTTCCTCAGACTTAATGCCTGCTGAGGGCAGCTTTTTTTCTAGTTACCTGGAAAATACTGGTCTTGGGTGCCCGGCTCTGACAGGGTTAGACCCACCATTATGGGTGATCGCTAATGTTTGTCCTGTGTTTCCCTGTGATTTGGTGTTGGTTTCTTCCTTACTTGGTTTTGTGCCTCTTGCCGGGTTATTTGTTTCCTTTATTGCATTATTGGTTTGATTTTTATTTCTTGTGTTGGTTTTAATTGCATATGTGTTGTTTTCTGTGTAAACTGCCCAGAGTTTCCATTGGGAAAAATCGGTTGCGGTATAGAAATATAAAAATAAATAAATATAAATATATATTAGGGCTAATTATCACTAACCATACCAATCTTTGGCTGCTGCTGCCAAAAAAAAAATCCTTTTCAGGATTTCCCGAATGGGTGGAAAGGATTCTCCTGGCCCTTTTTGTTCCCTCCTTTCTCTGGCAGAAGTTCATCTTTTAGTTTCAGAACTGCTCCAGACTATAAGACAAAACAAAACAACACAAAACCCACAATCAAACCAAAAGACAGAAACACTGGGGCACCTGAAAGAATGACAGTTATATTTTAATATGAGCTTTCATGGATCACATCCACTTCCTTGGACTTGCTCCACGAAAGCTCATATTAAACTATACCTGCTGCCAGTCTTTCAGGGACCCCTGTGTTTCCCTCTCTTGTCTTCTTGTTCTTGTGGCTGCTGCTGCTATCGTCCAAAATGCTTGCACATCCTAGCACCGCTACTTCTTTGGAAGCTGCTCCAGACTGGGAAGCAAGCTGAAGTAGGGACAAATAAGAAAGAGAGTAAGTTAAATGGCAATAGCACAGTAACGAGCAAACCCATCCCTGAAATTTTACCTGCTGTTTCAGGATCTGCTCCAGAATCGGAAACGGACTGGAAGTTCTGTTTCAGAGACAAGCTTACTCTATCCGCTAGGTAGCCTGAGGGACAGTGGTGAGTATTGAAAATGCCATTCATTTATTACTCACATTTCTAGCTTGCTTTCCTTCCAATGGGCTCATGGTAGCATAAATGTGAGAACAAAGCAGAGAGGTAGGTACCCATCTGTACGGTTGCTCAGATTGAGGGCCGGGCACAGTGTCACCCAGTGAACATCATGGCTCAGTGGAGATTTCACCCTGGCTTTTTCATGTTCGGGTTTGAAATGCTAAGCATTACACCACATGGAATCAAATGTTATGTGTTTTGCAAAGCTCTTGGTGTAATATGTTTGTAGGCTTTAAGGCATCAGAACGCTGCTTGTTGTATTTATGTTACAGATTACAGTCAGCATTTCAAATATCTCAGTAACACAGACCTCTCTGTTTTCTGTAGCAAAACGTCATTTATAGACTCATCTATAAACATAGTGTTAGAAATAGAATTCAAGGGGTTATTTGTACAAGCAGAAGTGTAAAAGTGTCACTTTTCATGCCAAGTGACGTGATTTGAGCACTCTGTAGAATGCAAGCCATAACTCATTAACTAGCGGTAATTTGCTCCTGTGATTTGCACTATTGCACTTAGTAATAACAATTGCATGCTGTCATGTCAATTCCAGCTTACAGTGACCATGTCCAACATATTCTAAGTAGAGAATACTCAAAACTCAGTTACCATTCCCTTCTTCTGGGGGTGCCCTGGGTCTGTACAGCTTACCCATGACTATGCAAGCTGGCATAAGGCAGATGGAAATATAACTACTAAGATTCTATCTGTTCAAGACCTTGGCCTCTTTCTACCACTAGACAGTAGCAAGTCATAGGACCCATGATTTGAAGGATGTTTTTAAAAAGCCCTCCATGCTCTGAATTGCTACCTGGCAGAGACATCAGACCTGCAAACAAAGCTCTGCTATTTTAAAACTAACCAATTATAAACAAAAGGAAGCAAATTTGCTAAAAACAAGTTTGCTGTAGAATAAAGGGGCAGCCCAGGAGGTACTATTTCCAGAAAGAGAGTCTACTTCTCACCTAGTGGGACTCTGGCACTGCTGTCTTCTCAGCATTCTTTCAGCCTTATTTCACGTCCCTTTCGTCCCTCTTTGCTGTCCCGCTTGGGACTGGTATGAAAAAAACTTACTTCACATCCATAACGTGACAGCAGAATCTTGTCCCAACCATGCCCCCAGAACCAGGAACAGAGTGTGACAAGCCGCTGGGCTGGAAAATTCTCTTGTCACGCTTTGTTCCCAGTTCTTGTTCCGAGACAAGGGATGTGAAATAACGGCAATGGCTGTTACCCCCTTTCCTCTAGGAATACTCCGACAACTGAGAAAGCCGACTGGAACTCCTGCGCCAGGCCAGGCTCAGATGCCCGCCTGTCCCTGCCGGAGAAGGTGGCTCTCGAAGGGCCAGGCGGAGAGCCACTGGCAGGCATAGGTCCATCCTCCTCGGGTCCCGGAGGTAGAGCTGAGCTCTCCTTGCCTACTCGCCTGCCAGCCTGCAGACTGCTGAGTTCAGGGCAAGGGTGTCTCAGCTCACTGCCCACGCCGCCGCCGCCACCGCCGCCCCCTGGCAAGTGGTGACGTTGCAGCCGCCTGTGCTTGCCTGGCTCCTCCTGCCAGGCCTTCCAAGACAGCCCGTATGCCCACAGTGGGGATTCGAAATATCGAAAAACAGAAGCCCGACAATTTTTAAAAAGGCTAAACAAAGCCAGGGAAACCTAGTAGTTGTCACGAAACAAGGACATGAAGTAACAGTTGTCACGATACAAGTAATTACGCCCATGGGTAAATGAAAACAGGGACTGAACAGGGATAAAACCACATGACCTTGAACAGTGCTGTCACGGAATGAATGTAATCGTGGAACGAGGTCGGACGTGAAGTAACTGCCTTTGTCTCGAACAGAAATGACCACCGAGGGACGAAACTTCGTAGACTCTCAGACTTCTGAAAAAAGGCCATCCCAGGAGGCAAGCTCTGCTAAACAGCTGAGCAATGTCAAGGTACAAAGCCCTCTTATCTGTTGCAAGTTCACGGGAGAGGGTATTCATTGGGAAGGCTAAGGAAAAGGTCAACCCAGCTTGCCTGGGATCTTTCTGGTTTGGAGAATGTTTTTGGACCCCAGCACCCAGATTAGACCAAGTGGCACAGCTGGTGAGAGATTCTGGATACAGTCAAAAAAAGGTAACTTTCCCAAGCTCTGGCCTGATTGCCCTTCTTCACCCTAGGAACATCTGCAGTAGGGATGGGCATGAAATGAAAAATGAAATGCTGTTTTGTCGTTTCGTTCCATAACGAAATGAAACAAAACGATGAAGCAGTATTTTGTTATAGATGAAATGAAACGGTCGTTCCCCCCCCCCGTTAAAATGAATCATTTTGTTTCCTCTGTAAAACACCACCACAGGTTTTTAAAAAGTGCCGACACCCCGTGGGCCAGCTGGTTGGTGTGACATAAATAAAATATAAAAATATATACAAAAATGTAAAAATTAAAAACAAAAACAAAAACAAAAAAGTGCTGACCCAGGCCCCGGGTCAGCTGGTTGGCACAAGATAAGAAAAATAACAAACAAACAAACAAACAAACAAACAAATGTGCCAACCCGGCCTGCGGGCCTCTGGTCAGCACGAGATAAAAAAAAAAAAAATATAAAATATAAAAAAGTGTCAACACGGCCCGCAGGCCACCTGGTTGGCGCAAGAAAAACAGAACAAAATATGAAATAATTTTTTTAAAAAATCATTTCATAATAAACAAAATGAAACAGGAAGGGAAGAAATGAAGGACATTTGTAATCCCATCCCTAATCTGCAGTATCTGCCAGAGCTATGGTTGGTCGCGAATGAGATGAACTGAGGTTGGGTATGAGGAGGTTCATAAGTCCAATTACTTTATTGGTGCTTGACTGGGGCCTCTTGCAAGGCAGAGCAGGGATGTGGAACATTCAATCTTCCGGATGCCTTGGCCTGCACGTCCAATGACACTAGTTGACTGTAATCAAGTATGAGTCCAAAACAGCTCGCAGCCCCAAGCTGGACAGAAAAATCAGAATATCATCTGATTCAGAACAATTGCATTCTAAGCACCATCTCTTCTGCAGGAGTAGTACAGTAGTGCTTGCAGCTGTTTTTAAACAGTATTTCCATTCCAGCTGTCCTGATAGGAAGTACAGCATTTTTCCATCTCATAAGACTACATTTTTGTCTAAAATTGTTAGACTAAAAATTGAGGGTCCTCTTATACATGGAGGTAAGCCAAGGAGAGAACTGCCTGGCTGTGAAACTTAAATTTTGGATTGGAAAAGTGGGGGTGATCTTATACATGGGGGTGTCTTATAGATGGAAATAATTATGGGGTATCCCAGCTGATTATTTCTGCACTAATGAGTTTCTCACATCTGGAATGCAACTCAGTTAAGGCTTGAGGTCTGTATATTCACCAGCAGTGTGTGCTGTGGGGAGGTATGTTCTCTACTGAGCTAGCATGTAGCTCGGCTCACACGCAGAAGTCATTGACTCCATTCACACTCCATTGTAGCTTATCACACATGCTCTCAGGCTATGGGAATGTATGGCCGCCCTTGTTCAGGGCGAGGCAACAAGGAGCTGCAATGTGTGCACCTTGGTGAAGCCCTCCTTCCATAGAATCATGGAGCAATGATGCTGGAGGCCATCAGGTCCAACTTCCCCATTCTGTCCAGGAATACTAATCAAAGGAGAAACTGAGTTGCATCCCTAATGTGGGGAAATCTGTTCTGCAGTCGCTCATTGTCGTGTTCCTTCCTTGACGTGATGTGTCCAGGGTGGTTGCTTTGCCACAGCAAGAGAGCCCTGCTGTTTTGATTCTCTAGGGGACACTGTGGAGACGGATCAGAGACCGGAAGGGAAGGGTCCAGGCCAAGTCCAGTGCCTCAGTGGGGCTTGCTGTAAATGGTGACAGGTAGGTTCAGAAGCCTAGTTGGCACTGATGCTTCTACTGCTTCATCTATCCTTCCTCATTGTTGTCTCCATAAATGAGGTTCCGTGCTTGAGTGGCCGTCGTGCCATCCCTTCTCCTCTCAGGGTATCCATCTTAGCCATAAGGCCATGGAATAGCATACAGTTTCATTTTCTGTTTTCTTAATGTTGTTCAGACTTCTGGCCATTTACGGTACTGTAAAGGAGGGAAGGTGGGGTGTTTGATATCATTAGACTCCAACTATCATCAGCCTTACCCAACAGTGAGACTCAGTGTTGCGATGTTGACTTCTAATGAGATTTCAGGGTTAATTGATCTAAAGTTCTTTTACAGTATTTGCCTTTCTGGTGATCCATAAAGCTTTCCACCATACATTACATTTAGGATACATTGGGTTCTTCATTTTCTGTAAATAGCAGTTGTGTAGATGCCTTTGGTTCTTGGCCTCCAGTGAAACATCCTTATACTTAAAGATTTATTCGAATTCCTTCGTTGTTGCCCGAGTCTCAGTCTTCTGCTGAGTTCTTGGCTGCAGTCTCCAACTGGACTGATGATTCAGCTGAGAAGCAGAAAAGCTTCAACGGTGTTGATGTCTTCGTTATCAACATTAGATTTTTCCTTTTTCTTTAGTTTCCTTCAGTAGTTTTTTTCAAGCTACGTACTATTTCTTGCCATGTGTGTGTGTTGCGTCGTTACAGTTGTGACAGACTCTTTGTGACCCCATGTCCGTGGAGTTTTCTTGGCAGGAATACTGGAGTGGCTTGCCAGTTCATATGCCAGGTGCCTACAGCGCCTGGTATTCCCTGGCAGTTTCCCATCCAAGGCCGACCCTGCTTAACTTCTGAAATCAGGTGAGATCGGATGTGCTCAGGGCAACTAGGCATATTCACTGGCATATGCCTATAAATTTTAAATTATTGATGTTTCTTCCGCCAATTTTCAGTCTTCATCTAATTCGAAATTAGCTTTCCATCTGATATTTTACGTATAAAGTGAACTGATAGGAAGATAATAAAATATATCTTTGTTTTCTAGCAAATTTGCCAGGGGCAAACCATTCTCTTTCTCCTTATTGTGTCCTAACATTAACCTCTCATCAGGGGTCTATGTTACTCATTAAGACAATAAAATGTTGTGGCACACTAATGTATCCTAGAAAATACATTGACTATAGTGATCTACATAGTCAAGTCAGAACAAGGTCAGTTGTCAATATTCACTGATTTCTCTTGGACTCCAAAAGTGCCATCATCTTCCTCTGAGGTCTCATCCAATTCTGAGCTTGCCTCGTAGGAAGGCAATGGGATATGAGACACGAGCTATAGCTACGTTGACAAAAATGGAGGGAATGCTAGGGGATTGGGACAGTTTGGTTCACATTTTTCCACTGACCACATGAAACAAAGGCAAATGTGAATCAGCCCAGTTTCCCTTGCAAAACCCATAGTTTTCCTCTGCGCTCCTGGGGATTCTAGTTTTTATCACAGTGGATGCATTCACATTGGTTTGGGCAATGTGGTTGCTTGAACTAATGCAGAAAAGTGTTGCTGTGGTTCAGGCAAAGGTGTGGAGGTTGCAGGGGTGGAAATGTTGTCATTTAAAAAAACAGTTTGGTACCAATTCTATTGCACTAGGACATCTAAGACACCTCCCCATCAAAAAACAAAATAACATCACAGAGAGAGAGAATTGGCAGTCAATCCTTGTTTATAGCTTACAAAGCAGTTCTCCTGTACGTTTGCCTCTTGCAAGGGTATGTTAACAAGCTGCAAACAAGGCTGTTTAACCAGTTTCCTCCTCCCTGTGCAACCAGTTGACATGAACAGACATAGAGAAACCCACATTTTCTGGCATAACTTCACAGTGACATATTCACATTTTCCTCACTGTCTAGTCATACCCAGAGTTGGAATTTAAAGTAGAGGCAAGCCTTTGATAATACCGCCTGTCAGATGCTGCTCTGAGCTGTTGAAAGTTTTTAAAAACTGAGGAGGGGGTTGTGGGAGGATGGTCAAGAAACTGGATGTGGTGCAAACCTTTAAAGCAATAAGGCTAAAAGATTAAACTATATAGTCATTCTTTGAAAATATATGGTAATGTTGCTGTTGGGGGTTGAGATAGATGGACTGGACTGTCCTGTATGCTCGGTGTGGTCTTTTATTATCCTGATCCCTCTGTCACTTTGTTAAGGGATGCCCTACCTGGCCCTACAGTCCTCCTAGACTTGGACAACGAGAAGGACATCTTGATCCGCCCACTTCACACCAGCCTTCTGGGAGAGCGATACTGCTTTGAGGTAAGGGCTTCTTGATGACTCTTGAACTACAGTGCCATCATTCTGCATTCCACAACACATTCAAAGTCTCTCCCCTCCTCAGCTGGTCCAAGAGAGAAGAACTCTGTTTTCCTAGGTAGTTCCTCTGCTGTTATCTTGATGAAAATCTTGAGGTTTAGACTTACAAAAAGAAGGCTGAGATGAGATATGATAGCTATGTTTAAATATTTGAAAGGATGTCATATTGAAGAGGGGTCTGGTTTGCTTTCCATGGCTTCAGAGACTAGGACTCGGGGCAATGGTCTCAAACTCAAACTACAGGAAAAGGGATTTGATTTAAACATTAGGAAGAACTTCATGATGGTTAGAGCTGTTCGGCAGTGGAATATGCTGCCATGGAGGGTGGCAGAGTCTCCTTCTTTGCAGGTTTTAAAGCAGAGGCTGGATGGCCATCTGTCGGAAATACTGTGATGGGGGTTCCTGCATGGCAGGGGTTGGACTAGATGGCCCTTGAGGTCTCTTCCAACTCTATGATTCAATGAAAAGCATGTTCTGCTTACAGGAAGGGCTGCAATAAAATCTTTTATTGGGACTGGGTGTATCTGATAGGAAGGAAGTATCTCTGCAAAAGAAGGGGAGTATTAAGTGGAAGACATTGGGTTCAAAAGCTGGGGATGTTTCTTTCTTTCTTTCTGTCTTTCTTTCTTTCTTTCTTTCTTTCTTTCTTTCTTTCTTTCTTTCTTTCTTTCTTTCCTTCCTTCCTTCCTTCCTTCCTTCCTTCTTCCTTCCTTCCTTCCTTCCTTCCTTCCTTGCAGAGATGGGGCCAGACTGGCCTCCTGTGGGAGAAAGTTCCAGAGTCTGGGACGAGTAACAGAGAAGCCCGTCTCCCGTGTTCCCAGCAAGCCCACCTGTGAACATAGTGGGATCAAGAGAAATTCTTCCTCTGATCATCTTAATACCTGGACAGGTTCATAAAGGGAGATGCAGTCTTTGAGATAGCTTGGACCCAAAGGCACATGTGCAAGCCTCTGAACCCCCACCCCCACCCCTCCCTCTGTGCAGGGCTTTTCCTTCTCCTGCAGGGCCATTTTTAGTTTGGTCCTGATGGAACCTGAGCCTGTGAAGGAGTCGTGTATGGGACAGAGCCTCGTGGGGGGGGGCAGAGTGGGGGCCCAAAATTAGAGGCCACTTTGCTTGGAACCCAACCTGTTTAGGGCTTTATAGGTTAAACCAGTGCTTTGCATTGTGCCCTGAAACGGATTGGCAGCCATTTGAGCTGCTGTAACAAGACAGTTATGTGATCCAGCCAGCCAGCCCAAGTTAGCAATCTGTCTGCTTCATTTTGGACACACTGGAGTTTCCAAACACTTTTTCAGAGGCAGCTTCATTACAGTAACCCAGCTGGGATGCAACTATGGCATGTGTTGCCATAACTAGATCAGATCTCTTGGAGAACAAGGGCAGCTGCCACAGGAGTTTGACCATTCGTGGTCAGAGGAAGCCATGTAGACACTGTACTCTAGTTTATGACTGAGTTCCTACCCTCCTTGGGGTCTCTCCTGTGTTTCCCTGGACAAACAATAGGGCCAGTTGCAGCTGTGAGGGCAGCCGCAGAAGGAGAGAGAGCAAAGGGCAGGCCAGCACCAGAGCCACTCTAAACTGTGCTCTTCCCTCTCTCAGGTGCTGACTGCTGGGGGACGGCGCTGCTTCAGGTGTGCTTCTGCTGCTGAGAGGACTCGCCGGATGGAAGATTGGCGCCGGGCTGTTCAGCCCAGTATGGTAAGAGCAGCTCCTTCCCAGCTTTGTTCTGAGTAGTTGCAGCCTAATACCTCCCACCAACCGGATTCAGGTCTACCCGCCCCTCTCCTGTTTCCTATATAATTCCACCCTCCCTGGAGTTTGCACTCATGTGAAGCATTCTTGCCTGAACATCTCAAGGTCTCAGAAAGAGCTGACACCCCCCTTAAAGGAAAAGGCAAGGTGGAGGCTCAGTGGGCGAGAGCACTGAAATGGTCGGCTGCAAAGTCGGCAGCTCGAATCCCGGGGGCGACGCAGCGGAGTGAGCTCCCGCTGATAACCCCAGCTCCTGCTGACCTAGCCATTCGAAAGCATGTAAATGCAAGTAGATAAATAGTTACCACCGTAAAAAGCGGGAAGGTAAAACAGTGTTCCATGTGCAGAAATGCATTCAGCCATGCCAGCCATATGGCCACGGACTTGCACAACACTGGTTGTTTGGCTTGGAAATGGAGATGAGCAACACCCCTAGAGTCAGACATGACTAGCACACATGTGCAGGGGGAATCTTTACCTTTACCTAAAGGAAAAGGCAGGGCCTGAGTTCCTTCCTGCTATCATCAATTGGCCTGTTCCCTCTTTCCATTGGCATTTGAGTCCTTGATCCTCCTGCTGTGGACTTTGGCTTGTCTCTCCCCACTCCCTCCTACAAATACTTCTTTCTGTCTTAACCTTCCCCGTGTCTCCCATAGCTAGTCCGGTTTATTGCCTGAAGGTCTCATGCCCTATGCTTCCTCACCTTAACCCCCCTCCAATTCCTTAACCTTCTCCCTCCTAACTTTCCCCGCAGGACAACTGTGAACGGACCGAACGCATGCTGAGTATTTGGGTGTACGAAGCCCGGGACCTGTCTCCCAGGAAGCGCTACCTCTGTGAGCTGCAACTGGATGGAGCCCTCTATGCTCGCACTACCTCTAAACTAGTCAGCCCCACGGGCACCATCTTCTGGGGGGAGCACTTTGACTTGAAGACTCTGCCTCCAGCCACGGAACTGCAGGTCTGCCTGGTGCAGCAGGAGGAAGAGGGGCAGCAGCAGCAGCAGCAGCAGCAGCAGCACAGGGGGCGAGCCCTGTGGCCAGCCTGGCCCTGCTGCTCAACGAGCTAGCTCATGTCCGCCAGCCCTTGGAAAAGTGGTATCCCTTGGCCAGGGACAGGCCACACACTCCCGCTCTCCGCCTACGAGGACACTACTGCTGCATCCACGTGCTGCCCATTGTCCAGTACAAAGAGTTTGCCGAGTATCTCACCTTCCACTATCAGGAGCTCTGCGCTGGGCTGGAGCACAGCCTCAGTGCCAGGGACAAGGAGGAGCTGACAAGTGTCCTGGTGCGCGTGTTGCAAAGCACAGGCAAAGCCAAGGTAGAGACATAAGACTGGGCAGGAATGCCTGAGGTTGTCGCTCGCAGCGCACTTGCTACCTATTGGGCTGCCCTCTTGAGTGGTTGTGCTCATGCTTGCTCCGCTACTTTGCTTCTAAGGTGTTTGGCCCTGCAGGGTTGCTCTTCCAGCTGGGCAACTGGTACAGTATTGATTAAGCAGGCTAATAATGAGACTAATCCTGTTTTCTCTGCACTTGTCCACTATGGATATTGGAGGCCTGGATTACAATATAATCTCGTCCGCCATTAGCTTATCTTATTTACTTTTGATTATTTTTAATGAATGTTGTTGTTTTAGCTATGTTTTCATTTATAATATTTTTGCTTTTATTATATTTTTGTATCTGTATTTTGTAATCAGTTTATTTTATGTTGTAAACCCCCCCAGAGTGGTTTTCTGCCAGATGGGCAGTATATAAATCAAATTAGTTAGTTAGTTAGTTAGTTAGTTAGTTAGTTAGTTATATTAACAAATTAATAAATTAACAACAACAACAACAATACCACCACCACCACCAACAACAACAACGATAACGATGAAGATGATAATAAGCATGCCTCAGCAATTGGAATTCTAGATTAAGCCTGCTGTTCACTTTAGGCTCATGCTTATTAAGCAAAGCACCCAAATGAAATGTCTCTCATCAGTGGAAGGAGCACCTCTTCCAAAGGTATCCATAGCATATAATGTTGTTGGGCTCTCTGGGGTGGGTGGCTTCCTCCCCTGACTCTTCTTTTCCCTTCCTACCTTTGCAGGACTTTCTCGTTGACTTGGGAGTGGCTGAGCTGGACCGCTTTGATGAGCGGGAAGCTTTGATCTTCCGGGAGAACACCCTTGCCACCAAGGCCATTGATGAGTATATGAAGCTGGTGGGAGGTCCCTATCTCCTGGCTACTCTGGGTAAGCTGAGCAGCAGGCAGCTGGTTGAGTTCAGGCCTGGGGTCTGAAGGAGGAACCCATGAGATTTCCCCCTGTCCCTTCCTGAGTGTTGCTTTGTTGCTGGCGTAATAAGTATCAAGCTCCTTGTAGCAAAGGTCACTCCCGAGTCCACGTCACTAACGTACTAACCTGTACAATGGGGTACGGGTGGCCAGAACAGCCTCCTCCAGAGCCATCCTCATCTCTGAGAGTGACGGCATTCATGGGCCCCTCCTGCGGTTTCCAGAGCCTCCAGCCACCACAGCCGATGGTGAGAGAGCAAGGGCTGGGCACTTCATCCCAAAACACCTGAAGGCCTGAAGCTGAAGTTTAAAACATATACAGGCAACTAAGCAATCAAAAAGGCCACACTAGAAACACCTTTCGGTATGACTTGTTCTTTTAAGCTACAGCCAAGGACGGTCTGCTGATGTCTCTTGAGAAATTGGGAATGCTGGTAAGTCTTTGGGCCTGAAACCCAAGTCCATGTCTTCAGGGCCAAATCCCAAGTCTTAGTGTGACTGTTTGGGAGACCAGATCCCAAGCCCCGAGACTTGGGGCTCAGGCTCTTCATATGCTGCCCAGCTGAGGCCAACAGAGGCCAACAGACAGAGAAGACCGGGTTCCCTTCCCAGAGCTGGCCCCTGCCTATGCACAAGTCTGAAGGAATGACTTGTGGGAAATGGTTCCAAGTCACTAACGGCATCCGAGTCTGCCCCCCTCCAAGTCCAGTCCAGTTGAGTCTCAGCTGTGATTTGAGTTGGACTCAAAAGCGTGTCATAACATGCGAGTCCCCATCTCTGAGAGAAATGGATTTTGATCCATGAAAGCTCACAGAGAAATGAACGTGTTGGTTTCTCAAGTGTCAAAACATTTTGTCCTCCTTCCCTGCCAAAAAAAGCCTTGATGCCATAGTTTTAAATGTTGCTGTGCAGGTATTTCACATGTGGTTTCACTAAAGAAGCTTCTTTGGGAAATGGTCTCTTTAGTTAAACTTCCTCCTCTTCATTCCTAGTACAGTGGAACCTTGACTTACATACTGCTTGACTTGCAGCATATTTGACTTGCAGCAAGAAGGGGCCTGTTTGACTTGAGTCACAGGCTTTGACTTACATCTCGGAGCCCCGGCACAAGGCCCCGGAATCGGGAGGCAGCCACAACCCAGCATCGCGGCTGCCGCCTCCAAACTGCTTCTGCCTTCTTCCTCTTCTCCGGCAGCGGCGGCTTCGGCGAGGCCAGCTCCGAGCACCTGGAGCTGGTCCTCGGCCTCACTGAAGCCGCCACTGCTGCCGGAGGAGAAGAAGGGCCGGGAGCCCGGGGCTGGCCTCGCTGGTTAGACAGTCAGCTCAGTCTTGTAAAAAATCTGGCTGCAGAAGTCTGGTCCACAATGGAAGCATTTTAGTTGGGGAGCTGTAAAGTTGTGGGACTCTAATGGTAAGCATAGAGTTGTTCAGAACTTGGAACGTTAGGTTAAAAATCAGTAAAACTTAAATGTTAGACATTGTTGCTATGAACATTAAAAAGTGGAGGCATATAACTTGTGGACTATAATTCCACTGCCTCCTCCTCTCTTTGAAGAGACATTTCATTTACGTCCCCAGAAGGAATCTCCTATCCCGGTCAAATTTGTGTTAAATTGCTGTTTTCGGGGGTCTTTTTCATCATCTGGAACGGATTAATCCACTTTCCCATTACTTTCTATGGGAAATGTTCGTTTGACTTAAGTCATGTTTGACTTAAGTCTAGACCACTGAAACGGATTAATGATGTAAGTCAAGGTTCCACTGTAATTGCCTCTGTGTCCCACTGTACAAGGTGATCTTTAACTCCTGCTTTCCTATTTACAAAAACAAAACAAAACAAAACAAAACAAAACAAAACACCCCCGTTGCTTGTGGCTTAAACATATTTTTTCACCATTGCAATTGAGTCTGGGACTTCTGGTTTTCCTGTTTGCCACAGTGAGACGCCTTGATAAGCTCTCCGGCTTATCAAGCTGAATTTCCCCAGATAAACAGGAACCTAAAAAGGGTAAAGAGAGTCAGCATCTGGGGGCTGCGAAGTATGCGGTGAAAGACTTCACAATTCCATAATAGCCTTATAGCTGCTGTAATAGTGAACAGTCTTTAGCTGCAGGCTCCAGAGTATGTAAATAATTGTGGATATTATGAAGTTTTATTGTTGTAAGACTTTTTTTTTGCTTTACTCCATCACTCTACAAGAGATATATCTCAGTGAGATCCTGATTTCCTTATTCAATAAGTCTGAAGGTCTAGTTAAGCTTGGAGATTGCTGAAAGGGTGTGTTAACAGTCCTGGTTTCTTTAGCCAGCATTAGGGATGTCAAGGACTCAGGTTAAACACCAACTGCTCCTTCTTTAGTGCTCCTTCTTTAATGGCAGCATGCGGGGAAAGGTCTGAAGGCACTGTTGAATCCAGTGGGAAGGGGAGGGATGCCTCTGTCTCTCCAGCTTGGCAGCCCAGAGACATGAGAGAGCTGTCCTCAGCCATGCCTCTCCAAAGCCATGCCTCTCTGAGGCAGCAGCAGCAGCAGCTGAGACATGTGTTTGCACAGCCAACTGTCCACTACCTTAGAAAACCATCTAATGGCAAGGTAGCTCCATAGGCTGATGCATCATTTGTCTCGGTGTTGTTTCTCTAGTCTAGAGCAGGCATGTCCAAACTTCAACCCGACTGATGTTTTGAACCACAACTCCCAGAATTCAAAGCCTGTATTTCCAATGGCAAAGGACTGTGGGAGTTGTCATCCAAAACATCTGGAGGGCCTAAGTTTGGATATGCCTGGTCTAAAACCTCTCCATGTGACCCTAACGAGTGTGAACAGGAGGATCTGGGTGTGTTTCCTGTTGAAGACGGGCCCAGGCTGAAAACACCTTTGATCCAACCAACCTGGAACTGTGTGGATCACATTGCAATCCACCCAATATAACTTGCTGCAGCCTGGCTCTGTCCGAAGCCCATGCGGTTGTGTTGCAGGTGAGACTGTCACTCGGCTGTGCCCTTTGGAGGAGAGCTGTGAAGTGGATCCCAGCAAGTGTGCCCCGTGTGACCTAGCGGACAACCGTAGCAGCCTGCAGCATCTCTGCGAAGAGGTCTTCCAAAAGATTGCTGAGTCTATCCCGTGAGTGTATCGAGCGGGGGTATGGGGGAAATCTCTCCCCTCTGGGTGTAGCTGTGCCTTCCCCCTTTTGACAGGGAGAGCTGGGCGTTCCACCTCTGTCCTGCTGGGTCAGAATCATCACATCCAGGAAAGAGCAGGCAGCTGGATTCCGGAAGCCAGCTGCCAACAGCAGCGTTCCATCTGAGTATGGGTTCTCTGAGGCTCAGCCTCAAGGGTAGCCATGTGCAATCAGAAGCAAGTGCCACCCTACCCACCCCTCGGCCTGAGCAACCGTACCTCCCCATCACATCTCCCGACGACGGCACACCAAAGGAGGCAGCAGCAGTGGTGCTCCCAGAAAACAGTACTCATTTTCATGGACAGGAGTTCCCAGGAGCTCTCAGAGACAAAAGAGTATGGGAAGGGCAGGCTTTGAAGTCTTCATGGCCTCCCTCTCCCCCCCCCCACCAGCCTTGATCCTGAAGTCTGCTTTGGGAAGAACATTCACCAAGGTCGCTCAGCAGAGCCCTGGCCTCATGTCTCTGGAAATGCAGTTGCCCCTGCCACCTCTAGTTTGTCTTACAGCAGCAACAACCAGCAGGCGCTGCTGGGAAGAAGGCAGAAGTGGAGGGGGGGGGAGGACTGGGTGCAAGGGCCTGGGGTGGGGGGGCACTGGAGGCAGAAGGGAAACAGCTCTTTCCCTCTCCTCCATCCCCACCTCACTAGCTGTGGGCATGTCAGTGTAGGGGACTATCACACGCGGGCAACCAGGAGGCCTTTTGGGGGCTGCTCCAAGATGCGTCATGTACGTGCCTTGATTTTGGAGCACCCTCTTCCAAGACTGGGGGTGCGGTGGCTCAGCAGGGCTAGAGCGCTGAAAACTGTTGGCTGCAAAGTCGGCAGCTCGGTGGTTCGAATCCCGGGTGCCACGCAGCAGAGTGAGCTCCTGCTGTTAACCCCAGCTCCTGCGAACCTAGCAGTTTGAAAGCATGTAAATGCAAGTAGATAAATAGGTACCACCATAAAAAGAAAGAAGTTAAAACAGTGCTTCCTTGCAGCCATGCTGTCCACATGGCCATGGACTTGCACAACACTGGCTCTTTGGCTTGAAAACAGAGATGAGCACCACCCCTGGAGACGGATATGACTAGCACGCATGTGCACTGGTGGGGGTGGGGAAACCTTTACCTTTACTTTACTGCCAAGATTGCGGATGGTTAACGGTGGGTTCGAGTTGCGCAAAATATTGTCATCCAGGCAGTGAACACACTCCTGGCTTCCAGATTCTGGCCCAAGATGTGCAGAACCATCGGCATAGCTGACAAGCACAGGGGATCGACTGCAAACCTTTATAAACCTGAATTTTATTTTTCTTACTCCGAATGAAACGTGATAACGTTAAATGCATGCGGCTAGCTGTACATATTCTGCCCTGGCTGTTCTGCTTTCATTCCCCAGCCCAAGGTACCCTTTCAGCCCTCTTCAGGCCTGCCTGTTCTCTCCGTCTGTCTCTTTGCAGCTCCTTTCCAGCGGAGCTCAGTGAAGTGTTTGCTGCTTGGCAGGAGGCGTGCCAACGGCGGGGCAAGGCCGACATTGGCCAGCAGCTCGTCTCGGCCTCCCTCTTCTTGCGCTTCCTCTGCCCGGCCATTATGTCCCCCAGCCTCTTTGGCCTCACCCAGGCATTCCCAGATGACACCACCTCCCGCACGCTCACCCTGGTAGCCAAAGTGATCCAGAATCTGGCAAACTTCACCACGTAAGTAGTTGGAAATGTGGCTTGATGTGAGGCTTGGCGTTATCTTAGAAGACCAAGGAAACATGTTGGTCTCGTAGTCAGGGTACTGGTATTGTTTCATTTGCATAGGTTTATCTGTCTAGAGCAGTTGTTCTCAACCTGTGGGTCACCAGATGTTCCTGGACTGTAACTCCCAGAAGCCTCCACCACTCGCTCTGCTGGAAGGGATTTCTGGGAATTGCAGTCCAGGAACATCTGGGGACCCACAGGTTGAGAACCACTGGTCTAGAGGGTTCCTTCACCCCAAACAGCAGGAATAGAATGGTGGGTCAGATTGACTTTTGGCCTGCTCCTTCTTAACAGCTCTGTTGAGGTTGTTGTTGTTGTTGTTGTTGTTCAGTCATTCAGTCGTGTCCCACTCTTCGTGACCCCATGGACCAAAGCTCGACAGGCCTTCCTATCCTCCACTGCGTCCCGGAGTTTTGTCAAATTCATTTTGGTTGCATCGATGACACCGTCCAACCATCTCATTCTCTGTCGTCCTCTTTTCCTTTTGTCTTCAATTTTTCCCAGCATCAGGGACTTTTCCAGGGAGTCCTCTCTTCTCATGAGGTGGCCAAAGTACTGGAGCCTCAGCTTCAAAATTGTCCTTCCAGTGAACATTCGGGGTTGATTTCTTTCAGAATGGATAGGTTTGATCTCCTTGCAGTCCAGGGGACTCTCAAGACTCTCTTGGGGTTGCAGATACACTTTTTTTTAACTCATATTTTACAACTGAAGAATGAAGGTTGAGGCAGTTGTAGCTTAGGCAGAGTACACATTGGTTGAGGTAATTCTGTCTTGCACTTCATGCTTATCTGTCCTAGAAGGTTGGGCAGAGTGCCCACTGGGGTCACCTGCAACCACTGTATAGGGCCCTGTTCTCAGGTGTTGCGCATGTGCAAAAGTCCCTAGCACTTCTGTGACTTGAACAAGGTGGCACTTCAGCCCCGTGGCTACCTGAGACCCTTCTGCAATTTCAGGAAATAGATAGAGGCAACCAGATGTGCTCTGACAGATGTGTTGCTGCTTCTGGTTATGTGCATAAACCAGTGTTTCATCCAGTGAGAGAGGTCTAAGGCTGCAGACTAAAAGCAGGAAGAATGTCTGCGATTTGGTGATGAAAAGAATTGGTGATGAAAAGAATTGGCAGTCTCCTCCATCAACAAACTGTTCACAGTGTGTGTGTGTTGGGGGAGGAGACAGCCCCTCTGGTGGTTCTATATCATAGGAGCTAGACCGACTCTCTGATGCTGTTTTACCAGGACAGGAAGATTGGAAGCTCTGCCATGCATGGCCCGGCAGAAATTGTATAGTCCCTTCCTTAGACCAGCAACCCTAGTTAACCCTGGTAGCCAACATGTGTCCCCCTAGGAAACCATCTTGGCATTTTGTTTCCTACAGGTTTGGAGAGAAGGAGGCCTACATGAGCTTCATGAATGAGTTTCTGGAGCGCAGCTGGGACACCATGAAGTCATTCCTCACCAGTGTCTCAAGCCCTGGCAGCGCCATCCATATGGCTGCCTATGAGGACTCCATTGACCTCGCCCTGGAACTGTCCATCCTCCACTCCCTGCTATGTGACATCTTCTCCTCTATAGACGAGGTACAGCTTCCATCTCTCCATGTGTGTGACACCAGCCATTGACTTCCTGCCTTTCCCCTACTCTATTCCCCATCTCCCATGACAAGACAACAGAAGCCTTTTTGTGGCCGGGATGTAAATCCGCATTAGAAAGAAGAGAGCTCAAGTGATCAGGGACCTTTCCTGTTTCCAAATCCAACCACAATGTTCCTGGGGCAGACTGGGCACCTTAGCTGCCTTACAGCTCAACTCAGTAAAGTGTTCTGCTTATATACTGCCCATACCACTTCAAGTAGTCTTGGGGAGGTTTACAGTTTCATTACAGTATGCAGGCTATGCATTGCCCCCCCCCCCAGCAAGCTGGGTATGGATATTACCGACCTCAGAAGGATGGAAGGCTGAGTGAACCTTGAGCCGGCTACCTGGGATTGAACCCCAGGTCGTGAGCACAGTTTTACCTGCAGTACAGGCATTTAACCACTGTGCCACGAGGCTCATACACTGCTTGCTTCATGGTAAGGTGCTAACTCCATGGCCAGTATTGTTGTGGAGTTCAATCTTGGAGGCTTATTAAGCCTATTGAATAAAAACATGCTTATTAGGCTTGGGGTTTAAAAGGGATTTGTGAAATGTACGGTCACATTGTTGGGCATAGTTTTTTTTTTGGATTTGTGCAAGGCAAGGGGACTTTTTAAGATTAGGGTAGTGTTGACAAATGGATCAGTCTCAGCTGTAGGAACAGCCAAACTCAACTGGTCAGGCTCTGCATGGGAGCCTCTATGCCCACTGGCCAAATAAGAAGAAGCACACACCCTATGGCCAACCTGGCCATGCCTACACAGCCCCTTTGCTGTTTATTTTCCAAGTCCTTCTCAAGCCCATGAAGGATCTTTAAAACATTGATTCTTTCTGTTCCATGGCTAAAAGCGGACAAAAGAGAAACTGGAGCCTCTGCCCACAATCCTCCGGGCCATCCAAGAAGGAACACCAGTACCTGTCTCTGTTCGGCTAGGGCCAAACACAGAGGAGAGGTAAGGAGCAACTGCATTTGTGGTCTCTGCTTGTGCATGTGGATGGATGGCAGGGCGGGAGGCACCCAAGTTTGGACAGGAGCAAGAACATCTGCCTTCTAGAAAATGGATTTGGATCACTCTCAGAAGTCAACTGGTCACTTTTCATTTCATTTCATTTCTAAAACACAGAGAGAGAGAGAGAGAGAGAGAGAGAGAGAGAGAGAGAGAGAGACTCTCTCTCTCTCTCTCTCTCTCTCTCTCTCTCACACACACACACACACACACACACACAGAGTCTGGGAAATCGGGCGGTCTAGAAATGCAAAAACAAATAAAATAAATAAAAACACACACGAGACCGGGTTGTTGAAAAACAGTGACTTCAAGAGAGGCAACCCAGAAGGATATTATGGCCAGCAGTATTGAATGGTGCTCAGAGCTCCTACTGAACTAGTCTGGTTCCCAGCATAGCTGCCTAAAGCCATCTCTGTCCCATAACCAGTTTTGAACTGGACTGAAATAGATTTGTATAATTTGTCTTGTTCAGTGTGACATCTAGAAGACACCACATGCTCCAGTGGTGACCAAAAAGGAATATTGGAAACTGGTCTGTAATTTTCCATCTTGATGGGGTTCAAGGAGAGACTTGCTGAGTCGAATATCCCCCTTCTTCTTCTTCTTCTTCTTCTTCTTCTTCTTCTTCTTCTTCTTCTTCTTCTTCTTCTTCTTCTTCTTCTTCTTCTTCTTCTGTATTTGGTCACCCCCCCAGTTGTAGAACCTTGCACTTAATCCTGGTGAATTCCATTCTGTTGTTTTTAGCCCAGTGCTCTGGCGTATCCAAATCATTCTGAATGTTGTTTCTGTCTTCCAGAATATTAGCGATTCCACCCAATGTGTCATCTGTAATAAAAAATGTTAATAAAAATGTTGAAGAACAGTGCACTCAAACTGAGCCCTGAGGTTGTTGTTGTTCAGTCGTGTCTGACTCTTCGTGATCCCATGGACCAGAGCTCGCCATGCCTTCCTGTCTTCCACTGCCTTCTGGAGTTTGGTCAAATCCATGTTGGTTGCATCAATGACACCATCCAACCATCTCATTCTCTGTCGTCCTCTTTTTAAAGCCCTGGGGTACCCCACTTTAAAAAAACACCTCATTTTGAAAAGGAGCCACCAATAGCCATTCTTGGGGAATGATTCTGAAACCATCTCTTAATCCACTAGATAGTTCTTCTATCCAACTTCTTAAAAGATTTGCTGAAGTAAATATATGTCTACAGTGTATGTTCAAAGGGCGCTTTTACGCAACCCCTAAAATCTGAGGCAAAGGGCTCCCAGATCCGGAGCTTTAAAATGTTTTCCCACCAGCTTAAGTACGACCACGCCCACCTAAGCATGTCCCAGCACACTTTTCAAGTACCTGGCCTCCAGGAGGTGAAAAATCTTCCGATGTGGATTGTAAAGCTGTGAATGCTGGGCTCCCTCGCCTTCTGTTTGTTTTTTTTTGTCCCCACCACCCCTTTAAGAGACAGGAATCACTACGGGGCTGCTTCGACCAGCAGACAGAGGTGAGCCTGCATTTTTTCTCCATTCCCTCAGGCAGACAAGAACAATGGAGTGCAGAGGGGTGGGAACACAGGAAGAGCAACAAACCCCCATGATCTCTGGTCCGAATTTAAGTTGCCACCGGATTTTAGAGGTCGTGTAAAAGCGCCCAAAGGCTTTCACAGCTGGGATCTAATGGCTGTTGTGTTTTTTTAGGCTGTTTGGCCATGTTTCGTAATGTTTTCTTCTTGACATTTCACCAGTCTCTGTGGCCAGCATCTTCAGAGGGCAAAGAGCTCAGGGAACTAGGAGTTCTCTCTGTGCTCTGGGGTTTGGGGCTCTGGGGTTTGAGTGCCATGAAAGGTCAGGAAGAAAAGTGTAAAACCTTACACTTATCCCTGGTAAATTTCCCTAATTCCCAGTGTCCTCAGAGCACAGAGAGAACTCCTAGTTCCCTGAGCTCCTGCCCTCTGAAGATGCTGACCACAGAGACTGGTGAAACGTCAGGGGGGAAAAACTTTCAGAACGTGGCCAAACAACCTGGAAAACCCACAACAGCCATACATCTAGAGCATTCCCTCATCTACCAAGGAGGTTACCTGATCAAAAAATGAGATAACATCTGTCTGACAGTATTTGTCCTTGAGAAATCTATATTGGTTTCAAGTTACCACTGCATTGTTTTCAAGAGGTTTGCAGATTCTTGCAAGCACTTCTAGAATTTTTCCAATAATCCATGTCAGGCTGACTGGTCGGAAGTCTCCATGCCCCCTCCTTTTTGTCTTTATGATTTCAATGAAATAATAATGTTTCTGAGAGTTCTTGTTTAAGATGCCATAGATGACAGCCCAGGCTGACTGCTTTCCCTCTCCCACCAAATATTTCTGTTCCAGGCAGACCGAAAACCAGAAGCCAGGCTTCCTGCCTCCCAGAGACTTAGGGAAACACAGCCCTCTCATCAAGACCCAGTCCATGACCAGCGTTCAGAAGGGTCGAGGCAAGGAAGAGCCGCTGGCGCCTTTGCACCCGGCCAAAACCAGGAGCAAAGTACAGCGCACACAGAGTGTCCCAACGCAGAACAAGGCAGCCCGGCATCTACCAAAGCAGAGCAGCACAGAGCATGTAGCGGACTGTAGGCCCGAACCAGGCACCTCCTTTCCATACAATGGTGATAGGAGGGCATCCCAGGTAATTTGACTCCCCAACCTTCCCCCAGGGGTTTACACAGCTAAGCTTGGATGGGCATGTCATAAATTCCACTGGCCAGACTCTATCTTACCTCACCTCTCAGTCACTTTCCAGGCATAGGCTTGAAAGGTTTTGTAGTTTATTTTTATTTTTATTAAAGGGAAAGTAAAGGGCAAGGAAAAGGTCAAGTTAAAAAAAGGAAAGGAACATAGTTTCATGTAGAAAAACAAATTGTAGTTAGAGAATTACAGCGCACAAAAGAGAAATACGCCTGAAAATAATAAAGATTAATTCACCCTATGTATCTCAGTGCAGTGGAGCGATGGAATAAATCTGGGGCAGCATTCCCTGTGCTTCCCAACACATCCCTCATACACAACAGGTCTCTTTGTGAGTAGCACTACTTTTGGGACACAAAGCATGGCCTCCCTAAAGCCCTGCTAAGCTTCAGAAAGATTCATTAACACCTGGGTTGACCATCAATTACATCACATAATTACCCTTAATCTGCTTTGATCATTACAGGCCTCTTTCACAGGCTTCGAAATCTGCATACCCTCTGGCAAGGAAGCATGCCAGTTTCCTAATTCACAGATAAAAACAGTTGGTGCCTACTTGGATATACAAAGATCACGTTTGAGGTGCTAGGTTCTGCTTTGAAGTCCTCTGGAGCTCAGTCCATCTTTGAAGGGAGCTACCCCCCCCCCGCCGCCCTTGGCCCAAATGCTGGAACAGGTGATCAGGAAGAGGTGTGAACAAGCTCACAGCCTGTAAAAGTTCATCTTCTCATGCTCTCATGGGCACACTGATGAATGTCATTTTTCAGCTTCCCCCCAAGTTCTTGATCTCTTCACGGGGCTGTAGAATGTGTACAGTTTGGAGGCTTTTACTTGATCACAGTGAAGTAACCCTTGATATCCCCTCTATTATTGTTGCTAGGTTTTTTTCTTTGCTTGTTTCAACACTTTCTGCAACCAGCTGCTGCTGAGAAGTGTCATTCAAGTCCACAAGGAAAGTAGAACACCAATTGATTGATTTACACACCACCTTTCTCCCCATTGGGGACTCAAGGCAGCTCACAAACAATTCAAACTATACCCAGTGACCCCAGTTTAAAATTCCATGAGAACCACTTTAACAAATTAAACATTGATCATTATTAAAAACCAACCCCTAGAACAGTGTTGCTGAACCTATGGCACAGGTGGAGCCCTTTCTGTGGGCACCCGACATCGCCCCTTCACAGCCACCTGCATTCAGGTGAAATGGTTGTATTGGCACTTTGCAAAAAAAAAGTGGGTTCTGAATCGCAATTTGGGCACTTGGTCTCTGAAAGGTTCACCATCACTGCCTAAGAACATTTTAAAAATTAAAACATTTTAAAATGATGGAAGGGCAAGAGGGATAGGGGGGCAACTTGGTAGAGGCTCTGAGTCTGCAGGGATTCAGGCAGAAATCTTTTTCCAGCCTAGCTAGAAATGCCAAGGATTGACTCTGTGACCTTTGCCTGTAGGCCGTGTGCTCTGCATTCTGAGAAAAACCTGAGACATCTGGCTGTCCACTCTTCCTTTTTCAACTCATAGGCATAACACTTAACTCCCTAGAAGTGTCCTCGTCAACCTGTTGCATCTTCTGCTAGAAGAGAGTTGGGCTAGATTGGGATCTGTCATACAACTACCGTCTCTGTGACTGAAGGGCCTCCTCAACCTCCTCCCCCCCGCCAATATTTTTGCCTGTGTTTTAGGGGTGTTCAAACCTCCTCCCATTTGCATCACTGCCCCGGAAACCTACTGTGCCATGGCTACGACACTCTGAGGAGGAGACTGTGACACCGAGTGGCCTGTATGCCATGCACCCACTGGAACAGGTAATGCAGAAATTCCATCCTGAGAAGAATTTAAATCAGCCATGTCCAAAGTCTGGCACGTGGGCCAAATCTGGCCTGTCAGGTCATTTTGATTGGCCCACAACTGGTGGGAATGCCCTCTCCTAGCCTGCAGGAGCCCCTGCCCTTGCAGATGGCCGTCAACCGCACACTTGCTTGCTTGACAGCTGCTGCGGAGTGGTCATGATGGAGGGCGTTCTCAGCTCGGCCACGGCGCCACCTCCTCAAATTCCCAGGCCTGCCTGCCTCTTTCTTGCCTGCCTGCCTGTGGGGGAGGGGGACCTGAAGTGCAGCGTAAGTAAGTGGGTGGGTGGGCGGCTCTGGATACCATCATTCCCAACAGCAGCAGCGACTGGGCGAGGCGGGACTCCATATGTTTCCTGGATTCTGTCCCTGTTCCTGGGGCCAGCAAAAGGCGTCCCTGCTGTCCTGGCTGGCAGTCCCACTGCTGGGCACCAAGGGTGCCTCCATCCTCCTCCTCCTGCTGCTGGCCACTCTGCAGGGAGGAGAGGGAGCGCACCAGGACCAACAACCCCAGCGTCACGCACCTGACTCACCCTGGCCACAGCACCCCTTTCTGGCACCTTTTTTAAAAAGTCTTTGAGCAGCCTGGGGAAGCGGTGCAAGATCGTGCTAAGTTGCCAGGGCTGCAGGAAAACTTTTTTTTAAAGACACACCTTCCCTCCCAATCGGGTGGGTTGGGGGGTAAGGCACCCCCTTTTTATAAAGTCTTTGAGCAGCCTGGGCAAGCTGTGGGGGATCACACTTGCCCGGGATGCTGGAAATCTTTTTTTTTAAAAGGCATGCCTTCCCTCCCAATCGGGTGAGTGGGGGAGTGCCCCCTTTTTAAAAAGACTTTGAGCAGCCCGGGCAATTGTTCCCCTTCATTTTTTTTTTTTTTTTTGTTTGTTTTTCATTTATTTCTTAAAACACTACACTATCTCTTGGCTCCCCCCACCCATCAAGAGCATTGGGGGGGAGGCATAGGGTTTTTAAACTGTCTTTGAGCCACTGAAGCAAGTGGCAATGGCCACAGCTGCCACTTGCTTTGGTGGCTCAAAGACAGTTTAAAAACTCCGTGCCTCCCCCCCCAATCAGGCCCGTTGGGAAAAACGAAAAACAAATCAGTACAAACAAAAAAATCCAGTTCATTTAATTTCGTTTTTCTTTTAAAATCAGTTCATTTTTGTTTCGTTCTGAAACTAAATGAAAAATGAAAAATGAAACAAAAATATCATTTTGTGCCCATCTCTACTTGCATTAGGCAATAGTTCTAAGTGAATGTGCAGATAATCCTTTAGGCATCACATTATTTTTAGTTTTCTAAAAGCTTATTGGGATGTACTTTGATTTTGAAAACTGCCTCTCTAAAGTGTTGACTCTTGTTTTGTCTAAAATTGTTAGAATTAAAATGGAGGGCCGTCTTATACATGGAAGTAAGCCAAGGGGAGAACTGCACGGTTGCCAAACTCATTTTGGGTTGGAAAAGTGGGGGTTATCATACATGGGGGCGTCATTATATTTTAATGATGAAATTACCAGAATGAGCCACAAGAGGGAGCTAACGACCATGCAATGTATAGCATTCACTGGAAAAAGAGCATTCTGAGTTTTTCACCATCCAAAGAGTGGTTGAATTGAGATATATCCCCTGCAAATACGGGGCTCCTGTGGTACTTCCAGCAGCACCCGTGCTTCCTTTCCAGCTTCTAGCCCAGAGAAAGTTAAACAAAACAGATGACAAACATTTATAGAGTCAAAAATGGCGGCAACCTGTCTAGTTCATCACAAAAGATTTGGTATTTTCTTATAATTCTTGTTACAACCATGTAAAGTGCACTAGGCTGAGATGAAAATCAACTAGCTTGCTTAAGGCTCCCAGAGAAGATTATGACAGAGGAAAGACTCCTGGGTAATAAATAACTCACTGCTCTCGCCAGTAGATATGAATGATGATGTTGTGGATATTGTGTTGAACTACAACTCATGAGATGCCAGTTCAAATCCTTGTTGAGCCAAGGGAATTCACTGGGGGTAGAGGGTGGGGTGAGGCTGCTAAGAGCTGTACTTAAGTTATCTCAATTACCATGAAATCCCTTTTAAAATAACGATGAGTCAGTTCCCACTGTACAGCAGACGACATAGGGCGTTTATATACAACCCCTAAACTCCGCCACAAATGGCTCCCAGCTCCGAAGCTTAAAAATGTTTCCCCACCAGCTCCGGAGTTTACAGGCAATTAAGTGCGACCCCGCCCACTTTATTTATTTATTTATTTATTTAAGTACTTATATATCCCATTTATTTATCTTATTTAGCGCGACCCAGCGCACTTTTCTTGTACCTTCTCTCTGGAGGTGAAAATTCTTTGATGCAGTGCAACGATAGTGAGTGCGGGGCTCTCCTCGCTTCTGTTTGCTGTTTTTTGGCTCCCGCCCCTTTAAGAGCTTCTTAAGAGTTACTGGAATGTTGCCGGGGCAAGAGCCGGCAAGAGCGAGAGGCAGAACGGGAGGTGAGCCACAGTCTTTCTTCCTTTTTTTTCTCCCTCCCCTCACGCAGCCAGCAGCCAGGGTGGGAACACAGGAAGAGCGACAAGCCCCTAAGATCTCTGGTCCGAATTTAAGGGACCAGCGGATCTTAGGGGTCGTGTAAAAGCGCCCACAGCCTTTTTAGCCACTATTATTCGGGAAGGAGAAACATGGCTCTTCCAAATATTTTGGACTCCATCCAGCCCGAGCCAGCCATGCAGGTAGCCAGGAATTATGCAAGTGGCCATCTAACATATCTGGAGGCTGGCAAATATTTCCCAACCCTGACCCTGAAATATATTCACAGTGAGTAGAAAAATGGGTGCGACTCCTCCTCCTCCTCTCTATCCATGCAGGAGAACAGGAACTTCCTGATACAAAAAATAAAGGACTGGCCACAACCAATCTGTTTTGCTAAGTACAGCATGCATTGTGAGGCGAGACCAGTAGCAGATTCTAAAGCACCAGAGCCGGACACCTTCTAGCTTTGGAAGGAAGAGGCCCCAAGCAGCCACTTCCCAGTGGTTCCCTAGGAGGCTTACGCGGCAGCTGCTCTAGTTCTTCAGCTAGAGGTGCATGTCCTGCCTCTGCCACCCTTGTCCCATCCCTGCCTCTTTGGCCTCTATGCAGGGCAACCCACATGGAGACTTCCCAGTTGCCAACCAGTCCCCGGCTGCCCTGACCACAGACCTTGTTTGCCCCACAGTACGGGAGGCGAATGGAAGAGCTGAAGATGGAGCTGACGACAGCCAAGGAGAAGCAGCAGCTGTTTCAAGAGGAGCTGGAGAAAATGACTGCCCAAAATAAAATGCTGCTGGAAGAGCAGGCCAGGTTTCAGGAGCGAGAAGAGACACTCTGCAAGAGGCTGGAGGAGACCGAGAGCTGCCTTGTCCAACTAAGCAGTAGGTGAGTGAACCCAGAAAGGTGCCTTGTATGGTCCTCTTATACCTGCTTTGGTGGAAGGACCATAGAGGGGAGAGCACCGGCTTCTTGGAGCTCACCTGGATGACTGAGAATCTTCACAGACATATTTGTTGTATCTTTTATACAAGAGGTCCCTTTGGGGCCTTGCAGAGGGTGGACCAAGGCCGAGTGATGGCGACATGACCAAGGGCAGTCAAAGGGCAGCCAGTTAAATAAATGGCATGGGGTATGGACTGTGGGAACCTTGAAACAAGATTTTATCCCACTCTCGAATGCAGGCTGACTCCCCTTCCATTGCAGGGTCTCTGGTGTAGAGGCTGGCTGGAAGAAGGACCATGAGAAACTTCGAACCACTGAGGAGAAGGCCAAACGTCTGGTAAGGACCTTCTCAGCAGAAGAAATGGGAAGCCCTTCCCAGACTATGTTCAAGAATAGCCTTAGGACAGTCGAAGGGCCCTCACAAGCTTGGTACCTACTTACAGTCATTGTGCTTCACATTGATGGAAACCAAAGGGCTATTCATTTTTTTTTCACACTCAAAAACACATGCACATGCTCACACACAAGCCCCACTTCACTCTGATGAGAGGGGAGCCACTAGGCAAGCTACAAAATGGCCGCTGGATAGTTGTACAGCAGGCCAATGAACAAGCGATTCCCCCTAGTGCTTAGTTTTGACAATATACAGCTCTTAAGCAACTGAGCCTCTTTGTGCCTGTCTTCCAGGAGTACCGCCTGTCTGGAATGGAAATGGACCATGACCAACTTCTCCGTGCTGTAAGCCAGATGCTGGGATGTCAAGGGAAGCTGTCCAGTTCACTGCAGCAACAGCTCTCAGGGCCTGTGTGGGTAACCAGGGCCGAGAATGGGGAGGAAGCTTAGTCTTGTTTCATTTAATTTCCACATCCCAAGCAGGGGCATCTATGCTGGGTCTTGGGTAAGAATCTTTACAGGCAGCAAAACCACAGGGAGTCATCTGTGCCCTGCTCTGGTGGGTCTTATATGGGACATCACTCCACCGGGCTCTGCCTTTCTTCCTCCTGTGCTTGAATTGCTTCCTCCTGTGCTACCCGTAGCAATTGCTGCCGCTTTCAACTCAACTCTTCCTGAGATGGCGGGTGTGACCTCATTGGCCCTTTGGTGTGGCCTGGTGCGATTTAAATGGGGTCAGTCTGAATGTCACAGTGAACCCTCACATCCAAATGGCAAACATGACCTCATGCAACCCAATATCCGGTATCATGAGGAGGTCTTCATAAGTGAGCTGCTTCAGAATATTGACAAGTCGAACCATTCCCCTGCTCCTCTTTAAAGACCCAGAGCTCTGCAGAGGATTTATATTCCTGCCTTGAGCAGGGTTTTGGACTCGATGGCCTTATAGCAGTCCCCTTCCAACATCATGATTCTGTGGGACTAGGCCAGTGGTGGCATACCTTTGGCACTCCAGATGTTTTGGACCACAACTCCCAGAATTCCTGTGGTCCAAAACATCTGGAGTGCCAAAGTTCACCACCACTAGACTGGGCTGTAGGTGATACCTTTATAGGCCACAGTCTTATGATCAGATTGTCTTGATCCGTGACAGAAAGAGTGAAACAACTCAACCAGCAGCAAACCAAGTACGGTGGAACCTTGACTTACATACTGCTTGACTTGCATCATATTTGACTTGCAGCAAGAAGGGGCCTGTTTGACTTGATTCACAGGCTTTGACTTACATCTCGGAGCCCCGGTGCAAGGCACCGGAATTGGGCGGCAGCCACAACCCAGCATCGCGGCTGCCGCCTCCAAACTGCTCCTGCCTTCTTCCCCTCCTTCGGCAGTGGCGGCTTCGGCGAGGCCAGCTCCGAGCACCTGGAGCTGGTCCTCGGCCTCACCGAAGCCGCCATTGCTGCTGGAGGAGAAGAAGGGCCGGGAGCTCGGGGCTGGCCTTGCTGGTTAGACAATCGGCTCAGTCTTGTAAAAAATCTGGCTGCAGAAGTCTGGTCCACAATGGAAGCATTTTAGTTGGGGAGCTGTAAAGTTGTGGGACTCTAATGGTAAGCATAGAGTTGTTCAGAACTTGGAACGTCAGGTTAAAAATCAGTAAAACTTAAGTGTTAGACATTGTTGCTATGAACATTAAAAAGTGGAGGCATATAACTTGTGGACTATAATTCCACTGCCTCCTCCTCTCTTTGAAGAGACATTTCATTTACATCCCCGGAAGGAATCTCCTATCCCAGTCAAATTTGTGTTAAATTGCTGTTTTCGGGGGTCTTTTTCATCATCTGGAACGGATTAATCCACTATCCCATTACTTTCTATGGGAAACATTCGTTTGACTTAAGTCATGTTTGACTTAAGTCTAAACCACTGGAACGGATTAATGACATAAGTCAAGGTTCCACTGTAGTGGTAGGACAAATGCCCATCTGATCCAGCCCTGATCAAGGACTGAACAAAATACTGAGGAAATTGTCTGTGCCTCACCATTAACCCCTTTTTTGCTCTGGCCATGGGATGCCCCTGTAGAGGCACACCTCAATTATCAGATTTGCAGTGAAGCCAGTACTTACTTTCTGAAGACCAATCACACAATCTAGCATGCTGGAGGTGAAGGAAAGCATATGCTGAGGCAAACGAACACACTGCATTGTGGTACTGCATGCAGTAAACATCATTCATTTTGACCTTCCTTGCCTCGTGGCTTTCTTGTTTCCATCTGCCAGGCATGCTTGGTGTTCTGCTTTGAGACAAATGGTTTATCTAAATACTTTCCCAAATGTACAGGATGTTCTCATTTGAACTGAGGCTCAAACCACACCTAAAATGCCCCCCCAGCCCCTCTCCCCCCCAGATCCCCAGTTACACTGAACAGGGGCGCATGTGCTTGAATGGGAATATAGGGGGAGTTATATACAATATAACTCTCTCCACCTCCTCTGCTTCTGCTCTTCCCTCTAGAGCAGGTGATGGTGAACCTTTCAGAGACCGAGTGCCCAGACTGCGATTGAAAACCCACTAATTTTTCACAAAGTGCCAATATGGTAATTTAACCTGAATACAGGTGGCTGAGAAGGGGCTATGTCGGGTACCCACAGAAAGGGCTCCGAGGGCCACCTTTGGCACCCGTGCCATAGGCTCGCCAACACTGCTCTAGAGGGTCACTGTCTATCATAGGGTCTGGCCCGGTTGGTAGGTAGGGGGATGACTTGAAGATGATGAGCTGTGTGTGAATCAGCTGTGCACAGGGGCCACAATCCTCACCCATCTCCTCTACTGGTCGTTTCAGGTGCCTCCCCCCTCCCCCGCTTAATATTTCTAAATGCCTGAACCCGTTTTCCTCCCTGCAGTTTGGACTACTACCCCAGAAAAATGGCAACTGTATTCCACTGCCTGTCCCGAGTAGTGCAGAGGCAGGGCAGGACAAGGCAGGGTTGCACAATATGGTGGATTTCAAATTAATTTACCACACAATGTCAGGCTTTCTTTGTGTTCTTGCATTTTTACCTAAAGAAAGATGACTTTTTAAAAAGTGTCTCTCTTCCTGTATTTTTGTGTGTGATTAAATAAATGGGACGGTGTGTGTGTGTGTGTGTGTGTGTGTGTGTGTGTGTGTGTGTGTGTGTGTGTGTGTGTGTGTGTGTGTGTGTGTGTGTGTGTGTTTAACCATTGATTATAAGTCCACACCACTCTATGAGGGATCATGAAAATGGTTGCAGAACAAAAGACTTTTGGTCACAAGTTTGTCCTGCCATAGTCAAGAGCTGGCGTATGTCGGTGTGTGAGTTATTATAGGAGTGTTAAATCCACACTTTGCTCAAACATTGCTCATGATTCTCTGGAAGTTGAGTCATGGCTACTGGACTTCTTTTTAAGAAACAGAAATGTTTCGCTGTTGATCCAAACAGCTTCATCGGTCTGTTCCCAGTACATCGGAGACCGACGAAGCTGTTTGGATGAACAGCGAAACGTTTCTCTCTCTCAAAAAGAAGTCCAGTAGCGATGACTCAACTTCCAGATGAACTCACCTGGATGACTGAGAATCTTCACAGACATATTGCTGATGATTCCATTTCGCACAAAACACATGTTCGTCTTTTTTTGTGACAGACTCAGAGATACCTCAAACACTGTAGCTATTAAGGTCTTATAATTTTTAAGTTCAGGGGCTCTTTCATAAATGCCTAGCCATGTAGCTAGATGGAGTGGTATTGTTGTTGTTATTGTTCAGTCATTCAGTCATATCCGACTCTTCGTGATCCCATGGACCAGAGCTCGCCAGAACTTCCTGTCTTCCACTGCCTCCCGGAGTTTGGTCAAATCCATATTGGTTGCATCGATGACACCATCCAACCATCTCATTCTCCACCGTCCTCTTTTCCTTTTGCCTTCAATCTTTCCTAACACCAGGGACTTCTCCAAGGACTCCTCTCTCCTCATGAGGTGGCCAAAGTACTGGAGCCTCAGCTTCAAAATCTGCCCTTCCAGTGAACATTCGGGGTTGATTTCTTTCAGGATGGATAGGTTTGATCTCCTTGCAATCCAGGGGACTCTCAAGACTCTCCTCCAGCACCACAGCTCAAAAGCATAAATTCTGTGGTAATCAGCCTTCTTTATAGTCCAGCTTTCACTTCCATACATCACTACTGGAAAAACCATAGCTTTGACTATCCTGACCTTAGTTGGCAACGTGATGTCTCTACTACATATGCTGAAGAACCCTGTACCTAAATGGGACCCAAGGCCTCTCTGGTCCAGCAATCCCTTCCCACATTGGCCACATTGGTGGCGCTCCCGCAGACCCAGTGGGTAACAGCTCTCTCCTGCTCATGCTTCCCAAGCAGCTCACATTCTGAGGCTTCTCGCCTACCCACTCCTGGAGGGAGTCTAGACCCAGCATGCCTAGTAACTGATCCATGAATCTGTCTAGCCCCCTTTGAAAGGTGACCTCCCCTTTTTTTGCGTTGTCCTTTACGAAAATATCTCCCCCCCCCCAAACAGCAGGCATGTGCATTAAAAAGGCATGTGCGTTTCAGAGTGAGCATGTGCACATCTATGGAAAACAGGGGGTCTCTCTAATTCACATATATGTGGTCAGGCTCTGCCACCGCTATGATTACTGTAGAAAGGGTGCCGTGAAGGGATCTTGGGGTTTGTGGTGGAATAATGAAGATGCCACTATACAAAAGGGTCACAATTCCATGATGAAGAATCAGAAAAGGAACGGGAATCAAATGAGTCTACCAACCCGACGGCATATCTGTAAATCTACAGCACAGTCGTTTTGAAGTACTACAGACACATCTGGTCAGTGGGTTTCTGAGAAGATAACGTAGAAAGGTGCCGAAAACAGCAACCCGAATGGTAAACCTGCTGGAGCAACTCCACTGTCATGAAATGCTGCAACATTTGGGATTGTTCAACTTGGGAAAAATACATGAAAAGATGTGATTAAGGTCATTTGCTTTATGTGGGATGAGGAAAAAGGGAAAGGAAACACATTTATCCTTCTTCATCAATACTAGAAGAATACAGCAGGATCATCCATGGAAGCTGAATGGTGAGAAATTCAGGACGGAGGCCATGAGGTACTTCTTCACACAGCACATAGTTAAAACAATATAAATTGGCATCACATTATGATGTGGGGTCCACCCATTTGAAGAGCTTTAAAAGGACCTTGAACAAATTCATGGAAGATGGGGCTCCATCATAGTCATTAACGGCCATGTTCCCTTCAATATCAGATGTTATGTACTACTGTTTTCCAGTTACAAGCCAAAATGAACAGTAGAGTGATCCTGCATGGTCCTGCTCATGGTTTTCCCATAGGGTGGTCATTATGGGAAACAGTGGTCTAATCCACAAGGGTTGTTTCATTCTGAGAACATTGTGGGGTGGGGACCAGGCTAAGTGCAGCCTTGTGCCTATAGTAAATGGTGTCACCTAAGTCATCCCAAAAGAAAAAAATAACCTGTGCAAAATGGCTTGATATCTTCTTTACAAAACTTATGCATCCTTACAATACTGTATCACTTGTGGAGATACAGGAGGGGTGGCCATAACCCACATCTCTTTGTTTGGAGAACTGGATGTGAAACCCCTTCCTGTACTTCAGATGCAGTTTTAACAAAAGCCCTCCTTCCTGCCCTGCCTCAACATGTTCCGCAGCAATGGTGTTGGACTAGAGGCTGTTGGTTCTCCCAACCCCAACCAGGGATCCATCCCGCAAGTCCACTCTGGGCCTTTTTACACGACCCCTAAACTCCACCGCAAATGGCTCCCAGCTCCAGAGCTTAAAATTGTTTACCCACCAGCTCCAGAGTTTACTGAAAATTAAGTGTGACCATGCCCACCTAAGCGGGTCCCAGCGCACTTTTCTTGTACCTGCTCTCCAAGGGTGAAAAATCTTGATGCGGATGTGCCGGGCTCTCCTCGCTTCTTTTTGTTGTTGTTTTTTGCCTCCCGCCCCTTTAAGAGAAGGAACCAGGAAGTGACGGGGCTCCCGGCAGCTTCCACCGGCACCGGGAGGTAAGCCTTTATTCTTTTGTCCCCTTTTTTCTCCCTCTCCTCACGCAGCCAGCAGCCAGGAAGTGCGGAAGGGTGGGGACGCACGAAGAGCGACAAACCCCTAAGATCTCTGGTCCGAATTTAAGTGACCAGCGGATCTTAGGGGTCGTGTAAAAGCGCCCTCTGTTTTGCTCCAGTTGGCGGTCCTCCAAGCCAGGCATCTGGTCAGAAAAAAATAGCCAAAGCTCATAGGGCAGCAGGAGTAGAAATAGAAGGCAGTGAGAAAAATTTGACATCTTGACCGAGTATTACTATTAGTTTCGTTTTTTGTTTTGTTGTTGTTGCTGTTTTCTTTATTATTATTGGATGTGGTGTTTTATATCTGTTCTTTAGTGATGTAATTATGACTGTTATAAACCACCTGGAGTTCCTTTGGAAGACGGGCAGTACATAAATAAATAAATAAATAAATAAATAAATAAATAAATAAATTTTCAGTAGCTAATTGCATGAGTTAAGAAGTAAGTGTAGGCATTTTCTTCGTACACAAGAGACCTACAACAGACATTTTAACGTATGTCAGTTCATTGCTGAGAGTACATTCCTGTCATTACAGTGACAAATGTTACAAATAAGATTCAAGCCACTGTGTGTCATCTCCTGTACTGCCTGCAGTCTTACAGAACTGGAGTTGTGTAAGGAAGTTCTGTGTGGAACGTGGGATAAATCGGTGTGATTGCCTATATATTACATACAGTCTACAAGAAGGAAAACCAAAGCAGGAAATACTCCTTCCTGCCCCCCCCCATTTTAATCTTACAACTTCTGGGGGGTTTTTGGTGCTGTTTTCTTAGTGTGAAATTGGATGAAATCACCCTTTACTACTTCTCTCCATCGTTGCCAAACCTCTCTAAAGCCGAAAGCCTTGGCCCCTGTCCAAATGGGCCACTGCTGCCAGGCCACGTTTAAGCTCTCTGGGGGAGGCTGCCAGGCAGACCGCTGTAAGTGCGACCAGGCTTTTGTGCAGCTCTTAGGTCTTGGCCCCCTCAGCAGATTATCTTGTAGTTTAGAAAACAAACAAAAGTGAGGAAAAACACAGGAGGTCTATCAACAGGAAATCCTGGCGGGAGAACTGGGTTACTCACCCCATCAAAATCAACACACTGCCTTGCAGCAAAAGGTTTCACGGAGTACCATTGGTTTTGTCAGATTATAACAGAAAAGCAGAGTATGATCGCATTTAGACCCCCCCCCCTGAACTACCCCCCCCAACATTTGGCAAGGTCCTACAGCTGCCTTGGCCAGAAGCACCTTAAGGGGCTTCCTTTTTCTTTGTTTAAAGTAACCTTGGGTATTGTATATATCTCAGAAATGTCGAGTTCAGAACAAGTCACATGATATTGTTTAGTTCACACCAGACCAGGCCACAAGCGGTCCAAAATGGGAACTAGATGCTTCCACGGCCACTCTCTTAGCACTACTTTGGCACCTTGCAGGCCACAAGGAGGGTCTGAATCCCCCCGGGGCAAATACGGATTCCTCCCCTGACTGCTTTCAAGGAGCAAGGAAACCTGCAATTTTTTGTACAGACGTTACTGTGTAGAAAAGATGTCAAACATGACTTCTGGAGTTGCGACCTATAATTTTAATGAACATTGATTTTCAATACAGTTGCAGAAATTGTTTCTATCCATTTTTAAAGGAAGGTTTTTACCTTTCTTTAGTTGTGAATCACTGAAGGGGGGGACATACATTTTACAACTACCCTGCATGTGACAGCGCCCAGGCTGGCGTGACACCAACCTTTTCTTTTTTTTTTTAATGTTTTTTTATTAAATTTTAAACTACATACAACGACATAAGAAAATGAAGTTAAAAAAAAACTACAACAAACAATATAAGTGCACCCCCATCCCACGGGGCCATCCATACATTCTTATTCGTTGCTCCATCTTCTATTCTTCTAGTAGTCTTCTTAAAGTTCTCTTCTCCAGAATTGTTGTGAGATATTCGTGGACTCTTTCCCTTTTCCTTCAACTAGTACATAATCTAAAAATTTACCCCAGATATCGTAGAAAATGTCTTTTTTCATTTCTCCTTGTTTAACCTTTAAACTGCAGGACAGTTTATCGTTTATAGCTATATCCCAAAGTTCATTATACCAGTCTTCCATCTTGAATTCTAGTTTTGACTTCCAATTTTTTGCTATAATTAATCTAGCAGCTGTCATAAAATTTGCTATTAGTTCCTTTGTTGTAACAACATAATCTTTACTTGTTAACAATGATAATAATGCTATCTCTGGATTACAATCTATATCCATCTTAATCATATTACTTAGCTCTAAAAACACTTTTTTCCAGAACCTTTGGACTATTTCACATTCCCACCAAAGATGCAAGTAAGTACCAAGCTCTTTTTCACATTTCCAACATATCTTAGAGTAAGCAGGATTCATTCTATTTAGTCTTACTGGGGTTAAATACCATCTGGAAACCAATTTGAAGTAGTTTTCTTTTATCCTGACTGACAATGATCTCAAAATTCTCATATTCCATATTTTCTTCCAGTCTTCTTTCCCTATCTGTACATTAAGGTCTTGGTTCCAAACTTCTCTCAAGGTGTTTAACTCCTTCATTTTTAATAATTCCCCTAGTATTTTATATATTTTACGTGTTATTCCTTTCTCTGAATTTTCCTGTTCAGATTCAAGCGATAGTAGGAAATGTTCAAATTTTGTGCATTCTCTGATTTGATTATTTCTCTTTCCCCAGTCCTTCATCCATTTTCCTAGTTGAATATAATTTAACCATGTTAAATCACTGGGTTGCAAAATATTTTTATATCCTGAATTGTTTTAATCTTGAACATCCAATCCTTTAGTCTAGCTATTTTCTTAATTTTAAATAACTCCAAATAATGCTTCAAGTTGTCTGGAAAGCTTTCCAAGTCAGTAACTAAAGCCAGTGGGGATCCCTTCGGAGACAAGATTTTCCTATATGTTCTCCATGTAACAATTAAACTATTCAATAGGGGGTTGTCAATCTTTACTTTGTTTTTAACTTCCGTGAATAAAAATGTGTTTATTTCCCCCTTTATATCCAAAGACTCTTGCTCCCACCATATTAACTTCTGTGGTTTAAAAAGAATTTCCCCCAAAGAACTAAGTTGATTGGCTATATAGCAATTTTTTATATTGGGTATACCTATTCCTCCTTCTTTCTGAGATCTATACCATAGACTTTTATTTATTCTTGATTTTTTCCCTGCATTACAATACCTATTTATCATGTCTTGGAGAATTTTAATTTCCTTTTCTAAAAACTGAACCGGTAACATTTTAAAAATAAAGTTAATTTTTGGAAGTATTTTCATTTTTATCAATGCACTTCTGCCAAACCACGATAATTTTAGTTTAGAGTAGGATAATAATTTGTTTTTCATCTCCTCTTCTAATTTCGAAATATTTCTTTCTTTAGTTTTAGTAAATTCTTTATGGAGTTCTAATCCTAGATATTTAATGCTTTTTCCCGGTTTAAGTCCAGATTTTTCAGTCATCTTTAAGTCATGTTTTCCATAATTGAACAATAAACTCTCTGATTTTTGCCAGTTTACACATAATCCTGTTATTTCTCCAAATTCTTCTAAATGAGTTTTTACTCTTTGAATATTCTCTATTGGGTTTACAATAGTCAAAAGAGCATCGTCCGCGAATAAACTAATTTTAGTTGCCCCATCTTTCCCTATACCTTTAATAGATTTATCGTCCCTTATAGCATTTGCCAGGAGCTCTATAACAATACAAAAAAGGACTGGAGAAAGAGGACATCCTTGTCTAGTTCCTCGGCCTAGGGTAATTTGTTCAGTCAATCCATCATTAACTATTATTGAGGAAGTGCCCGTTGAATATAGTTGATTTATTACTCCCAAAAAGGATTTCCCAAATCTCCATTTTTTTAACAATATTTTTAATGTGGGCCATTGAACACAATCGAAAGCTTTAAAAAGATCTAGAGATAACATCCCAGCTTTAGTAGTACTCTTACCCATTTCATAAAGAACATTCAAATTCCTTCTAATAATATTTGCCATTTGTCTACCTTTGATAAAACCACATTGATCCTCTTTAATATATTTAGCTATAAATTTATTCATTCTTTTAGCCAAAATTGCTGTGAAAATCTTAGCATCTTGATTTAATAAGGATATTGGTCTGTATAACCCAATATCCATTAAATTTTTATTAGGTTTTGGAATTAAAATAGTTAAAGAATGGGTCCAAGATCTCGGAATTTGTTCTCCATCCAAAATTTCATTATATAGCTTCTTTAATTTAGGTATTAATACTGCTTTTAAAAGTTTGTAAAATTCAGGTCCCAGAGCATCCACTCCGGGCGTTTTATTATTCTTTAGTTTGTCTATTACCTCGCTTATCTCTTGATCTGTAATAGGCTTTTCCATTTCCAGCATATCTTCCTGTTCCAAGACCCTCTTTAAATTCTTAGTGATGTACCTTTCTATATCCTCCTTAGGTTTATTTTTTGCAGTATATAACAACTGATAAAACTCTTGTATAGCTGACAACTTTTCCTTCATTTGTGTGCATGTCTTACCTAAGGAGTCTTTTATAATCCCTATTGTATTCTTGTCTTGTCTAAACCTTTTCTAAACTACGCCTGACTTCACTGCTCTCAACAGCCCCGTCACACAAATCCTTCCTCCTGCAGTGACTTCACACACACACACAGAGCCCAGGGCTGTCCACGGTGAAAGAGGTTGCAGCCACCCCCACCCCCTGCTCATGGGACCGGGCTTGGGAATCCCATGGGTTTCCCCCTCGAGTTGTCTCCCCTCTCCCTTTCCATTGGCCAAGCGGCAGCCAACCCGCTACAGCAACGGGCAGGGTGACCGAGTGCTCTGATGGAGCCGCTTGGACAAACATTGAGAATCAGGGTGGGAGGGTTTGGGCGGGTGTCTTGGAAAGATCTAACCTGGGCAGGAACGGGAGTGGCGTGACTGCAGATCAAAGGGCTACTTGTTCACCCACTGGGGGTTGCGCGCCAGCCTGCGCACACCCTTTTAAGGTAAAGGTAAAGGTTCCTCTAGCACAGCGTTTTTCAACCACTGTTCCGCGGCACACTAGTGTGCCGCGAGATGTTGCCTGGTGTGCCGTGGGAAAAATTGAAAAATTCTAAAGAAATTCAACCCAGGGCCGGCGGGCGGCCCACAGCTGAGAGGTGCTATGAATAGCGTCCAAGGGCCAGCTTGCCTCCTTCCCCCCGAGGCCCGCGGCTCTGGTGTCACTTCCTCCCCGGCCGGACCTGGCCCCGCTCATTCTCTTAGTGTTTGCCCTGTGCCTGCCGCCGCCGCCGCGACTCACTCGCTTCCCTCTCCCCCCCTCCTTTTTTTACTCTGGACCACCACCACCCCTTTCCTGGGAGCTACCAATGGACTGAGCCGCCCGACAGCCCGCCCACCAACATGAGCCGGCCCGGGAGCCCCAGCCCAGAACAAACCACCAGGTGAGGGGAAGGGGAGGAGGGGTGCCTGGCTGCCCCACGAGCACCGCGGCAGGGCTGCGAGGAGGAGGGGATGGAGGAGGCCTCCGCCGGGCCTGGGGTGAGGAGGCGGGGGGGGCTACTGGCACGGCTGGATGGCCGGCCGGCCGGCCTTTAGGGTCCGGGAGGGGAAGAGCTGTCTCTGAGGGGCCCCGCGATGGGTTCCTTGAAGTCTTGCCCCTTTCTTTCTGTCTTGGGTCACCCTCTTCTCTCTCTCTCTCCATCTTTTCTTTCTTTTTCCCCCCACCTCTCTCTTTCCATTCGTACCCTTTCCCCTCTTCATAGAAACGTGCTCATTTCTAGCCTGCATATGTGTATGTATAGCAGCCTGCCTACTGTAATTAAAACTGTAAACCGCCCAGAGACTCCTTGAAGTGGTATGGGGCGGTATACAAGCAGAACACTTTCTGCCTTCTTTCCTTTCTGCCTTCCTTCATCCTCCTCCCCTCCTGTCGCTGGACTTGCTGAAGGCATCTGCCTTGGCCACAGTGTGGAGAGCAAGATGGGCTTTTGGGTCTTATTTGTGTTCCTGGAGAGTCAGTGCCCCTTCTCAAGTCTCCACTGGACACAGAAGTCCATGCAGGGCAAAATGTCTTTAAAAAACAACACAGGTAAGTGAGAACTGGGTGCTAGAGAGCGGACTGCCTCAATCTGTGGCCCCTCTGTCCTGCTTCTCCCTACACCAGCAATGGCGAACCTTTTAGAGACCGAGTGCCCAAACTGCAATTCAGAGCCCACTAATTTTTTCGTAAAGTGGCTATACAGCAATTTAACCTGAATACAGGTGGCTGTGAAGGGATGATGTCGGGTGCCCACAGAAAGGGCTCTGAGTGCCACCTTATTAGCACCCATGCTATAGGTTCGCCTACAGTGCCCTAAAAAAACTGTTAATGTTTTGCAGCCAGTTAATGTTGCTATTTGATTCCTATTCAAGAGAATTACTTTATATATAGTCAATATAGGCACAGAGTTAAATTTTTTAACATTTTCTAATGGTGGTGTGCCTCGTGATTTTTTTCATGAAACAAGTGTGCCTTTGCCCAAAAAAGGTTGAAAAACACTGCTCTAGCACATGCATGCTCGTTGTGTACGACTCTAGGGACGGTGCTCATTTCCGTATCAAACCGAAGAGCCAGTGTTGTGCAAGTGTGTGGCAATGTGGCCAGCATGGCTGCAAGGAAACACTGTACAGCCCCGATGGAGCTACAACCACTGTTGTTCAGCTGTCCCTGTGGCCAGCGGCCCGGTCCACCTTCCCAGCCCTAGCTCTGCCCTCCTTTGCACAAGGGAGGAAGAGAGCTCAGGACAACCACTCCAGAGGAGACAAATCCATCTAATGGGCCACTCAACCAGAAGGAGAGGGAAGGCATCCAGACCAAGTCCCATCATGACACTGGCCTGGGCATTGCCTCCAAGGAGAGGCTGATGACCTTTCTGAGGAAGATGGTGCAGATGTAAAGCAAAGTCTTGAGTGGGAAGGCCAGGCTGATGACCCTCCTGATGGCCCCCCACATGGGATGTTGAGGAGCTGTGTTGGACCAAACTTGGCCATCACTAAGCAAGAAATCCACTAGACTGAAGGAGGGTATCTAGACTTAAGGGAAGAACTCACCCTTTGGAGGCAAAACTGGCACTGAGGAAACCATGAGGACCCAAGGAGGAGGAGGAGGGACTGACTTTAGATGAACCAGAAAACCCTTCCAGATTCATACCTGGTGTAAAACTAGGGAGGGCCCTGTGGATTGCCCATGGCATGCTGGTGAATATTTTGATGCAGCCTGATAACAGTGCTGGTGGGATGCAGCTTGGTGTTGTTTCTGGACGTGCCCCTCCAGCAGTTCCTGTAGGGAGGGAAGTAGATCCTTCCACCAGCTGAGGGCACAGGAGCTTGGGGAGGGGGGTTATCCATTATCCTCTGGAAAAGATGGGCCTCACCTGTAGAGGGAGGTGATGGAGGTGACTGATGCTGAGCAGGTGACCCTGTGAGGATGAGAAAGGGGTCAGAAGCACAAAGGAAGCAAGTGAGGAGCAAGACGTGTTTCTTCCAGGTCAAGAGCCCCAGTGAATTTCCAGGGCCTAGTGGGGATTCACATCCCTTTCTCCAGAATCCTAGGCCACCCTTTGGTCCACAACAAAATCTGAAAGGAACACATTTTCCCATTTTTGCAGCTTTGTGATGAAAACTGTTGTAGAGCAGGTTGCAGCAGCTTTCAGACTTCTTTATGAATCACTTTGGGCACTGTGAAATCCCCTGTTGTATTAAATGTTGCCTTTGTGGGTGGTTGCACATTTACAAAGTAATGACACTAGGTCCCTTAACATTGATTAAATACTGTCTTGGTGGGTGATCATGAACTTCTGAAGTTATGTCACAATGGTGCAATATCATTTGCATATATTTTTTAAAAGGGAGAAATGGAGAGGCTTGAAAACTGAAGAAATACAATTGGACCCCCATATCAATTGGCTATTGGTTCCAACCCCTCATGGATACTGAAAACAGTGGATAATATTTATTTATTTATTGGCTTTCTATACCACCCATCTGGAAGTAGGGCCACTCTGGGTGGTCCACAACAATAATACAAGTACACAAGAAAATAATGGTACAGCAAATGGTTCTGCTAACACATTTGAACATATTTTCTAGGTTTTTTTCTTGTAACATTTTTAATATTTTCATGCTGCAGATAAATGAAACCACGGTCACAGATCTTGCAGTTATCGCAATCTTACTCTACTGTATAACATGGAAAAACAAATGGGAAAGTTGCAATCATGGGCAAGGAGCCGTGTGGGCTACAAACATTCTGGTTAATTAAACCATATAACATCTCACAAGGAGTTTGCCTGAGTGGATGTAAGCCCTTAATACATGGCGGAGTAATAATTTGGCTGTAGTTCTTGTTGACGACTAGGTGCTAAACAAAAGAAGCTCCCCTGCGCTTGGAGAAGTGGGTCCACTTTTGATGCCTCCATCTCTGCCACTTTCTTTGCTGTAGGGACTCTGCAGAAGGAGGAAGCTGCCAGAGAAAAACAAGAGAAGAAATGGACCTGAGCACCATCAGGATCTCAGATCTAGCCCAGCCCCCTCCCCCACTGATCCCAATCTTGACCTTCACCCGACGTTCTGTTAATACCCAAATCCTCCAGAGAGAGAGAGAGAGAGATGTGGGAAAGGATCCATAGCAAAGCCAGGGCATCCAACTGGTGCCAGTGAAAAATTCACCTGCACTGAAAGCCAGGCTGCAGGCTGGCATATCTTAAGGCACCTCTGGTGACCTCATGCTTGCATCACAAACACACACATTTTCCCTTTACTATTATTCAAAAGGAATCTTAGTATTCTGCTGGGAAAACCCTGGAAACGGTCACCATATTTTAGAATCAAACTTGAAGACACACTCAAGAGAAATAACTTCTTTCTCTTCCATTATCATTTGTGTCTTATGTAGAGAGTCAAACTGTAAAATATAGCAATTCATTTATTTCAGATCTGCGGTATTTGGAGAGTTCTGGAATAAAAATGCACTGATTCATTTCAAAATTCCATTTATTTGTATCTAGTCTTTCAATGCACAATCAAAATGGTTCTAAATAGGGATGGACACAAAACAAAAAAATTATGTTCCTTTTCATTTCCATTCGTCCCACCACATTTTTTCCCATTTCGTTTTACAGTGGACCCTTGTATAACAAACAGCTTGCATAACATAAAATCTGTTCAACATAAAAAATTCTGGAGATAGGGGAAATTTGCTTAACATAATCACCTATGGGAAAAATCTGTACAACATAAAAATGGGATTACTCCATGTTCAATGCATTCCTATAGGAATTTCTATAAAGGAAAACTTGCTTAACATACTTTCATTTGGAACAAATTAATTCCTTTATACAAGGTCCCACTGTATATGATTTTTTTTCAAAAAAATTGTACAAAATGAACCACTAACAAAATGGTTCGGGGGGGGGCTGGAAAGTGGGGGAAGGGAAAAAGGTTTTTTTTAAAAAAAAAAAAGCCATGGACTTTTTTTAAAAAAAAACTTTCCCCCTCCCCTCAAGCCCCGCCTGCCAACTGATGGGCACTGGGGTACGGAAAAAAGGTCCCCCCATGCTGATTTTGGCATTCTACCTTACCTTCTGCAGATGCTGTATGATTTATCTGCTGTAGCCTTAAAGACTACACCCTACCTTTCTTTTCTCTGCTGAAGCTAAACTAAGTATTTTTGATCTTTGGGTATTTATTGTTGTTCTTTCTTATCTTATATTTTTTAGTAAAGCTTTGCTATATTTTTTCTTATATACAAGCTGTTTGTTCTCTTTATTTAAACGATGTATAGCAAGTTGGTGTGTGAGTGTGCTTGCTACCTTATAGTAGATATATTTGGGTCACTGTTTCCCTTTTTTATTTATTTGTTGATCTCTTTTGTATGTCAAAGTGTGTGCACTGTATAACACAGAAAGCTGTTAGGCCTACCTTTCATCCAAACCCTGAGAAAAGAAGTACTAAGGTGTTGGACTTAATATATATTGATCTATGTGGGCCAATTAATGTTCCATCATTAGCAAACAACAAATATATATTGATTCTAGTGGACAATTTTTCAAGATACAGCATTATCTCTCTGCTTAGGGGCAAAAGTCAAACACATGAATTCCTTAAGAAATATATTGCCATGATGAGCAATAGCTTTGAAAGGAAAGCAAAAGCAATTCTTTCAGACAATTGTGACAAGCATATTTCTCAGCATACTCAAGTGTTGTTTGAGGAACATGGAATCATTCACTATAGAACTGTCCCTTTTAATCCTGAACAAAATGGAGTTGCAGAAAGAAAATGGAGGTCCTTGCTGGAAATGACAATGTGTATGATTGCTAATGCTGAAGTACCCAGTAAGTTTTGAGGAGAAGCAGTTATGACAGTGTGAGCGACCCCCGCCGCCCCCTCCATAATGAGGTGCTTAAAAGTGATGTAAGATAGGCTTTTATTATGTCCACTGGAGTTCAACACAGACAGAAAACACCTTAGCACAGTTCAGTGGTGCTTTGCCCCCTCTGGGAATTAATAAGGCTTCTTCTTCTTTAGAGCAAGCCCTGTCAGAAGTCTCTCCATCTGGTAGTAGTGCCTGGCTAGACTGTCTTTTATCTTCAGAGCACAAATAACTTGTGTTTCTCCCAAAGTCCCAAGACACAGCCTCTCAGTTCTCACTCTTCCTTACGGGTTTTACTCTGTGCCTGTGTAATTCCCATAGAGTGGGGAGTTACCTCACTCCCTCACTCCAGAAGCCAGCGAATATCCTGGTCAGTTAAACAACACAGTCTTCATCAGGCCAGCCCGCGTTGTCTCCCTTTATTCTTAGTTCTCAATAGAGATGAGCACGACCAGAATTTTTTTTTCGAGTTGTCATTTTTCGGGACGGGTCCGTTTCCGGTCGTTTCCGGTTTTCGCGGAAATTTTTAAAAAATTTGTCGTTTCGTTTGTCGTTTCTACCGCGATATTGTAGCATAAGACTGCATCCTATGCAATAAAGCAATCAAAGTGGGCAGAATGCAATATTCTTTTTTTTCTCTTGGTCAACGCTGAACCGGCCGGCCACCCTACTTGGTCTGGCTGCCTGTTATACTTTTTTGTTGTTTTGTTCTGAAGCTTTTATCCATCCCATCTCCCCTCCACCTCTCAGAGGCAGCAGGAGACACAGACATTCCGTTCCTCCCCAAATCTGGATGAGGGTCTACTCCTCTCAATGCCCCCCCCGTCTCCAAGGTCCTGGCTTCACACTGTAAAGCCAAGCAATTAAGCCAAGGCAACCCTGGTCATCTAGCAGTTAGAGTCTGATATTAGGGTTAGGGTTAGGGTTAGGGTTGGAATAGGTAGGGATTGGGCTCTGGGTTGCTCTTAAGGAAGACAGTGTGCTGGCGTACGGGCACACAGCTTGGATTAGGCAGAAGAACTCTAAGTTTTACACTACAGCCCAGATCCCACTAGGCTATACAAGGAGGACTATGGGCATCCACGTCCACACACAAGGCCAGAGTAAGGACGTCCACAAGGCCAGCCAGAGTATGAGACCACACAGAGCCTGAGTACGGGAGGCCACAACGCCAGAGTACCTGAGGCCACAAGGCCAGAGTAAGGGCGCCAGCAAGGCCAGCATGGCAGATTTTTGCCTTATCATCACGGCTGTGTTAACAGTAAAATGTGTCCTTCTTAGTGGGTTACAGTGTCTTGCAGCCCAGAGGACAGAGTAGGGGAGCCCAAAAGGGCTGAGTCTGAGACCACAGGGCCCTGCGAAAGGGAGGCCACAAGGCCACAAAGTCCAAGGTGTGTGCTATTATCCCAGCAAACTCCCAGTGTGCAGGCAAAATGTCATTCTTAGTGAGTCAGTGTTTTGCAGCCCAGAGTGAAGAGTAGCGGAGGACACATAGGCTGAGTCTGAGGCCACAGTGCTGCGAACCGGAGGCCACAGGTTTTCAGCCCTTCTTTGTGACTGTGAGTACTAATACCACCATGAACCACACATGGCACTTTCTGACATACTCTTGGTGGTGGTGTGGTGACAGTACGTACGTAGTCGTACGCAAGTACAATCCCCTTCTTAGTGAGCCACAGTGTCTTGCAGCCCAGAGGAAAGAGTGGCGGAGGCCACATAGCTTGAGTGAGTCTGAGTCTTAGTAGTAGTCAGTCACAGTTCCTACACCTCCAAGAACCAAGCCTGGAACTTTCAGGCAAATCTTCTATATGGTGACAGACAGAGTGCCACCAGCACGCAAGTACAATTCCCTCCTTAGTGAGCCACAGTGTCTTTGCAGCCCAGAGGACAGAGTGGTGGGGGCCACATAGCCTGAGTCTGAGGCCACAGGGCCTGAGCAGGGGAGGGTCATTGACAGCTCGAGTTACCAAAGGAGCTAGCTGACTGGCCCGAGTACGGGCTGCCCAAAGGCCAGCAAGGCAGCGTGCTGCCTCTTCAAAGCTGTGCTACAAGCAGTTTTCATCCCTTCTTAGTGAGCCACAGTGTTCTGCAGCCCAGAGGACAGAGTGGCGGGGGCCAAAACATCCACCTTAACCCTAACCCTAACCCCACCTCCAACTATTCCTGATGAGTGTTCCCACTACTTCTCACATAACACTTCAACCGCCACCACCTACAAGTGTAGCTTGGTGAACGTAACATTAAGTTTTCTTGTCCGGCAGTCTTTGTTCTGGGGTTTGGGCAAAAATGATTATAAAATGTTTAAGCAGTGTTAAGGAGTGCCAGCTTGAACATCAGGTACAGGTACTGTGTTCAGGTTAGTTGTTAAGCTACATTATGTGAGTATTTTTGCATTTTATTTGCAGGAAAAGCAATCATTACATACAAATAACATAGTAAATAATGTGGTAAAAAAAGGCCGGATAAGATCCATATACTTTAGCCAATTCCCAGCAGCAGTGTGCTACAGTACTAGTTCTGTAAGTTTTTTCATCCCTTCTTAGTGAGCCACAGTGGTTTGCAGCCCAGAGGAAAGAGTGGCTGGAGGAGGCCACAGGGCCTGAGTCTGAGGCCACAGGGCCTGAGTAGGCGAGGCCAAAAGGACCGCTCAATTATCTTTGAGAAGAAGAATGCCTGAATTCCCTTCTCAGTGACTCACATGCAGCCCAGAGGGCAGAGTAGCGGAGACCCAAAGGCCTGAGTCTGAGGCCACAGGGCCCGAGTAGGGGAGGATCATTGCTAGCTCCAGTACCCAAAGTGGCTGAATGGCCTGAGTACGCCAGTAAATTGTCCTTCTTAGTGAGCCACAGTGTATTGCAGCCCAGAGGAAAGAGTGGTGGAGGCCACATAGCTTGAGTGAGTCTGAGTCTTAGTAGTAGTCAGTCACAGTTCCTACACCTGAAAGAACCAAGCCTGGAACTTTCAGGCAAATCTTCTATATGGTGACAGAGAGAGTGCCACCAGCACGCAAGTACAATTCCCTCCTTAGTGAGCCACAGTGTCTTGCAGCCCAGAGGACAGAGTGGCGGGGGCCACATAGCTTGAGTGAGTCTGAGTAGTCAGTCACAGTTCCTACACCTCCAAGAACCAAGCCTGGAACTTTCAGGCAAATCTTCTCGAGTGCCACCAGCACGCAAGTACAATTCCCTTCTTAGTGAGCCACAGTGTCTTGCAGCCCAGAGGACAGAGTAGCAGAGGCCACATGGGGCCTGACTCTGAGTCAAATGTCTCAAAAATCTCCCAATGTAGAATGCAACTTGAAAACATTGTACTGACCAGTGATGAAGAGCACATTATGACAAGTGAGCAGAAAAATATTAAAAACTGGGTCAAAGAAAACGTGACAACAACAACTAGTACTGACTGAGTCACACAGCACAGCACCAAAAACCACACATGGGACTTTCAGACAGGAGTACGCAGTTACGCACACAACAAGTACATTTTCCTTCTTAGTGAGCCACAGTGTCTTGTAGCCCAGAGGAAAGAGTGGCGGAGGCCACATGGGGCCTGACTCTGAGACCACAGGGCCTGAGTAGGGGAGGATCATTGCCAGCACCAGAATGAGTATCCGAAGGAGCTAGTGCACTGGCCCGAGTACGGGCTGCCCAAAGGCCAGCAAGGCGGCGTGCTGCCTCTTCAAAGCTGTGTGCAACTACAAATAGTTTTCTGCAATTCTTAGTGAGTCACAGACAGTGTTTTGCAGCCGAGAGGAAAGAGTGGCGGAGGCCACATGGGGCCTGATTCTGAGGCCTGAGTCCAGTCTGAAAAAAGGACTGCAAGCCAGAGGGTCTTCCTTCACAGCTGTGTGCTGCTTCTCTGGTAAAATCCCATCCCAGGCACGTTCCCTTCTCAGTGAGTCAGTGCTTTGCACTGCCAATGGAAGCAACAAGTAGCCCTTCCTCCACAGACTCGCAGTCAGTGAAACAGACTACTAGTATCCACCAACAAGGACCAGGGATGGAACCTCCTGACAAACTCTTTTATTACGTATACGTAATTACGTACGTAACACGTACGCATACGCAAGTATGCTTCCCTTCTTAGTGAGCCACAATTGGCAGCCCAGTGGAAAGAGCACAATGTCCTCCTTATTGAGTCACAGTGTTTGGCACGGCAGCTCAGAGTGAAGAGCAGCGGAGGCTGACAAAACTCCCACACAGCGGCAACACTTCCTGCAGAAAGGCCTGCCTCTTCCCACTCTCAGAAGCGGAGCTGTCTTTTCCTTTCCACAGGCCTTCTTCCCCGTTCTTCCTCCCTGAAGAACCATGGCCTGCTGCTGACACTGTCCCACTCCCAGACAGTCAGGCAGAGTACCAGGGTGCTTTCGCATAAGGTGGCTGCACAAGCCACTTGAGGAGAGCAAGGCAAGGCAGAGTTCTGCCTAATCAACACGGGCCCAGCCCACGGCTGTTTTCTAGCACACAAGCACAATGTCCTCCTTAGTGAGTCACAGTGTTTGGCAGCTCAGAGTGAAGAAGCGGAGGCCAGAAGGCCTGACTAGAGGAGGTGGAGGGAGAAGCACCTAGTTAGGAATCTCCCCTCCTTCTGCCAAGGGATTTCCCAATCTGGATTGTGTGAAGAACCAGGATGACAGATTCCCCCAATTCTAAACAAAATAGTTGATGTCATGACTGCACCTTACAGTTGGTCAAGTGATTTTCCACCTAGAGGCGGGGGCAGCCGGGGTTGCTGCATGGGCAAGTTGAGGGGAGTGGCCGACAGGGCGCATGTTGGCTCGGAGGCTGAACTTGAAGCACTCAACCGTGCTGTTAGGCTGAAGGAGAAGCACCTGGAAGGCCTCCTCTAAGCCGGGAGTGCCGGGAGCCTGACAGACAGGCAGGGAGAAGACACAGAGCTTGAGTGAGTCTGAGTCTTAGACCACACAGGCTGCCAAAAGGACAGCAAGCCAGAATCTGAGTCTGACTCTTCCTTCCCAGCTGTGTGCTGGTAGACTTGCTAACTGCCAGCAATCTACTACCATGCCCTTCGTAGTGAATCACAGTTTTCACAACTCCAAGAGCCAAGCCTGGAACTTTCAGGCAAATCTTCTATTTGAATTGTAAACGGTGACAGAGTGCCACCAGCACGCAAGTACAATTCCCTTCTTAGTGAGCCACAGTGTCTTGCAGCCCAGAGGAAAGAGTGGCGGAGACCCAAAGGCCTGAGTCTTGATGCTGCCAAAAGGACAGCAAGGAAGAGTTCTGTCTGACTCTTCCTTCCCATGTGCTGTTACGCTGGCAAGTAGCAAACTGCCAATAGGCAAGGGCAATGCCCTTCTTAATGAGTCACACAGACTCACAGATCCACCATGAACCCACCCTGGAAGTTCCTCCTGACAGGCTCTTCTATTTCTAAGAAACGGACAACACACGGTTATTGTGCAGTACAGTATACACACAGTACGCGCAAGTACATTCCACTCCAGTCCTTCTTAGTGAGTCACAGTGTTCTGCAGCCCAGAGGACAGAGTGGCAGAGGCCATAGCATCCCCCTTACCTAACCCTAACCCCCTTCCCAGTATTCCTGATTGAGTTCCCCTCTCGGGTGATCATTCACCACCACCACCTCTAAAGGAGACCAGACCACAAACCCAGAGTCCTTCTTAGTGGGTCACAGACCAGCCCAGAGGACAAAGTAGGGGAGGCCAGAAGGCCAGACTAGAGGAGGTTGAATGAGAAGCAGCTGGAAGGCATGCTCAAAGCTGGGAGTCTGACAGGAAGGCAAGTTGGCAGAGGGGCAGGCAGGCAGGGAAGCAGGCAGTCCGGTTTACAGGTACGTAGGCTAGGCAGGCTTGCAGGATACCAGCCACCCAGGCTAGGGATTGGAAAGGCACAAAGCCAAAGTGCCAGAAGGAAGGATTGTTTCTGCCTTGGGAGGCGGAGTTTCTATCGCCAGATTTGCCACCCCAGGAGACCGGGTTTTGTCAACCAAGGAGAAAGAGTGGAAGCAGGAGATCTGGGCTATTTCTTTAAGGCTGTAAGGAAGGAGGACTAGGAGAGCTAGCCCCCTGCTACTCAGTCTTTGAGGTAGGTTGTTGTAAAGTGCTTCCTGACCACTTTGTAACCCCAGGGAAGGGAGGGAAGCACCAAGGAAGGCAGGTTTTAGGGTCTCACTCAGACCAGCCATGGCCAACGGGGAAATATTGGGCCAATACAGATTACAGACCCTTTCAAATGACACTTTGAGAATGGTCCTTGCTGGTTTGGACCCAGGCAAGGGCTGCAAAAATTGGGCCAATACAGACCCCTCCAAATGAAACTTTGAGAATGGTCCTTGCTGGTTTGGACCCAGGCAAGGGCTGCAAAAATTGGGCCAATACAGACTCTTCCAATTGTGTGTGTGTGAATCCAGTCAGTCAGTCAGTCAGGCAGGCAGGCAGGCAAGCAGGCATTTAGGCACTAGGCAGGTAGTCACAGGGCCAGCCAGGCAGGCAGCCTTGTAGGCAGGCAGGCAGCCTTGTAGGCAGACAGGCAGGCGGACCGGCATAAATGTTGCCCTGGTAGTTGATGTTAGGGCAAGGGAGGGCCGTTTAAGGAACCCATGGCAGAACGACTTGGGACTTAAGTCTTGGAGTGTTGGGGTAATCCCAACGTGGAAAGGTTGAAGCAGATGAAAGTCAACCTTTCCACGGTCTCCGGGTCCAGGTGAGAGAGGCGCGGCCTCAGGACATCTCCCATGTGGGAGAAGACACGCTCACTCTGGACACTAGTGGGTGGGATGGACAAGAGGTCCAACGCCAGAGTCGAAAGAGCGGGCCAGAGGTCTGCCATTCTGGCCCAGTAGTGGAGTGGGTCCAAGGTGCGGGGTTGGAGGGGCTCGGCCATGTACTTCTTCACCATGGTCAGAGCGGGGTCCGGTTCTTCTTCCTCCCTTGCCTCCACTGAGGAGGAGACTGCCATGGCTAGGGCAGAGGCCAGGTAGTTGGCTGCTGGCATGGAACCTGGCCTCTGGGTGTATACTCCTGGAGTACAGAAGGATGAGGATCCTTGCGAGGAACGAGGATCCCTCTTCTGCATCGCTCTGGCTTCCGTGCGCCCTCGGAAACGCCTGGCCCTGATTGGAGAGAGCCCTGACTTGACGGCATAGCTCCGTCTTCCAGGAGTTCAGGTCGGCATCTGGTACACCTTTTCCCTCCTTAGTGGGCCAAGGCGGGTATCCACGCCGATCAGCAGCCTGTCTGCCAAGGCCCTGCTCTTTGGGAGAAGATTGCCTTCTTCCCGGATACTGGCCTCTAGGCGTTGGCGAAGGACATTGACCAGGGGGAGTATGTGGCCCAGGCTGGCGTTGTAGCTGCTGAGGATGTGGGTGGTCTCCTCAAAAGCCTGCAGGATATCCACCATCTGGGAGAGGGCGAGCCACTCGGTAGCACCAATGTCCATCTCCCTCCCCTCATGCAGGACTGGGGTGGTTGACATGACGTATTCCACCACTTCCCTCTGCTCCACCAGGCGCTTGACCATTTCGTAGGTGGAGTTTCACCGGGTGGTCACGTCCTGGATCAGGATGTGCTCTGGTCGGCCTGTCTCCGCATGCCTATCACGCATCATCCTGGATGCCTTGACGCTGCGAGAGAAGTGCCCGACGATTTTCCGGCACTTGTCCAGCAAGGCCTTGGTCTCCAGGGTCCCCTCACCCCAGGAGTCCTTTGGTGCTCCCACCCCAATGGCATCGACCACCACCAGATGCAGTTTGTGTGCTGCGCACACGATGCCCTGCAACCCTGTCCTTTCAACTGCAATGGTCATGTTACAGCCCGCGTCAGTAACCATGAATCCGCAATTGACCTGCCCCTCAGTCAATCCCCACTATCGCATTGCTGTCTTGAGGACCTCTGAAATGTTGAACCCTGTGGCGTTGTCCTCCATGCTTTGTGCCTGGAGAAGCACCGCCCTATACCCTCTTGGGGTGCTGCCTTGTGGCTCCTCCTGCAGCTGTTCTTGGGATGTCCTGGGCTCCAGGACCTCCTTGGGTTGCCACCAATGAGTCGTCAGAGAGAGGTATCTATGGTGCCTACCGGTCCAGAGGTCGGAAGTGAAGTGGATCTTCCTTCCTCTGGCCGCCTGCAGCAGGGCCCGGATCATGTCCCTGACGGACTCATAAAGGGAGGGAATCACCCGCCTGCTGAAGGTGCGCCGGGATGGAGGCTCGTACCATGGAGCCACGTGCTTCATCAGGTGCCTGAAGCCTGATGACTCCACAAAGGAGAGGGGCAACCCGTTCATGGCCACCATTTCACCCACCACGCGAGTGGTGGTCTCCTGTGCCTTAGCCATATTTCGCTGGCTGACAAAACTCCCACACAACGGCCCCACTTCCTGCAGAGTGGCCTGCCTCTTCCCACTCTCAGCACTAGCGGAGCTGTGTTTTTCTTTCCCTAACCCTTCTTCCACTCTCTTCCTCCCTGAGGAACCAGGGCCTGACAGGGTTCCAGGCAGAGTCCCAGGGTGCTTTCGCATCAGGTGGCTGCGCAACCCACTTGAGGAGAGGTGTTTGGAGTCATTCCCCCTGTGCACCACCACCCCGCATTTCTTGCACACCGCCATCCTTGCGTCTTGCGGGCTGTTCTCAAAATGCTCCCAGAGACACCCGTGTGGCTTAGTAAAAGTACCGCCCACTCTGGTATTGCCTGCTGCCGCTGCTGTGGTGGTGGTGGTGTGGCCTGTGCCCTGCCTGGAAAGTAGAGTACTACTGCTGTCACTGGCGGTACTCTGGGAGGAAGGAGGGCTGCTCCTTCCATCACTGTCTGAAGCCTGCCTTTCGTCAGTTCCTGCCATCAGGTCCTCAGAATCTGGAACCTCTAGATTAAAAGTGCCCGTTTCTGATTCTGATGCCATTTCTGACTCCGAGTCCTCGTTTTCTTCCTGATAAAAGAGGTCGGAGTCAAGTATCGCTGAAGGGATTTTTATCGCCTCATCCATGCTTCCCTCAGTGACAGAGGATGGTACGGTACTGGTTGTGGAGCTGCTTGGCGAGGGAGTACTATCTGCACTACTTCCTGTGCCTTCCTTCAGAAATGCGGCCCGATTTATCTTAGTGGGAGTCCCCCTCCCCTTCCCTCTGGCTGTGCCACCCCTCCTTATTTTTTTCATTTCTCAAAGTATTAGAAATAATGGCACTGTGTTCTACAGTAGGACAAGTGAGCAAAGTAAACTTGCGCTGGCACCCACCAAGGGTGTGCCTTGTAACTTGTTGTAAATAAATGAACGAGCAAGCACACTACTACAGGAGTAGGACTGTGTTGTACACTGTGAGCAAAGTAAACTTGTGCTGGCACCCACCAAGGGTGTGCCTTGTAACTTGTTGTAAATAAATGAACGAGCAAGCACACTACTACAGGAGTAGGACTGTGTTGTACACTGTGAGCAAAGTAAACTTGCGCTGGCACCCACCAAGGGTGTGCCTTGTAAATAAATGAACGAGCAAGCACACTACTAGTACAGGAGTAGGTTGTGCACGCCTGGCGCCTGGCACAGTGTGTTGTACAGCAGTAATATGAAGGAAAAGTAAACAAAAGTAACTGAAGCTGGAACCCCAAGTCTGTTAGAAAGGCAGATCTCAGACTCAGAGGGCAATGCACACGCAAAAGGTGTGGTTGTAAATTAATGTATTGCACAATGATAAACAAACAAAGTAAACAGTGTTGGAGTAGGATGGATGGAATGGAACCCCAAGTCTGTTAATAAGGTGGCTGTCTGATATCAGAATGGGCCTGTGTTGTTTAACTGCAGTGTCCTCACAAAAACTTTAGCAAACAAACAATGTAAGTAAAAGTAAAGTACACAAATAATATTGTAATGTATTTCTAAAATGTAAAATATTATTCTCCCTCAGAGGTGCCCTTGGCTTGCCAATGCCAACAAATGTGTTTGAGTGCACTGGTTGGGGAAATCTAAAATATACTAGGCTAGTATATTTTTAAAATAAATCCACACCTCGCCTCCCAAAAAACTCCCCTTTGAACTTGAAGCACTAAATTAAATAAATCCTCTCTCTCACAAAAAGGAGAGGAGAGATTAAAGAAAACTGCTAGGCTTGCTATTCCCAGAACCCACAGCACTGTGCTGGAGGCAGGGTAAAGGAACTTGTTGCCAGCCACCAAGCAAATGAAAATGAACTTTTGAAAATAGAAAATAAATGGTAGTATATTCAATATATTTTTAAAATAAATCCACACCTCGCCTCCCAAAAACCTCCCCTTTGAACTTGAAGCAGTGGCACTAAATGAAATAAATCCTCTCTCTCACACAAAAAGAAGAGGAGAGAATAAAGAAAACTGCTAGCAATGAAATGAAAATGAACTTTGTAAAATAGAAAATAAGTATGGAATGGTAGTATATTCAATATATATTTTTAAAATAAATCCACACCTCCCCCCCCCAGTCAAACCAATATCAGAAAAAAAATCCTCCTGACAAACTGCAGGAGCATAAAGGAATAAACTGTGTTGCTATTCCCCACAGCAGACAGGGAATGAAATATTTCCTAAAAATTCAGTTGAATCAATTATTCCCTCCCTGCCTGCCTAACTGAAATCTAAAGGCTCCGCGAAATCGAAACTAGTCTAGCACAGCAGCCAGCTACAGCCCTCTCTCCACCCACATCCAAACCCAGACTGCGAGTGTTCTCGGAGTGCCTCGCCTTTTTATACCCTCTGGCACATCCAGAAGTGTCAATCAAAACCTGGCCATGCGATTGGTGGAATGGGTCCAAAAATTTGCATGGTCCCATCCCATGGCCAGCCCATCATTGCGCACATGTAAAAAAATAAAAATAAAAATAAAAATAAAATAAAATAAAATCAATGGAGACATTTTGTTGCAAGAAAAACCCACTGCTGCTACTATTAAAAATCAGGCAAATAAAATAGCTAATTTTTGCATGTTTCTGTGGTGCTTTGGTGGGTTTTTGAACCACGATTTAAAAAAAATATTGCGGTCGCCATTTTGGATCCCCCGCACCGCGCATAGCAAATGGAGACGCCACCGAGGATGCCCCCTCCCAGCCTGGTACCAGCAGCCCAGGACGGGGAGGGGGGAAGGATGGAGTGGGGACCCCCCCCCCAGAAACCACCCCTCTGGTAGGTGCCCTCAGGCAGGCATATTTTCGCCTGCTTTTTTGGCCGGGAATTGGGGTTTTTTTATTTTTAAAACTTTTTTTCTGTGTCGCTTGGCATCGCGCGATCGCTGCAATGCCAGGAACGACAACGACAAATCAGACCCAATTTTTCTTTAGTCGGTTCGAGTTCGAGTTCTGGCAGAGTAATTGTCGTTCTTCGTTCCATTACGTAACGGAAACGAGAAACGGAAACGGAAACGAGAATTTTGCCAAGTCGTGCCCATGTCTTGTTCTCAAACGTTGGGCTGCCTCAGGGAGGGGCTGAGCCCATGAGCTGTCTTCCTTCGCTCTGCTCCTGGGTTGCACAGAGGAGACTTTATCTCTTATACTCCTTGGCCCCGGCCTTTAATGCTCACCTCCTCCGGGTTGTCCGACTGGCCAGGCTTCCTCCTAATCCAGGGTGTCCATCGCATCCTCCCAAACATCCGTCTCTCCCTCCTCCTCCTCCATGATGATGTTTTCTCCCCTTATCTCTAGGCCCGCCAGTGCTCTCTCCTCCCCCCAAACAGGTGTTACATTTCTCTCTAATTGCCTTGCTGCCTCCGGAGGCTGACCACTCTCCCAGCTGCTTTCAGCTGTCTCACAGACAGCTAATTAACTTGAGAATAGACTCTCCCCCAAACATACTATGTGTACTCCATTTGAACTATGGAACAATCAAAACCAAGTTTGTAACATTAGAGTTTTTGGTTGCCAGACATTTGCTTATGTCCCAGCACACAAAAGGAACAAATTAAGTCCAAGGTCTGAACATTTTTAGTTATCATTACCCCTAAATACTTTACCATCTTATTTGCTATAGGAATACCCAAGGATTTAGAGGCTTCTAACTGAGTTTTGGGTTTCACATTTAAGCACATCATTGATGATTTAGAAAAATTAACTTTTAATCCTGATACCTTCTCAAATCCTTGAAAATTTTCTTTTAATGGTGCAATTGCAGTCCCCAGGTCCTTAACTTTCACCATCATATCATCGGCATACATTGTCAGAAGCTACCCTTCTGCTCCCCCTTTCCCTGGTATTTCAAATCCTTTAATCTCACTATTCTTTTTGAGTTTAGTTGCTAATGGTTCCAGTGCTAAGATAAAGAGCATGGGAGAAAGTGAACATCCTTGCTTTGTACCACTTAACAATTGGGCATGTCCCCCCCAATTCCTGTGAAGAAAATATTTGAATATAATTATAAAAAATCTGTAGTAGTATTCAATCAAAGCTGAAAACATGGGAGAAAAGGAAGGACTCAATCAGCACAAGAATTGCATTAGTTAAAATGTGTCTGCTACCCAGATTAACTTATCTTTTTTATGCATTGCCTTATGCATTATCAACATTTACAGGGCCCCTTTGGGTATGGGAGAAGTGGGGGGGGAAGCTTTTTCGCAAAGGGAGAAGATAAAACCAAACGTTTTAAGGACCCCACCCCCCTGGTAGGTAATAATTTCAAATAATTATCGCATTATCGCTGCATTTTTATGGATGTCCAGGGCGTTTTAATACCCAAGAAATCAATATTAGGCATCTGGGAGCCATTTTGGGTCGATGTCCCCTAACCCCCTTAAAGGAAAAAAATACAGCAATCTGAGAAAAGACATAAATGCATGTTTTAAGGACCCCAACCCCCCCCCTGTAGGTATTATCAGACAGTATAAATAATTATTGCTGGGTTTTTATGGATGTCCAGGGCGTTTTTTAACATTTAAAACAGCTCATTTCATTGCGCGTTGCCATTGACGAAAACGAAACGTAACGAACCCAATTTCCGTGGTTCTGTTCATTTTGTTTCATTTTCATCACAATTTTCGTTATTCGTTTCGTTACGTAACAGACCGAATAACGAATAACGGAAACGAAAAAATGTTCATTTCGTGCCCATCTCTAATAGCCACTTTTCCGAGCCCACCAAGCTAACACCAGTAGGCGAGGGCTGGGTGGTACCACCCTGCAGATCCCTCTGTGCTGCCCCTGGGCAACTTCTCCACCAATCCCCAGGCAAGGAGCACCATGTGGGAGATTTTTTTTTAAATAAGTAGTGGGAAATAAAATGATGCTGGAATACTTCTCAGGAGGGAACAACTGTCTAAGAAACTGTTGGTAACCTTCTACCGGGGCTTTATAGAAAGCACTATCACTTACTGCCTCTGTGTCTGGTTCGCCAGTTGCACAGTGGCAGATAGAAGGGCACTCCAGAGGGTCATAAACACTGCTGAGAGGATAGTGGGCTGTCCTCTTCCTCCTTTGGAAGAATTATACAACTCCAGATGCTCAAGGAAGACATCTAGAATTTTGAGAGACCCTTCGCATCCTGGCTACCAGTTTTTTGAACTGTTGCCGTCTGGCAGGAGATACAGGACTCTTAGGTCAAGGACAAATAGACTAAAGAACAGTTTTTATCACAGAGCGGTATCCAAGCTAAATGCGACAGTTTTAGCACTATCTTAATCAGTTTTAAGTAGTGTTTTAAATTTTGTAAGCAATTTTAAGAGTTTTTAATATTTTGTATGGTGTTTTATATGTTTTATGTGTTTGTATGCTTAGAGTGTGTAGTGGAACAGCACTCTAATTTCGTTGTGCATATTTTGCATATGCATAATGACAATAAAACTCTATTCTATTCTATTCTATTACAGGAATGGTTTCAGGACAAGGTGCCTGAAGATTTATCACATTCATTGAGTGAGGTGCTTTTTCTGCAAGTTAAGATGACATCCTGTTTCTCCATCAGTCTTCTTTCTTCATCCTAGATGTGGGTAACAATATTTGTCAGTCCTTACAACCTGAAGTCTCTCTCCAGTCTTCTACATTCCCCTTTTGTTTAATCATGGAGTTTGGTATGGAGGGAAATCCAAATTATCTGGATCCCTGAGATGGTCTCCACACACATTGCTCTGGGAGCCAACAAAGAGTAGATGAGGTAGGATGGGAATTGCAACATAGAATAGGTAGAGAGCTAGTACTGGAACACCTGGAAGCATTAAATGAATTTAAGTCTCCTGGGCCAGATGAATTACAGCCAAGGATATTAAAAGGATATTCCTGGAAAGATCCTAGAGCAGATTATTAAACAGGCAGTCTGCAATTATTTAACAAACAATGCTGTCATTACAAGAAGTCAGCATGGGTTTCTTAAAAACACGTCATGCTAGACTAATTTGATCTCTTTCTTTGATAGAATTACAGGCCTAGTGGATGAGGTGAATGCTGTGGATATTGTTTATTTGGACTTTAATAAGGCCTTTGATAAGGTTCCCCATGGTATTCTTGCTAAGAAGTTAGTAGAAAGGGGGCTAGATAGTGCTACTGTCAGGTGGATTTGTAATTGGTTGACTCATCGCACCCAAAGGGTGACCATAAATGGCCTCTCTTCAGCTTGGAGAGATGTGACCAGTGGGGTGCCCCAGGGTTCTGTTCTGGGTCCAGTGCTGTTCAATATCTTTATTAATGACTTGGAGGAAGGAATAGAGAGTATGCTAATTAAATTTGCAGATGATACCAAATTGGGAGGGGTTGCTAATTCCCTAGAGCAGTGTTCCCCAACCCCTGGGCCACGGACCGGTGCCGGTCCGTGGATGAATCGGCACCGGGCCGTCGCCGCGCCACCCCCGCACCGCCCCCCCGCCGCAACCCCCGCAAGCAAACCCCCGCCCCGCCATCGTCCCGCCGCCGCCGCCACGACCCCCACAATCGCCCCCTTCCGCCGCCGCTGCGACTCCCCCCCGCCGCTGCAATCCCCCGCCGCCGCCGCAATCCCCCTGCAATTGTCGCCGCCCGCCACCACGACCCCCGCAATCGTCCCGCCCCGCCACCCCCGCAATTGTCCCGCGCTGCTGCCGCGCCATCGCCCCGTCCCGCCGCCGCCCGTCACGACCCCCGCACCGCCCCCGTCCGCCGCCGCTCGACTCCCCCGCCGCCGCAATCCCCCCCGCCGCCGCGCGACCCCCGCAATCACCCGTCCCGCCGCCGCTCGGCGACCCCCCCCGCCGCAATCCCCCCCGCCGCCGCGACCACCCCCCGCAATCACCCCTGTCCCGCGCTGCGCTCGACCCCCCGCCGCCGCAATCCCCCGCAATCCCCCGCCGCTGCAATCCCCCTGCAATCGCCCCCCCCGCCGCCGCCCCCCCCCTGTCGCCCGTCCCGCCGCCGCCGCGCGACCCCCCGCCGCCGCCGCAATTGCCCCCGCACCGCCCCCGCACCGCCCCCGTCCCTTCGCGGCCGCCGCGACCCCACAATCGCCCCGTCCCACAATCGCCGCCGCCGCTCGACCCCCGCAATTGCCCCCGCCCCGCCAGAAAGAAAGAAAGAAAGTAAGGAGGGAGGGAGGGGGAAAGAAAGAAAGAAAGAAAGAAAGAAAGAAAGAAAGAAAGAAAGAAAGAAAGAAAAAAGAAAGAAAGAAGGGAGGGAGGGAAGAAAGAAAGAAAGAAAGAAAGAAAGAAAGAAAGAAAGAAAGAAAGAAAGAAAGAAAGAAAGAAAGAAAGAAAGAAGGGAGGGAGGGAGGGAGGGAGGGGGAGGGAAGGGAAGAAAGAAAGAAAGAAAGAAAGAAGGGAGGGAGGGGGGAAGAAAAGAGAAAGAAAGAAAGAAAGAAAGAAAGAAAGAAAGAAAGAAAGAAAGAAAGAAAGAAAGAAAGAAAGAAAGAAAGAAGGGAGGGAGGGAGGGAGGGAGGGAGGGAAGGAAAGAAAGAAAGAAAGAAAGAAAGAAAGAAAGAAAGAAAGAAAGAAAGAAAGAAAGAAAGAAAGAAAGAAAGAAAGAGAGAAGGGAGGGAGGGGGAGGGGGAAGAAAAGAGAAAGAAAGAAAGAAAGAAAGAAAGAAAGAAAGAAAGAAAGAAAGAAAGAAAGAAAGAAAGAAAGGAGGGAGGGAGGGAAGAAAGAAAGAAAGAAAGAAAGAAAGAAAGAAAGAAAGAAAGAAAGAAAGAAAGAAAGAAGGGAGGGAGGGAGGGGGGAGGGGGGAAGAAAAGAGAAAGAAAGAAAGAAAGAAAGAAAGAAAGAAAGAAAGAAAGAAAGAAAGAAAGAAGGGAGGGAGGGAGGGAGGGAAGGGAAGAAAGAAAGAAAGAAAGAAAGAAAGAAAGAAAGAAAGAAAGAAAGAAAGAAAGAAAGAAAAAGAAAGAAAGAAAGAAAGGAGGGAGGGAGGCCTCATGTCAAGGAAGGGCAAAGGGTCCCAAGACCTCACGGCGGCTGGGTAGCCCCCGGGGGAAAAATGTGAGGAAATAAAAACAGTGTTTCCTTGCAGCGATGCCAAGGACTCATCGCACAACACTGGCTCTTCGGCTTGAGTACGGAGATGAGCACCGCCCCCTAGAGTGGGAAACGACTAGCACGCATGTGCGTCAGCGGCTGGGGGGGGCATTTACATTTTTTATCTTATTAAATCAAAACAAGCGGGCCAGGGAAAAATTATCAAGCATTTACCGGTCCACGGTGATAAAAAGGTTGGGGAGCACTGCCCTAGAGGATAGGATGAAAATCCAAAAAGACCTTGACAGATTAGAGTGCTGGGCCAAAGCTAATGGAATGGATTTCAACAGAGGGAAATGTAGGGTGCTACATCTAGGTTAACAAAATGAATTGCACAGATATAGGATGGGGGATACTTGGCTGGAGAATAGTACCTGTGAAAGGGATCTGGGAGTCTTGGTGGACCACAAATTGAACATGAGTCAGCAGTGTGATGCGGCGGCCAGGAAAGCCAATGCGATTTTTGGTTGCATCAACAGAAGCATAGTGCCTAGATCAAGGGAAGTGATAGTACCACTCTATTCTGCTCTTGTCAGACCCCACCTGGAGTACTGTGTCCAGTTCTGTGTGCCTCAATTTAAAAAGGATGTTGACAACCTCGAGCGGGTGCAGAGGAGGGCGACCAGGATGGTTGAGGGTCTGGAGGGACTGTCTTATGAGGAATGGCTTAGGGAACTGGGAATGTTTAGCCTTTCAAAAAGAAGACTGAGAGGGCATATGATAGCTATGTTTAAATATTTGAAAGGATGTCATATTGAAGAGGGAACAGGTTTGTTTTCCATGCCCTCAGAGACTAGGACTCGAGGCAATGCTTTCAAGCTACAGGAAAAGAGATTCCATTTGAACATTAGGAAGAACTTCATGACAGTTGGAGCTGCCCGGCACTGGACTATGCTGCCATGGAGGGTGGTGGAGTCTCCTTCTTTGGAGGTTTTTAAGCAGAGGCTGAATGGCCATCTGCTGGAAATATTGTGAAGGGGTTCCTGCATGGCAGGGGGTTGGACTAGATGGCCCTTGAGGTCTCTTCCAACTGTATGATTCTATGATTCTATTATTCTATCTGGATTCAGTCTTTCAACGCACAACAGGATCCAACTGGCCCCTGTTTCTCTTCCATGAATATTTTCTTCTTCCTTTTGGAAACAGAGGACAATGAGTGAGTGAGTGAGGGGGGGGGGGCTAGAGATCACCAAGTTTCTGTAGGCAAACAAACAGCAATAAATTGCAATTCCTTGAATCCTTCCTGGCCTACTGAACCTCTGTCTGGCCCTCTATCCGCTAATGGCACGGGAGCTCTCCTCCAACCCTTGTCTTGATGTACTAGGAGGAGGAAGGCTCACTCTGATCTCCCCAAAAAGATAAGGTTGTATTCGTGTTCTTGCTTTTAGAGATGTAAGGCTGATTTCCAACAACTTTCGCTATCCAACTAGACTCCAGCAGTGGTTAACAAGCAACAGCAAACTTTACAGTGGTACCTTGTATAAAGGAATTAATTCGTTCCAAATGAAATTATGTTAAACAAATTTTCCTTTATACAAATTGCAATTTCCCATAGGAATGCATTGAAAATCAGGCGTCCGTCAGCGCATGGCTCCGCAGCGGCGCAAAAACATGGTTCCAAGGCACGGAACCACACGGAACTACCTGATTTTTACCCAGGATCAACTCCAAAACACTATCACATCCTAGGCCCCATCCATACACACAGACTGCACATCCGAAATCAGGCGTCCGTCAGCGCATGGCTCCGCAGCGGCGCAAAAACATGGTTCCAAGGCATGGAACCACATGGAACTACCTGATTTTTACCCAGGATCAACTCCAAAACACTATCACATCCTAGGCCCCATCCATACACACAGACTGCACATCCGAAATCAGGCGTCCGTCAGCGCAGGGCTCTGCAGTGGCGCAAAAACATGGTTCCAAGGCACGGAACCACACGGAACTACCTGATTTTTACCCAGGATCAACTCCAAAACACTATCACATCCTAGGCCCCATCCATACACACAGACTGCACACCCGAAATCAGGCGTCCGTCAGCGCATGGCTCCGCAGCGGCGCAAAAACATGGTTCCAAGGCACGGAACCACACGGAACTACCTGATTTTTACCCAGGATCAAATCCAAAACACTATCACATCCTAGGCCCCATCCATACACACAGACTGCACATCTGAAATCAGGCGTCCGTCAGCGCATGGCTCTGCAGTGGCGCAAAAACATGGTTCCAAGGCACAGAATCACACGGAACTACCTGATTTTTACCCAGGATCAACTCCAGAACACTATCACATCCTAGGCCCCATCCATACACACAGACTGCACACCCGAAATCAGGCGTCCGTCAGCGCATGGCTGTGCAGTGGCGCAAAAACATGGTTCCAAGGCACGGAACCACACGGAACTACCTGATTTTTACTCAGGATCAACTCCAAAACACTATCACATCCTAGGCCCCATCCATACACACAGACTGCACACCCGAAATCAGGCGTCCGTCAGCGCATGGCTGTGCAGTGGCGCAAAAACATGGTTCCAAGGCACGGAACCACACGGAACTACCTGATTTTTACTCAGGATCAACTCCAAAACACTATCACATCCTAGGCCCCATCCATACACACAGACTGCACACCCGAAATCAGGCGTCCGTCAGCGCATGGCTGTGCAGTGGCGCAAAAACATGGTTCCAAGGCACGGAACCACACGGAACTACCTGATTTTTACTCAGGATCAACTCCAAAACACTATCACGTCCTAGGCCCCATCCATACACAAAGATTGCACACCCGAAATCAGGCGTCCGTCAGCGCATGGCTCTGCAGTGGCGCAAAAACATGGTTCCAAGGCACGGAACCACACGGAACTACCTGATTTTTACCCAGGATCAACTCCAAAACACTATCATATCCTAGGCCCCATCCATACACAAAGACTGCACATCCGAAATCAGGCGTCCGTCAGCGCATGGCTCTGCAGTGCTGCAAAAACATGGTTCCAAGGCACGGAACCACACGGAACTACCTGATTTTTACCTAGGATCAACTCCAAAACACTATCACGTCCTAAGCCCCATCCATACACAGACTGCACACCCGAAATCAGGGATCCGTCAGCGCATGGCTCCACAGTGGCGCAAAAATATGGTTCCAAGGCACGGAACCACACGAAACTACATGATTTTTACCCGGGATCAACTCCAAACCACTATCACATCCTAGGCCCCATCCATACACACAGACTGCACACCCGAAATCAGGCGTCCGTCAGCACATGGCCCTGCAGTGGTGCAAAAACATGGTTCCAAGGCACGGAACCACACAGAACTCCCTGATTTTTACCCAGGATCAACTCCAAAACACTATCACAATCTAGGCCCCATCCATACACACAGACTGCACACCCAAAATCAGGCGTCCGTCAGCGCATGGCTCTGCAGTGGCACAAAAATATGGTTCCAAGGCACGGAACCACACGGAACTACCTGTTTTTTACCCAGGAGCAGCTCCAAACCAGTATCACATCCTAGGCCCCTTTCTGGACTCCACAAAGGTATCTGCACATCAGGCCCAACGCTTACTAGGCCTGATGGCCTCAACTACAGCTATCATTCCACACGCCAGACTCCGCATGAGACCTCATGGCTTCTAGCCCAGTTTTGACCTCACCGCGACAACCCCTCCAAACGGCTCAGAGTCACATCCGCCCTCCTCACCAGCCTAAGGTGGTGGAAGTCCTCCCGCGATCTAAGAACGGGAAGGCCCTTCAAACAGCATTACCCGTCCATCCAGGTAACCACAGATGCCAGTACGACGGGATGGGGTGCCACCTGCAACCACCTCTCGATCCATCACAGGTGGACACTCAAGGAGCAAGCCCATCATATCAACTACCTAGAACTCCTTGCCATTTTCAAAGCCCTCAAGGCATTCGAACTCCTCCTTGCACACAAGACGGTCCAAGTAATAACAGACAATACTACAGCACTTTGTTACTTGAACAAGCAAGGAGGAACTCACTCGAAATCTCTACTGCACCTCACCCTCAAACTTTGGAGATGGTGCATAGCCAAGGGCATTCACCCAATAGCCATACATATTGCATCATGCAACAATGTGGCGGCAGATGAACTGAGCTGCCTCACCCACGACAACCACGAGTGGAGCCTCTCAGAGACAGCGTTTCAGATCCTCTGCACCAGGTGGGCCACCCCAACCATGGATCTATTTGCATCTCAAGCCAATACCAAATGCAGCTTGTACTGCTCCAGAGCAGGAATAGGCAAACACTCACAGGGAGATGCCTTTGCCACCAGCTGGCCCCCGGGTCTTCTCTACGCGTTCCCACCAATACCACTCATCCAGAGAATGCTGATGAAGATCAGGCACCACTGAGCCCATGTCATACTGCTGGCCCCGTGGTGGCCAAGACAGCCATGGTTTCAAGTCTTACAAACAATGGCGATTGACTCTATCAGGCTGACATCAACGCCTGATCTCCTGACACAACACCAGGGCCAAGTCAGACACCCAGACGTCCTGACTCTCCACCTGACGGCATGGTACATCTGCTAACAATTACAGATGCACACACAAGCTCCAGGAAGAAGTCTACAAATACACTATATGCACATAAGTGTGCGTCCTTCCTACATTTCACTTGAGCCAACTCTCAACCCTCGAGTCCAACTAACATTCAGGTCCTCCTAGAATTCCTCCTCTTGCTCTTCAACAGAGGACTATCCTTATCTACCTTAAGAGTCTACACTGCAGCCGTAGTGCACATCAACCACCTGATTCGGAGGCGGCAGCCTTGTTTATTCATCCTAAACTTAAGAGGTTCCTACGAGGCATCGCTAGCCTAAGTCCACAACATAGAGCCCTGACACCACAATGGTCTCTCTTCCTGGTACTGAACTGTCTAACTACCTGAACCTATGGCGACCACGTCTCTGTACTTACTTACCTTAAAAACAGCTTTTCTAGTGGCAATCACACCAGCCAGATGAGCTTCAGAACTCGCTGCGCTCAGAGCGGACCCACAGTTCCTCAAATTCCATCATGACAGAGTGGAACTTCGGCCGGACATCTCTTTCTTACCGAAGATAGTGTCATCCTTCCACGTGTCTCAGCCACTTATTCTACCGACCTTCTTCCCAAACCCAAGTACTCACCTCGAGAGAAAGCTTCGCTCCCTCGACGTCAAAAGAGCTCTCCTCTTTTATACTTCCAGAACAGCTTCCGTTAGAAAGACACACAAGCTCTTTATCAGGACCTCGGCACCATCTCGAGGTCATCAGGTATCCCCTCAATCCATCTCCAGATGGATTGTTACAACTATCAAAATGGCTTACACCACTGCGCATGTCTCCCTACCTGTCATGCCTCAGGCATGCTCTACAAGAGTAGTAGCCTCCTCCACGGCTTTCCTAAAAGGAGTGCCCCTGGAAGACATATGCAAAGCGGCTACCTGGTCTCGACCATCTACGTTCCTGAGGCACTACAAGCTAGATGTCAGGACACAGAGATCAGCTGCATTTGGCAAAGCAGTTTTGACAACTGTGCTACCATGACTACCCTCCACCGGTAAGTCAGCTTGCCAGTCACGCTATGTGTGGATTCACAGAGTCCACGAAGAAGAAATGCAGGTTACTTACCTGTAAGTTAAGTTCTTCGAGTGGACCTCAGTGAATACACACCATCTACCCGCTTCACTTCTCTCCGTCATGGCTCGTTGTACTCTCAAAGGGTCAGCGGCGGACCAGGGGGGAACTGAGTCAGCAAGGCGGGAGATGGGTGAGCATGCGCATGGAGGGGAGGGGCTTGTAAGCCTTAAGCTTGGAACGAATGGGAACTCAAGCGCGCAGGCGCGAAGACCCATTGTGTCTATTTACAGAGGTCCACTCGAAGAACTTAACTTACAGGTAAGTAACCTGCATTTCCGTGTGGTTCCGTGCCTTGGAACCATGTTTATGTGCCACTGCGGAGCCATGCGCTGATGGACCCCTGATTTCGGGTGTGCAGTCTGTGTGTATGGATGGGGCCTAGGACGTGATAGTGTTTTGTAGTTGATCCTGGGTAAAAATCAGGTAGTTCCGTGTGGTTCCGTACCTTGGAACCATGTTTTTGCGCCACTGCAGAGCCATGCGCTGACGGACGCCTGATTTCGGATGTGCAGTCTGTGTGTATGGATGCCTAGGATGTGATAGTGTTTTGGAGTTGATCCTAGGTAAAAATCAGGTAGTTCCGTGTGGTTCCGTGCCTTGGAACCATGTTTTTGCGCAACTGCAGGGCCATGCGCTGACGGATGCCTGATTTCGGGTGTGCAGTCTTTGTGTATGGATGGGGCCTAGGATGTGATAGTGGTTTGGAGTTGATCCTGGGTAAAAATCAGGGAGTTCCTAGGATGTGATAGTGGTCTGGAGTTGATCCCGGGTAAAAATCAGGTAGTTCCGTGTGGTTCCGTGCCTTGGAACCATATTTTTGAACCACTGCAGGGCGATGCGCTGACGGATCCCTGATTTCGGGTATGCAGTCTGTGTGTATGGATGGGGCCTAGGATGTGATAGTGGTTTGGAGTTTATCCCGGGTAAAAATCAGGGAGTTCCGTGTGGTTCCATGCCTTGGAACCATATTTTTGAACCACTGCAGGGCGATGCGTTGACGGATCCCTGATTTCGGGTGTGCAGTCTGTGTGTATGGATTGGGCCTAGGATGTGATAGTGGTTTGGAGTTGATCCCGGGTAAAAATCAGGTAGTTCCATGTGGTTCCGTGCCTTGGAACCATATTTTTGCGCCACTGCAGAGCCATGCGCTGACGGACGCCTATTTCGGATGTGCAGTCTGTGTGTATGGATGGGGCCTAGGATGTGATAGTGTTTTGGAGTTGATCCTGGGTAAAAATCAGGTAGTTCCGTGTGGTTCCGTGCCTTGGAACCATGTTTTTGCGCCACTGTGGAGGCATGCGCTGACGGACGCCTGATTTCGGATGTGCAGTCTTTGTGTATCGATGGGGCCTAGGACGTGATAGTGTTTTGTAGTTGATCCTGAGTAAAAATCAGGTAGTTCCGTGTGGTTCTGTGCCTTGGAACCATGTTTTTGCGCCACTGTGGAGGTATGCGCTGACGGACCCCTGATTTCGGGTGTGCAGTCTGTGTGTATGGATGGGGCCTAGGATGTGATAGTGTTTTGGAGTTGATCCTAGGTAAAAATCAGGGAGTTCCGTGTGGTTCCGTGCCTTGGAACCATATTTTTGTGCCACTGCAGAGCCATGCGCTGACGGACGCCTGATTTCGGATGTGCAGTCTGTGTGTATGGATGGGGCGTAGGATGTGGTAGTGTTTTGGAGTTGATCTTAGGTAAAAATCAGGGAGTTCCGTCAAGTTCCGCCTTTTACCCAGACCCGTTTTTGCGCCGCTGTGGATCCATGCGCCGACGGACCACTGATTTCGGGTGTGCAGTCTGTGTGTATGGATGGGGCCTAGGATGTGATAGTGTTTTGGAGTTGATCCTGGGTGAAAATGAGGGAGTTCCGTGTGGTTCCGTGCCTTGGAACCATATTTTTGCGCCACTGCAGAGCCATGTGCTGACAGACGCCTGATTTCGGGTGTGCAGTCTGTGTGTATGGATGGGGCCTAGGATGTGATAGTGTTTTGGAGTTGATCCTGGGTAAAAATCAGGGAGTTCTGTGTGGTTCCGTGCCTTGGAACCATGTTTTTGCGCCACTGCAGAGCCATGCGCTGACGGACGCCTGATTTCGGATGTGCAGTCTGTGTGTATGGATGGGGCCTAGGATGTGATAGTGTTTTGGAGTTGATCCTGGGTAAAAATCAGGGAGTTCCGTCAAATTCCGCCTTTTACCCAGACCCGTTTTTGCGCCGCTGTGGAGCCATGCGCCGACGGACCCCTGATTTCGGGTGTGCAGTCTGTGTGTATGGATGGGGCCTAGGATGTGATAGTGTTTTGGAGTTGATCCTGGGTAAAAATCAGGGAGTTCCGTGTGGTTCTGTGCCTTAGAACCATATTTTTGCGCCACTGCAGAGCCATGCGCTGACGGACGCCTGATTTCGGATGTGCAGTCTTTGTGTATCGATGGGGCCTAGGACGTGATAGTGTTTTGTAGTTGATCCTGGGTAAAAATCAGGTAGTTCCGTGTGGTTCTGTGCCTTGGAACCATGTTTTTGCGCCACTGTGGAGGCATGCGCTGACGGACCCCTGATTTCAGGTGTGCAGTCTGTGTGTATGGATGGGGCCTAGGATGTGATAGTGTTTTGGAGTTGATCCTGGGTAAAAATCAGGTAGTTCCGTGTGGTTCCGTGTCTTGGAACCATATTTTTGCGCCACTGCAGAGCCATGCGCTGACGGACGCCTGATTTTGGGTGTGCAGTCTGTGTGTATGGATGGGGCCTAGGATGTGATAGTGTTTTGGAGTTGATCCTAGGTAAAAATCAGGGAGTTCCGTGTGGTTCCGTGCCATGGAACCATGTTATTGCGCCACTGCAGAGCCATGCGCTGACGGATGCCTGATTTCGGATGTGCAGTCTGTGTGTATGGATGGGGCCTAGGATGTGATAGTGGTTTGGAGTTGATCCTGGGTAAAAATCAGGTAGTTCCGTGTGGTTTCGTGCCTTGGAACCATATTTTTGCGCCACTGCAGAGCCATGCGCTGACGGACGCCTGATTTCGGGTGTGCAGTCTGTGTGTATGGATGGGGCCTAGGATGCGATACTGGTTTGGAGTTTATCCTGGGTAAAAATCAGGTAGTTCTGTGTGGTTCCGTGCCTTGGAACCATGTTTTTGCGCCACTGTGGAGCCATGCGCTGATGGACCCATCATTTTTGTTGTGCAATCTGTGGGCTGAAATGGGCTCTGTATATGATAGTGGATTCATCATGATCCAATGTAAAAATCATATGAAATCAGATGGTTCCGTGCGATGGAACCATGTTTTTGCGCCACTGCCGAGCCATGCGCTGGAGGATACGTGATTATTCTTGTGCAATAGTTGGCCATGAATGGGATTTGTGATTTGATGGTGATTTGGGAAATATCCCGTGTAAAAATCATATGAAATCAGGGAGTTCCGTCAAGTTCCGCCTTTTACTTTCTTCCCCGAATTTGTCTCTGACTTAGGCCCACTGCTATGAATCAGGGACCAAATCACTTGATTCCTCCAATGGCCAAATCACGTGACCAACCTCCTGATGATTTGCTCTCTTGCTCAGCTCTTGCAGCATCGTGGGCATAGCTTCCTTTCTTCACCCACTCTGTTGCATCCACAAAGCTTTCTCCCAGCTGTTTTCGAAGGAAATACTGTGCTCATCCATAAAGAAGGGAAAGGGGTCTTTTGATAAAGGGTGTGATCAGACAGCTGTTTAGCGTTGCGGGAATGGGTTGGTTCACTCCTTTTGACATAGAAATATGAGCATAAGTACAGTACTCAAATTTAAATAAACATATCATGGATTAGCTAAAACAACAGTATTTATTAGGAAGCAAAGTTTGGCCAAACTATTTCTGTGGCCCAAATCCTCCACTCTGCACAGCTAGGGTCTATTCTGGCTGAGAGATCCTAGATAGCATCATCCAAAAAGTATTTTGTGTAAGCTATGCCGTGAATCACATTTCCTAGTACTGTACACTGTAAAAGCAAAGCAAAGTGTTCTGCTTATATACCACCCCATACTACTACAAGTAGTCTCTGGGTGGTTTACAATTTTAATTACAGAATGCAGGCTACACATTGCCCCCCCAGCAAGCTGGGTACTCATTTTACCGACCTCGGAAGGATGGAAGGCTGAGTGAACCTTGAGCCTGCTACCGGGGATTGAACCCAGGTCGTGAGCACAGTTTTACTTGCAGTACAGGCATTTAACCACTAAAAACAATAATTAATGGTGTGGAGGTTTGTGTGACAATGTGTGTAAGGGAACAAGGGAAGCAAAATACAGTGATGCCTTGTAAGATGAATTCAATTCGTTCTATGGGTCAATCCATCTTACAAAAAAGTTGTCTTACAAAAATGCGGTTTCCCATAGGAATTAATGGGAAACTGATTAATTTGTTCCAAAGCCTAGAAAAAATATAGAAACACCCTTTTTTATAAAAAAAAATCTCTTTATAAAGTGCACTCTAAAGACATAAACACTCTGCACACATCTGCACTCAAAGCCTCGTGCTAACCACAAGCCACTGAGTCACAATGAGTCCTAACTGCCTTTTAAAAAAAATATTGCCACAAGGTTGCAGTGCATCCTGGGTGCATTTTTTGAAATATCTTTTGATTTTTTTTTAAATTTCATGACCGTTATTCATCTTACAAGGCATCCCATAGGAGAAAAATTCATCTTACACATTTTGCCTATTCCCGGAAATTTCATTCGTCTTGCAAGTTTTTCATCTTACAGGGCATTCATCTTACAAGGTACTACTGTACAGTAGGTGGCATGTTGATCTGGCACATTGTATATCTATAACTATGTATATTCATATAGCAAAGAAGATTAAACTAAAACATTTTCATATTCATTACAATTTGCAATCTTCCCCTCTGAAGGAAAGCACACTCTCCCCCTCACTTTTATTGAGTTTGCCTTTATCATCCCCTACATTTCCCCCTTACAAATCAGGTGATTATGTTTAAGGAGTTTTTGTGATACTTTCATGGAAATTTAGGGAGCAATTTTTCTTTTCTTTCCTTTTCTTTTTTAAGCTGTGAATAGAAAATAACAGCAAAGAAAAACAGCCAGTTTATGAAACAAGCTCCCATGAATGGCAAAATGTCATTTTTAAAACATCTACAGTAAAGATGGGCATGAAATGAATTTTTAATTCATTTTGTTATTCATTATTCATTTCGTTAGCTAACAAAACGAATAACAAACCAACCCATCAAAGAAAAATGAAACAAAACAAAACAGAAATTTCCGTTTCATTCATTTTGTTTCTCATCCCAACCTTCTTTTAGGTGGCAACTGGTGCGGGGAAGCAAGCACCTCTCAGCTGAGAGGTGCTGGCCCCAAGTCAGTGCCTCTCAGCTGTGGGGGGGGGGGGAAACAGCCCCAGCATTGGGGATTTTAAAAAATAATAATAATTAAAAAATTTTAAAAGTGCCGACCCAGCCCAGGAGCCGCATGGTTGGCCTTGTAAATTTTTTTAAAATATTAAAAAAAATTAAAAACCACTGACCCTGCCCCAGGGGCTGAAAGGTCGGTGCTGGAAAATTTTAAAATAAGTTTAAAAATGGCACCGGCCCCAGCCGGTACTTTAGAAATAAATAAATAAATAAATAAATAAAAACCTTGGTCTGGCCCATGGGCCAGGCCGAAGTTTAAAAAACAACAAAAACCAAAATTAAAAAATTAAAAACAAAAAATGGAGCATGGGGAAGCAAGCGTCGGTGTCGGCGTCGGCGGTGATCCTGGCATTGTCATTGGTGATCCTGGTGGCAGTGGCGATTCTGGTGGTGGCAGCATGGGGCCTAGGAGCGGCCTGGTGAGGCCGCGAGGAGGCTTCGAAGCGGCTGCAGCGCTGCTGGGATTGCCAGGGCCAGCACCCCGCTGGCCAGCTGGAGTGGCCCAGCTGCCAGCAGGCCGGCCTAAGCCCCCCTGCCGCCACCTGGATTGCTGCCGCTGCCAGGATCGCCACTGCCGCCGCCAGCCACTTAAGCCAAACCAGTTTGTTTTGGTTCATTCGTACAAATTTTTGTTTTAAAATTTTGTACAAAACAAAACAAACTGAACTGAGGGGGAACCTGAAACAGAACAAACCGGACCATTGGTTTTATGTTTTGTGCCTACCTCTAATCTACAGTATTTTTTGAAATAGCTGCAGTAGCATTTCTTAATCCTTCTACATCAGCAGTTTCCAACCTTGTAGAGATACAATTCCTCCAGCATCTTGATTATGATGCCTCATAACCAAGGTTCCTTCTAAGGCTGTGCACACACCTCCACTGCCCCCCCACCCCCATGCAGGGCTCTTCCACGTCAGTGCACCTGTTGTGGCCATTTTGTTTTGGTCACAGCATAACCTGTGTAGGGGAGGGGGAAGCTATGGACAACCTCCACACACACATGGAGAGAACAGAGCCCCACAGAGTGGGGACAAAAGAAGGCACATTGTCCATAACCTTATATCTTGTTTGCATAGATGGCCTTTACCTTTCAATTATACAAAGCTGAAACATCTTGCCATATTTCAACAAACGAACTCTATTCTCTTTTAACAATCTCTTTTTAAATTTTATATCCCATCTCAACTTAGCATTAACTGCTGTTTCCCAAACTTCATCACACTATTCAGTTAATTGAAACGTGCAGTTTAGTTTCCAGTTACTTGCAATCACTAATCTCAAGAGGGGCAATGTCTCTGATCCATTTCTTTGTTTCCTGCTTTCATAATGCAACTGACGGATTGGAGACACCTATGTGTCATTTCTGGACATAAAAGTCTTGGATCCTCTGGAATACACATGACTTTTCCCATTGACAGGGTTTCCATGTCTTTCATAATTTCTGAAAAGAGAGGATTTAAGCAGATGAAGACCACCTAAAACAAAACTAATTAAATTTCTCCAGAAACGCAACATTTAGAACTTTACATTTTAACTGGCTCCTCTATGGTGTGTCACATGTTGTTCTCCAACTGTAGCAATGCAGTGTCTTGCTGCATTGGTGCCCTACTCCAGAGTTCACCTCACTTGGTTTTGGAAACTGAGAACATCACTCCATGATCTGGAAAGACCCTGCAGTGCTTGTGTGGTAAATCAAAAGGATTGATTACAGGCCGAGGTCAACACACCAAGATATTTCCTTCTCTCTAAGGCAAAACATTTCAGAAGCGATACCTCATTTGATCCACCTTCGGTTCTTTAAAAAAAAAGTTATTCTTGAAGTCATCTATTAAGATAACTTCAAGAGTAAGGCCACTATCTCACCTGGGGGAAGATCTGGATATTGTGAAAGTCCAGCTTTTCTTCTTTCTTGGTCACATGACTGAAGATGTGTGATCTCCGTTCACACATACAAAGATTTTTTTAAAAGTGCCATTCACCCCCATGGCCAGCAGGTGGCGATAGGGAAAAAAAGAAAAATAATTTTAAAAAACACTGCTTTATTATGCTGGATAATCCATCATTATACTGGTCATTGGTTTATTAAGTGTAAATAAATGGAGAAAATTTGTTCATTGAATAAATATGGAAGTATATTGACAGAGCCAACAAGGAACAGAAGATGAAGGTGTTGGGAAATGATCAATTATGTTACTTTTTATGGATTGTCAATAAAACTAAGACGTATGATTTAGACGTTATTTGATAAAGGTGAACAAAGGAATCGCATGGATCCCTGAGGAAGTATTACTTGTGGCCATGTTATACCAATAATCTGCCTCTCAGCTGCTCTGGGACTCAGTGATGCTTGCTAAAGGGTAAAGAGGTTGGCGCTAGTAGAATTTCTATGGAGTTTAGGGGTTTTTGATATAACAGAGCATGATGCTAGACTGGGGATAATCCTTCTTTACAATAATAGAGATTCGCGAAGATCTGTGCAACGGACCCATGTTTTTGCACCACTACACAGCCATGTGCTGGAGATGCCATGATTTCTGTGGCGTAGTTTGTGGACACAAATATGATCTGTGTAATGAAATTGGTTTCGAGATGATTCAATTTAAAAATCATATGAAATCATGTGGATCCATTGCTCAGATCCATGCTTTTTTGCCACTGCAGAGCCGCCATGCACTGAAGGAGCTACGATTTTTGCAGTTAAGTTTAGGTTATGGATGTGATCTATGGTTTGGCAGTGAAATGCCAAGGATCTCAAGTAAAAATCATATGAAATCACAAGGATCTGGTCCTGATTTCAAAGTTCTGCCTTTTATCCAGAACCAGGTGTATATTGTGAGAGAGAGACCCCACAGAAATTTCCCATCTGGCTTAGATCATTACTCCTGATTAGAGATGGGCACGAAGCGATCTTTTAGTTTGTTTTGTAATTTGTTATTCATTTCGTTAGCTAACAAAATGAATAACGAACCAACCCATCAAAGAAAAATGAAACGAAATGGAAATTTCTGTTTTATTCGCTTCATTTTTTGTTACCCCCCGTACCTTGTTGCTGCCACAGCTGGAAAGTTCTCCTGGTCCTGGAACTCTGGGAAGCTGTGGCCTGTAAAAAGTCCCCGGCTGGTATAAAGGAATCTCAGGGACTTTTTAAAATAAGGACTTTTTAAAATAAAATAAAAATTTAAAAAATGAGTGCCGACCCGGCCCCAGGGGCTGCATGGTCAGCGCTCTAAAACAAACAAAAAATAAACTAAAATAATAAAATGAGCACTGACCCAGCCCCAGGAGCCACGCAATCGCCGCTCTAAAACAAACAAACAAAAAAATGAGCGCTGACCCAGCCCCAGGGGCTGCATGGTCGGCACTCTTTAAACAAAACACGAGGTGCTGCTTCCAAGCCAGTGCCTCAAAAAGTCCCTGTCGCCATCACCAGTATCGCCGACGGCACTGCCACCATCACCAGTAACTCAGACTCAAACCAGTTTGGCTCAGTTTGGGTTCATACGAATTTTTTTTAAAAAAAATTGTACGAACCCAAACCGAACCAAACCAAGGATGGGCCCGAAACAGAACAAACCGAACCATCGGTTTTATGTTTCGTGCCCACCTCTACTCCTGATCTCTACATTGCAGCAATCCAACCTCAGGAAGCATTTCCATGAAGGCTGGTGGTAGGCTTTTTCTAAGACAAATTGTAGTGCAGAAGGGCAATGCAGGGTGGGGAGCATGGGGGTAAGGGAGTCAACCATGTCACAACCAGATAGGTCTGGCAACAAGCTTCCTGTCTGAAACTGTGAATAGCATCTGCAAGAATGTTGGGCTAGGTGGGCCGCTAGTTTGACTTTGTATGGGGTCTTATATTCCTATTCAGTATTGTATAATCAGTGTTATGATCTGTAATGTGCTGTCAAGTTGATACTGACTTACAGTACTCCTAATGGGTCTTTCACAGTGAGATATTTAAGAAATGGTTCTATCAGCTCCACGTGCCCAGTGAGCTTCCTTGCCCAAGCAGGGATTTGAACAGTGGCAGCCTGAGTCCTACTTTACCCACAACACCATACTGTCTGCATTATATAATCAACAGCAGTTCTTAAGGGCTAGAATCCCATGAGCAATTGGGTAAGGTAAACAGCATAAATTACAGGGGCAAATTGTCATTCATCGATGATGTGTTGGTTGCATTCAAATTTGGTATATACAGTACCTAGGAATCCAACCAGCACCTTGTTAATGAAAGGTAATTTGCTGCCACAACTTATGCCATATCCTTTATGAAAGCTGAGGATTCTGACCAACTTTTTTCTGACAATGGCATTTTAAACTGAGTGCAGTATTGCTTGAAGGCATCGGACACAGTCATCTCTTCTCATAGTCTGCTTCTAAAGTTGTTGTTCCGAACATTCCTCAAAAATTCACACCAAAAAGCAGAAATTCATTTGGCACAATTATGCTATGTAAATAGTGACGATGTCATAGCCCAGTGATGGCGAACCATTCAGAGACCGAGTGCCCAAACTGAGATTCAAAACCCACCAATTTGTTTGCAAAGTGCCAATACAGCCATTTAACCTGAATACAGGTGGCTGCGAAGGGGTGATGTTGGGTGCCCACAGAAAGGACTCCGAGTGCCACCTTTGGCACCTTTGCCATAGGTTCGCCAACACTGTCATAGCCCATTACATTAATCTTTACTTTAATTAAATTTAAAATTTCCGATTCTTCCTCCACTTCAGATTCCAAGCCTCTTTAGGGATCCCTTTTGCCCTGGGGAAGCCTTTGGGAGCCTTGGGATGGGGAGTGGGGGAGCCTTTAAAATGAGGAAATTGCTGCCAGCTGTCTCAGATCTTATTCCTTAATATAATAAGTTACACTTGTAATACAGGCCCATTGAATCAGTGGACAGCTGGAGAGTCAATGCCTCAGTAGGTTCCATGGAGGTAGAGTCTTTTCAGAAAAGGTGAGCTATACTGCTCATTTTAAACCCAAGATGAATTAAAAAAAACTATGCACATTCTATCCTTACCACATAGTTATTATATAGACTAGTTCTTAGGTTACAGCTTCCTCTGTTTATTATTTTGCTTATTTATTTATTTACAAAAAAATAGCCACCCCACTACCAAATGGTCTCTGGGCAGCAACATTTTGCATGGTGCATCGTCTGGTCACTCCCCTCCTTCCTTTTATTGACTTTTTATACAGCCGCAGCAACAACCACCATGTTTAAAGTTCTATATTTTACATTTTAAATTATTCTGGCAGCCATTTTTACATAACAAACTGGGCTTTGCTGCCTGAGGTGAAGGAGAAGATAGTGCCTTTTCAATGTGCAGAAACAAGCTGGATCAGCACCAGAATCTTATTTCAACATTGCTGACAAAACAGCATATTCCACCATAACTAATAGCACCAAACAAGCTGAAGAGACACATGGCATAAAAAGGATGAAAATATACTTGGAGATAATAAATGTAGGTCAATTTAGAAATATGGTTGCTTCACGCTCCCCTGCCCCACTTCCTCAGGACCAATCACCCACTCACCTGACCAATCACACTTCTTTCCTCCACGGTTCTTCTCGGCTGATCTGTCACTTCCTGGCAAGAACTCAGTTTTCCCTGCCACACTTCTTGGCTGATTGTCCACTCAGATAGGAAGGTGGTGCAGAGAAGCCTGTGTTCCTGTCAGTGACTGGAGATCAGCCAAGAAGTTGAAGCAGGAGCAAATAGTGGTTGGGCTGGTAAGTGGGTGATCAGTTAAGGAGGCCAGGAATGGGAGGCTGCAGGAGAGGAATGAGCAGCCCTTTGTGTCCCTAAGAATGTTTGGACCCAAGGCAACCGCCCTTGTGCCCTCCCACACTACATCACAGGTTGGAAGAGCCGTTGGGTCAACCCTGTGCACAAGGGAAGCATCCAAATCAAAGCAGTTTTGATAGATGGCTGTCCCTTTTTTTCTTGAACAACTTCAACATTGGAGCACTTCCCACCTCCTGATGTAATTAGTCCATTTCTGTCCTGCTTTAACAGTAATAAATGCAGACTAGATGGGGGAAAGTAAGTCAGGGAGGTCTACAGCTGGTTGAGCAACTGAGGTCAGTGACTCAAGCATCCTTTGGTGGTGGTGAGGTGTTTCATATGGTTTTGAGTTCTAGTCCTCTGTGTAAGGTCCCGAATTGTTCCACGTGTTTATAAATGACATGGATGTGAGTGTAGATGGTCTGCTTTTCATATTTCAAGGTTACATTGGGAAAGGAGGGAAAGATAAGACCAAAGAAGACAGGATGGAGATTAATAGGCTGGATCACTGGAATGTGATTAACAAACTGAGATATAATAGAGATGAATGCCATGTCTTGTATCAACATACAGAAAACAGAGTCATAAATATAGGATGGAGAAATCAGGCTTGGCAGCAATACACATAAGAAGGACCAAAAATTAGTGGATGAGGAGTTGAATGCAGGTCAGCAAGATCAGAAAGATTATTAATGTGATTGTGGGCTACACGAACAATGACACCGACAAGTTACAGCATGTGCAGTGAAGAACAAGCAGAGTGGTGAAAATCAATTCCTTGAGAACCACTTGAAAGAACTGGGAAGGCACCATGACATGTGTGAGAGGTTGTCGTGCACATGATGAAGAAAACTTGTTCTCTGTTGCTCTACAGAGTAGGACCAGACCTAAAGGGTGGAGATTTCAGGGAAGGAATTGCCTTTTTTTTGGCACGACATTGAACTTTTGGATCCCATCCAGCTTTTGATCTTCAACAATTCCAAGATCCTTCCGACTCATAGTATTACTGAACCAAGTATTCCCCATCTTGTAACTGTGCATTTGCGTATTTCCCCTAGGTGTAACATTTTGCGCTGATCCCTGTTACATTTCATTCTGTTGTTTTCATGGAGTGCTCAGATCTTTGAATTTTGCCAGCAGAACCAAGCTAAGCTCAGTTCTTGCCAGAGCACTGCAGCTGCAAACAACCACATATGGTGTCCCTAACAGCTGCTGCCCACTGCTAGTTGCCCAGGTCTGTCAAGTGAACCCCGTCCGCTCGGTACATTTCTCATGCCTTAAAGGTAATAGTCAGGTGCCCTTTATATAATGGAATGGATAAAGTAGCAGTCAAGACCTGCACATACGGAATAACAGCTGATTTAGACATGTCAGATGGGGGGCCATGAGCTGAATCATGAAGGGACAGCCAGAGACAGCCAGCAATGATTTATGGCAGAGGTTCCCAAACTTTTTCACCCCGTAGACCACTTGCCATTTTTTTGTTTTCTGCAGACCCCCTGCCTGCCTAATATTGAATTTTCCTAAACATATTAACTTCAAATGTGTTTTTGACAGCTAACACTGTGCTACTCACTTTGATAGGGGCTTTTATATCATGGCCAATTGTAAAAAAAGAAAAATATCTACAATTTTATACATACCTTTATTGAAAAGACACAAAATGCAAGTAAATATTTGGATTTGGAATGAAACAAATAAGAACCTAGTAAAATTCTTGCATAAAATTAAATCAATTAATTAATGTTAATGGGAGGGATGAACCTGATGCTCTGATAGCAATAGTTTAATATTTGGCTTCAAATTAGTCAGGTACAGTCTTAAATCTCCACGTTTAGTGATTTGCAATCAATTTCTTTCTTTCTTTTTTTGTAAGATTGGCAACCACGCTAAACCTCCTTTCCGCAAGGTATGAAGATGGAAAAGCTATCAAAAACTACAGCCTTCAAATGTAATGTGACATCCGATTCTTCAAAGTCACCATATGGATTGATAACCCACTGTGGTATCTTCATAGTCAAAATATCCTCAAACCTGGTTTTAAAGTCTGTGTGAAGGACACTTAAATGTTGAACGTAGACCAAAACATCATCATCCTAGATATTTTCAATGACAAGTTGGGGAACTGGGAAAATTCACGGCATCCAATGTTTCGCTTCATTAAATTAATTCTTACAAGAAAAGCTGCAGTGATGGACTTTGTTTTTATTAAATTCAGACTGTCACCTTGTAACTGCAAGTTAACCTCATTAAATTTAGTAAACAAATCTGTTAAATAAGAAGTGTCTGGTTTCCAATTGATTAAATTTTCTTTCAAAATGGGATCTTTAGCATTCAAAAACTCTAAAACTGTCTCAAAACATGAAAAAAATCTTGTCAAACATAAGCCTTTTGAGAGCCAATGTACTTCATTGTGAAGGACTAATCAATGAAAGTTCTTATCATTATCTGCACACAACTGTGTAAATAACTTAGAATTCAACACATCGATATGGATCTTGTTTACTGAGGTTATGACAAATTGAAGAGATTGATGCAATCTGGCACTCAGACTTTTAGCTACTAAATGTTGTAGATGAATGAAGCAGTGAATTGCAAACACCCCAGGTACCTTTTGTTTTGAATGGCTTATAAAGCCACGATAACACCCAAACATGGCTGGTGCTCCATCTGCTGATGATTATATCCTATTTGATAAAGGGATTGTTTTTTTCATGAAATGATGTTTCAAAACATTGAATATTGATTCACCTTTAGTGTCTGTTGTAAAGGTCCTCACAAAGAGCAGTTCTTCGTGGATTTCTTGGTCCATAAAAAAATGAACATATGCCAATAATAGTGCTTCATTACCAAGTAAAGTTGACTCATCCAGTTGAATAGAGAAATGGTTCATTTTCAGATAATTACACAAGAAGCTTTCAACATCATGACTCATTTCATCAATATGTCTTTGAACTGTGTTGTTCAATGAATTAGGCAGGCTTGTGTAGAACAGTTTATAAAACCTCTTCAATGGCTGGTAAATCAGTAATTCCCCAGTAGGACAAGGTTTTCCTCATTCTGCGGTAAATCTTGAGATATTGTAAGACGCCCACAAACCATCATAGTCTCTTTTTGATGAAGTGAACATACTGTCCACCGTGGTTCTTTTCTGAAGTTTTTCTTTCAGTGTTTTAAAGTATGTCAAATCTTTATCTGTTTTATCAGGGTGACACCTTCTCAGATGATCCTCCAGCTTGGATGGTTTCATAGCACCATTGCTTAAAACTCTGTTGCACAAAAGGCATATGGGCAGACATTTGTCCTACAGGGATGGAATGAAGCCAAACTTCAAATAATCAATACTATACTGCATACATTTCATTTTAGCCTCAGCCATGTTTAGTAGAAGTTATCTGTTGACAAAAATAAAGCTATTTAAATATAATAAGAGAGAGCAATTCAAAACTGATTCCTGCCCAGACAGCATACAAATATTTTAAAAACATTTTAAAATCATTTTTGTAACATTGGGAATAACTCTAAAATATTTCTAAAAGTGTTGAAATGTCTGCAAAAAAAAGCTTACAGAAATAGTTCTGAAACATATTTTGGGTGGAGTAAATCATTATTTAAATCTTTAGTTAGGTAGGTATAGAGAGAAATCAGGATAAAGAAAATGTTGATTTTGCAATTTCAAACGGTGCAGACTGAGATGACTGGGTCTCTGGTTCAATCCTGGCCATGCCATGTACCAATGAATCTTTTCTATTTACATAATAATGATTGCTAAAACAGTGAAGGGCCATTAGGGAAAAAACTTGTACAGTAGTACCTTGGTTAAAGAGCATAATGCATTCCAGAAGCATGCTTGAAACCAAAATGCTTGCATATCAAATAAAATTTTCTCATAGGAAATAATGGAAACCCAGATTATTCATTCCACAACCCAAAAATATTTGATTACAATACTGTCATATAATACAAGGTACTAAATAAAATACAGTACAGTATGAAGAACAATAAACTGCATTTGAAAACCTTTGTGGCAGGTACAAGGGAGGGGGGGAGTCTCCATGGAGGGGTCTGTTTTAAAAATGGGTTGATAGGAGGAATCCCAGCTAGAGCAGAGGAGGGAGGAAAAGCCTCCATGGAGGGGGATGTTTTAAAAATGGAGCAGTGGGGGAAATCCCAGCTAGAACAGAGGAGGGGAGAAGATTCCATGGAGGGGGCTGTTTTAAAAATGGGGTGATGGGGGATAGGTGTGTCCTGGTTGCAGTGGTGGTGGCAGGGATGGTGTGGAGAGACCCCACGGAGATGGCCTCTTTGGAGACGGGGTTGATGGGGGTGGCAACTGTTCGTACCTTTACTGAGCCTCTCACCCTTCCTTCAACTCTGCTGCTGTTGCCTGAATCAGAAACTGAAACAATCACCCACTTCCAGCAGGAGGGGGGAGAGGGACAGATGCCATTGGCTTAGAGCACTTTTCATTATGTGACACACATGAGAGTGTTGGTCTATCAAGACACTGCTCATTAATAAGGCAAAAATATTCAGAAAATTTTGCTCGTTAATCAAAATGCTCATAAAACAAGTTACTTGTTAACCAAGGTACGACTGTAATTATAGTTGATTTGAATTTCAAACAACCATGATTCGGATACAAATATCTGTCATGTGGCTGCAAAACACAAGTCCCCAACCTTTGCAAAACGGACTTTATAAACGTGCACATGGCGAGGATCAAGTTCCGAAAAATGATGCAATACCCCACCCAGCGCACACAGTGCAAAATGGACTTTAAAGGTATGCACACCACAAGGATCAGGTCCATACCTTTGCCCCACTTAAGAAATGCACCAAAAAGTTTTAAAAATTCCAAAAATTGCTGCAAAAACATTCAAAAATGGCACCAGGTGTAAAGTGTAAGACATTTACAGAATGCCTAAATGTTGATGATGACCTGCCTAAATGGGGTCCGCTCACATGGATCCCCATTTACATTTCATGTATCCCCAATTTTTTTCTCACTGTCATAGACCCTCTCCCCTGCAAGTTGAAATAGACCCCTGTGAGTCTATATAGGCCACTTTGGGAACCATTGGTTTATGGCATGGGTCACTGATGGGGTTAACACCCCTTAGCGTCCTACAACTGCAAAAAAATTGACATGGGATACCGATGGGGTCAACACCCCAGGGGATACTTCAACTTTCAAGAAGGGGGCGTTCCCAAGGGACCTGGAGGAACACAGGAGCATCAAGAGGCAAGCGGGTTCCTTGGTGCGCTGGATCTGACCCAGGGACTCAGCCAGAGTACTGCTTGTGGTAATCAATAAAGTTGTGGCTTATAGATTTCCCAAATATGAGTCATGCCATGTTTTACTGTCTGAACCAAAAGGCTAAGCTATAGGCAACAATTCCTTTTGATGTGCAGTAGAAATACAGAGACAGAGAATAGCTAAAAATTCCCCAGGCAATCTACTCTGTTCTTATTAACTGGCACAAGTCTCAGTAACTCAGAGACATTTTATAGGATAAATAAATTTTCAAAATTACTTATAATTATTTAGAACTGCAGACTTATTTATTTATTTACAAAACATTTTAGCTGCTTCAGTACCAAATGGTTTCAGGGAGGTATTGTGTATGCTTCTTCATTTTCTGCACATATTTAGCAAACAATGAAGAGATCAGCAGTGAACAAACAACCACCACCAACTAAATAAAGAGAAAGCAAAATGCAATGGCTGGAAGGAACAAATAGTCCTGGACAAATAGACAGTCACGCCAGCCCAGAAAGCTCCCCCCCCCCAGTCACACAAACTTTTTCAAGTGTCCATGTCCTCGAAGAATGATGGCAATCAGTAGCCTGAACTGGTTTCTATATAAAACTATTCTAAGTAGAGCAGCTGTGCTCACTGTGGACCATTGTCTTAAGTTCTTAAGCCAGAATGTTCTACACCCCGGGCCACACTTCCAATCTATTTTTCCTTGAAGGATAACTAGCAGCAGATGGTATTTCTTATTGCACATTATGTGTCCAAAATACTGCAATTTTCTTCTCTTTACAGTATTGAGGATTTCTAACTTTTTATTCATGCGCTGTAATACACCCACATTAGCGACTCTGGCTGTCCAAGGTATCTTCAGAATTCATCTGTATGTCCACATTTCGAATGCTTCCAGCTTCCTGCATAATATTTCTGTAAGAGTCCAAGTTTCAACACCACAGAGAAGTATACTGAATACATAGGATTGAAGTATTTAAGTCTGATAGATAAGTCCTAGTTTATCAAGACGTTCCTCACTTTCTGGAAGTAATTTCTAGCTTATTCAATTCTACAATGGATTTTGCATGAAAGATCCTAGTTATCCTTGACATAGCACCCCAAGTATACTCTCTCAATTATATCACTGCTGAGCTTGAGAAGGTTCTGTGAACCATTTTTTTTTGCTGATAACTATCCATTTTGTCTTCTTCACGTTAAGTTGCAATCCCATGACACTGCTTCCTGCAGCAACAGAATCCAATAATCCTTGCAAATCTGCCAGACTTGTTGCAATCAGGACAGTGTCATCAGCGTATCTTATGTTATTAACAAGAACTCCATTCACTTTCACACCTTGGTTCTTTTCTTCAAGAGCATCCCAGAAAATTATTTCTGAATACATATTAAAATATAGAGGTAGAATGCAACCTTGAAGAATGCCTTTCATAACTGACACCTCTTCTGATATCTGACCATCTATCCAGATACCAGCACGCTGATTCCAATACAAATTCCCAATCAATCTGATCACAATTGTCCAAGCCCAGTTCTTTAAAAACATGAATAATTTTATCATGTTTAACTGAGTCAAATGCTTTTTCATAACCAATGAAGCAAACAAAAACATCAACATTGACAGCAAGACATCGCTGAACTAGTATCTGAAGACTAAATAATGCCTCCCAAGTTCCAAATCCATTCCTGAATCCAAATTGGGTATCTGCAATGCTTTCTTCACACTTCCAATATATTCTTAAATGCAGGACTTTTAAAAATAACTTCAGGATGTGACTCATCAAACTGATTGTCCAATATTCATTACAACTTTTTGCATTAGGTTTCTTTGGAAGTGGTATAAAAGTGGATTTGAGCCAGTCCTTTGGGATAGTTCCACTTCTATAGATGCTGTTGTATAAATTGACAAGAAGGAAAAAGGCTTGTTCTTCCTTAAGCACCTTCAAAACTTCCATTTATATTTCATCAGGGCCTGGAGCTTTGCCACACTTCAATAGTTTAATGGCATAGTTTAATGGATAGTTTAATTCCTCATGATATCTACACCATCATCTAACTTGACACCATGGTCAATACTTTATGTTATTTTTATGTTATCTTTAAAGAAATTTTCTATATATTTCTTCCACTCCTGTAGTTTCTTCTCAGTGCTTGTCAAGGTATTACCATTCTTGCCAATAAGAAATTCACTTCCTCTACTGTTATACACACCTGCTGCTTGCCTTATTTTCTTGTACATGTTAAATGAGTCATGCTTAGCATCCAATTCTTCAATTTTGCTACATTCCTTTGAAAGTTTTTCTTCCTTTGCCATTCTTATTTTCCACTGTATTTCTTTCTGCCATTCTTTATATATTTCCGGATCTCTATTTTTCATCTCTCTTCTAGAATCTATGTATGAGGTCCAGAATTTCATCTGTCATCCATGGTTTGCTCTTCTTTCTCTCAACAAACTTTAATTTTTCTTGGCACACCTCATTCACAGCAGCTTTAATTTGGCTCTAGGTGTTTTCAACTTCATTTACATCTGCTTTCCTCTTGATGGTTTTGAATTTTGTACTCAGGATCTATTGAACTTCAGTTCTTACTGCTGGGTCCTGAAGCTTAGAAAATTCAGTTCGACTATTTGTCACCTTTGACTGACATTTCTTCAACTCAAGGTTCACTTTTGCTAACAAAAGATTATGATATGAATTAATATTTGAACTAGGGTATGCTTTCACACATTTAATTGAATTCCTAAGACATTTATTAATCAAGATGTAGTCAATCTGATCCTGATATTCCTATCAGCATCAAGGGTGTATCGGGGGGGGGGCATTTGTTCCATGGCTCAGCAATATTCTGGGGGTGCTTGGAGGAGGAGCAGGAGGAGGAAGCTGTGCCCACCAGTGGCCAGCCAGGCAGACAGGTGTGCAGGGAGCACAGTGGCTATAGCACCCTTCTCCTCCACCTCTTCCTTGCCTTGCTTCGGGCCACTGTGGGAGTGGAGAAAGGTGCACGCACACACACACAAATGCCCGTCCATCCACCATCACCCCTCACACGCCCACACATCCAGAATTGGGCCCCATTAAGGCCCCCAGTGCTCTCTATTCCTGGAGCAACCCCACAGGGATGGGGTGAGGAACACAACCCAAAGCCATTCCTAAATCTGTCTGCCTTTTCCAGCCCCGAACTGTTGTTTTCTCAGAATGGGGGGAGATAAAAAGAAAGGCTTGTCATCTGCAAGCGTGCCTGTATTGCAATTGCCTGTGCTCTTTGGAGGGTATTCCTCGAATCCCCCGAAGGGTGGAAGCAGAATGATGAGTCCAGGCACTCCCTCGCCTCCCAACCAACTGGATTTGCATAGAGCGCCCAGTGTGTCCCGCCTTGATTCAGGGCACTTTGTCTGGGCCACGCGGGCATTGGGGCAGCTCTGCCTCTGCCGTTGAGAGCTGGAGGATCTCCTGCTCGTGCTGGGGGGGCATGATGTGATGGGGAGCAGGAGGGGCACAAAAACCAACTTCGTCCCCAGGTGCTCCAAATCCTTGCTATGCCTCTGGTCAGCATTTGAAATCCACCTATAAAGGCAGAACAGTGGTGTCTGGAAATATGTATTTGCTATTATAAGTTCCTCTCCTTGACATAACTGAATTAAGGTCACCTTGCTCATTGCCAATTCCTAATCCATAATTACCTACTACTTCAGCCTGTTGGCCTTGTCCTATCTTCGCATTGAAATCACCCATTACTATGGTAAGTTCAATTGATTTGGTAAATGATAACAGAATCTTTGTATAAAATTTTTCTATGTCATCATCAGATGCATCACATGTTGTTGCATAATGCATATACCTGGATAAGATTTAACAAGATAGGTTGTGCATTCAGTTGGAGAAAAATGACTCTATCTGACAGTGGCACAAACTTTCTGACAGTCTTACTGATGTTTGGATGGACTATGAATCCCACTCCATTAAAGTGATGAGGTTCGTTGTTACCAGCATAGTGTAATTGATATCCATCTCCTACACATTTTCCTGAATTAGACCAACACATATCACTAATACCAAAGATATCAATATTAAGTCTTCCCATTTCCCTGATATTGTTGTGGGTTTTTCCACTTTGAAATAACCTGTGAACATTCCAGGTAGCTATCCTTCTCATGACTGGCCTGGAGATTCTTAGTACCCTCTCCCACTGAAGGGCTGCCGGGGACTTGGGGGCATGGCTTTAGTTTTTCCAGTCATGCTAAAGGTTTGCCTGGGGAAGTTAGCTTAAATGAAGTGGTTTCCCTCTTGCCTTCTTCACTGCTATTACTGGCCATTATGTCAGACGCCCATTATGGATTAGACACTGTTTGAAGCCACCCACTCTGAATCAGACACTTCGGGGGTGGACACCGTTAGTCTGGTCTGTCCACTGAGACCTGTCTGGCCTGAGAGACCCTTCTGGTAGCAATGCCAATGCCAGCATAGCTCTCAATTTCACTGAAGCGCACAAGCCCCTCCACCTCATCAAGGCCTGTGCCCATGGAGGAGTCACACAAACTACAGATGGCGATAGCGGATCACATCCAGGGGCAAACAAAACTCCAGCAAAAAAATCAGTATTCTAAAAATCAGTGGCAGCTTTAGTGGGAATAGATAAAAATAATTTGTTCCTACATATTACTGCCAGGGATGGGGAGAAGCACTTGTGTTTTTTTCTGCCTTATAACCAAGAGATCTTGGGTGGGTTTAGAGATGGTGCCCCTCTAGTTGGCTGAGTGCCATCTGCTCCTCCATCCCAGGCAGCAAAATGTTTTGCTCCAGCCCAGAGCATAAGAGCTAGATTTAATACTTTTTCTTCTGAATTGGCAAAGTCTCATGTTTGATCAGCAAGATCATTTGCAAATAGGTCAAGAACCATGGATTGTTCACCTAACAAACTAAGTTTATGTGTCCATCTCCAAATTATTACTTTGCTTCCACCAGGATATACTATACAGAGAGATCAACCAGTGCAGTAAAGGAATGAAATTTACATTAGGCTCGAGGCTCCATCTTGCAAAGCACTAGATCTTGGTAAGATGTTTATGCTGCTATTATGACCTTGGCTCTAATCATGCCACTCATCAAAGTTGATCTGGATTGTTTCAAGGTCACATCAAACAGGGTGTATATCTAAAACACAATTCAAGTTTCATCATGACCTTGAAACCTACCAAAGCTTGAGAAAGTTACTTTTTAAAAAATTATATCCCAGAATGATGTAGCCAGCATGGCTGGCGGTTCTGGGAATTTGAGCCCCAAAATGTAACATTTTCTGGTTTTGAAAATTACCACTGAGTCTTGTAAACTGGATTGGATTTGTGGAGTGAAAATTGTGGGTTGACTGGCTGTTGTGGGTTTTTTGGGGCAGTTTGGCCATGTTCTGGAAGTTTTTCTGCCTGATGTTTCACCAGATTCTGTGGCTGTCTTCTTCAGAGGGCAGGAGCTCAGGGAGCTAGGTCCTGCCCTCTGAAGATGCCAGCCACAGAGTCTGGTGAAATGTTAGGAAGAAAAGCTTCCAGGGCAAGGCCAAACAAAGCTGGAAGGCATTGTGGAGATAATCTAATGCAGGGGAGAGCAATATCTGGATGCCTGAGAGACACTCTGCTGCCCTGGAACACAAACACCCCTTTTTACATTTACATTCTGGCAAGGCATTGGGGGGTACTATTTGGACAGAGTGTATTTTGGAAGAGGCAGTTGGAAGTCTTGCAGAAAATCTAAATGGCTGATAAGGCACATGGCCCTGGTGTGAATGTGGAAGCAATTTTTAAAGAAGGAAAAACCAAATAGAATCCTGGAGGCGGCTGAAAAAATGACAGATGGATGTGGGCAATATATAGGTTGCCAACCTTTCATCTGGTCCAGTTCTCTACCAGTGCAAGTGCTGCAGCACTGGATGCAACACCAGCATCCCTGCTAGAACAGCCACTTGGCCTCTCCTTTAATGCCTTCAGCCATGGTCAACTCATCATTTCACGGAGTAAGGCTAACTACTGTAATGCTTCTTCTGATGAGTAGCCAAGATCTGCTTCTCTATCTCCACCCTTTAGCCCTGTTTCTACTCTCAACAAGAAAGATGTTCTCTTAATCTTGTGTATGGCAACCTCTCACACATTTGAAGGCTGCCATGGGACCTTCCCAGATCTTTCATGTGGTTCTCAATGAATTGGTTTTCACTACTCGACTTGTTCTTTTCTACACATGCTCTAACGTGTAGGTGTCATTATTAGTGTAGTCCAGGATCACATTAATAATATTACCAACCTTGCTGGCCTACATTCAGCTCCTTATCCACTAATACCTTTGATCGTTCCCGTGTGTATTGCTGCCAAGCCTTATATCTCCATCCTATAATTATGACTCTGTTTTTCGTATGTTGATGCAAGACTTGACATTTATCTCTCCTATATTTCAGTTTGTTAATCACATTCCAGCGATCCAGCCTATTAATCTTCATCCTATGGTCTTATCTTTCCCTCCTTACTCAATGTAATCTTAAAATATGAAAAGCAGCCCCTCTGGTACATAGAATTTAGTATATTTATACCCCATCCATCTGGCCACTCTACTATTAGATCCATGCCATTTATAAACACATGGAATGATTTGGGGACTCAGCGAGAGCACTGAAATCGAAAACCATTTGAAACACCACCACCACCACCACCACCACCACAGGATTGTGAAGACACTGTGAAAAATAAAATTTTAAAACTTTTGGACCGGTTCCGAAAGTCAACAATACGGCCCAGTTGGTCCCCATACTGAGAAAGGCAAGCTGCTTTTCACCCCGTTTAAAAATACCCAGCCGTTCCCGAGATATGGGCCGAAAGCGAGGCGCCCCCCGTATTAACCCTTTCCTCTCCCTTCCCCCTCTCCTGCTCACCAAGCAGAACCCCAAAAGGACTGCAGCCAGGGACTCAGCCTGGGCAAAATAAGTCTTAGACCAATTTCTATATTCTCTACTCAGGCTGAAGGGGGGAGTGACTACCCATCTCACCCTTTGGGCCAAGAAACACCCTTAAAACATTGGTCCTCTTGCCTACCTCTGGCACCAACCAAAAATACAAAAGGCTTTTTCCTTCCTTCCACCTCTCTATTCTCTTCTCCTGTTTAACCTCCCCTCATCCCACAACCCTGAGGTACCCTCTCCCCTGACCCCCATCTCTCATCAACTGGGGCTGAAGGAAGGCAAGGCACCAAGAAGAAAATGGCAACTTCGCAGGCTGGCAGAGGCATCTGGAAACCTCCATAATCACCAGGTATCTTCAACACGTATCCCAGTAGCTGCTCTTCAGAAAATCAACATTCCTGTCTGCCAACCCAGATTGTCATCAAAGCCTGAGGACACCCTCCATTGTTTCATTCACACACCTGGAAAGGACTCTTATTCTCATGTTCCTAGTTTCTGTAAACACTCAAATACCCATATGTAATCCTGTAAGAACTCACATTCTTGTGCCTCCAAATTCTTGTATCTTTCCAAACACCTGTGTGTAATCCCAAAATGGCTTGTATCTTTGTGCACCCAAATCATTGTGTCTCCCGAATGCCTGTGTATGCAATCCCATCAGCCCTTCCTGCCCCCCGCTTGGTCCTGATAATTGCTTTCTCTCACCCACTATTGATTTACTGATTCCCCTCAGTTTACCTATGTCCAGGAACAATGCCACACTTCCAAGCCCTATTATGTTACCCTGGCTGGACCCATTAGCATTTGCATAAGCCCTGGCTGCTACCAGGGACCACCCAGAACTGCCCCCAACCAACCCCCAATCCCTTCTGATTGGGTCATTTGAACTGCCCCTGACCAATCCTCTGGGCTGGCGCCACCCAGAGAGGGGAGGGGGGAGAAATCAATAAAAGTTTGGGATTTCCATGTGCTGGCGGCTGAACGCCTCACTTCTGTCTTGCGTGATCCGTTCGCCTTACCATCTTTATTAGGCCTAATAAACTGGTAATATTGCCTGGATCTCTCTGTGTTGGATTTTTTTATTGGCTCTTGTGAAATCCAACAGCTTGCAGCAGGATTAGCTTGCTGTGGTCTCAACAGGATGTTTGAGCCACAGAATCCAGTTGCTCAACCAGCCCAACTATATTATTCAATCCACTTTTCCCCATCGAGTCAATGGGGATTTCATGGGAAAGTTCCTCATATGCTTTGCATAAAATCCATATGTGCTGTGGCCACTTTAGTCTGGCTAGTAACATAGTGAAAAAGAAGACAAAGTTGATCTTACATAAGAACATAAGAAGAGCCATGCTGGATCAGGCCAAAGGCCCATCTAGTCCAGCTTCCTGTATCTCACAGCGGCCCCACCAGATGCGTTTGGGAGCGCATGAGACTAGATATCTGTCTCCTGATACCACTCCCCTGCATCTGGCCCTTGAAGCACCCTGGTTTAAAGCCTAGAGATTACACATCTCCATCATGGTTTGTAACCCGTGATGGACTTTTCCTCTAGGAATCTGTCCAATCCCCTTTTGAAGGCATCCAGGTCAGATGCCACCACCACATCCTGTGGCAGGGAGTTCCATAGACTTACAACGCGCTGGGTGAAAAAATATTTTCTTTTGTCAGTTCTTACTCTCCCAGCACTCAATTTGAGTGTATGTCCCCTAGTTCTGGTATTTTGGGAAAGGGAGAAGAGCTTCCCTCTATCCACTTTACTCCTACCCTGCATTATTTTGTACGTCTCAGTCATATCCCCCCTCAAGCGCCTTTTTTCCAGACTAAAGAGGCCCAAATGTTTTAGCCTTTCTTCATAAGGGATCTTGATTTATTCCTGGCAAACCATGCTTGCTGTTGGGAGTTGCAAGGGTGAGCAGAAGACACGTTGCTTAAGAAAAAGGAGGAGGAAGAGGTGGTCCTGCACTTGGTCTGACTTTTTCATAGAAGGGGATGCTGAGGAAGAAGAGGAAATAGCCATTACAACTACAGAATTGGTGTGAAATTTGGAGACATCAACAATATCATGGGAGGAGGGTACTGTATATACTTCACAGCTGGTTGAGACCCACCACCACCACTACTGGCCCAACTCTCAGTTCCAAAAGCCCGAATAGCCTTGGTGACAAGCTGCTTGGGTTGAAGGCGCTCTTTCTAAATGGCAGGTCAATAGAAGTTAAGACAGCTAACATCAAGGATTTGATCTTGGATGAACATGCAGACCTGGCTTGCATTACAGAGCCCTGGTTGGATGAAACTGGGGAGTCCTCAGCTTTGGCCCACTTGGGTCCTCTGTAGGAGATCAGAGAGAAGGAGTTGCAATCATTTACTGACACTCAGTTACAATCACCAGCTGACCTTGTCCACAGTCAACTGGGTTTGAGTGGCTATGCCTGTGACGAACAGGGTTGTTTATGAATATGTATTGTTATTGATGAATATTTATGTGGGTGTTTGGAATAACCAACTAGTGAACCGGTGAGTGTGGCTAAAAGCTAGAAATGTATAGAAAACTGTGGTAAAGAGGAGAGAAGCTAGAGAGTCATAAAGCGGTTAAGATCTAAGAGAGGATTCTGAAATTCATTTAGTCAGGACTGAGATCCTGAGGCTGGTTAGGGTCTGGTATATAGATAGATATATAAATAGAGAAGGAAGTAATGGTCTGAATAAATAGGAAGTTATTATAAGCTAAGTGTTACCAAAGCATACAAGTGGATCGGTCATCACTATATCAATAATAGAGATGGGCACGAAATGAATTTTTAATTTGTTTTGTTATTCATTATTAATTTTGTTAGCTTTCATCAAAGAAAAACAAAATGAAACCATTTCATTTCTTTCATTTTTCGTTCCTGGCACTTACCTTGCCTTGAGTTCCAGTGGAGTCTTTTGGAGTCCCGACCTTCAGCGCTGCGAAGCAAGTGCCTCTCAGCTGTGAAAAGGAAAAAGGAAAAAAAGCCCCCTGCATCGGGGACATTTTTTAAAAAAAAATTAAAAAAATTCAAAAAAATTTAAAAAGCACCAACCCGGCCAGGGAGCTGCATGGTTGGCATTATAAACGAAAGAAAAAATAAATAAAATATAAACAGCACCGACCAGGCCCTGGGGCCACATGGTCCAGCATTATAAAATAAAGAAACAATTAAATAAAATTAAAACAGTGCAAGCCAGGCCCCAGGGCCTCATGGTCAGCACTGGAAAATGTAAATAAAATTTAAAAATGGTGCCAGCCAGCCCCGGCAAAATAAATAAATAAATAAATAAATAAATAAATAAATAAATAAATAAATAAATAAATAAAAAGAACTAGGTCTGGCCCGCGGGCCAGCCAAAAGTTTTTTTAAAAATTAAAAATAGTTTTAAAAAAGGAGCACGGGGAAGCAAGCACCTCTCAGCTTTGAAAGTTTTTTTTAAAAAAAGCCCCCAGCATGGAGGACTTAAAAAAAATAAATTAAAAAAAAGTGCTGCCCCAGCCCAGGAGCAGTGTAGAAACAAAAAGAAAAAATAAGGGGGAAAAACAAAATGAAACGAAATGAAATACAAAATGATTTTTTTTAAAAAAAAAAGTTTCATATTAAATGAAACAAAATGGGGAGAACAAAGGAATAATGAAACAAAATGCCATTTTGGCATTTCATGCCCATCTCTAATCAATAACATTGAATATTCCTATTGTAAATTGATAAACGTCACAAGTTTTATTTTGAAAAGATACAACTTGGTGTCAGACTCTCTTATTAAGATAAGTAAAGTGATCTAGGGAACTGGTGATGTCAGCAGGAATATTAAAAGTGTGGGCTGGGGTACGTCACAATGCCTGAAAGTGGATGCTCAGAACAGAATAGGGATCATATTGGCGTACTGCCCATGTGACTGCATAACCGTCTCCCTTCAAGAGCTGGTATTGGGCATAGTGCTGGAGTTAACTTGGCTTGTTAGGCTTCAGCATCCATGCCGAGAGCATTTTGTAAGGAGTGGGTCAGGACTTCATGCCCACCAGAACCATCCAGTAGAGTGTTTTAAGTGCTCCAGGGCCTGCAAAACAGAAGCTCATGAGGTAACTCCCTTGACAACCTGCTTTGAAGATTTTGTACAGCGCTTGGCAGACAAAATTGCTTGGATACGTTATCACATAGATGGTGTGGTTGAGGCAGGTCTTAATGAGTTATCTTTGGTCCACATTTCTTCTGAGAATGGATAAGTTAAGATTGCATTGTCTGAGAATGTGAATAGGATCTTTGGAGTGGTGAAAGTCACCACAGGTGTGCTGGACCCTTTCCCATTCCTAGGGTATAAAAGCTTGCCAAGTGAGTAAGGGGGTGGTAAACACCTCTTGGCAGCAAGGAAGGGTACCAGCATGTCTAAAGGAGGCAGCAGGAAAACCTTGGTTTAAAAAGACCTCTTTAGCCGTGGTCACACCTGGCTTTCGATCCTGATCTTCTGAAGGTCCGGCTTTTCCTCTTTGTCCCATCACGTGATTTAATATGTAGGACAAGAGTTCTCATGTCAAAAGCTGGTTTTTTAAATTTTAAAGCACAGTTCAACCCCCTTGGCCAGCAGGTGGCACTAGCATTTTAAAAAATGGACCACTTGGCTGGGGGAAATTAATGCTTGTAGGACCCGATGGAGCTACCTGTTACTCCGACGGTGCAGATAAATTTAAAAAAACAGCACCGATCGGCTCCAGGAACAGCTGGTCGGTGCTATGAAAAAAGAAAGAAAAAGAAACCCGGATCATCTGCATGGTCCCACGGAGTCTGCCTCCTTAAAAGCTGGATTTTCAAAGCGAGGCAAAAAATTCCCTACCTCCTGGGTAAGTCATAGAAACCTCGCTTAAGGGAGCATTACCGGGTTTTCTTTGTCTTTTTTTCCCAAAAAGCCTGGTGGCCATGGGGATGGCATTTTTAGACACAGTTTATCTGGTAATTTAAACTGCTTTTAAAGGGACGTGGGACCGGGGCCTTTGAATCGCACTATACAGGATAATTATTGCCCCAGTTTCCTATATTACAGTGGTCCTCAACCCCCGGGCCGCGGACCGGTTCCGTGGGCAAGATATCATTTCCCTGGAAATAATTAGGACCCATGGGCTTGAGATTGAGCAGGCGGGTTAAGGTGGGGAAGCTCACATGCGTCCAAAGGAGGCAGTCAGGCGTTAACGGCGGGCCGCGAGCTCGGCCTGTGTTGAGGTGAGCGGAGAGGCCGGCCCGGGTGTGCCGCCGCGCCTGTGTTGAAGCGGAGGGGGCGGGGGGCAGCGCAGGCCAGCCCGGGTTGTGTTGATGAGCGGAGGGGGAGGGGGCGGCGCAGGCCGGCCCGGGTGTTTCTGATCAACCCCCGCATCGCCCCAACCGCCGCAACCCCCCGCAATTGCCCCCACTCCGCCATCGCCTCCGCTGCCGCCGCGCGACCCCCCGCAATCTCCCCGCCCCGCCATCGCGCCACCGCGACCCCCGCAATTGCCCCCCTCCGCCCGCCATCGCCGCTGCCGCCGCTGCCGCGACCCCCGCAATCGCCCCCACCCTGCCATTCGCCACCGCCCCACAATCGTCACCGCCGCCACGACCCCCCCCGCACCGCCCCGCCCCACCATCGCTGCCGCCGCCGCGCCCCCCCCCCGCGCCGCCCCCCCCGCCCGCCATCGCCCCCGCCGCCGCCCTTTGATCCCCCGTACAGGTCAGGGAAAATTTATCAAACATTTACCGGTCCACGGTGATAAAAAGGTTGGGGAGCACCGCTATATTGCATTTTTGGGCAAGATATTGGAGTCTATGGCAGCTTCTCAGCTCCTGAGATTCCTAGATGAAGCAGATTATCTAGATCAGGCATGTCCAAACTTTGGCCCTCCAGATGTTTTGGACCACAATTCCCGCAGTCCTTTGTCACTGGCAATACAGGCTTGGAATTCTGGGAGTTATGGTCTAAAGCATCTAGAGGGCCGAAGTTTGGCCACTACTGATCTAGATCCATTTCAGTCTGGCTTCAGGCCTGCTTACGGAACAGCGGGGGCTTGGTTATTATAGTGAATAATCTATGTCAAAAACTGAACGAAGGGAGTATGTCCAAATGCAGAGTAACAAGGTGGGAGATTCATGGCTCACTAATACTATGAATGAGAAGGATCTTGGAATTGTTGCAGATCAAAAGCTGAATGTGATCCAAAAGTGCAATGTCGGCGCGAAAAAGGTAAATGCTGTTTTAGGCTGCATTAACAGAGGTATAGACTCCAAATCCCATGTAGGGATGGACATTTTGTTGCAGAACCAGTAGGTTATAAAATGAACCACACTAGCCCAGGTGTTCATCAGAACCAGCTGATACAAGCAGATCCAATTGCTTTACCTTTCTCTGTCTTGTGCAGGGTCAAAATCCATCAAGGAAGCATGCTGCAACACCATATGTGCTAGATCTGTGATGCTGGCCGTTCAGGAGCTGTGCAAGGACAGGCATCATCCAACCTCCCTCTCTGAATGGCCAGCAGCATGAAGCAGGAATGATGACATCGCAGCATGCTTCCTCGTTGAATTTTAACCCTGCACAAGACAGAGGAAGGTAAAGCAATTGGATCTGCATGTATCAGCTGGTTCCGAGGACCACCTGGGCTCGCGTGGTTCATTTCGTAACCTACTGGTTCCGAAATGAAATGCCCATCCCTACACCCCATGAAGTACTCGTCCCCCACTATTCAGCACTGGTTAGGCTTCCTCCTGAGTACTGTGTCTCATTCTGGACAGCACACCTTAAGAAGGATGTCACCAACATGGAGCAAGTTCAGAGAGGCCAATAAGGATGAGCAGGGGACTGGAAACCAAGCCCTAGGAAGAAAGACTGAAAGAACTGGACTTGTTTAGTCTTGAGAAAAGAAAACTGAGCCCAGTGCTCTTCAACATTTTTATTAGTGACCTGAATCAGGAGATACGGTACAAGGAATGCTAATCAAATTAGCAGATGACACAAAGTGGGTGGAATACCTAATACCCTGGAAGACAGAAAAATAAAATTATTGAAGGAACTGACTGAAGAACTCTCAGAACCACTGTCCATTATTTTCTTAAAATCATGGGAAACATGTGAGGTGCCAGATGATTGGAGGAGGGCCAATGTTGTCCCTACTTTCAAAAAGGGCGGGCGGGGGGGGAGCCTGGAAACTACTGACCAGTCAGCCTGACAATCCCAGGTAAAATACTGGAACAGATTATGAAGTATAGAATAACTGTCCAACAGATACTCAATTGGTCACAGAATCGTATTCGGAGGGTGATGGTTAATGGCTCCTTCTCAACCTCGGAGGAAGTAGCAACGTAACCCCAGGGCTCAGTCCTGGGTCCAGTGCTCTTCAACATTTTTATTAATGACCTGGATCGACGATATAGAGAATGCTAATCAAAATTGTGTGGAATAGCTAATAGCCTTGAACACAGCAAAAAAATCTAAATGATCTATGCTGGCTTAAGCACTGGGCTGAAAACATCTTGGATAAGAAGGCAAGGGAGAAAGGGAAAGATACAGAAAATTGAATGCAGACTTCCAAAGAATAGCAAGGAGAGACAGGGCGGCCTTCTTGAATGAACAGTGCAAAGAAATAGAGGAAAACAACAGAAAAGGAAAAACCAGAGATCTGTTCAAGAAAATTGGAGATATTAAAGGGGTATTTCGTGCAAAGATGGATATGATAAAGGACAAAAATGGTAGGGACCTAACTGAAGCAGAAGAGATCAAGAAGAGATGCCAAGAATATACAGAAGAATTATATCGGAAAGATCTGGATGTCCCTGATAACCAAGATAGCGTAATTGCTGACTTGGAGACAGACATCCTGGAAAGTGAAGTCAAGTGGGCCTTAGAAAGCATTGCAAACAACAAGGCCAGTGGAGGTGATGGCATTCCAATTGAACTCTTTAAAATCTTAAAAGAGGATGCTGTAAAGGTGCTGCATAAGATATGCCAGCAAATTTGGAAAACCCAGCAGTGGCCAGAGGACTGGAAAAGATCGGTCTACATCCCAATCCCAAAGAAAGGAAATGCCAAAGAATGCTCCAACTATCGCACAATTGCACTCATTTCACATGCTAGCAAGGTTATGCTCAAAATTCTACAAGGCAGGCTTCAGCAGTATGTGGAAAGAGAACTTCCAGAACTACAAGCTGGATTTCGAAGGGGCAGAGGAACTAGAGATCAAATCGCCAACATGCGCTGGATTATGGAGAAAGCCAGAGAGTTCCAGAAAAACATCTACTTCTGCTTCATTGACTATGCCAAAGCCTTTGACTGTGTAGACCACAACAAACTATGGCAAGTCCTTAAAGGAATGGGAGTGCCTGACCACCTTATCTGTCTCCTAAGAAATCTATATGTGGGACAAGCAGCAACCGTCAGAACTGGATATGGAACAACTGACTGGTTTAGAATTGGGAAAGGAGTACGACAAGGCTGTATACTGTCACCTTGCCTATTTAACTTATATGCAGAGTACATCATGAGAAAGGCCGGTCTGGATGAATCACAAGCCGGAATTAAGATTGCCGGACGAAATATCAACAACCTCAGATACGCAGATGATACTACTCTAATAGCAGAGAGTGAGGAAGAATTAAAGAACCTCTTAATGAGGGTGAAAGAGGAGAGTGAAAAAATGGGCTGAAGCTCAACATCAAAAAAACTAAGATCATGGCCACTGGTCCCATCACCTCCTGGCAAATAGAAGGGGAAGAAATGGAGGCAATGACAGAGTTTATTTTCTTGGGCTCCTTGATCACTTCAGATGGCGACTGCAGCAATGAAATAAAAAGACGCCTGCTTCTTGGGAGGAAAGCAATGGCAAACCTAGATAGCATACTAAAGAGCAGAGACATCAGTTTGCCAACTAAGGTCAGGATGGTTAAAGCTATGGTTTTTCCAGTAGTGATGTATGGAAGTGAGAGCTGGACTATAAAGAAGGCTGATCACCGCAGAATTGATGCTTTTGAGCTGTGGTGCTGGAGGAGAGTCTTGAGAGTCCCCTGGACTGCAAAGAGATCAAACCTATCCATTCTGAAAGAAATCAACCCCGAATGTTCACTGGAAGGACAGATTTTGAAGCTGAGGCTCCAGTACTTTGGCCACCTCATGAGAAGAGAGGACTCCCTGGAAAAGTCCCTGATGCTGGGAAAAATCGAAGGCAAAAGGAAAAGAGGACGACAGAGAATGAGATGGTTGGACAGTGTCATCGATGCAACCAAAATGAATTTGACAAAACTCCGGGAGGCAGTGGAGGATAGGAAGGCCTGGCGAGCTCTGGTCCATGGGGTCACGAAGAGTCGGACACGACTGAACGACTGAACAACAACAAGAGGTATAGTCTCAAAAATCCCTCAAGGTACTAGTTCACTTCTATTTAGCACTGGGGTGTGGTGGCTCAACAGACTAGAGCACTGAAACAATCAGTTACAAAGTCCACAGCTCGGCGGTTTGAATCCAGGGTGCCACGCAGCGGAGTGAGCTCCTGCTGTTAACCCCAGCTCCTGCAAACCTAGCACTTTGAAAGCATGTAAGTGCAAGTAGATAAATAGGTACTGCCATAAAAAGAGGGAAGGTAAACAGTGTTCCGCGCAGCCATGCTGGCCACATGGCCACAGACCTACACAACACTGGCTCTTTGGCTTCAAAACAGAGATGAGTACCGCCCCTAGAGTCGAACACGACTAGCACGCATATGCAGGAGGAACCTTTACTTTTTATCTTCAGGTTTCATCTTAGATAGTGTGCACAGTTCTGGACACTACATTTTAAGAAGGATACAGATAGTTCCTTCAGTGCTCTTGGATGCAGTTCATCTGGCCTAGAGCTTGTTTGTAGTTGTGCCTTTAGAAATCCCTTTAAAAAAAAAAAAAAAAAACACCGTTCTTGGACTCCATTTCTTGTTAGGATCTCCTGGCATGAGATTTTTTTTTAATCCTTGTTCTCCTTTAATTAAAACTGGCTTTCTTAAAATCCAGCATATATGTATGACTACGCTGTGCTTTGGCTTCCTTTAAAATCAAGAATTCTAATAGAATGTGGTTGGAAATGGATCAGAGCCTTCCCTTGATCTTTGGACATGATGGGCCTCAGGCCTTTCTGCTTGAGGAGGGAGAAAGGCTAACGATAACAATTACATGAGGAATTTGCAAACCATACATGTCGGCATGGAAAGCAGTTATTGAACCTCAAAGCCCCTGTGTTAAACTGTCCCTCTGGGGAAGTGGTTATAATGTAGAGGTCCTAATTTGAGAATTGTTTCTGTAGCAAGAGAACAGGAGGAATGTAAATGCTGTTACATTCACTCTGTGCAGCTCAACACCGTTCTGACAAGTTCTTCTGGGGCATTTCTGTTCTCATACGGGCATCAATGAACATGACCCTTCCATGGAGAAAGAAAGCAGAGATCTGATGAGATCTGGTTCTTGAAAATTATTTCTAGAAAGAAAGAGAGAGAGAGAGAATTATCTTTTCCCTGAAGAGATGTGCTCCTTATGTTGTTGAGTTGCATTCATGTGAACATGACCATGGCCCCAGTGTAGCTTGCTGAAGGTCACCGGGAACGCAAGCAAAGTCCCTGTAATAGGAATCAAGGGCAAAACAAAATGTGGAAATGATATTTACTGGCTTACCAAGGACTTGGGGGTGGGGGGAAGAGTGTGTGTGGGGGTGAATAACTTCATTTCCATGAATACCACTCCAGCATTTCTCAGTTGAGCATATTTGAGCCTTTACTTGCCAAAGGAGAGATCTTGAATCAGCTGAGTGTTGTGTGGCTGCTAAAGGGAATGTTAGTAAAGAAGACGTACAGAGCCTGATGGATATAAGGCCCCTAGATCCATCCACCACTCTCTGATGAGGTGACTTGTGTGGAATGAAAAAAGCAACAGAGTCCTATGGCTCATTAAACACAAAGGAAATGTGCTGTGCTATGAACTTTCATGGACCACATCCTTCTGTCAATGTTTATACAGTAGTACCTTGTATAAAGGAATTAATTCGTTCCGAATGAAATTCTGTTAAGCAAATTTTCCTTTATACAAATTTCTCATTGAAAACGGAGTAATCCCTAATCGCGACCGTTGTTATGTTGTACAGATTTACCCCATGTTAAGCAAATTTCCTCCATCTCCGGAATTGTTTGTGTTGTACAGATTTTATGCTATACAAACTGTTTGTTATACAAGGGTCCACTGTAGTAGAGTTCTAATGAAACAATGTGCTGAAGGGAGATCAATAGTCCCAGCCAGCTTCTCCATAATTTCTTCTCTCTTTGTTGTACGCATTTGTAGCCAGCACACAATGCACCTCATAGAACCACTGCCAACCAGTTATACTCTCATGCCATTTTCAGACCAGTTTATCTATAAATGCACAAGCAAATGGTGGACATAGTGGATGAGTGCCTTACTTACAACGTACAGGGCAACAAGAGGCGAAACAGAGACCCCCTGCTTCTCCCAATGTTCTACAGAAAGCTGGGCCTGATATATCAGATACTGATTGTTCATCTCCCATCTGAGTTCTATTTAGGCTCAAACCTTCTTAGCTTCAGATGCACAAGGAATCAGTGTGTTCAAGGTGGCATAATAGCTTTTGTTGGTTAGTCATCTTATTCTCAAAAAGGCTCCAGTTTGGGTTGGCAACCCAAGCACCTGGGTGGCAGTCAGCTCAACATGGATAAGACTGTTTGACAAGTATGGAGAACTTTTCCATACCACCATCATGAAAAAGTAACATATCCACGTATACACACACAGCTCTTTGGCCTTGTTCACACAAAATGTATGTAGTACATGTGCCAGCATCCACACACTCTATAATGTAGAACAGGGCTGTCCAACTTTGAACAGGCTGAGGTCTACTTTTTCCGGACGAAAGTGCCTGAGGGCTACTATAGTAAAACCTCTACTTATGAATTTTATCTGTTCCAAGCATGTGCTCATAAGTTTAAAAAATGTAAGTAGAGCAGCGGTTTCCCATAGGAACACATTGAAAATCAATTAATCCTTTTTGGAGGGAACATATTTCAATGCATTCCTATGGTAAGGCTGACCATGCACACACTTCCCTTACACCCGCTTGAGCCGATGTGGACGGGTGCAAGGGAGGCACGTGCATGCTTGCGCAGATCGCCCATTCCGCTTGCCCGGGCTGCTGGAAGACTTTTTTTAAAAGGTGCACTTTCCCTCCCAACCTGCCTGGGTCCTGACTTGACTCTACTTCTCCTCCTGTTTTCTCCCTTCTCCCTTCCAGCCCCCTTGCTTTCACTGCTGCTGCCGCCCATAGCTCTCACTCACTTCTGCCATGTTCTCTGTGCACCTGGGATGGGGCAAGCTAGCAGTGAGGCAATCACATCACGACGGTGGCGCAAGGAGGAGGGAATGGCTCAGAAGGGGAGCAGGAGGAGCAGCAGGTCACAGTCTCTGTGAGGCAGCTATGGGGGTGGGAGGAGGAGGATGGAAGGATAGAAGGATGGGAGGAAGGAATTCTCTAGGGGGGAGAAGAGGGGGACGTCACCACGCAAAGGAGGTGGGCATGCCCATAACCCCACCCCTCACTGTCCCCTCCACTCCCGTTCCTCCGCTCTGCACCAACAACTCAATTGGTCATGAGACAGTGGCACACAGATCATCTGGCCGGTAGGGAGAGCAGGGGGCTGTGCCATGGTCCTTGAACTGCCCCACTCAGCTGAGACAGTGGCCTGGCAGACCGAGAGATTTGTGGGGGCAGTGGTGGTCCTTGGGGTGATGGCTGGCGGGCTACTTTTGAACCCTTCATGGGCTACTGGTAGCCCCCGGTCTACCTGTTGGGCAGGCCTGATGTAGAAAACAGCAGGGTAAGAACACCTGAGAGATCTACTCTTTCTTTTTAAGCAACTTGTGCTTTTGAATTCCAAACTTGTCCAGTAAAGGCACACTGGCAATCTTGGTTGCAAGTTTTAAAAAAGTGAGGAAATCAGGACCAGAGAGTGTGGTTGATGGCTCTGAGGAAAAACTGCTCACAATTACAAGGAGCTCCGGTCAAGAAACAAAAACCCAAGCTTAGTTGTTGGAGGAACTAGGGAACTGCAGACCATTCAGCCTGACATCAATCCCACAGAAAATTCTGGAGGTCAGACTCCCCAGGCCACAGTTGTGCTTGCAATGGCCCTCCAAAAGGGATAAGCTGGAGGGAAGGATCCCTTAGAGTCTCTTTTTCAGATGAGGAAGATTTTTCAGATTTCAGGGCAATCTGGGAAAAAGTTTTGGAAAGGAGAAGACTAGAGAGAAGGGCATGGTGGAGTCCTTTGAGCCCAGGCAGTCTAGAAGGGGAGGGGAAGCTAAGAAAGTGGCTGAGTTGGAGATGATGTGGGAACTGATGCTCTCTTATATTGCCTTTTTGGAAGATGATTGTGCTGGGGGTTGCAGATGTCAAGCGGCTGCAACCCCCACCAACGTGCAGAGTGTCCAGACCTCCACTACTCAGAGGGACCAAGAAGACCAGCCAGTTGAGACTCATGCAGGATGTGCCAGTGTGGATATTTCAACTGTGCCTGGTGACAGAGGTGCTGCTATCTTGGATCTTTCAAGATCTCGCCTGTCTGATGTGCCCAGATGTACCACAGTGACTGCTCGCAGCGTAGACCAAAGCGAGGCTATTTTAACTTATAGCACACCACATCAGGGGTCTTGGCTGTGGGTTACCGAGTGCCACAGGGTGCCGGTTCCCTTGACCTTGGCTCCTGTGTTACACTCAACACACGGTGTATCAGTGGAGGTGGCCACCCAAACCCAGCCAGAGGTCTGCAGGGCCTGCATCAGTAGAGACCCAGACAGATGAAGGGCAGTTGGAGAGTTCTGCTCATGGGAGCCCTACCCTGAGTGCTAAGGCGAGTAGGGTTTCATATGCAGATCTCCTGGAGGGTGATGAGTACTTGCCATTAGTGACCATTTACCCTCCGCTACGATTGAGATCTTGAAGGGAAACTATATTGATATCTTTGAACTGTTAAACAGAGAGGTTGGAGAGAAAAACATGACAAGAATGATGACAAGGAAAAGGAAAAGATCAAGCAAAAAAATACTGCTCGCTGTTGGGGGAATTGGTTTCTAGCATTTTTTTAATTTATGCTGTTTTCACTGTAAGAGCCACCCTGAGTGGGCTTCTGCATTAATCCAGTATATGGTCCTCATTTATAGCGCCATCTGGATTTTCCCTGGCACTGTGTGGCTTATGTATAATGCAGGCTTTAGAATGAGAGCAGCCCTCCACCCCAATTTACCATGGTACAGGCCCCATGATGTGCTTTGGCTTCAGGTGATGTCCCCTTTCCGCCCATTGGTGGGGGAGCGTTTTGACTGTGGCCATCTCATCCAGAGAGTAGGGCAAGCTAACCTTTCTCATCTAGGGGTGGGCCAGGTGATCCAACCCTGCCTGGTCTGTTGTGATTTTAACAACCAAGGCAGTTGTCCAGGAGACAGTGCATCAGTGTTCCTCCTGTGGCCAGCATGCAGCAGTCAACTGCCCCAGAGGCCACAGTGGCAACAGTGGGGCTGGGAACAAATGGGGCTGGTAGAAAACCGCCCAGACCTGCAGCTCCTGCAAAAGGGGCCCAGTCCAATTAAATTAGGTGTCTTGAGCAGATGGCTAGTTACCCCTGATTGGGAAGCAGCTCAGTTGTTGTCTGATGGTTTTGAGTTTGATTTTCGGATCCCAGCAGTTGGGTATGGGCGGCAACCAGGGCCAGGAAATTGAAGTTAGTGCTGGGGCAGAAGGATGTGGTTAGGGACAAGATTGGTAAGGAAGTTAAGGAAAGAAGGGTTGTGGGTCCATTTAGGGACCCCCTTTTGCCAATCTTACAATATGTCTATTGGGAGTGGTCCCTCCCCCCCCAAATGCCAGGGGAGTTCATGTTAATCCACCACTTGTCCTACCTGACAGGAAGTTTGGTGAATAAAATTATTCCCAAGGAATTGTGTAGCATTCATTTTACGTCCTTTGATTCCCCTGTGTGCATGGTCAGGGCATGTGGGTTTGGTCCTGAAATGGGAAAATGTGATGTTAAGTCAGTTTTTGGCTGTTCTGGAGACTTTGAGTTGTTAGGTTTTAGTTTTGACAGCCAGTTCTATGTTGACAGGGCCTTGCCCATGGGATGTTCTGTGTCTTGCACAGCGTTTGAGTGCTTTAGTTACTTTTAGAGTGGGTAGTGAGAGAAGCAGCAATCTACGCAAGCATGCACATGCCTCCCTTGCAACCACCCGCGCTGGCTCAAGTGGGTGCCAGGGAAGCGTATGCATGGTCAGACTTCCCATAGGAATGCATTGCAATCCATTCCCTCCAGAATATGGATTAAATTCATAAATAGAGTGTAGTAACCCTTAGGCACTTTGGGCTGGAAAAAGTAGACCTCGGCCTGTTCAAAGTTGGACAGCCCTGGCCTAGATAACATCTGGGAAACCAAAATGCATCCCTAACAGACACATAAAAAGATTCCCCCTATCTAACTTCTCAAATCGGTGGGCACCAGACCCACCTGTTGAGCAACACACATGGTATCATGCAAATTATTTGGGGGCTCACCAGACTGGCATGTTTCATGCCAGGAGAAGAGAAAAGTCTCCAGGAAAGTGGGGGGACCTCTATTTTTCCCAGTGAAGGCTCTGTACAGTCCGGCTTTCTTGCTAATGTCCAAGTACATTCATGGCACACCATAGAGAAGGATCAGAGACCCCCAGTTTTTCCAGTTCTTGCTTAAGAAGAATCCTTGATTCATCCGAAGGGAGGGCAGAGGCTGGGACCAGCTGTCTCAGTCTTTTGTAGCTCTGTGTTCCCCTTCCGAAGCCTTGGATTTTGAGGAACGGAAAAAATTCAGAGTATTATTCTAGCTGAGGGGCAGTATAGCACCTTGTGTCCCCCCTTTTTTTTTGCAACTCACAAGATGCAAAGCTCAACTCTAGATCCAGGCAAAAATGATCACCTCCATTATCTTTCATTTAAATTAGAACCAGAGAATCTCTGTCACCCCATTATCTCCACGATTATCTCTTTCTGCCTCCTGCCCACATATCAGCCTCCCTCAGAAAGATTTACCCTCCTTTCTTTTGAAAGAGGATAATAAATCATTATTATTCTCCCCCACTTCTTCCTCTTGTCTCTGCCTTTCACCCCCTTCATTCAGAGGAACATGAAGAAGGAGAATGGGATGAACATAAAGCCACAAAGGAGAGAGAAAAGGTTCTCTTCTTGACACTTACATCAGCGGTTCCCAAACTTTTTCGCCCCGTAGACCACTTGCCAATTTTTTTGTTTTCTGTAGACCCCCTGCCTGTCAATATTGAATTTTCCTAAACTTACAACTTCAAATGTATTTTTGGCAGTGACACAGTGCTACTCACTTTGATAGGGGCTTTTGTAGCTAGGACAATTGTAAAAGAAAAAAGAAAAACATGTACAATTTTTATTCATATTTATTGAAAAGACATAACATGCAAGTAAATATTTGGATTTGGAATGAAACAAATAAAAACCTAGTAAAAATTTTACATAAAGTTAATACACAAATAATGCTGTTAATGGGATGGAGGAGCCTGATACTCTGATAGCAATTGTTCAATATTTGGCTTCAAATTAGTGAGTAGTCTTACATCTCCACGTTCAGTGATTTGCAATCGATTTCTTTTTTTTGTAAGAAGATTGGCAACCACGCTAAACCCCCTTTCCGCAAGGTATGAAGATGGAAAAGCTATCAAAAACTTTCTTGAGATAGTCCATAATGCAGGATAAGCAACAGGTATGTCTTTCTGAAGCCAAAAGTGCTGATACCCCAGTCTGAACTGTACCTTAAGTTCTCTGTTAGTGCTTATTCCAGTCAGTTATACTTGTAATGTGACATCTGATTCTTCAATGTCACCATATGGGCTGAAAATTCACTGTGGTATTTCCATAGTCAAAACCACAATAGTGCCCAAACATGGCTGGTGCTCCATCTCCTGCTACTGATATTCTATTTGATAAAGGGATTGCTTTTTCTATGAAATAATCTTTTTTCATGAAATGATGTTTCAAAACATTGAATATTGGTTCACCTTTAGTGTATGTTGTCAAAGTCCTCACAAAGAGCACTTATTAATGGATTTCTTGGTTCATAAAAAAACGAACATATATCTATAATAGTGCTTCATTACCAGGTAGAGTTGACTCATCCAGTTGAATAGAAAAATAGTTCATTTTCAGATAATTAGACAAGAAGCTTTCAGCATCATGACTCATTTCATCAATATGTCTTTGAACTGTGTTTTTGCTCAAAGTAATTATTTTGAGTATGTCATATGCAGGCTTGTGTAGAACAGTTTGTAAAACCTCTTCAACACCTAGTAAAACCAGCTCTTCCCCGATAGTATGAGGTTTTCCTGATTTTGCTATGGGTATAGTCTCTTTTTGATGCTGAAGCAAACATACTGCCCACAGTGGTTCTCTTCTGAAGTTTTTCTTTCAATTTTATCAGGGTAACACCTTCTCAGATGATCCTCCAGCTTGGATGGTTTCATAGCATCATTGCTTAAAACTCTGTGGCAGGACTCCCCTCTGGATTTGGGTACTCACTTTGATAAAGGAAATATGCTCTCAAAAGCTCAGTGTTTTTTGTTTTAATAGCAGCCTAGAAGGCATCACCAACCCATTCCTCTTATTAATTAGTTTCTCTGCACTAGTTACAGGCAGCTCCATTTGCAGTTAAACAAATTTAACTGCAAATTAAGTAGGGATTTTATCCAAAATTGTTATAATTAGAATGAATTGGGAGAGGCTGAATCTTTGATGGATTTATCTATAAGATTTCACTCATTGGCTAAACAAACTGAAAGGCTAATTTCTCATAAAATAACGACAAACAAAGTGAAATGGTGTCTAGAGATTTTAACCTTCTATCTCACCTTCCATAAAAGGACTGAAAACATATATTTTCTTCTAAAGAAAAACTTGGATTTTTTTGCCAGCTGTTAGTCTAAATAGGCTCCAAGTAGTGTGCCTAAAATCCATGTAAAAACCAGCCAACTGGGCTTTATGACAGCCCTAATACCACGATTATTACGAGGGCTCATCCACTGGCCTCAGGTTATCACTTTGAAATTTCAGAGAATTGGCTAATGATGACATAGAAACAATGACCGTGATTAACACCTCAACAACACAGAAAATATTAAATGTGAAGACAATATGAAAATTGAATGAGATCTAAAAATATTATGCAATAGTATAAGCTTCTTGCCACCTAGTATTTTTCACCTGCCTGAGGACTGTGAAGAAAAGAGGAGGGAGGCAACGCTAGGAGATTTAACAATTAGTCCCCCTCAGGAATCCAAGACATGGAATATTCATAAGGACAAGACAGGGGGTCGATTTGTGAGGCAAGCATGCAACCACTGATCCTGTGGGCATACTTGAATTCCTGTCCTGTACAGTACATTCCTTCTTCTGCAGTACAATGTCTTCTTATAGCACTTTCAGCTGAAATGTGCAACTTTTTCTTTACAAATGTATAACAGAATAAAACCGAACTTGTATTTTGTTTTGGAACTTTTTTGTTTGGAAGAACACTCTCACAAAATTACTCAAAGCATATATAAAGAAGTAATATGTACAAAATTTAACTAGTGGCTCAAAGCATCAAACGTTCCTAGATTACTTCCCATTTATGGCATTTACAGTACTTTGCTTCTTATAGGATACTTTCAAATTAACAATATATATTCAGGGATTATTGGTCATCAGGACAACTTGGTAAATATTTTTCTGGATAGGCAGTTGCTCCCTTGAACTGCAAGGTAGAGATGGGCACGACCAGGAAAAATGACGTTTTGAGTTTTCGATTGTCGGGACAGGTCCGTTTCGGCTCGTTTCCATTTGTCGAGGAAATTTTCAAAAATTTGTCGTTTCCGTTTTTCGTTTGTCATTTGGGTTGGGGTTGGGGTTGGGGTAAGTGAGCTCTGGGAGGCACCTCTCTGGGTGCTTCTCTGACGTCTGACCCACTAAGAAGGGAAGCGTTTCGCGGAGCCGCTGCGTACCATACATTTACATTACATTATGTTAGGGTGGGGTGGCAGAGGCACCTCTCTGGGTGCCTCTGACTCAGTAAGAAGGGAAGCATAGTAGCGTACTGCCGTACAGGTTAGGGAATGGGATAGGGGATAGTGGGCTGTGGGAGGCACCTCTATGGGTGCCTGGGACCCACTAAGAAGGAAAGTGTACTTGCGTACGGATCTGGGTTAGGGTTGGGGTTAGGGTAAGGGCTAGGCTTAGGGTTACGGTTAAGGTTAGGGTGGGTTAGTGGACTGCACCTCTGGGTGCCTCTGACCCACTAAGAAGGACAGCGTACTGGCGTATGGGTTAGGGTTGGGTTAGGGTTAGGGTTAGGGTTAGGGTTTGTGAGCTTTTAATGCCCTCTCTGGCACACCCAGAAGTCTCAGTCAAAACCTGGCCATGCGATTGGTGGAATGGGTCCAAAAAATTTGCATGGTCCCATCCCATGGCCAGCCCATCATTGCGCATGCGCAGGTGTAAAAAAATGAAAATAAAATAAAATAAAATCAATGGAGACATTTTATTGCAAGAAAAACTCACTGCTGCTACTATAAAAAATCAGGCATTTAAAATACCTAATTTTCAAATGTTTCTGTGGTGCTTTGGTGGGTTTTTGGACCACGATTTAAAAATAAATATTGCAGTCGCCATTTTGGACCCCCCCACACACTGCATGGCAAATGGAGACGACGAGGATGGCCCCCCCAGCCTCGTACCAGCAGCCCAGGACAGGAGGGGGGGGAAGGCGGGGGATCCCCCCAGAAACCACCCCTCGGTAGGTGCCCTCACTGAGGCAGGCATATTTTCGCCTGCTTTTATGGCCGGGAATCGGGGGTTTTTTTAAAACTTTTTTTCTGTGCTGCTTGGCATCGCGCGATCGCCGCGATGCCATGAACGACAACGAAAAATCAGACCCAATTTTTCTTTTTCGGTTCAAGTTCGAGTTGGACCGGAGTAATTCTCGTTACCGTTACCCGTTACGTAACGATAACGAGAACTGTAAACGGAAATGACAATTTCGCTGAGTCGTGCCCATGTCTACTGCAAGGCCCTTCCCTGCACAGAATATCCATGGAAATGATAAATAAATGGGCTTAATGTGCCACTGGAAGCAAAAATTTTGGGTGTTTTGTTGTACTTGGTCTCCCCACAGCCCTGGTTGCCTTACCTTGAGGATTCTGTACATTTCTTCACAGGCTTCTTCCTCCTCCACTTTCTTATTACTTTCCTTTTAAGATGCTTTTTCATGGCCACACCAAGTCAGAAAGAGAGGATTTATTTATTTATTTGATTTATATACCGCACCATCTGACAGAAGGTTACTCTGTTGGAGTAGTTGCACAGCAGTGATTTTACCACAGTGTTTGGACAGATTCTACTACATTATTTTGTGCAATCGTACTTGTCTAAGGGCGTTTATACACGACCCCTAAACTCCGGGCAAATGGCTCCCAGCTCCGGAGCTTAAAAATGTTTCCCCACCAGCTCCGGAGTTAACAGGAAATTAAGTGCGACCAAGCCCACTTTAGCGCGTCCCAGCACACCTTTCAAGTACCTGCTCTTTGGAGGTGAAAATTATTTGATCCGGTGTAACGATAGTGAGTGCGGGGCTCTCCTTGCTTCTGTTTGTTGTTTTTTGGCTCCCGCCCCTTTAAGAGCTACTTTTACAGAGAATGAAATGTTGCCGGCAGGAGCGAAAGGCAGAACGGAGGTGAGCGGCATGCTTTTCTTTCTCTTTTTCTCCCTCCCCTCACGCAGCCAGCAGCCAGGAAGTGCGGAGGGGGTGGGGACACAGGAAGAGCGACGAACCCCTAAGATCTCTGGTCCGAATTTAAGTGGCCAGCGGATCTTAGGGGTCGTGTAAAAAGGCCCTAACAGAGCAAAGGATGCCCTTATTACAAATACGAAGGCTGGCCGGGGAGATTGGGAGGCCTGGAGAGACATTTTACAATGAAGTGGGAAAATGTTCCATGACTTTATTTGGAAACCTTGACAGAACTGAAAAGCTACAATCGCTCTATGTGGAGCAGAAATTTTGACAAGGAACTAAGGTTAAACCTGAAGGACAATCTTGTCTCTCTGTGTAGACAAACTATAATTGAAACAATGAAAATTGGAATCATCTTGACCAGGGGTCCTCAAACTACGGCCCGGGGGCTGGATGCGGCCCGCCAGGGTCCTGAACCTGGCCCACTGGCAAGTGCAGAACCCTCCACCCTTAGTGGTGGAGGCTGGGTGCAGGCCTACTGCACTTTGTGTCACCTGGGCGGCCTCTTCCTACTTGTGGTGCTTGTGGGCAGCTGCTCTGGAGCACAGTGGCCTCTTCCACTGCTGCCATGCCACCGCCGACAGGTAAATGGAAACAGGCAAATGTTCCGGGGCGGAGTGGCCTGTTTTGCCACACAGCTTCCTCCTCTGCCGTCCCTGGGAAACTTTTCCAGCCTGGGATCACAGATGGTCAATGGAGAAGTACCCAAGAGGAGGAGGAGGAGGAGGAGGAGGAGGAGGAGGAGGAGGAGGAGGAGAGAGGGCACCCTGGCGAGAGCTGCATGGCATGCTCAGTCCTTCTGCTGCCTGGCGGCAACAGCAAAAAAAAAACATGGGGGCGTGGGTCGGGGTGCAGTGGATGGGGTGGGGGAGGCAAGAGAGATGAAGAGGAGGAGGAGGAGAGGGCAGCCTGGCGAGAGCCGCATGGAAGACTCAATCCTGCTGCTGCCTGGCAGCAATGGCAATGGAGTGATAGGGATGTGGGACAGCTTGGAGTGGAAGGGGTGGGGGGAGGAGAGAGAAAGACGAGTAGTAGGAGGAAAAGGAATCCATGCACAAAGCCCATGGAGCTTTGCTGACCATGGCCAACACACTTCCACCAGCCTGCCTGGCGCCACCTTCCTCTCCCTCCCTCTCTACCCCCATCTTCTCCTTCTCAGGTGGCGAACGGGTGCTCTGAGGCCACGCAGCCTCTGCCACCACTGCCAATGTTGGAGGCAGGCAGACAGGCAGGCATTCCCCAGCTGTGCAGCCTCCTCCTCTGCCCCCCGATTTTGCAGGCCCGCCGCCGGGCCCAATCCCTTGCACTGCTGCTCACTATCCATAGATAAGTGAATCTGTGGATGGCGAATCAGCAGATACAGGGGTCATACTGTATAGTCTGATCCCCAACAGTGTCTGAGGGACAGTGAACCGGGCTCCTGTTAAAAAAGTTTGAGGACTCCTGATCTAGACTGTAGGACATGCAGCGCAACATGACATGTGGAGGGCCCTGGATTGTCAGCTGAAACATTGATGGTGTGCAGTCAATTTGTCTCTCACAGATCCCTGTTGTGCTTTTTAGACACGATGTTTGTCAATACGGTACTTCTTTCTTATACAGTAAGGCCAACATATTTCTAAGGCAAATTTATTTTCAGCATGCAGCTCAGTACAAATATATTTGGTGCAAATATACAAAGAGACACAACAAATCAGACTAAACACCTGTAGAGTCAAGCATTGTGTTCATACAGAGGCCAACCAATTGCCCAATGGGTCCCCCTAAACAGAATGTGCATACTGTAATAGCAGCAGTAGCAGCTTCTTTGCCATTGTCTTGGTCTCCCCACAGCCCTGACACACACAGAGACACACACACATACACACACACACACACACACACACACACACACACACACACACACACACACACACACACACACACACACACAGAGAGAGAGAGAGAGAGAGAGAGAGAGAGACACACACACACACACACACACGTGTGTGTGTGTGTTTATATATATATATATACCTCATCTTGATTAATAGTCAGTAATCACCTTATCCTCCATGAATTTCTCTCATCCTTTTATAAAAGCTCTTTTCATTAGTGGTAGAGAATTCCATCATTTACCTATGAGCTCCAGAAGAAGGAAGTACTCTACCCCTTTTATCGGTCCAGGATCTTCCATCACTGAACCTCTTTTGATGACTCCAAGTTCTGTTTTTATGAGAGAGGAAGAATGCACTTTCGCTATGCTTTTTCAACATACTTGCTCATCATCTAGTTCACAGTGCAGTGCTTCTGGAAATGAAGGATATTCTCTGTTGAATTTGGAGGGAGGCACAGTCAGTAGAGAGATCAATGGAATGGTTTCCCTCAGGGTAGCGTCCCGGCACCATTACTTGTTAAAATTAACACAAATGATCAACCAACATTCCCATATTCTAGAAGCTTTCATCTGTGCTGATGATCTTGTCTTGCCAGTCCAGGGGGAAAATCTTTGAACACCAGCTGACCTCCAGATGAAATGATATTTCCATATATTAAAATAAAAAACAGATGACACCAACCGCTTTGAAAATACAGGACTTCCAGATAGGAAGCTCCACACTAGCCTGGAAGGGAAGAGAGAGGAAGCTCCAAATTAGCTGGGAAGACAAGAATTTGGAGCATTGCCCTACCCCGGATATTTGGGTATCCCTCTGGGTAGAAGGATGGCCTTAAAATTGTCTAAATACCAAACAGAAAGTTGCATCCAGAAATATCCTGCTTAGGATACTGGTGGGATCAGATTGGGGTGCACATCAAAACTATAGGAACAACCGTGTTCTCTATGCTACTCCAAAGCAGAACATGCCAGTTACAGAATAGTGCATGCCAAATAATTGGAGGTAGCTCTTAAAGAATCAAGCTATTTTGCTACCAGTAATATCTGGATTGAAAGCATCTATTGTTTGGCTGGCATGGCCCCTCCAGAAGTACATCAAGATGTTTTGGCAAATGATGAATGAAATAAGGTAAGACAGCTCCAAACCCATCCACTTCATGGACATCAATCTCTTAGATGGTGGCTCAAATTGGGGAAGGTTTTTCCTACACATAAGAAGCTCTAAATATTAAACCAGAAGAGGCTAAACTAAACCTATGGAGAATGAAAACAATGCACACCAGCATTGCTGAACAGGGGAGAAGTGAATTTGAACGCTGAAGAGCCAGGATAAGGGGCAAAGTAGGGGGTAGGTGTGTGGGGGGTTGCCACCCTTGGGGGCCGCAAGACAAGAAGAGGCTAAACTAAACCTATGGAGAATGAAAACAACACACCTTGCTGAACAGGTGAATGCTGAAGAGTGCCCCCCACCAAGACAAGACTCTAGCTCAGTGGTTCTCAACCTATGGGTCCCCAGATGTTCCTGGACTGCAACTCCCAGAAGCCTCCACCACTCACTGTGCTGGAAGGGATTTCTGGGAGTTGCAGTCCAGGAACATCTGGGGACCCACAGGTTGAGAACCACTGCTCTAGCTGGACCATCTGGATGTCACTTAATACACTTGGAAGCAAAGTAGGAAGTTCAAAGAAATTAAGTCAAATGAGGCTACAGTACTTGGATATAGGACAAATATTCTGTGACTATGGAGAAATCTAATAAGTGTGTGTAATTTACGTCCCATCACAGGTACGAAAGAAGTTCTATTTATTTATTTATTTATTTGTTACATTTTTATACCGCCCATCTTCCAGAATGAAATGGTGGTGACACAATTACAGTAGCCCACGTCTAGTCAAAAACAATCCAATTACCTTAACATTTTAGTTTCTTTGTAATTTTACCTATATTTCATATATGTTCATAATTTTAAATTATGTAATGCTCTGATGCGAATAAAGAGAGAGAGAGAGAGAGAGAGAGAGAGAGAGAGTGAGTCATTTGAATGCCTGACAGAACAACCATTTTAGCCAAAGGAAGACAAGATAGGGCAGGGTCGAGAGTGGCCGTGCTCTTCAATTAACTGATAGGCTGTAATGAACTCTGTCACTGTGTCTGAATCCTTCTGCAATCACTCTCGTGTTAAGGGCCTCTTGCTCCAGCCCTCTTGCTTAAGGTGCCTGATGGAGGGGTTGTGAAAGGAGGAGTCATGCTGCCTGGGAAGTGGATTCCACGCGCATTATCCAGCTGAACACAGAGGAGATGCCTGCTGCCAGGGAATGCCTTAATCTGAGAAAACAAACCACTCTGCATGGTAAGCAACACGACTGAAGAGGTCCTGTATTTGTTCTGGTGCCTGTCCGCAGAACTGCAAGCCCGACTAGGGAATGGCATCCTTTTTGATAAGGTAACCACCTGCATTGCAATAAAATGGAAGGGTGGGGACTACAAGATTACTACACGATGTCCCGGTTCCAGACTTCCACCCACTACCTGTCTCGGAGGTAGCACTGAAAAAACAGACCTAAATGAACACACGCCCTAAGTGATGTTTTGTTATCTCCAGGTTCTGTTGCAAAGCAGATGGAGAAATGCACAGCTATTTGTGTAAGGAGGTGGGCACAGAACTCCACTGCGCTTCCAGAGATTACCATTTAACAGGCTATCAAGAGCATTTACATTCTTTTGAACTGTATCATTAGTGGTAGTGGTGACAGATGCTGCTAGTAACTGAACAAAGGATGCAAATGCATTAGCCATGAATTGGCCACAGCGCCCCAAAACCAGGCCCCTTTGCTAAACCAGGAAATAAATCAACACCAACATTCAGTCATGCTGAACTGATAAAAAACAAAGCAATGCATCCATACATTTTAAAACTAACCTCCCCAGGGAGGGAGAAATAAACTGATTGTTGAGGCTACTGAGTTGATGATGTTGGCCATGTATCATGTGAAGAAAAAAATTATGAAACGATCTTAAAAAACAGCCAAATTGGTATAACGAGGGTTCTTTAGGCAGGTGTGATCAAGTCTTTACCGAAATTTCAGAGGGTTATGTGATGTAGCTGTTAATACTCCTGTGTTTCCTAACCACTGCTTACAGCTCTTGTGTCCCAACCACAGAAATTGATTGAGGAAGAGAAAATATAAAATATGGACTCCATGTCTTAATATGGATGGGGGGAAATGAGTGACTGGGACACATTTATTCTCTCTGGGAGGTATCCTTCCCTTCACAAAAGGTGGGTAGCGTTCCCCTACACTAGTCAATACAAAAATACCAGCTTTCTTAAAACTGGAAATAAATATTCAGCTACATTCAATTTGTGTGTTTCTTTTCATTCCCCCGCCACTTTTGCATTTTTGTGAGCCAGTGAGGCCCAGATCCACTGAAACTGCCCATGCTTGACCTAGAGACACTATTTATTTCCCTGACATGAAAAAATGCCCATCTGCTGATGGAGGCAATGAGAACACGTTCTTTGCTTCTTGCTCTGCTTCTGTCTAACTGACAGAGCAGCTACAGCAGCATGAAGAAGGGGCAACACATTACTATGACATGCATTTTGCATAATCATGGCACCATATTTTGTGGGCATTTGGGGATGTAGCAGAAATCCTATGCTCACCCAGTGGGTATGGTTCAAAGGTCTGGTGCACTGACAGAAGCCATAGGTTCGAGAAACTGGCGTGGCAATAACACTGCATTACTATGACGTTCTACTCTCATGGTGGCTGGGCAGCAGTTGGAGCAAATTGGGGGATGTGGCTGGGGTTTGGGTCAAAGCCACAAAAGGGAAATTTTCAGAAGGTAGCACAATGATATGCTTGTAGTAATTGGGGTGATAGCCATGATGCTGGTGTTCAAAAATTCTAGTGAAAGTATGCCTGGGAAGATTCTCAGTCATCCAGGTGAGTTTATCTGGAAGTTGAGTCATGGCTACTGGACTTCTTATTCTTGAGAGATAGAAACATTTCGCTGCTCATTCAAACAGCTTCATCAGTCTGAATACAGCTAGTGCGAGTCCTCCATCTTATAGTCAGCTTTGACCTCTTGTCACCCTGGTCTGAATTAGGCTCATAAGACGAACAATGGCCTGAATAGGCTTGTTAGGTAGACAATAGTATCTATAGCCTTAAGGTGAACAATGGCCTAAGGTGCTGAAACCTATAAAGTATGGGTCATTAGCTATGGCCTTGGTGGTGAAGGCGTTTTGATTTGTCTGGGTATTGTTGAGAGTACACCCTGATAAGAAGCAGATAGACTATGCCTGAGGCCCCCACCTCTGTTGAGAGAGGGGGTTTCAATGCTCACATGAATGGCTTCCCTGACTTCTCTCTCAAACCAACTATATTCTCTGTCTAATATGTGTACATCCTCATCTTTGAATGAGTGCCCTTTGTCCTTCAAGTAGAGGTATACTGCTGATTCTGGTCCTGAGCTGTTACCCCTCCTATGTTGGGCCATCCTTCTGTTTAATGGCTGTTTAGTTTCTCCAATGTAGAGGTCTGCACACTCCTCACTGCATTGGACTGCATATACTATTTTGCTAATAGAAGGACAGATGGATGCTGCAGCAGATGACGTTTTACAAACCAACTCCGCCAGTCACAGACTTTCTGCCATTCACTGGGAACTAGATGCCTCAGCTAGACCAGTCTGTTTCCAAATTTTGACAAATAGTCAACCAAGGTGGGTGGTCTGCGTTCCTCCAGGTGTTGTTGAACTGCAGCTCCCACCAGCCCTGACCAAGGTAGCCAGGGGTGAGGAATGCTGGGAGTTGAAATCCAGCCACAACCTGGAGAGTAAACACACTTGCCCCCACCCCCACCCCGATTCTGATGTATCCTATGGGGAGAACTTTGGTGTTGGGGTTGGGATGAAAGCAGACTCCTCTGAAAGAAATAGCAACAGAGGGTACTGAATAAAGGGAAGGCAAGGTACTTTAACTCATTCTTCTCCTTACATTTTCAGAACTTAGATCTGTTCAGAAGCCCACTCTCCCTTTAGAACAGAGACACCTGCTCGATTCAAAATCTGAAGGCGTGATCCTTACCCCAAAGGGGATCTGTGCTCTCTTTTGCTTTGTGTCGCTAATTTTTGAACAAAGCCCAGGAGTTCTGTCTGTCGTCCCAGTTTGATTTGTCATCTTTAGCTTGGAATTATATACCTCCCTGCTGACATGCAAATCGAGACACGGTTCGTGGCTCAGGGGCAGGCTGAACTCGTTCCTTCACACACATCCACTCCAATCTGTGGTGATGGCACCTTCCCTTTTGCCGCCCAATCCCAAGATGACAGCTGCCACTCCTGCCACAGCCAGAAGAACTATAGGGGAAGCCGTAGTGTTATTACGGTGGCCTGCATGGGGCATACTGCCCACACAGCAAGCCTGCCAAGAGGACCCTCCTGTTCTTGCTCTATATACCAGAGTGACTACAATGAACAAGACAACAGCCTTTAACTCCCATCGCTATGCAGAAGAGGGAATTGCATGACATGATGCTGGTTTGGCACAAATACTCTGCTCCACCACTGGCAAGGCTAAGGTGCCTTCTTCTCTTTTTCATGGGGCCACCGTATTTCATAGTACCTATTTCAAAGGTAGGCAACTGTAGCCCTTCAGGTGTTTCTGAGGACTGTTGTTGTAGTCATGTGCTCTCAAGTTGGAACTAACTCATAGTGACCATAATAGAGTTTTAAAGATAAGATATTTAAGGAGTAGTTCTACCAGTTCCACTCCCTCTGTGAGTTTCCATGGCCAAGCGGGGATTTGAACACTGTTCTCCAGAGTCCTCATCTATCACTTTATCCACTTTACCACACTAACCCCCATATTCCCTTGTGACTGGTTATCCTGCTAAAACTAATGAAAGTTGTAGATGGCCAACAGCTCTGGAGGGTTTTAGCTGGCTTGCCTCACTGTGGTTAGTTCAGAGCTACATACCTTACACCAACCTCTTCCAATCTAACTACCACAACCACTACAGCTGTGTTGGCTAGGGATATACCTTAAGATAAAAATTGTCTAGGTTTCACATATTTCATCGTATATATTATGATTCTACTGTTGGACACATATATGTTGTTTTTGTGTTGTTCACCATTCTCGGTTTCTTCAGAGAGAAGAACTGCATGTAAAATAAATAAACATATGATGGGAATTATAGCTGAGCCTATTTCGAGGAAACCTGGTTTACACTACGGATAGGTGCAAAACAGAAAAATAATGTTCCGTTTCATTTCATTCCGTGCTCACCCCAGTTTTGTTTCATTTCATTTCTTATGAATTTTTTTAATTTTTTTCATATGAAATGAAATGAAACGAAAGAAAATGGCTCCCATAGATCCTAGAGGCACCAGATTTGGTGCCTGGGTCTCCAGGAACTATTTTTAAAGGGCTCCGGCTGAGCTGTTAAGAGCTGGACCCCTTTAAAACTGGCCCAGTTGGCACCAGGTGGATCCCTGGGGCCGACTGGGCCAAGTTCAAAGGGCTCCAGCCATTGGCAGATTGGCAGAAACCCTCAGAAAATGGTGGGGACTCAGGGCAGCTCTGGGTCATGCTGCCCTCCCCACCATTTTCTGGGGGCTCCTGTCCAACCAGGGGATCCCCCTGGTGCCGACTGGGCCAGGTTTAAAGGGGTCCAGCGATCGCACTGCCTATCCGACCATTTTCTGAGGGCTCCTGCTGAGCTGTCAATGGCTGGAGCCCTTTAAACCTGGCCCAGTTAGTAGCAGAGGGTTCCCCCTGGTGCTGACAGGGCCAAGTTTAAAGGGATCCATCCACTGACAGTTCGGCAGGAGCCCTCAGAAAACGATGGAACAAAACGGTTCGTTCCAATGCAAAAACGACCATTTCGTTTCGCTAATAATGAAATGCTGATTCCTCGTTTCATTTCGTTTTTTCATTATGTAACGGAACGACAAAACAGCATTTCATTTTTCATTTCCTGCCTATCCCTAGTTTAAACTCAAGGCAGACACAATTATTTTGCTCAAGTCCTGAGGGGACACCTTTAATTCCAGCACTGGTTGTAACAAATGGTTGTGGCCCCCAGGACTTAGTTTTTTCTTCAGTGTTGTAAAGAGAGGAAAAACAACACCAGGCAGAATTTCTTACTTTTAAAGGCATGTGAGCCTCTTTACCTTAATAGAACCAGCCTCCTTGGAGACTGCAATGCACTATGGTTTGTGGCCTAATGGGGAAGGACAGAGTTTCATTTTTTTCCCCAAGCAAACAAATGATCTAAAAATATTTATGATACTTTTAAACAACAAAACAAGTAACTTGAAACTATTTACTTGTGTTCTATTGGTTATTTCACCTCATTTTAATTCGATATATTAATTTTATTTCAATGCAATTTATCAGATCAGGCAGTGTAGATGTTACAAATCTGTACTTCATTGACTTTTTGGTCATAGAAATCTAGAGTCTGTTGTCTGTCCACTTCTTTTCAACCACTGTCTTACAGCCATACCTTCCCCAGTCCCTACACAATATCAAGTCTCTGTCTGAGCCCTTTCTGGAATGGCCAGATGCAAAGAGGGTTGTACTCCCATATGCTAAATGATGGTGCAGAAGAGAGAATTTCAAACAGAGAAAGCCTGCATGGGAAACTATACCTGGTGAAGTCTGTGAAGATTCTCAGTCATCCAGGTGAGTTTATCTGGAAGTTGAGTCATGGCAACTGGACTTCTTGTAGTGAAAACCTTTCAACCTCTCAAGGAAAGAAGTCCAGTTGCCATGACTCAACTTCTAGATGTACCTGGTGAAAATCCTCTCCTACAAAATTATTAAAGGTACAGGAGCCCTGGCCTCTTTTGGATCTGGCCACTCCAGTTCCACGTTGGGTCCGGTTTCTTACTATCTCCACCACGGAGTTCAGTTCTCTTAAACAATTTAACTTTAAATTCATAGCATGTCTCTTTGGGGTGAAATTCAACTTCAACTGCAAATCCCATTTCCTTAGTCTATCTACAGATATGCTGCATAGATTTGCTAATGGGGGGGGGTGTTCCCTCTGGCCCTATAAGTTGGTCAGAAAAACGAGAGGTGAAGCAGCCCTATGTTCTTTCCCTTTGGCCCATTTCTTCTCCTCTACCCCTTACTGGACTGGCTGCACCAAGCAATCCTCCACATACCAGAATGAGGGAGAAGATAGGCTGATGAAAGGGTCAACCTGGAGAAACTGGACTTTCTTCATCTCCGGGTTGCAATCCGACAGCCCCTGGCATCAAGTTTAGTTGCAACACATCAAATGGCAGGCACACCTGGCCAGCAAAAAGTCAACTTCTCTAACCAAGGGGTTGTCAAACACCCGTGTGCATAAGCAGCAGAAGTCACACCGCTGCATCCTATCTTTAGTTCTCCTTTCAGGAAATCTTCCAGGGTTTTCCGTTTTCTCCCTTTCTTATCTCGTTTGTTGGTTTACTAAATAGCTTACTTCTAGGATTCAGTGTATGAGAGAAACTGTGGACAAATGCCTGTAATCGTCCTGCATGGACTTTGGTTAGGTCACAATTAGTGCTCTAGGGTCTGTCTTTCCTCCTTCCTCCTTCCTCCTTTTTTTTTAAAAAAATGTCATCATGCAGATCCCACTGCCTGTGGGCCTGCGCACAATACCTAGAAAGGTGCCTAAGGAGATAAGTAAAATGTTCCTGACTGCTCTGTCCCCCAAATCAATGGCACTGCCCATGTCGCAGCGATTTGTGTTTTATCCATTTGTAGGAACACATAATTTTGGGGTGATCCTGCCACCAGAAGGATACAAAAAGTATTCAAAGTCCAGATACTGAATCCCTATTTGGGCACAGATATGGAAGAAAGTGCTGTTGCGCATTTGTAATTGTAAACCATTTTGTGGTGGAATTGTTGTTGTTCAGTCGTTCAGTCTTGTCCGACTCTTTGTGACCCCATGGACCAGAGCTCGACAGGCCTTCCTATCCTCCACTGCCTCCCAGAGTTTTGTCAAATTCATTTTGGTTGCATTGATGACACCGTCCAACCATCTCATTCTCTGTCGTCCTCTTTTCCTTTTGCCTTTGGTATTTCCCAGCATCAGGGACTTTTCCAAGGAGTCCTCTCTTCTCATGAGGTGGCCAAAGTACTGGAGCCTCAGCTTCAAAATCTGTCCTTCCAGTGAACATTCGGGGTTGATTTCTTTCAGAATGGATAGGTTTGATCTCTTTGCAGTCCAGGGGACTCTCAAGACTCTTCTCCAGCACCACAGCTCAAAAGCATCAATTCTACGGCGATCAGCCTTCTTTATAGTCCAGCTCTCACTTCCATACATCACTACTGGAAAAACCATAGCTTTGACTATCCTGACCTTAGCTGGCAAAGTGATGTCTCTGCTCTTTAGGATGCTACCTAGGTTTGCCATTGCTTTCCTCCCAAGAAGCAGGCGTCTTTTTATTTCGTTGCTGCAGTCGCCATCTGCAGTGATCAAGGAGCCCAAGAAAATAAACTCTGTCATTGCCTCCATTTCTTCCCCTTCTATTTGCCAGGAGGTGATGGGACCAGTGGCCATGATCTTAGTTTTTTTGATGTTGAGCTTCAGCCCATTTTTTTTCACTCTCCTCTTTCACACTCATTAAGAGATTCTTTAATTCTTCCTCACTCTCTGCTATTAGAGTAGTATCATCTGCGTATCTGAGGTTGTTGATATTTCTTCTGGCAAGCTTAATTCCGGCTTGTGATTCATCCAGACCTGCCTTTCTCATGATGTACTCTGCATATAAGTTAAATAGGCAAGGTGACAATATACAGCCTTGTCGTACACCTTTCCCAATTCTAAACCAGTCAGTTGTTCCATATCCAGTTCTGACAGTTGCTGCTTGTCCCACATATAGATTTCTTAGGAGACAGATAAGGTGGTCAGGCACTCCCATTCCTTTAAGGACTTGCCATAGTTTGTTGTGGTCTACACAGTCAAAGGCTTTGGCATAGTCAATGAAGCAGAAGTAGATGTTTTTCTGGAACTCTCTGGCTTTCTCCATAATCCAGCGCATGTTGGCGATTTGATCTCTAGTTCCTCTGCCCCTTCGAAATCCAGCTTGTACTTCTGGAAGTTCTCTTTCCACATACTGCTGAAGCCTGCCTTGTAGAATTTTGAGCATAACCTTGCTAGCGTGTGAAATGAGTGCAATTGTGCAATAGTTGGAGCATTCTTTGGCGTTTCCTTTCTTTGGGATAGAAATGTTTAAAAATAAAGTGTGTGTGACTGGAAACCAACACATAAAATTGTGAAGCATTATTTGAATTATATACAGATTTTTATGGCTGGGGCTGAGTGAGTGAGACGTCCATGAGTCAGGCATTTACAAGAGGAGGCTTCCAACACTTTGATTTCCTCATATAAGTTATAGCAGATTTTCCTTAACTGCAATAACTTTTGGAAGCAGCTTACTCAGTAAACAGGACAAACAATCCAAGGACTAGTGAGGGAGTGGTGTTAAACAAATCCTTACTTGGCTCACCAAGGTTTCCTGCGATATGAAAATGAGTCATGGCCTTGACCAGATCTAAGACTCTGCATGATCAACCTTCTTGCTGTGGAAGAAAGTGAAAACATGACGTTCTGAATCCGCAGCCTGTGCTGTCCTGGCTTCCAGTGGATGCATGAATAGGCAGACAGGCCTTCTATATCTTTAATAGGAAGATACCTGCTGACATTCCCTGTTAAAGGTACAACAGCCCTGGACCCTTTCTCTTGTGGCCACCTTACTGTTATATCAAATTCCACTTGCACTTCAACCAGAATTTGGGAAAGTTTTTTTTTTTTTTTTTTTGCTGGCAGAAGGGCCGTAGCTTCCAGAATCCCCCAGCCAGCATGGCCACAGGCATGTGAACCAAGTGGCCACATTGACGGGGGCATTCTGGGAAAAGTTGCTCTAAAATGTAATTTTTCTAACTTCTAGTTGAAACGGATCCTCTGCCACATAAAAAACTGTGATCCAGAAATATCCAATCTGAGCAGAGCTGCTGAGCAACTCAGGTAGGTCAGGTGTGGTTCAGTCCTACACCTTCAAGGTCCAAACCCTCTTTCTCATTCCATTTTTTCATGGACTCTAAGGTAAAAACTCCCATTCCCCCACCCCACCCCCACCCCGTCTCTTCCACACACACCCTCACACCCTCTGATCTGATCTGGTTTCTGTCGCTTGAGGAATTTACCTCTGAGCCATAATGCCACACTTAAACAAATAAACAGATCTTGGCCTCAGAGCCATAAAACTATCCATTACAGCTTTATAGACCCTGGCCCAATCTTCCCACCTTTTCTACTAATAAACTCTCCCTCCTCTTCTTCCCCTTCCTCCTCTCCCCCCTCCCCTATCCACCCCCCAACTCTATATACTACAGCCAATGAATATCTGCTATGAAATATATATCCCATCCCATATTATATTGCACACCTCATTCTGCTGCATAATGTCTGAAGAAGTGGACGTGTAGTCCACGAAATGTTACATTAAAATATGAAAGTTAGTCCTTAAGGTGCCACGTGTCTTGTGCCTTTTGTTCTGTTCTGTTTTGTTTTGTTTTTTCTTTGATTTTTGCATGAAATTCTTTAACTGGAACCCATAACTGTAGCACCCATCAGACTGGTCGTTTTAAAAGCTGTCGCACCACGAGGATAGAGAAACAATTCCATATAATCCGCACCAGATAAGTTTCATGGTGGACTCCTAAGGATTGTTCTGAGCCTTGCTGCCCTGTCCTCCTTCCTTCATGGGTGGCAATTTCTCCCTTACCCTTTTTTTTTGGGGGGGGGGTGGAATAGAGGCTTCCTTCCACTGTTGAGGGAGTAAAGCATTAAAGAAGTCAAGTCTCAATGAGGCACCATGCTGACTGTTCCAAGATGATGGGCAAGAGAGTGGCAACATTCAGCTTGTCCACACAGTAGCATTTCCCACAGTCATTCTGGGCCGTTCCAGTTTCTTCAGCTGCTGCTTGTCATTGTTTTGAGTAGATCCTCCCAGCACTGGTGTCCAAATGTTGATGGGTATTTGTTGTTGAATGTCCTGGGAGATCTGGTGCATCTTCTCTACACATCTGTGAAATCTCCCCCTCAACCCATAATGTCCCCCTCCTGCCTGTTTTTTCTGCTCTAGTTCCCCCAAGTTGTCTTGCCCCATCTCATTCCACCACTCCAGCTTGCCATCTTGCCATCTCTCTTTTATAACCGCAGTGTGTCAAGCCCTTTCCATACTTGTCTCTCCACCTATTCGTTGCATCATAAGATCACTAGCTCAATGCGCTTATGTAAGACACAAGCCCAGATTGTGTGTTGGTGCAGGTTAGAGCAATGTGGAACAAAATAATAATAATAAACCCCACCACCTGCTGGTGGTGTAACAATCAGAAAGCAAGGTTGTTTGTCCCACTTGGACTCAGCTGATAACTGGTTTCAGTCTTGTGTCATATGGACAGGGGTTGTCCAGAAAGTTGAACAAATGCTACAAGTGGACCAGCTCATTTGCAGCAGTTGCATCTGGCATGGTCTCTTCTTCCTGCCCTTGCTTATCTACCTGGGTGGAGTGCTCTCTGTTGCAGCACTTCAGCTGGAGAGGAGTCCCAGGGGACAGATCTGAAGGAATGATGTAACATCAAGCAGAGATTTGAGCTGCATTTAGCCTTGCATTGCCAACTTTTGAACTAACCCCAGTAGCTCTGTCTCTAATAGGCTATTCATTTTATTTATTTATTTTAGAGTATTTTTACCCCACTTTTCTCCTTGGAAAAGGACCCAAGGCGGCTTACAGTAATGAGGGATAATATACAGTCCAATACAATTAAGACATGTTCAAGTATTTGAGAACAAGGAATTGAGGGACATTAATAGACAAACATTACATTAAAGCAACACGGTTATAAGTAGTTCAATCATTTTGTTGAGCTCGTCCTTTACTCTTGAATGCCACCAACTTTCAACTTTCTTCCTACTCTACAATGCATAGGTATTTTCCCACTTCCCTGTTTCACTACAAATAGATCTGATGCATCTTGGAAGCAGCATCTTCTGCCATTGGATTGGGCCCAGTAGTCCAGTTCCATCGGGCAACATTAGCAGGTGATTACTGATTTCCATGCTGACAAGTATTCTCTGCTGGTATCTGCTGTTAAAGGGTTCTCTGATAAGAAGTATTACAGTGGTACCTTGTATAAAGGAATTAATTCGTTCCAAATGAAATTATGTTAAGCAAATATTCCTTTATACAATTTCCCCATAGGAATGCATTGAAAACAGAGTGATCAAATTTTTATGTTGTACAGATTCGCCCCATAGGTGATTATGTTAAGCAAATTTCCCCTATCTCTGGAATTTTTTATGTTGTACAAATTTTATGTTATACAAACTGTTTGGGTCCACAGTATCAGTATTCCAGGAGGACAAAGTTTTGCAAAGTCCCTTGGTTAACATTTATTGCAATACCCCCCCCCCTTTTAAGTGCAGATCCCTTTCCTTTTGGTGCAAAGTGCCCTGTCCTCACTGAAATCCTTATATAGTACTATACTTCCTTCTTAGCATGATATAAGCAGCTGCAATGTCATACAGAAAAATTTAGCCCCACTCTGTGTCATCTCACCTACCTTTTTGCTTGTGTAGAATCTCTATCCTGGCAAATAGATTTGGGTGCTGATTTTCACACCCTAAATGCTGGTGGAATGTATTTTGCTCAAAGGTCTTACCCCTCTGACCAGCTTTAGTGAGAGGGATATTATTTATACCATTTCTAGATTTTGAGTAAATTTCCAGTTTTGCTTTGGACATGTCAAATACAGGATCCAATGTAATTCTACCACATCCAAATCTGGCCCATGGCATGTGCAGCATTTGCCTCCTCTACCTACAAAACTTCACTAGCACAGCATCCATCACAGTGTAGTACACATCTGTGGAAGAGCTCTGCTCATGTGCCAGTCAGCTTACATCCAATTTTGAGGTAGGAGCATTTATTATGACAACCCCAATAATCACATTTCCAAGGCGAATAAAAATGCAGTCCACATCAAGCAAAGGGTTTTAGCAGGTTTCTTGTCCATCACAAGTTGTAAAACTTCTGCATGGTGTGTTGTAAAACTAATGGATCTTATTGGCCTGTTTGAGAGAGAGAGAGAGAGAGAGAGACAGAGACAGAGACAGAGACAGAGACAGAGACAGAGACAAACAGAGAGAGAGAGAGAGAGAGAGAGAGAGAGAGAGAGAGAGAGAGAGAGAGAACAGCACTGGCTTAATTTCCCGTACAAGCAAAGGGGTGGTCAAGGCTCTACCACAAGGATATTTACTGGATATGGAGCAATACATCTTTGATGTTCAAACTAGATTGGTGCTGGAGATTATATAACAAACGTATGTTGTCTACTGGAATGCATCGAAGAATTTCAGAGGAAAGTTAACCTATGCTTTATAGCCTACCTACAGCAAACCCTCTGACTGAGTGGAACACGAAAAGCTATGGATCATTCTAAATAGAACTGCCAGTTCAGCAGTTTGTGCTGGTTTGGCAGACAGTCACAACAGGTGTTCTGCAGTTTGGCACCCTGCTCCTTCTCTCAGGGACCCACTCAGAGGCAGTACCCGGAGGAATTGGAAGCTGAGATGCTCCTTCTGAGTGGATCCCTCCTGGAGGGGGCAGGGCAATACCATTGTCTGGTATTGGGATGCTACTTCAGAGTAGAAACCTGGGAGGGTGGGATGCCAAATAGTGGAACATCTGTTCAGCCATTCGCTGAACCAGCACGAACTGCTGAACTGGTTTGGTTCGTGCCCATCTCTATTCTAAAGGAAATGGGTGTGTTTCAAAACTTGATTGTCATGATCTGTAACCTATACTCTAAACAAGAAGTTATAATTAAAAAGGATATGGAGAAACACGATGGTTTATCATATGCTAAGGTGTCAGATAAGGGTGTATTTTTATCTCCCCATTTGTTCAGTTAATATGCAGAATACAGTATATCGTATGAAAATCTGGGTTTGTTCCAACAAAGGAGAAAGGGCAATCTCGGCGAAAATATAAAATAATTTAAAATATGGAGAGGACACCATGGCATCCTATTACTAGCAGACAGAATCAATGTTCTAAAATGATTCCAGAAGAATATAGAAGAAGAAAGTACGAAAGCAGGACTGCAATTCAATACTAAGAAGAGAAAACTATTTATGTATTTAAACTATTTTCACCTTGCTATTGTTCTTTAAAAGGACCCAAGGTGGCTTGTATCATTAAAAGGCATTATTTTAAGCTCACACAAGTGATTGTGCAAATGCTAAAAAGGGTCAAATAAATACCATACAAAAACACATAAGCAACACCAAAACACATTCAAAGCAGAAGATAGGACAATCCATTTTAAAAATCCTGCTGGCAGCCAGTCAATCTTGGAAAACCTGATTGCTCACCTGATCTTAACATTCAAGCAGGCTCTTAAAGGAGATGTGAGCCTTGAAACAGAGTGAGCACAAGCTATGCAGGGCTTTATAGGTTACGTTAGAACCACTACTTTGAATTCTGCCCAGAAACAGACCAGAGGTCAGTGGGCCTGCTGTGGCAGTGGGGTTGTTTGATCTGGCTGCTGCATTTTGGACCTGTTGAAGTTTTCTGCAACTTCCACCGGCACAGCAAGTTACAGTAATCCTACCAGGATACAGTTGTCCCCCGCCCTTTCACAGTTCATATACTGCGGTCCCAGTATATTGCGGGTCCGCAGTATATGGAAAAAAGGCCCCCTGGGGAAAGGAGGAAAGGCCTTCCCAGGCCCATCGGAGGCCCCAAAAGTGCTTCCCCGCGAACCGGAAGTGACTTCTAGTAAACCAGAAGTGACCTCCAGATCACTAGAAAGCACTTTTGGGGCCTCTGGGGGACTGGAAAGCCCCTTGCAGGCCCGTTCGGGGCAGCACCAGGCCTGGGGTAAGTTCAAGAGCCCCCAGAGAGCCCGCCCAGTCCCGACCTGACTCAGCATCTGCATATTGCAGATTTTCAATTATTGTGGGTCGGTCGGGTCCCTAAGCCTTGCGATAGGTGGGGGTTTACTGTATATCTAAGGGATGTGTTGCCCTGGGCAGATCAGACTCTTCAAGAACAGGGGCCGGTGATGTGCGAGTTTTAATTGTGCAAAGGTACTCCTAGTCACTGCTTAAAACGGAGCATCTTGGCTCATACATGAATCACGAGCTGTGCACCTGTTTATTCGGGGGGAGGGTGTAACCCTATCCAGGACACGCTGCATCCCTGTCCTTTGATCTGCCTTTCTACTGACAAAGAGCACCTATTACTGCAGAAGAATTAATAAACAGAAATAATCACATGCTGTCAATTCTGACTTATGGTAGCCTTCTCAGGATTTCCCAGGAAGAGAGTACAGTACTCAAGAGTAGTTTACCAGTCCCTTCTTCTTGGGGCATTCTGGCACCCATAGATGGTCTGTTATTAACTTCAATGCTGACAATGATGAAATAAACATTGCTAGGGATTTTGTTTAACTCGATTCAATCATCAGTCCAAATGAAGAACGAAACCAAGAAATAAGAAGACCGAAACGCTGAAGGGTAACTATGAAGGAATTATTAAAGATCACAAAGTGGAACGTGTTGGGCAGCCGCAAGGAGTGTCTTTGCATAGTCATTGGAAACTGTGGCAAAGACAATCAGCACCAAGGTATTACCAGTTATTATGTACAGAGTCATAGAACAATTAAGTTGGAAGGGGGCTACAGGTACAAGTCCATTGGGTCTACCCCCTGCTCAATGTGGGAATAAAAATCATGGGAATATCTGGCAGGGGCTGTCCAAATTTCTCTTGAATACAGTGATATAGTGGTACCTCGCAAGACACCCCGTAAGATGAATTCTTCGTAAGATAAAGCAAAGCAAAAAGCAAAGTGTTCTGCTTGTATACCACCCCATACCACTTCAAGTAGTCTCTGGGCAGTTTACAGTTTTTAATTATAGTATGCAGGCTACACATTGCCTCCTCCCCAGCAAACTGGATACTCATTTTACCAACCTTGGAAGGATGGAAGGATGAGTCAACCTTCAACCTGCTATTTGGGATTGAACCACAGGTCATGAGCACAGTTTTAGCTGCAGTACAGGCATTTAACCACTGCGCCACGGGGCTCCTACGATGAATGAAATTTCCAGCAATAGGAAATTTCCAGCAATACAGTGGTTTGCCTACCGTATGTCTTGCGAAAAATTCATCTTACAGGGCAGGCTTTTGAATTTTGCATGCCCACAACCAGAGGGGGTTATGGGAGCATAAAATTAAAAAGCCTGGTCTTCCATTCTGGCTTTCCTGACTGGGTAGCACCTGATCTGTGGGTGCAACACAGTCAGGAAACCCAGGATCAACAACGATGCCACCCGCCCTTCCCCTGGGTCTCTGCACCGAGCCATTTCAGCACAGAAACCTGGATGAAGGGGGAGGGGTGGCGGAAGCTTGTGGGCTCGTTCGCAGCCCGTTTACTCTGCAACCATTGAGCCTGCAAGCTGCTGCCACACACAAACTTCACCCAGGTCTGTGCATGGCCATGGAGCCCTTTCAGTGCGCTCCGTGCTGAAATGCCTCTGTGCAGCAACCTGTGGGCTCAATCGTTGTCCCAGTTTATGCTGCAGCCATGGCTATAGAGAAAACTGGGGCTACGAACAAGCCCAGAAGCCACTGCCACCCCCCCTTCTCCTGGGTCTCTGCACCAAAATGGCTCGGTGCAGAGACCCGGGTGAAGGAGGGGCGGCTATCCCAATGCAGGAAAGGGATGAGCAAGAGATTCACCCCTTCCCTGCTCCCTCCACCCCCCAGGATGGTGCAGCCAGGAAAAGGGGGGGAGCTTTTCCCCTGCCCCAGCCCAGCAAAGAAGGGAAAAAAGCTTCCTCCTTTTGCTGGGTTGGGGGTAAACCCCTCAATCAAACAGCAGTGGAAGACTGCTCCACGCAGCTCTCCACAGCTGATTTTGACAGCTGTCAAAATCAGTTGTCTGTCCAGCGGCCTGGAGGCTGTTGGTTGATTGAGGGGGGTTGGGACAGCCTTCCCATAGGAATGCATTGAAAACCAATGTAATCCGAGCCCTCTGAAATTGATCAATTGGTTTTCAATGCATTCCTACGGGAAACTGTGCTTCTTAGGTCGGTAAAATGAGTACCCAGCTTGCTGAGGGGCAATGTGTAGCCTGGAGACTGTAAACCGTCCAGAGACTACTTGAAGTGGTATGGGGGAGTATATAAGCAGAACACGTTGCTTTAAGATTAATTTTTCATAAAACAAATTGACCCATGGAATGAATTAAATTTGTCTTAGGAGTCACCACTGTACCTTGGTTTAAGAGTAACTTGGTTTAAGAGCATTTTAAATATTTATCCTAAACTTTGCCTTGATCAACAAGCAATGTCTTGATCTACACGCACTGGAACAGGTCTTATGATCACAAGTCTCTCTCCCTTCCTCTGCTGGACTGTGGGTGATTGTCTGGAACATCCTGTCTCAGGCAGCCTCCAAAGCAGAGGGAGGAGAGAAGAATGCAGGTTTCCTATGCTCCAACCAGGAATATTCAAGTTAGAGTTTTATTTTCTTTATTTTTAATTTTTATGTAATTTGTTTTCAACATTCATTCTTATTTTTGAACCATTTCTTGTCATGGGGCAGCTAGTCAAGTGTGTATAGGGCTACAAAGTGCACTTTATTATTGTCACATTACAAATACTGTACAAAGTAAAATCCAGTTGTTACTCTCAAGCAGAACAGATTCCACAGCCAGGTATATAAACCATGGGTTGGACGTGGACTTCTAGACAACTTCTTTTGTGAGTTTTGGCATTTTGGGTGCATAATATCTGGTCTATGGGACCCCAGAACTAATAATCTGAGTTTCCATTATTCCTTATGGGGGATTTTGCTTTGATATAAGTGTTTTGGTTTACAAACATGTCTTCGGAACAGACTATGCTCATAAACCAAGGTATTACTGTACCTCTAGTGTTGAAGCACTCATCACCCCTTGAGGTAATTGGTTCCATTGTCATACTGCTCTAACAGTTAGGAAGTATTTCTTGATAGATTTCTCAACTGAAAACTTCCTGTAACTTGACCCCATTTGTTGCAGTATTTGTCCTGTGCTCTGGGTTGATTGAGAACAGATCCTGCCCCTCCTCTGTATGACAGTTTTTGAAGTACAGTGGTTCCTTGTATTAAGGAATTAATTTGTTCCAAATGAAATTATGTTAAGCAAATTTTACTTTATACAAATTTCCCATAGGAATGCATTGAAAATGGAGTAATCCCATTTTATGTTGTACAGATTCACCCCATAGGCAATTATGTTATGCAAATTTCCCCTGTCTCCAGAATTTTTTATGTTGTACAGATTTTATGTTATTTAAACTGTTTGTTATACGACAGTCCACTGTCTGTACAGTATCTGAAAAGTGCCTTCATCTCTCTCCTCAGTCTTCTTTTCTCCAGGCTAAACATGCCCAATTATTTCACTCTTTCTTCAAAGGGTCAACTTCTGTGTCCAGCATCACTCATGGCATTCAAGTTCCTTTTTCAGTTTGTTGTCATGACATCACACATTGTCAGTACAAAGGAGGGTGAGTACATTTGTGCTGGAGGTGTAGTCAGGTCAAGCATGAAACAGCAAGTGGGCAGAAATTCTCCCGGTCATAATTCTGGAGGATTAAAGCCAAAACCTGAAGACCTCTACGCATTACACTTGGGACAAACATCTCTCAGAAAATTACCTTGCAGCTCCTGCATAGTTTAACCACCTCCACCACTTCCTCCATCTTTTTGAAGACTCAGCATGACTGAGCTAGATGTGATTAAAACCACCAGTGAAGCTGGTATTTTAATTTGCTAAAGGCTGCTGGAGGGGTGTGTTGGGGGGAGGATTATTCCTGCAGACTTCTGGAGGTTGTAACCCCAAAAATACTCAAGTTCCCATATACCTGATAGCAGAACTTAGCTGCTGCAGTATGGGGAAGCAACTGGACAGAGGAAGTAGCCACGCAGACTAGAAGTACAAATGAGGACCTGGTCAGGAAGAAGACCTACCCTCACATAAGGCAGTGCAACTCATGCGGCACATCGGCAAAGCATGCCATCCCAGCCCCAGGCACACACCCCAGAAAACCGAGACATTGCCCAACAAGGAAGCAAGTGCCAGAAACCACCCTCAGCTGCTCCTTCTTGCTGGTCTGGAAGTGTCATCATGATGAACCAAGAGATCTTAAGTGAGTCAAAAAATGGAGCAAGGTACCTGCCTTGTGTTTTCCATTCCCCTGTCTACACGTTGCAAGGCGAAAGCATAACAACCTCCCACATCTGTTTTCCTCCACAGTCTATCAACGCTAAAAGAATAACATCTGCAGAGGTCTCTGTCGAAATAAATATCACTCCTCCTGAACCCAGTCAGGGTGTTGACAGCATGAAATCACTGGAGGTCACTTGCAGCTGCTTTGTCCTTACCCATTAGGAGTGCTCTTGCAGTAAGATAAGGAGCCTGTATTTCCTGACCTGGGATGTTGTACCCATCGCTGATATTTTCCCTTTATGGACACTTTTTTGCCCTAATACACTCATCCCAACACTTTATAAAGGGTGAGAGTTTTTTGTGAGAGGGAAAAGCTTTGCAGGTGTGTGCGCCCTGGTGGTGGTGGTGTTAGAGTTTAGCTTTTAGCTTAGAAATTGCATTGTGTTTATTTCCTTAATATTTAAACTCCACTTTCCCGACAGTGCTGCGGGAGTGGCCCGAGATGACGTCCGAGGCTACAATGAATGAGCAAATTCCACGGAAGCCAGGAGGCGCGTTGCTCTCACGGCACTAAGGCGGGCAAGAAAAAGCAACGGGCCCGGGGAGTTGCGGCGCTTCCTCAGGATGTTACGAGAAGTGACCCAAAGCGTGTGAAGCCTGTCGTTAAGTAACGCGCCACGAGACTCGTTACACCTTCCCAACTCCTGTCATCTCATCAGGGCAATCAAACCGCCCCGCCCGGAATGATGTATAAGAGTCTTTTATAAAGTGACCTTCGTGCCAGGGCTCGACCAGAGAGGCGTCGTGCAAGGGCGTGCGGGGGCGGCTGAATGGATCCACTGGGGCACAGCCCGCGACCACCGCCACCCCGGAGGGCAAGAGGGGTTGCAACTGACAGGGCTTTTCGGCTGCGATTTCTCCTCCCCGCCCGCCCGCCCTTCTGCTTTCCTAGAAGGCGTGAGAGCCGCCGCCCCGTCCCGAAGCGCTGGGTGGGGCGGGGTGCCCTTTCTTTGCCCTCCCTGCCAGGGCGCCCCGAAGACGCCAGACGTGTTTTGTTGTCTTCTCCAACCCTGGCCAGCCCGTCCTAGGAGAAAACTCTCCTTCCTATAACAGCAAGGCCATGAGTCAAGGACCATCCCTGCTTCCTCGCCTGTTCCCCCCCCCCAAGCCTGCACACGCGCGCGCACACACACACACACACACACACACACACACACAAACACATCACCACCACCACCACTGGGCTTTTTTTTTTTTTTGGCTATGAGCTTTAAGGAGAGCAGACCTCTAGGACAGTGTTGGCGAACCTATAGCACAGGTGCCAAAGTTGGCACTCAGAGGGTCCCTTTCTGTGGGTCCCCGACATGGCCTCTTCACAGCCGCCTGGATTCAGGTTTAAATGGCCGTCTGGGCACTAATTAGCCGATTTTGAACCGCAGTTTGGGCACCTCGCCCTCGCTGCTCTAGGACACGCCTTTTCGTGCGTTGCAAGCGCTGGTGGACTGGGAGAGGTGGGGGAGAGCCACCGCCTTCCTCCTCCCCCCCCGTCCCGTCCCGTCCTTAGAGGCACCAAGCGGCACCCCTTTCGTGGGTGGGGCAGGGTGGAACAGAGAGAGAGGGGGGGAGAGACGAAGGGGCCGGGTTCAAAGCCCCGACGTCACATCGTGCGTTCGTAGCGCCTCCTCCCCCGCTATGATGTGGACAGGTTTGAAAATCACCCCATTGGAAGCCCCTCCTCTCGGCTTGCCCGAAGGGGAGGAGCGCGCGCGGGGGGGGGGGGAAACCCTCCCCAATGAAGCGGGCCGACGCCGCGTGCCTGGCCGAGAGAGTCCGCCGCCGCCGCCGCCGCCGCCAGCCACGCGCGCCACCCGCAGACCCCCGAGAAGCCCCTGCCCTCACCGCCCTCCAAGCCGCCGCCAGGAGCCTGCCTTTTCCGCGCTGTGGTCCCGGAGTATTTGGCCAGCATCCTTCAGGGAGAGGGAGCCCAAGGCGAAGGAAGCCAAGCCAAAGGACACGCCAGCCAGCCCGCCAGCCCGCCAGCCATGAGCCCGGGGGGACTAGGAGCATCGTTGGTAGCCACGTGGGTGGTGCTGGCCATCAGCCCCTTCTTCAGCCAGGCTTCGGGGAACGGTAAGGGCGAGCGAGAGGAGGCTCTTCGGAGCCGGGTTTTTGGAAGGCGGCTCAGTTAGTTGGACGCCCCCTTTTTTTTTTTTTGCAAAGAGGGGCGGGAGACTTGCTGGGCGTCCCAGCAGCGAAAAAGCCGGGGTACTTTTCGGAAGTCGACCCCCCCCCAAAAAAAAATCCCCCGCGCCCGCTTGCTTGCTTGCTTTGCTCCGCCTGTATCTTCCCAGTCGAACCGGGTTTTCCTGAATTGAACCCGGCTAAGGGACAGCAGGTGCGAGCGCGCGCGCACACGCACACGCACGCACACACACACACACACACACACACACACACACACACACACACACACACACACACACACACACACACACACCTCGCTTCCGACTCGGGAGGGTCTCAAAGTGCATTTGGGGTGCGTCGGCATGCCGTGCATCTGGAGGGCGGCGGCAACCCCAGACCCTGTTCTCCCCCCCCCCCAACACACACACACACCGCAGCGCATCATCTCCGAGGTCCGTCCCGCGGGATGCGCTCGACTCGCTCGCGGCCCTCTGTGCGCCGGCCCTTGCCCCCCTCCCTTTAGCGGACGGGGGGGGGTGATGGCCTGCCCTTCGCCTAGAGAGGGCTCGGCCATCCCGCCCTTTCTCTCTGGCAGGAGCCCCCCCCCTTTTGTCCTGCGGCCCGGCTTCCTGGGACCGGGGCGTGGTGGCTCAGCGGGCTGGAGCGCTGAAAACTGACAGCTGCAAAGGCGGCAGCCCGCTGATGATCCCAGCTCCTGCCCACCTAGCAGCCCCAAAGCATGTAAATAACAAGGAGATAAATAGGTACCACCGGTAAAAAGCAAGAAGGTAAAACAGTGCTTCCTTGTAGCCATGCCGGCCAGGTGGCTGCGGACTTGCACAACACTGGCTCTTTGGCTTGACAACGGAGATGAGCATCCTCCCTAGAGTCGGACACAACTAGCACCTGTGTGCGCGCGGGGGGGGGACATTTACCTTCCTTGAAGGGTGATACCCCCCCCAATCCCTCCTCCCTGGGCTGACCTTTAGCTCAGGGCATCCTCAGGCATTGCAGTCTCGGTGGGGTGGGGTGGGGTGGGTGCTACTAACCCCTTCCTTCTGATGCTTCCTTGCGTTTTCACTGGAGCGGAGGTCTTCCCAGGAGCTGATTCCAGTGCGAAGTGGGGCTCACAGGGGTGGGGGCTTGGAAACGCTTAGGAGGGAGCAGCCCGTGTCAGGAAAGGGAGAAACTTCACTTAGCCGCCCTGTCAGGGTGGCTTAATCCGGGGGCCGCTGGGGGACGGCAGGGTAGGGCAGGGCGTGTGGCGTCTGTTCCCTTGACTGGAAAGGTGGAAAGCCCCAGGTGGGTGTGGCGGTAAAGAATAAAGCCACCCCTTCGCCCGTTGGCATCCTTCCATCACCACCTTCCAGCAGGGATTTCTAACTGGACAGGGAACTAGATGAGGTAAGAGTGACTGTTCAATGCCTTCCTTTGAAAGGAAGGTGTGTTTTAGAATCCCCGACTGAAGATTGCACCTGAAGTGGTGGGAGAAGAAGGGACCATGAAGGGAGCGGGTTGGACTGGCAGCTTTGGACGCCAGGGACAGGGCTTAGTTAGAAGGATCTATTCTGGAAGACTTTAGAGGAGGTATCCTTTTTCTGTGTGGCGGGACTGAATCCCTCCAACCACTGCTCTGATCACGCCCAATGCCGGCCCTTCTTGCCAGACTCTGTTTGCCTGTTGGCTTAGGCAGAAAACGGCCCATCTGCTCCTTCTCTGACATCAGCCAATAGGGAGATTGTGGATAAAACTCCCCCACACACACACACACATACACAAAGTTTGATTTAGAAAACTTACTGTACTTTTTTATTTGTCGTCCCTGCCTACAGGCCAACTAAACCAACACATGAGTTCTTTAGATTCACTTTGGCCGATCTGAAATTCCTGCATATTTCAGTCTGTTTTCTTGATAGGAAAGCTATGTTTACTTCTTTTTTTCTTAATCAAGACAGCACAAGTTTCATATAGGCTCACATTTGGGTTTGGTGGCAGAAGTGGGCAACCTGTCCAGAATATTTAATATTTTTATAAAAAAAAGCTGCTCCACCCAAATCTGAGGGAGCTAGCCAGTATTTGTCGTGTATTCTAGAATCCTTATGCAAAGTTATGTAATTTGCAAATTAATGTTTTATAAAGTGAAAAATGTTTTCTATTGCATAGCTATTAATGATGGAGCAATTGCTGCAGCTGCTTAATTTGTCCTTTGGACAGCAAAACCAACTGAAACAAAGTCAAAGGTATTTGCTTTAAACAGGCTACCAGTATAATCAAAAGTGAACTTCAGTCATGTTTACAAAAGGAGGCTCTTGACCCTTTTGGATTGATATTTGGGTGTGCTTTATTTGATGCCCATCTTACAATCACAAAAATAGGTGAACTACAGCCTTAGACTACAATTTCCATACTGTTTTGTTGAAGACATGTGTAGAATGTTTCCTCTTAAATCATTAATAAATCCCAGAAGATATGTTTTTCGTGCCTCCAAGTAATGGAGTTGTTTCTCTGGACATCTTCATCCAATAACTCGTGGGCACTAGTTTTTTCATATTAGATTCCCAGTTTTGCTTTCCTCCTGTTCAAAGAGTACAGGAGGCAGTACAGATGTATTTTGAGTGGCTGACATGTGTATCATGCTCATACCATATTTTTCTGTGTCTAAGACTATATTGTTGTCTAAAATAGACTAAAAATTGAGGGTCATCAATTTCTCGGTTATGAAACTAATTTTGGGTTGGGAAAGTGGGGGCCGTCTTGTACATGGGGGCATCTTATAGACTGAAAAATACTGTATGGTTTTCGTTCTCTTTTGGGGTCACTCATGGATGTTCCATTAGAAGAAAATGTCCAATTGAGAAGAAGGGGGAAACCAGTCCTGGCTAAATCCCATGCTTCAGTCTTTGGACAGAAAGAGCTAGGGCTCTGTCCTGTCTCTTGTTGACCATTTTTCTGATTTTTCTCATCCTGTTTCCTATTTTATTTGAGGGCAGTCACCTTTTTGAAGGACTGTCTGATCCAAGTCCTGTTTCAGGAAAAGGAACTAGAAACATACAGAGGTCTAGAAGTGGCATATCCCTTGTGAGTGATTAGTTAGCATACACCTCACCTGGTCCTTGTCTTCTGTCTATGGCATTTCTAATTAAAATTTGACCTTATTTCTAAGTTTGCAGCTCCATATATAAATTAGAGTCTGCATCTTTTATGCAGACCTGTTTTTCTCATATTTTTGTGGGTGATAGTCCTTTTTTCATTTTCTCTCTCTCTCTTTGCCAGTGGGGTAAGTAGCCATCTTAGGTTCTGTAGGATTAATGGGGAGAAGGGGTAGAAGACTTCAGTTATTCTATTTTGCGGCACTTAAATAATTCCATGAAACAATCACAATCAGGATGCAAGTGTACCATATAGTTTATAAGACTTGACCCCATTCACTCTGCAGCTCCATCAAGGAAGATCAGGAACACTTTAAGCTCACACTCGACCTGACTGGCTGATTCATTTTAGTCTAAAGGAGACAGTAGGCTTGGACTATGCTCTGTCCCAGACAAGAGAAAGTGTTTTCTGCTGAGAACATTTACTTGTGTTCAGTTTTGTTCTCCGTCTTGTTCAACTGCAGAGTCACATTTCTGGGCTGCATTTGCAGATGCCCCAGAATAATAAATGTACAGTTGTGTAAGATGTACATACCTAACAAAAATGTAAACAAACATATTGCAATATAAGCCATAATAATTTCATGTGAAATTTTAGCCTGCTGAGTTGCATTTGGCATAGGGCTAGCAAACCTAGCGTTCCTATGCTTAATGAGAAGTTTCTAGCCTTTATGCAACAGAGATGATTGAAAGAGGGAACATGTTCTGGGCAGGGCATAACCAGCAATGGTAACAGTAACAAAGTAATGGCAGATAAAAAGGAAGCCAAAAATTAACCTGTTGGTGTTCTCCATAGTTATTTATGAAGAGACAGCTAAAATTATCTAAAGACCATTCATGCACCTACAGCCCTCCCTGAATAAGTTGGCAGGAGGCAACTTCACATATTTTTCAGGAGGACTATGCCTAGATGCCCTAAGTACATCCAATCTCGCCTGATCTTGGAAGCTAAGCAGGGTGGGCCTTGGTTAGTACTTGGATGGGAGACCACCAGGGAATACCAGGCGCTGTAGGCGCCTGGAGTAAGAACTGGCAAGCCACTCCAGTATTCCTGCCAAGAAAACTCCATGGAAAAGGGGCCACGAAGAGTCAGTCACAACTATAGCGAAACACACATGCTGTGCTTCACCTCCCAAATCTAAGTTAAAAATTATTTTCTCCCTCCAAACTGTACTTTCGGTCAGAGATGGCAAACCTTTTAGAGACTGAGTGCCCAAAATGCAGTTCAAAACCCACTTAATGTTTTTGCAAAGTGCCAATACAGCAATTTAACCTGAATACAGTGGTAAAGGTAAAGGTCTCCCCCCCTCCCCGGTCAGATATGTGCTAGTTGTTTCTGACTGTAGGGGCGGTGCTCATCTCAGTTTTCAAGCCAAAGAGCCAGTCTTGTGCAAGTCCGTGGCCGGCACGGAACAGTGCGGAACACTGTTTTACCTTCCCACTTTTTAAGGCGTTACCTGTTTATCTACTTGCATTTACATGCTTTCAAAGTGCTAGGTTGGCAGGAGCTGGGGTTAACTTTGCAGCTGACTGTTTCAGTGCTCTAGATAAAGAATATATAGTCCTTGTCCTTTTTGCTGCTGCTGCTGCTGCTGGGAAGGCAGCATTGTAGTACATTCTGGAAAGCAACACCTTTCATCTGTAAAGGTGTTTTCCAAAGCATCCTGATGAGCTTGTTGTAGAGTAAATGCATGTCTTCTTAATTGGTGAACTGATATGAAAGCCATGTCATTCAAAAAAACCTTGCTGTTTATTGAATTGAAGAACATTATATCCTGCCTTCATGCAGACAACAGACAAACGTGTCAATAATAGCATTAAAAGTTTGAACTTGAAATTTGCTACTTCCTTCTGGAACAACATCTTCAGTCCTGTCCTCATTTTAAAAAAAAGTTTTGTGCTTTCTAGTACAGCTTTCGTCCTCACTATGGGCGTTTATACACGACCCCTAAGCTCCGCCGCAAATGGCTGCAAGGTCCGGACCTTAAAAATGTTTACCCACCAGCTCCGGACTTTGCAGACAATTAAGTGCGACCCCGCCCACTTTAGCGCGACCAAACAGCAGTTTTCTTGTACCTGCTTTTTGGATGTGATAAATATTTGATCCGGTGTAAGGATAGTGAGTGCGGGGCTCTCCTGGCTTCTGTTTGTTCTTTTTTTGCGCCCCGCCCCTTTAAGAGATCTGAATGCTGCCGGGAACAAGGAACAAAACGGAGGTAAGATGGCATTCTTTTCTTTCTTTTTTCTCCCTCCCTCAGGCAGCCAGCAACCAGGAAGTGTGGAGGGGGGTGGGGACAGAGGAAGAGGGAGGAACCCCTAAGATCTCTGGTCCGAATTTAAGTGGCCAGCGGATCTTAGGGGTCGTGTAAAAAGGCCCTATGAGGCAGGGTAGTTTAAGTGCTCTTTTTCCATGTCATGACACTCCTTTCTGAAATGTTGAACATATTTCACAAGTGACATCAGCATGTTGGTTTCAGAATCCAAGTGCAGCTTAGTTCATGGCAAATAGACATTTACTATACCGGACTGATTTAAAATCCTGCTCTGTGTGATGCACATGATTCCCCACCCCACCCCCAATTTCTTCAATTTTTAAGAAAGCGATGTCACATGACTCTGTGTATCATACTTTTCCTCTGCATCATTTCCCCTATTTTTGAGGCACTCAATAATGTTGCTGTAGTGTCATATGGATAACAAGTAACACCTACTTAGGGCGTTTATACACGACCCCTAAGCTCCTCTGCAAATGGCTCCCAGCTCCGGAGCTTAAAAATGTTTCCCCACCAGCTCCAGAGCTAACAGAAAATTAAGTGCGACCCCGCCCACCTAAGCGCAACCCAGTGCACCTTTCAAGTACCTGCTCTGGGAGAGTGAAAAATTTTGATGCGGAGAGTGCTGGGCTCTCCTCACTTCTTTTTGTTGTTGTTTTTGCCTCCTGCCCCTTTAAGAGGAACCAGGAAGTGAAAGGGGGGTCGGAGCAACTTCCACCGGCACTCGGGAGGTAAGAGTGCATTCTTTTCTCCCTTTTTTTCTCCCTCCCCTCACGCAGACAGAACAAGGAAGTGCGGAGGGGGTGGGAACGCAGGGAGAGCGACAAACCCTCAAGATCTCTGGTCCGAATTTAAGGGACCAGCGGATTTTAGGGGTCGTGTAAAAAGGCCCTGAGATATTCTACAACAATCTGATCCTCTTTTGCATTTGACCATCCTAGATGCTTGGTAGATTTAGCCTTCCTATCAAGTATGTTTTCATGTTGACGTTCACCCATACTTGGTGGCTTTTTATTAAAGGGCTGGTCAGCCAATGTCCCCTTCCTCCTAACAGTTTCTTACTGTGGGTTGTCATACAAACAGTCACAATGTACAGTCATTTGTCACTTGTCTCTACCGCTTGGGGTTGTCAGAAGAACATTCTTGTCCCTGGGTGCTCCCTCTGTGGAGGAAAGAGGCTGGGGAAAAAGGAAGCTTCCAGGGAGACTGAAGTCAATCGCTGATTTTGCTTAGATAACTACTGAGCGAGATACGCCAGGCTCCTTCTTTGGCATCCTTTAAAAAAGCTGTTAAAATCTGGCTGTTTAGGGATGCCTTTGGCAATCACTAGGGTTTGTATCAGGTTTTTTTTTTGTACTTATCACTAGTCTTACGCCTCTTGCCAATTACTTTTATTTATTTTTTACTCTCTTCTAATTGTTGTTAGGAATTTCTCCTCTTTATTTTATTATTATTGTCCTATTAATTTCTATTTTTATTTTGCGGATTTTCTGTGCTTTTATGTGAACCGCCCAGAGTTCCCTCTGGGAAATTGGTGCGGTATATAAATATAAAAATAAATAAATAAATAAATTAGAAGGAGAGAAGCGGGCGTGAAAAGGTGAAATCAGATGAGCAAGGGCCGCCCACTGCCTTATCTCGGGAGAGTTTTCTTTGTGTGGGCCCCTATGGACAGTGGGGCTCTGAGTTAATACCTACGTTGTCCTCTGAATAAAGCAGCCCTGTGTTGATACTCAAGCAATGCTCTGTTCTGTTGATGAGCTTTCAAGATCACAGTACTAGGCTTGCTTCTAATTTGGTTAGCTCTCTTTTCCTTTTTTTTAAAAAAAAATCACAGTTCCACCAAAGTTATTATATTTACCTGGTTAATAAATTGTGCTTCATAAAAGTTTCTAGAGATACTGTCAATGATTAAGAACGTCTAGGAATATTGCAAGCTAAACTATTACTTCTAAAACCTGTTTACAAGTGTTGGCAGAAAAATGTTGAGAATACTTTATTGTAGGAGTGTCAATAGCCATGTAGGAAGCTTCAAGAAATACACAAAAGTGAAAGTATTTCGTTGAATCAGGCTGCATTTGACCTTTCGAGATTAAATTAAAAAAAGGTGGGGGGAGAATGTGTATGTGGGTTGAAGAGAAAATTCATGTGAGATCATGAGATCGTTCTTGAATTTCAGGCTACCAATGCTTTCATTATACTATAGCATTAAAGGGGAGGGGCAGGATAAGGATCAGGGTGTGTCGCTGTATCATTAGTATATGCGGCTTATAGAGAGGATATCCTTATTTGTCCTTGTAGGATGATTCATATTGCCATGGTTAAATCGCCTGATGGTGATTTTCATTTGCCGAGCGGAACCTTGTGCAAATAATCTGAAAGGCTGTGGGACCTCCCATCTCTCAGTTGATTATCTCTCTGGTAAAATAGCAGTGCAGTGAGTAGGAGGGGCAGTGGTGTGACTACAGCTCCTCCTTGCAGCTTCCATGGTTGACAGTGACAGATAACCTTGAACGGGTTCTTTTTCTGCCTGACGAAATCAGAACCATAAAAAGTAAAACAAAAATATTTAGAACCTCACCGTCCAGCTTGATGAGAGGGACGGGTGGGGTTCTGGATACTGTGTTCCATAAGGCAGTATGGGGAATGAGGAGCAATCCCTATAACTTGGCTGAAACTTAATTTCACTTCACGTTTTTGCAGTATGGATAGTTTTAAGTAGCCAATAGAGCAGGCATGTCCAAACTTCGGCCCTCCTGATGTTTTGGACCACAATTCCTAGAATTCTAAGCTTAGATTGCAAATGGCAAAGGACTGTGGGAGTTGTGGTCCAAAACATCTGGATGGCCGAAGTTTGGGCGTGCCTGCAATAGAGGATCTTTAATCTTTTTTTCTGTTTTGAAGTGTTTCCTGTTCAATGAGCAAGCATGCATTTCAACTAACTAATCCAACAGTTATAAAACACATCTTTTTGCAGTAGCCCAAAAGCAGAAGGTAAAACCTCCCAAGCCGTTTTACATTGCACAGTTGTCTGCTTAGAGACAATGTGCATCTGGATGCACACAATGCTAGGGAGATAATAAAAGTGCAAGATAATTGATCCTATTTCCCCTCATTTGGAAAGTATCTCCACGGCGTAAAATTACTTCAGTATATGTAAGTTTGATTTTTTAAAAATAAGGTCCCAACCAATGTGCCCTCTAACTTTGGTCCCTGTTGTGTGGGGCTCTTTTCTGTGTACCCTCACGCTACTCCATCTGCACATGTTCCGCTGTGGCCATAACAAGACCTATTGTGACGGGTGCAGATAAGCCCCACACGGGGAGTGGTGGAGGTGTGCACGCGTGCCTTAGAGGGAACCTTGGCCTCAACATTTCTAAAAATGGGACATAATAGTTAGCAAGCAAAATAGTGCTTTCGGATATTTGTGCTCATGTACAGACATTGTCTTATTGTAAGAATAGGTTACAGGCGATACCTTCATAGGCCACTATTTAAAAATAAAAAAGGAACATTGCAAGCTTTCGAGTGTAAATCACCCTTCTTCAAAGCAGGTCCCAGAAGTTCAGACATGGTGAAAGATGTTCTTCACAAGGAGGTTACTTTTCAAGTCCTTAGTTAAATGATGTTCTTAAAATCCATGGCTAGGTGATGTTGTAGCTAGGAGTCTTGTTGGAGGCAAGAACAACCCCCGTTGTTCAAACAAAGAAACATGGGTCATGTACCACCGCCCTCCCTTACCCAGCCCCATTTGGCACTACAAGACATAAAAATCCCTTTTGGCCTGGGCGGGTGGGGGGGGGAGAAAAAGGGTTGATACAAAGGGCCCATGTGCTTCATTCTGGGTTTGGGATAAAAAAAAATTCATAAGTTCACTACAGCTGAAGATATGGTAACTCGAATACTTGTAAATACAGGAGCAGGCATTTGGGCTCAGCTGATGATCCTTGTGAAATGCAAATATTAATCATCTGCTAGTCTAGCGTTTTCACTTGCTCGCCTCATGCTTCAGTTACAGCCATACAATGTATCGACTAATGAAGGCATGTCCAAACTTCGGCCCTCCAGATGTTTTGGACCACAAATCCCACAGTCCTTTGCCATTGGCAATCTAAGCTTAGAATTCTGGGAGTTGTGGTCCAAAACATCAGGAGGGCCGAAATTTGGACATGCCTGGACTAATGTGTCTGGTGATGGCTGAGGAAGTAGGTTGTTTCTCTGTTTCATGTTGCAGAAAGACAAGTAACCTTTCATGGAAGATAAGAGAGCAACAGTGTTTTCATGAGGCTGTAACTGAAGCATGAGACAAGCAAGTGAAAAAAAGTTAAAATTAAAGCTGCAACACCAAACCCATTTTAACAAGTCAGTCCAAGACTTTTGCTTTCTTACTTTCTGTTCTATGCCAAAGCTGCTGGAAGGGTGTAACCAAATTTAGTATAGTAGGACCCCCGTATCCGCGGGGGATTGGTCCCAGGAGTCCCTGCAGATACTGAAATCCACGGATAAGAGCTAATGCTCTTATCTGGGGTGGCCTCCCCCGCTGCCAGCCAGCAACCCCTACCCATCCCAAGTTTTAATTTTAAGAAAATAAAACTTACTTTTTGGAGAAGCCCTCCTCCTCGCTGCCACCGCGGGCCAGCCAGGCACTCTCCGGAGGGGTGGAGGACATGGGGGTGGTGCCAGAAGAAGCATCCACACTGCGCTCTGCCGCTCACCCTGAACATCAGGTGCAACGGCGGAAGAGTCGCCCACATGGACCTGCAGATGACTCTAGGAAGTGCGGGCACTTCTGCTGCTGCCCCCGATGTCCCGGGTGAGCGGTGTGGCGCGGCGTGGATGCTTCTTCTGCTGCCACCCCCATGTCCTCCACCCCTCCGGAGAGTGCCTGGCTGGCCCGTGGTGGCAGTGAGGAGGAGGGCTTCTCCAGAAAGTAAGTTTCCCCCCTCCTCCTTGTCACACTCCACCCCCCGCTGATCACCATCCGCGGATAACTGAATCAGCAGATAGTGAATCAGCGGATACAGGGGTGCTACTGTATCTTCTCTATATTTAGGAAAGTCAGCGGGGTGTAGTGGGTAGGGTGTTGGACGAGGATGTGGGAGACCTAAGCGTACATCCCTGCCTTGCCATGGAAGCTCACTGAGTTGGATTGTGGACTTGGCCATTCACCGCCTGCATGTCTTAATACTTTAAAAAAGCCTAGTTGGGTTGCCCTGAGTTGAAAGCAGCTTGGTGGCCCCTAGCACTTCATATTTTGATTTTCTAAGATGAGAATTTTCATTGTTTTTCAAGGCTTACTTTTAAAAGCTTTCCTAGCTATCTTAATGTAAGCCAGGTGTTTTGGGTGCTTCCCAAAGAAATTAGATCACGTACTTTTGTAATTAGGTTGTGCATTTCTGCCAGTCATCAGATGGCCATTTAGTTCTGGTTGTGGTTACTTTTAGTGCCTGGAAGAACAGTCTACAATTCTTGACTGTTCATGGTAATACAAGATTATAGCCTTTTAAATCAGGAACTGCTCTCTTACACCAGAGCGGGTGTGAACTGGTGATAAGAGTTGCAGTTCAGCAACACTGCGAAAAATCTCTTCTATACTTTCTAGGAATTCATAGGGGATGCTGTCAGTCGTTAATGGCAGCAGCAGACAGATATTAAAAAAGACTCTGGGACAGAGACCTTGTGACGCTCTCCACAGTTTGTGCCTAACTCTGAATTAGACTCAGAACATAAGAGATTTTGGCTGGAGAGAAAGCAGCTTCTGGTTACTCAGTCCAGGTTTCTATGAAATAATGTTGGGTTGTAATTTGCAGGACTGCCAGTCTTCAGGGCAGGAAGAATGTTTTGATTTGGGCTTGGTTTGAGTCTTTTTGTTTTTCTCTCAGCAAAATAAAAAATAATAGCATATATGGTTATCTCAGTGAGCTTCCTTGGCTGCTGAGAACATATTCTGATGGTTAGGCAAGCATGCTTGATTAAAATGGATTCTAAAAGAGGGCATGTATGTGATACAAATAAGTAAGGGTTGGATGATAGCACTCTCTTAGCTCAATACAAATGTGATATCATTGCATTTATTTTAGTTGGGAGCTGTGCAATGAGGGATTCATTTTCTGGTCCTCACTGAGGTTGTCTTCTGTTCTGCAGGTGAGGGCAAATGTGGAAGAAATGAGTTCCAGTGTGGGAGTGGCGAGTGCATCCCTTACAAATGGATTTGCGACGGCAGAGCCGAATGTGGGGATGGCTCTGATGAATCTTCCGATGCTTGCAGTAAGTTGGATAATCTTTCCTTTTCTCTTTGCTTCCGCCCCATTGTTTATTTATTTGTTTATTTATTTATTTATTATAGAGCTTATATACCGCCCGTCTTCCCGAAGGAACTCCGGGCGGTTCACAACAATAGGTCAGCAACAACCAATTCAGGACAATAGAATAAATAGAGTAACAACATATTAAAACAGCAATTAAACCCTGGCAAAACTAAAATAATAAGACTAACTAATTGAATCAATGGCGGAGGGAAAAAAAACTTTAAGCAGGGCCACCAAACGCCTCACGGAAGAGCAGCATTTTCAGAGCCTTCCGAAAGCCTGGCAGGGACTGTGGGGCCAGCCAGAGAAGCGCCCGGTTTCGCTGGGTAGATGGTTCCACATCCGCATTGGCCGGGCCGAGTGGGGCCAGCCAGGTAGTCGGGTCAGATGAGAGGCCTATCGAGATCACCAGTGCTTGCACAACAGTCCTCAGGGAGTTGAGGTATGGGCGAATTTGGGCGATTTGACGTAGATGGGAAAAAGCAGCCCTGGACACGGCAGCCACCTGGGCCTCCATGGTGAGAGCCGGGTCCAGGACCACGCCCGGATTCCGAACACTATCCGCCAGCTGGAGGGAAACTCCCTCCAAGCTGGGGAGAGCGCCTCCATAACTGGACGGAGAACTCCCGAAGAACATCACCTTAGTCTTCTTGGGGTTGAGTTTGAGCCTGTTAACCTTGGTCCTTGCCATGACTGCCTCCAGACACTGGTCGAGGGTCTGGACAGCTTCATCTGCAGAGGTGGAAAAGGAGATATAGAGCTGCGTGTCATCAGCATACTGGTGGCAGCAGACTCCATATCTCCTGATGACCCCTGCCAGACTCCATATCTCCTGATGACCCCTGCCAAACTCCATATCTCCTGATGACCTTGTTGTCCACGAGGGAGTTATGCATAGGCATCCGTAGGTCTGAATACATCAAGAGCTTTGCCAGAGCATTATTGCAACTAATGCTTGCTTACACTGTTGTGTAAATGATGCTCCAACCTTAATATGCCACTGAGTTGTCTCTTGCCTGGTTCCATTGGATACAGTTGGGAGAGAACATGCCTCGTTGGCAGGGCAGCTGCTTCCTTTGCAAGCAGGTGGGGAGCTCACCCTCAGGTGTGAAAGGAAGCATCTTGAAGTGTGAAAAGAAACCCATCAACTTCTCTTAGCTTTGTATGGGACACACAAACTTTGCCTGGAAACAATTTCATAAAACAGTGTCTCTCAATATTGCAGTTGTGTATGGGCTCTCCTCTAGAACTCCGGAGATGCCTCACCAAATGCCTCACCATTCCAGGCTGCTGGGACTGAGCCGGGAGCCATATTGATCCATCAGTCACTCAGTGCTTTGGGTGGAAGCATTGTGCAGTATAGCATCATTAGGTGGTTCCTCGCCCCATGTTGTTTTGTGTCAGGAGGCACTGTGGAGATGAATTGGATGTTGAGGGGTACATTTCAAAAGTTCTGAATGAGAGACGCAGAAACTCATACAATTAGGGGAATGGTCTCCTGCTTGGTGTGTTGAGTTATAAAAGGAGAAAAAGTGGTCCAATAGGCCGTCTCTTTCTGCCTAGGCCTGAGACCCATCACTTCCTGTCGTAAGACCCTTTCCCTTTGCTGCAGGTGGGCTCATTGCCTTCTGGTAGGTTGCTCTTGTCCACCCAAGTACAGAGGTCAAGCGATACGCAGCAGCAGTAGCCAGTCAGTTTTCCCTCACCATAGGCTTGCCCTCTGGCCTCCTGTCTTTCATGCAGTGTTTGTGTGCTAGGCTGTAGGAAGCAGCACCCGATAGGAGGCAGTGTGTCTGCTGGTAGGGGGCTCTTCTCTTTGACAGAGGTCAACTCAGTGCCATAAAATGCTCAAAGGAGATGTGCCTGAATTACCCATGCTATAGGGCCAGCAAAGGTCCCAGTTCGACCCATGTTTTGATGGTGTCACTTTAAAGTTGGATCTTCTTTTCCAGGGTCTGTGACCTGTGATCCAAGCCAATTCAGTTGTGGCGGCCGCATAAATCGTTGCATTGATATGTCTTGGCGTTGTGACTTCCAAGAAGACTGTGAAAATGGTTCTGATGAAAAAGACTGCCGTAAGTCAGGGGTTGGGTGTTGCTGCTCTTTGCTGGCAATGCAGCCTGTTTCATGGGTGTGGGAGAGACAGGGCTCCTTTTGGGCCAAAACCCCAGGATTCCCCTCCTCTCTCTTGACCAGTCCTGTTGTAGAGCGCAGCCCTTGTGAAAGCTGGTGCTAGAAAAACGCTTGAAGTTTGAGATAAGTGGGTAGATGCTCTGCATGAACTCATTAAATGTTATTGAATCAATAACATGCAAGAGTCCCTTGGATCACGTCTTTGGACCAGCAGTCTAAGTAGCAAATAGGAGAAACATATCCCTTCTGCCCTGTTTCTGCAAGTATTCTTTGTGGATATAATTGCATTTTAAAAACTGGTTCAGAAACACAGTCCGTTTGGAGTCCACTTTAAAAGTTACATTAGCTCTGCTTAGTTGCCTTCTAAGGCAAGACGCAAGTGCGTAAACATGCCATTGCCACACCATTCGTGGAGGTGGCTGATAAAGATGATCTTTGGGTCGGCCGATTATTAGCTGACAGCCCCAAGGGAAAATGAGTCAAAATCCAACATCTTCAGGCGCGCTTTACAAAGGCTTGCATCTGTGAGCCATACCACAGGCACCAAGTGCGTGACTGCTGCTCTTGTCCTTGGCCCCTTGCAGCCCCTAAGTCCTGTGGGGACAACGAGTTCCAGTGTGCCAACGGGAATTGTATCACTCTGGAGTTTGTCTGCGACGAAGATCGTGATTGTGAAGATGGGAGCGACGAAGCCGGCTGCTCTGCCCCGACCTGCAACCCTGAGATGTTTCATTGCAACAGCTCCGAATGCATCCCCAAACTCTGGGCCTGTGACAGTGACCCAGACTGTAAGGACGGGTCCGATGAATCGCCCCAGCTCTGCGGAGCCCGAGATGGAGCCAATCCTTGTTCCTCGTTGGAGTTCCACTGTGGGAGCGGCGAGTGCATCCACCAGCGCTGGCAGTGTGATGGTGGCTTTGACTGCAAGGACAAATCGGACGAGGCCAACTGTGGTAAGTTAACTAGAAGGCAAAAGGCAGGTGGGGTGGCTGTATTTCCTGGGGAGTTTACGGTGTTTCCATCTCAGGTTTCTCATGAAGGGCAGAGAACTGTCTACAGTAGAGTGGGACCCCCGTATCCACTGATTCATTATCCACTGATTCAGTTAAACACGGTAGGCAGAGGGAAAAAAATTAAATAATTCAGCAGCCACAAAGCAAGCTATTTTCACAAACAGCAGCTGTAAAGCAAGCTGTTGACACGAATAGCATCTGTAAAGCAAGCTACTGCCACAAAGAGCAGCCAAAAAGCAAGCTACTGTCAGGAAACAGCAGTTTGGGGTTGGGTGGGCAGGCGTTCTCTCTTATCCATGGTTTTCATTATCCATGGGAAGGCCTGGAACTGAAGTGAAGTGGCATGCCTGAGAGAGGCCCCCTGCGTTCACGGCAAAAGGAGGTTCAAACTAGGAACTTGTCAATGCACATTCCTGTTTCTTAGCCACTAGATGCCTTTATACCAGCTGTTGCAGATTTATGGTGTTCATAGTGCCTTAGAGCAGCTTCCCTTAAGATGATCAAGGTAACAGCTTAGGAGGAGGTCTTACTCCTTCTGTTATTTCAGCATTGAAAAAATAGTAGCTCACTGTGAAGGCCGTGGTGAAATGGCACCAGATGTTGCCCACTTGCTGCAAAGGCTCTTACAAGGGTACAGTGGCTTTCATCAAGGAGGGAGGGTTTACCCTTCTTCAGTTCTTTGACTCCAGCACTGGACACTAAACTGGCCCCTCACAGAAAATCCAAGCAAGATGCTTTCCCGTTGTTTGGCACAGGGCTAGGGAGCCTTTGGACTTGTGAATGCTGATGCAATACACCGTTATTCTGCACCGTTTGCCAGGCTGGCTGGCATTTTGGGGACTGAAGTTCATTGACATCTGGAGGAATGTTGGTTTTCCAGTCCTAACTTTGCAGAAGGGATTGAGAATCTCTATTATTATTATTATTATTATTATTATTATTATTATTATTATTATTATTATTATTATTATTATTATTATTATTATTATTATTATTATTATTATTATTATTATTATTATTTATTGTATCACATATACCACATAAATCATAGCATTTCTACATTGTATTTCATTAATAAATTGCTCTTACTCCTTTTCACTTCACCCATGCCACTTTCGCCTTCAGGACTAGGTTCTAATTTTAATATTTTTGCATTTGCTCCCACCCATTTTTTCTCTAGAAACACATCGATTCTTCTCCTTGTGTATACCCCTCCGTTTCTGAAACGCATGTTTCAGAAATAAATTCCATAGTTTTTAAAAGTCACTACTTTTTGTTCAACCTCTGCATACTTTCAGTTCACAAGTCAGTTTGTCATTTCTCTTTTTTGCCCTTGGTGCATTAATAGTCCATTGATGGCTCTTGAAGCTTTCTGTTTCCTGCACACACCAAAAAAAAAAGAAAAAGAAAAAATAAAGGGCAATTGATTGACAGGCTGTGCAGGAACATTGGAGGTATAGATTCACCCTCTGCAGAACCATATCCTATTGGAATGGATAAGTTTTGGATCGTGAGTATTTCAGACTGACTGCTGAGGTCTCTGAAAGGCTTCCTTTTTTTCTGTCTAGCCAAGGTGACCTGCCGCCCAGATGAATTTCAATGTAATGACGGGACGTGCATCCACGGGAGCCTGCAGTGCAATAAGGAGACCGATTGCAAAGACATGAGTGATGAGGTTGGCTGTGTCAATGGTGAGCATCGCATGCTGGCTTTGTCAAGTATGCTCTAGGGCAGTGGTTCTCAACCTATGGGTCCCCAGATGTTCCTGGACTGCAACTCCCAGAAGCCTCCACCACTTGCTGTGCTGGAAGGGGTTTCTGGGAGTGGCAGTCCAGGAACATCTGGGGACCCACAAGTTGAGAGCCACTGCTCTAGGGGGAAAGTGGGTTGGTGTTGTCCAAGCAGGCAGGGCAGAGAGGTTGCACCCTGTCAAATGTGCTAGGATCATAAATGACCTTTCCCTGTGTCCCTTCGCTGGGATAAGTGCATTGTGTGTTGGAAAGAGGCTTTGTGATCCTCCCAAAGAAGGTGGGAGAGATGCCAGTTCTGTATTCTTCCCCCCTGCCCCCCCCCAGCCTTGGATTTCTTTACCCCCAGATCAAGATTATGTATGTGTCTAGACATTTTAAAGTAACTTTACTATTTGCTGGGACAGTTAAATCTTCGATTCCCCCCTCCCTATCATTTGAAATCTGCTTGGTTTAAAAAATATTATTCTACCCTGTGATTCCTAGTACTGTAGCTTGTAATTAGGGTGATTTTTTAAAAAGCGAAGGGCTGGGTTAGTGCCTCTCCTCCTTCATCCTAGTATTGCCATAGACTGATTCTGGTTCTGTAGCACACGTCCAGAACAACTAAATGGATAGTCAGTTCAAAAGGCTCCAAAGACTTTAAACAATACTTTGTTCTGTTTGCAATAGTGACAACCTGCGAAGGACCAAACATATTTAAGTGCGGTTCTGGGGAATGTATCACTATGAACAAAGTCTGCAATGGACGGAAAGACTGCAGGGATTGGTCTGATGAGCCCCTCAAGGAATGCCGTAAGAATTTCTACTTCTCTTTTAACTAGAATGCGCTGTTGCTTGTGTGCATTGTGATTTTGTCAGTAAACACTACCCACATATAGCAAATTTCGTGTAATTATGATAATGTAGACATGACAGATTTGTCAAACAGGTTTTATGCATGATATGATAGATTGCAAACATTTTCAGAATGAAGTAGATCGTTCATACTAAGTCATGGCTTGTCTTATTTGTTTTCCCCTCCTTCTGTCTTTTAAGTGCTCTTCTTTTAGGGGGAGGGGGAAGCTGGGGAAAACAAGTGACAGTCCAGGTTCAGCTGTTAGTGATAATACATAGTTTAAACAAACTTTTGAAGTTAAAAAGCACTGGCAAAGTAGAGTTTTTAATGTTGATTGGCAGCTGCCTACCTATAAGGACAGGTTCTAGTTTGGACCCTCTAGACTAGGGGTCCTCAAAGTTTTCAAACGGCGGGCCATTCCACCACCACCCAGACACCACTGAGGGCCAGACCACAGTCCAAAAAAAAAGGCTGACCTGGGGGAAAAGGGGGGAGGGAGGGGCAAGTGGGCAGAGCCCCCCCAATGATCAGCCTATGATCAGTGCATCTCCGTTTCCCCTTAATTGCCTGCAATCCGTCCCTCTGTCAGTCCACTGTCGTGGCTGCTCTGACTCTGGCTGCTCTGACTCGGAAGGCTGGCTGGCACTTCCTCTGCCTGCCCCCTTCCTTCCTCACAACCACAATAACGCAGGCAGCAGCCACACAAGGAAGGCAGGCGGGCAGGTTGGAGGAGCAGGGGTGGGGCCTCGGGGCCATAGAGGCAGTGGGAGACCTTGCCACAGCCGTCCTGTTTTAAATTGCCCTGTTCAGCAGCAGCTGGTGCCCCGACCATCTGGGCGGCAGGTGGGGGAGGGAGCAGGGGACCTTGCCGTGGCTGTCCCACTTTGAACTGCCCCACTAGCAGCGTGCCAGTCATCTGGGCAGTGGGTGGAGGGAGTGAGGGAAGCGACATAGCCTACCGCTTTGAACTGCCTCAGCAATAGAAGCAGCTGCGGAGGCTGACTTGCTCATGAAGCAGGGGGTAGGTGGTGGTGGTGGTGGGAGTGTCTGCAATTGGTCCCAGGGGCCGGATTCAAGACTCTGGGGGCTGCATCCGGGCCCCGGGCCTTAGGCTGAGGACCCCTGCTTGTAGATGTTTATGTATTTATATGAAAGATAAGGTGCCTTTTGTGACAACCCCTCCCCCTTGAAGATCACCCCAGAAACTTACAAAATGCAATACAATCATGGGGGAACCAACAAAAAGTCCTTGGAAGTTATTTTTTAAGGCTAATGGCATGATGCTATCTTTGCTTACCTTCTTTTCAGGAACAAACGAATGTTTGGCCAACAAAGGGGGCTGCTCCCACATATGTAATGACCTCAAAATTGGATATGAGTGTTTATGCCCTGAGGGCTTCCAGCTTATTGATGGGAAAAAATGTGAAGGTAATTGGTTGAATTCTGTTTCTGATAATGCATTGTTCTTGATTTAATATCTCTCTTAGCAAGCTCCCCCTTTTTAATCATGTATCGGAAGTTAAATTAAGCCAGAGTAAGGTTGTTGGGCTGGCCCCTCTGTTAGATCTCATGGTTGTCATATGCACCCACTTAAGGCAGTTTGGATTTCAAATGCTCTCCCATATGGATCTTGCCCACCTAGGGCTGCCATGGTCACAGGCATAGAAGTGGGCACGCTTCACCACGCTTCAGTGCAGTTTGGTGGATCAGGCCCGCAGGTTATGTGCTCACCTCCTGTGGGCATCCCATCAGAGGCAGCACCATGGGCTTTCCTATCCAGCCTCTTCCTCTGGAAAAGATAGGGCATGGAATCCGGAGTGCTTTCGCAACATAGTGGACCCTTGTATAACAAGTGGTTTGTATAACATAAAATCTGTACAACATAAAAATTCCGGAGATAGGGGAAATTTCCTTAACAGAATCGCCTGTGGGGCAAATCTGGACAACATAAAAATGGTTGCAATTAGGGATTACTCTGTTTTCAATGCATTCCTATGGGAAATTTGTAGAAAGGAAAATTTGCTTAACATAATTTCATTTGGAACGAATTAATTCCTTTATACAAGGTACCACTGTACTTGCAGACCCGCTGTGCCGAACTGCACCCAAGTGCCAAATCACCACAAGTCCTCCTGTCTAGTTACAAAGCAAAGCAAAAATAAAAGTGTTCTGCTTATATACCACCCCATACCACTTTAAGTAGTCTCTGGGCGGTTTACAGTTTTTAATTATAGTATGCAGGCTACACATTGCCGCTGCCCCCCCCCCCAGCAAGCTGGGTACTCATTTTAATGACCTTGGAAGGATGGAAGGCTGAGTGAACCTTGAGGCTGCTACCTGGGATTGAACCCCAGGTCGTGAGCATAGTTTTAGCTGCAGTACAGGCATTTAACCACTGCGCCATGGGGCTCAGTGGTTAAACAGAGGGACTGTCTGTGGAGCTATAGGTTTTGGAAGCACATTCCTTCCTCACTTTTGTCTTCTGGAAATACATGGCAGGATGAAAACCTTCACCCAGCTGGTGCCTTGTAGATTTGTTGAGACTATAGTTCCCATGATCCCTAGGTAGCCAGGATAGTGGCGGGTACCAGATTGTGAAAGACGGCTTAATTACCTTCCCACAGCAGAGTTATTTCTTCATGGCTCATAAAAGCAGAACCTAGCCTTAGATCTTGGTGATCTAGCTCCTAAATTACATGAAGCATTTTCTACCAAGTCATGCTGAGCCAGAAGGGCATTCACACAAGAAATGATGTCTCCCATAAGCATGTTGGTGGTGTTGGGAACTGTAAGGAAAAGGGGGAAAGAAGGATAGAGAGCGGGAAACCCATGGCAGAGGGACCGCTAGTGACTTCTCTTTTTTTTTTTATTCTCGAACTAAGAAATGAAGTGTTTGTTCTTCCAGCTCACTTACCTCAGGGGTTTAAATACAGTATTTTTCCATGTATAAGACTATGCTTTTTGTCTAAAACTATTAGACCAGGCATGTTCAAACTTCGGCCCTCCAGATGTTTTGGGCCACAGCTCCCACAGTCCTTTGCCATTGGCAATCTAAGCTTAGAATTCTGGGAGTTGTGGTCCAAAACATCAGGAGGGCTGAAGTTTGGACATGCCTGTATTAGACTAAACATTGAGGGTCATCTTATCCACGGAAGTAAGCTGAGGAGAGAACCGCGTGGTTGCCATTCTGTAATTTTGGGTTGGAAAAGTGGGGGTCGTCTTATACATCAGGGTATCTTATAGACGGGAAAAAAATACGGTGATCATCTCTTGGTTTTTTTTCTAGATATCAATGAGTGTCTCAACCCCGATACCTGCAGCCAGATTTGTGTGAACCTGGAAGGAAGCTATAAGTGCGAATGCAAAGAAGGTTATCAGATGGACCCAACGACCAAGACGTGCAAGGCCATTGGTAAGTGGAGGGGGCCTGCTTCATTCAGTAGCTATTAGCACTCATCAGATTGGCCAAGGGCTCTTGAGCCATGTTCCCTGAGTAGGAAAGGGCCCCCGCTATTTTTCATTTCTCAGTTGCTAAGTGCTGACACCTAGTTGATACAGCTACCACATAGCCTCTGCTGTAATAAATGGCCTTTTCAACCAGGACTTTTGACACCTCCCTCTACATTAAATTGCACAGCAGGGTGGTTGCTTATAAAGAATTGTTATAATGCTTTGTGTCCAAGGCTGGGTTGAATGGCATTGTTGGTCAGTGCATGGCACTGCCAGACAGACTACATCAATCTGAGAAGGGAGGGTTTAAATGGGAGCAGCAGTGACTCTTTCGCCTCTCTTGTTTCAATGTAATAAAGGGGAAGACACACTATGTTAAATTGTAATCGTGTGTAAGCAAGGTCTTATTCTTTTTGGATACCAATTTTAAGATGCTAAATATACATTTCCATGTTCTCAGCTCATTGGAGAAGTGGGGGAGCAAATTCTGCAACTTGATAAATAAAATAATGATAACCTTTAGCAGTGTACAGATAGACCTACAAAATATACTGCAGGATAAAACAGATATTTGTTGCTGTAAAAGATTTCATCAGTGACATAGAATAATATAAAGCCAAATCTTTAAAAAATCAAAATGGGTCCATCTCTTTTGAAATAAAATAACAGTGTATTTTTAAAAAGAAACCCATAAATGTTTGTCAGTGGGCTTTGAATTTTAAATATACCGTGGGTAGGAACCTCTCTCTCTCTCTCTCTCTCTCTCTCTCTCTCTCTCTCTCTCTCTCTCTCTCTCACACACACACACACACACACACACACACACACACACACACACACACACACACACACACACACACACACACACACACACACACACACACACACACACACACACACACACACACACACAAAGGTCATGGCCTTCAATTTCCATTGGCATGGCCAGTGACATATTACTGTGGCCATTTTCATTCAGAATATCTGGAAGGCCACAGGTTCCCTTTACACTTGCTCTATCCACATTTTTAATGGAGAGAATCACGTTGGTTCTCTTCCAATGCCTGCTGCCATCTTAAATTTTTGACTGAAGAGGCTTGTGTTAAGAAATATTTATATACATTCCTCTTCACTTGGTGGCGCCTCAAATATGACTTCCAAAACTGCACTTGATTTCAATTATGTGAACTACTTTAGGATCCCCTATTGCCCTAGTCTTCTCTCCGTGCAGTTATAACCTCTTTGCTTGTTATTTTTAAAAACAGTATTTGGGCTTACTTTGCTAGCTTACAAACTTTGGAAACACCTTTGGACTTGGGGAAGGTCAGGTTTGAATCATGTATGACTCTTTGGGCTGGAAGCCTCATGTTGTGGTCTTGAAATTGAAGGGAGAAAGAGAAGGCCTCCGGTTCTCAATGCCCATTTTCTTGCCCTTTTAACAGGCACTGTGCCGTACCTGTTCTTCACCAATCGCCATGAGGTCAGGAAGATGACCCTGGACCACAGCGAGTACACCAGTCTCATCCCCAAACTGAAAAATGCAGTGGCATTGGACATGGAAATAGCCAACAACAAAATCTACTGGTCTGATAGCTCCCAGAAGAAGATCTTCAGGTAAAAATGGCCTCTGCTGAGGAAGGACTTGTGCTGCATTCATTTCCACCTGGATCAGACACTGAGAGTTGAGAGCTGGCTGACTCTGGAATCATATTGACATGTAGGGGAGGGAGTGAACCCAAGTGGTTCTGTGGATTGTTTTAAATCCCGTTGAATTCAGTGGCATCGTAGAAGAACGGGTCTCCACTCAGCACCTTCATGTGGGTTGTGCGTATCCTAGTGGGTCGTTCCAGAGTATGGCTATGCAGAGCGAGCAATTTCAGCAGAGTCAGCCCAGATCCAACTGCCGAGAGGTGTCCGTGTGCAGTTTTTTTGCCCTCTTTACCCCCTGCCTGGTTGCATCTGATCTGGGTAATGAGAACATTGAGGAGTTGTCTCAGAGCTGTGGGGCATTGACTGGCTAGCATTAAAGGCTAGCCTTAAAAAGGAGACCTTTTGCTAGTAAATATGTACATCAAGTCAGCCATTTGTTCTATCAGAATTTTGCCACGTTCATGGCTCTTTTAGCGCAAATTTTCCTGATTTACAACCACTAGTTTTAATCTATAAAGCCCTAAACAGCTTCAGTTCAATCTGTCTCAAGTACTGCCATCTCAAGTACTGCCTTTATGAGCTCAGATGTCACCAGGGGGAGACTTATTTTGTTAGTCCTACCATCCTAGCAGTTCGAAAGCATGTAAATGCAAGGAGATAAATAGGTACCGCCGTAAAAAGCGGGAAGATAAAACAGTGTTTCCTTGCAGCCATGCCGGCCACGTGGCCATGGACTTGCACAACACTGGCTCTTCCGGCTTGAATATGGAGATGAGCACCGCCCCTAGAGTTGGACACAACTAGCACGCATGTGCGGGGGGGGAACCTTTACCTTTTATCGTCTTCATAGGCGTGGTTGGCAGGGGCACAAGAGAAACCTTTCTTTGGCTACTCCCAGACTCTGGAACTCCCTCCCACAGGAAGCCAGGCTGGGCCCCCTCTTTGCTGTCCTTCCACAGACAGACCGAAACCCTTTCTCTGTAAGGCAGGTTTTCCCTCAGTGCCTGCCTGACTGCCTGACTGTGGTTTTAAATGGATGGTTGTTCCTTTCTGCCTTGAATGTGGTTTTTGGTGTTGCTTTTGTTTACGGCTTCTTGGTGTAGTATTTGATCCTTTTCAGTAATTTGTATCCTTATTGTTTATAACTTTTAAGTAATGTTTTTGACAATGTAAGTTACCTTGGTTTCTTTTGAAGGAGAACAATTCATTGTTTGTAGGTAGATAGATGAAGAAGGACATCTTCTTTTTCTGCCAGGGACCCTGCAGCCTGCATTGCTTTCATTGGGACTTATTTGTCTCTTGCCCGCAGCACCCCGATAGCTATGGCTCACAACCATTCCCACCATATCACTGTGATTAGCAGCGGCATCAGTCACCCGGATGGTTTAGCTGTGGACTGGGTACACAACAACATCTACTGGACCGACTCTGGCCTGGGCACCATCTCTGTGGCCAGCAGCGAAGGCTCAAAGAGGAAAACACTGATCAAGGAAGTTGGTGCCAAGCCACGTGCTATTGTGGTGGATCCAGTTAATGGGTATGTGTTTTCTCTCCTAAAGGGTGGTTGGGTAGGTTCTGCTGCTCTGTCTCCGCTCTGCAAAAAGTGGGCCACATTTTAGTTGCCATCCCTAGAAAAGACAAACAAGATGGGTGAAGGAACAGATTAGGGAAAACTGCTACTTGCCAAAAATTAATAGAATAGAGTAGTTTTATTGTCATTGTGCATATGCAAGATATGCACAATGAACACACCACACACTCAGAACAAGGAACCACACAAAACACATAAAATGCTATGCAAGATATTAAAAACTCTTAAAACTGCTTACAAAATTTAAAGCACTACTTAGGATTATGCTAAAACTGTCACATTTAGCTTAGATACCTCTATGGGATAAAAACTATTCTTTAGTCTTTAGTTATAATTTGTATAACCTGTTAGGAGATCCTAACAAAATTTAATTGATCTATCTGTCGCCTTCTCTTTCTCTAACCTTACTCATTACATCATTCTTTTGTATGTTTGGAAGTGGGGGGAGTGAATCTGTCTAAATAAGTACACCCGTAAAATTATAACCATTACTTCCAACCCTGTTGAATGAGGTTGACTTCTAATGTGGGACTTCAGCTGAAGATTGGTAGCAAGTAGAGATGGGCTTTTCATTTCGGAAGTGGTCAGCTTCTGAAATGGAATCCAGGAGCCCAGCTGGCGTTCAGAACCAGAGGAACGTAATCAACCAGTCCCCTTACCTTGGTCTTAGGTCGTGCAGGGCTAAACTCCCAACGAGAAAGAAGCCTCCCCTGGTGCTGGCCAGTCAGACAGGGAGGCAGGTTGATGCATTTCCCTGCACAGCTCCTGATTGGCCAGCACCAGGGAAAGGATAGGAGGCTTCTTCCTCATTGGAGTTGCACCCTGCACGAGCCCAGCACAAGGTAAGGGATTGTTTGATTGTGTTCCTCTGGTTCCGAATGTCAGCTGGGCTCCCGCGTTTCATTTTGGAAGCTGACCACTTCCGAAACAAAAAGACCATCTCTAGTAGCAAGACTTGTTAAGAGGAAGGCCCTGTGGCTAGCAGGGTAGAGGGCATGCTTCTCATCCATAAGGTCCCCCGGCATTTCCATATGAGACTGGCAGCAGTTCCTTTCACAAAGTCTGTGAAGAGAGGACTGTGTTGAGGAAGAAAACAGTATAAATATATATCACAGCCTTCTATAACTCCTCTGAGGGTCTGGCAGAAGTTTTGAGCCACGTTGATGGTCAAAAACAGCAGTCCTGCATTCTGTCACATTTGGCTTAAACTGAGCTTCTCCCTTTGTTTGTGTTTCCGCTCCTTTCCCTGCCTCTTGCTCTTAGGTTCATGTACTGGACTGACTGGGGGATATCGGCTAAAATTGCCAAAAGTGGCCTGAATGGAATCGACAGCTTTGCATTGGTGACAGAAGGCATTCAGTGGCCTAATGGAATAACACTGGGTGAGTCCTTTGCTTATGTGCTTTGTGGTCCATTCCGGGCTCCTGTTTGTTTGTTTGGCTTACTTCCTGGCACATAAACTACTGATAACGATTGTCTGCTCTGCACTACTCTGACACTTCGCCTTCTGTGTTAGATCTGGTCAACCAGCGCCTCTACTGGGTAGACTCCAAGTATCACTCGGTCTCCAGCATTGGCGTGAATGGGGGAAACAGGAAGATCATCCTTATGAATGAGGAGACATTGACTCACCCTTTCGGCATCACAGTATTTGAGGTGAGGCAGGCAAAATGGCGTGATAATACCTTCTGGCGATGCGGCAAAGTTGGGAACAATGGCCATATCAGCAGAGGACTCAACTTACTGAGCCTGGTAGTGCAATGGTTAAATTTCTGTACAACACCCAAAATTGTGCTCATTACCTGGGGTTCAGTCCCGGGTAGCCAGCTCCAGGTCGACTCAGCCTTCCATCCTTCTGAGATTGGTAAAATGGCTCTCACTGGGAGTGGGGGCAATGTGTAGCAGGCATAAATAAATTTTAAACCTCCCAGAGAGTACTTTAAGGTGGTACAGGGCGCTTTTAAGCAGCAGGTTTTCCTTTCCTTCCCCCCACCCCCCACCCCCTCTATTTGCTGCCAAAGCTCCCTGGCTAAAACAAATTAAGTTCATTACCCCTTCCACACACAGATTCATCTACAACTACTTTCTTTGGGTGAAGGAAAGTGGATTAATTTTTTTTTGAGTTTCATAAACATATGAAGACGGGATTCTAAATTTTTCTTTTGCGGGTTACTTTGAACAGCTGCTACCAGATTCAGTGTAAAATTAGGGTTTAACACTGCAGATGCTCAGAACCTGCAAGAATTAGAGTACATGCTGCAGTAATTCCAGTAGGGCTTGAAACATGACATTTTTTAAAGTAATGTTTTTCCCTTGCTTGTTTACATTTTAAGTAATAGGTTTGTGCTGTCTGTTTTGCAGAGGCAAGCAAGAATGTTGCTGCTTCCCTTTGCCCCATTTGGGATCGCCAGGGGGTTTTTCTCCCATATTTTCCTTTGGAACAAAGAGCCTGGGCCAAAACTATGGTGTCTGCTAGGTTCTTTATGCTGTTCCGAGTAGGTGAAAGTGATTGGGTCCTTTAGCTGCTTTTCAGTGGGATAAAGCTTTTAATAAGCCAGTTTCTCGATCTTCTCCCCCCACAGGACAAAGTATTCTGGACAGATGTCATAAATGAGGCCATTTTCAGCGCCAACCGGTTGACTGGCTCAGATGTTGTCAAGGTAGCCCAGGATCTGTTTTCCCCAGAGGACTTGGTCCTGTTCCACTCCGTCCAGCAACCGAAAGGTATCCCTTCTGATCTCCGTCTTGTCACCTCCACCCTACCTTCCCTTCTTTCCTCGCCGTACCTTTTCCTTTTGCACTACAAGCCTGAGATTTGCCCTGGAAGCCCAAAGGTAGCACTTAGGTCACTCTCAAAAAACAACCTTTGGACAGAGAACAAACAAGCGCCCCAGAGAAGTTATTCATTAAATAATAGTAGGCTTTTAACATGTTAAACGTTGAGGCCTGTTAAATGTCCGGGTCTACCAATTAAATGTGAGCTTCCTGTTCTGCCTTTGCAGGTGAGAACTGGTGTGAAAAAGATGGTGTCCGTAATGGAGGCTGCCAATATCTCTGCCTGCCTGCCCCCCGAATCACTCCCCGCTCTGCCAAATACACCTGCGCTTGTCCGGACGGCATGCACCGGGACACAGACATGAGAGGTTGCACCACAGGTATGGAGAGAAAAATTGAGAAAGCAAGAGTTCTAGCATGAGCCAAGGAGAGATGAGAGGAGAGTGCGACTGGGGAACGGGGGCGGGCGGGGTTACAAATGTAATGTGGGTGTCACAACAGGTACTTACCCCTGTTTGTGAAATATTAGTAAGCTCGCTTTGACACATATTGATCTGTTGTTTTCCCCACCCGACAGGTGCTGCCTCTGACAAGGCAATACCTGTTCCTGCCACAACGTCGGAGCCCATCAGGCGGCCCACGCCTTTGGTGCCATTGCTTTCTACAACCAGTGGTCGAAGGCAGGCGCCCGAACATCCTCCTCCTGCAGCTGCTGCCACCACTCCACAGGACAAGCTGACTCCTGGCATCCCTGAACATACCACACTGGCAATGGTCACCCTCTCCCAGCAAGGTAAGGGGCTGGGCATGGTAGGCAAGCAGACTTGGTGCGGTCCTTCACCTTGCTCTCCTGACAGATGGCGAGCAGCCTAGGCTCCTACACTGTCAAGGGAATCTTACTGAGTGGATAGTTGTGACCAGGCATGGGCCTTTCGTTTCAGAATTGGTCCGGTTCCGAAATGAATCATGGCAGAACAGGTGCTGTTCGGAACTTGGAACCATCCTCTGAAACGAAATCATGACTTACCTTGCATGGGGCAGTACTCCAACCAGGAAGTAGCCTCCGACGTGTCATCGTTCCTTCTCCCTGGTGCTGGCCAATCAGACCAAATGGTGGGATGTTGCATGTCTTTGCCAGCTCCAGATTGTCCAGTGACAGGGAGAAGGAACGACGACATGTTGGAGGCTTCTTCCTGGTTGGAGTATCACCCCGCGCAAGGGAAGTCAGTGGGTGATTTTGTTTCAGAGGGTGGGTCCAGATTCCGAACAGCATCTGTGCTGCTGTGATTCGTTTAGGAACCGGACCAATTCCGAAACGAAAGGCCCATGCCTAGTTGTGACTTTCAGGGGTTTGCCATTTTTACTCATTAGGTTCTTTTTAACTGCCCAGCTTTATGGGAGCAGCTTTTGTCATCAACCTTTAGATGGTGCTTAGTTGAGAAGTTTTCAGGGTGAAAAGTGGGATATCAATGGACAGGTGTCTTTTTGCATGCTAAAACAAGGCACCAGAAGATTATTTTCAGTGTCTCTCAGAGCGAGACATCCTGAAGCACTTTCAAGAAGAGTATAAGTACAATGTTTATGTAAATTGATCAAAACTGCAACGATAATGTGAACTATGCAAAAGAATGGTGCCGCCTACTGTTGCATGGATTTTCAAAGATTAGATGCATACATTATTTTAGTAGCAGCCACCTTACTGTGTGCGTGGCTTTGCCGGTGGGAGAAGATGTTCATTTGGCACTGAAACAGCAGAAACTACAATGACTCTGGTCCCAACCCAGTCTCAACCCCGTGCTCCCTATTAACTCTTGCCCCCACTCCTATTCAGTGTATTCTGGGTAGGAGAGAGTTTCAATCTGAGTGTTTTTTTCTTCCCCTCAGCTTTAAATGGCATCGCCACAGAAACAGATGAGGGGAAACACAGCGGCCCACAAGCACTCTCCATTGTTTTACCCCTGGGTAAGTTTTTCTTCTTCGTGGCAGTTTTGTAGGTACAGTAGTCCCCCGCCACAACACAGTTCATATATCAGTATATCATGGGGTTTTTTTTTTTTGAGAGAAGCAGGCTTCCAAAGAGAGGCTTTTAATCCCTGCCTGACACTGCAGCAGATGGACCTTGAAATCCTGGCAGCAAGGTTTGCTGAGGTGTCAGGAGGGGGTTAAAAACTTCTCTGCCAGCAGGAGCAGCCCTTGCTGAGGCATCTGCATTTCACTTCCAAAGAGAGGTTTTTAACCCCCTCCTGACACCTCAGCAAACAGAGCTGGGGCTGTTCCTGCCAGCTGCATATGCAAAGAGAGGTTTTTAACCATCCCCTCATGCCTCATCAAACTGACCTTGGGCTGCTCGGCTGCTGTTTCCAAAGAGAAGTTTTTAACCCCCTCCTGACACCTCAACAGACAGACCTTGAGCTTCGGGCAGCAAGGCTTGCTGAGGTGTCAGGAGGGGTTAAAAACCTCTCTTTGGGACGCAGCCAGCAGGAGCAGCCCAAGGTCAGTTTACTCAGGATTTTCCTTTCCTTTATCATGGGTGGATCAGGCACCAAACTCCCGCAATAAACGGGGGAGTACTGTAGTGGTGACAGGAGGGGGATTTTAACCACCATTTGACTGTACAGTAGTGGTATCAGGTAGTGGCTAAAATAATGTTCTTCTTCGTGGACTCTGTGAATCCACACATAGGGGTCTTCGTGCGCCTGCGCGCGATTCTCCGGTCCTTCCAAGCTGAAAAGGCAAGGCCCCTCCCCTCCATTGCACATGCTCCCCGCTCTTCCCGCCTTACCGCTCAGTTCCTTTTTACCGCCGCTGCGATCGGACGTGTCCATTCCAGCTCCTGCAACGAGAAAAGGAAAGTGTCTTTAGACTTTTTCTTTCCCCTTTTATTTCTTTGAGTTAATTTCCCCCCCTCCCCTCCCTCTCTTATTGTTAGTGTAGTTCTTTTCGCTCCTGCCCACAGGGCGGGAACGCCACTTGCTTAGGCGGCCCAGCCCCTGGTTTATGACAGCAGCGCCCGTTTTTAAACGGTGCATGGCGTGTCCAAACAAAATCCCAATTGTCGACGGACACAGCCTCTGCCTATATTGTCTGGGCGAATCTCACCAGACAGAGACTTGCCATCACTGCAAAAAATTCACTAAACCGGCGCTGAAACATCGCCTGGGCCACCTTAAAGTTTACCTTTGGGAAAAGTCCCTGCAGCCCATGGACAATCAAACTGCCGCAGAGGCTTCTAAGCCTTCAACCTCCTCCAAATCTACGGCTACGCCTCTTGAAAAGCGCAAAAAGAAAAAGCAGCCCCCCGCCGCTATGTCCTCGGAAAGGCTCCAAGACACAGGCTTAGGAGCAACCACCTTATGCTCCTCTGCTCCGACGGCGCCCTCCACTCAGCAATCTCAGCTAACGGCTGCAGACTTTCACGAGGTCGACAATACCTTGTCCTCGGCTCAGATGGAAATCCCATCTCGGGACGCCCGGCATGAGGAGGAGTGGCTTGCGCGCTTGGCACAGTCCAGCACCTTCCACAATCACCCCTCTAGCCCAGGATTGTTATCGGGCTTGCCGGCAGGGCAAATGGTCTTGAACTCAGACCTCGCCCACACTAGCTACGACCCGCTGGCGCACATTCAATCTCTGCAGGCGGTCGCTTCCAGCTCGAACCACCTCCGTTCCAACACGGATGATAGAAGGCTCCCATGCCATCTCGGAGAGCGGCAGGCTACGCTTCCATCGCTATCCGCCCTCGATGAGCGTACCCAGGCTACACGCGGTGGGCGAGCTCAGCAGGACGACGCGCCACCGCACCGTGGTAGGAAGAGGGGACGCACGGAACCATCCGATTCCTCCCCCTTGACCTCGCCTGCCAGACGAGGCAAACCACGTTACCGCCGTCAAAAACACCGACGACGTCATTCTTCCTCCACCTCATCTTCGCCCCCACGACTCCATAGGGGCAAGCATAGGGCGAAGAAGCACCATAAGCAGGCGAGAACGGCTTCATCCTCCACGTCACCGGGCTCCTCCTCCTCCCCCTCGACGCCATCGCCCAGGCCAAAGAAATGTCGGCCTCGTCCGAAATCGTTTCAAGGGCGCCCTCTGCTGGCTGATAATTGCAATGACGCTGTCGCCCTCCATGCTGTAGCTGGTGCTCCAGACCTCACACCCCATACCATAGAGAAGCAAGGGCATCAACTCCACTCACCAGACTCTCCGGCTACTATGGATCGTCCATTGACGGAAGAGTCTGAAATGGATGTCGACTCTCAAGTCTCACATCACTCCACAGCCTCAAAGTTTAAGCATTCGGATGTGGATACCACGGACCAACTGCCTACCACTCCAACTGAGGATTTTAAGCATTATGCTCAAATGGTCCACAAAATTGCCCATGTTATGGGCCTACAAGTCCAGCTGCCATCGACGAGCGAGTCATGCAAGTTCTTTGGTCATCTGAATAAGTTTTGGCAGCCGCCACTCAGAATGGGCTTCATCCCATCAATGCTGGACAAAGCTAAGGAAGCCTGGTCCAAGCCTTCCTCTAACCCCCTGATGCCTAGACGGGTCGATAATTTCTACAAGACCCATGGTCAAGGGACAGAATTTCTAGCAAAGCACCCACTACCGAACTCTGTCATAGTGGATGCTACACAAAATAGGGGGAAATGGCATACTGCTACTACCCCTAGCGATAAGGAAGCACGAAAGTTGGATCTCATCGGGAGGTGCCACTACTCTCTGGCCTCATTCTCCCTTCGAGCTCTGAATTACTTATGTGCCATGGAGGCATACACCCGGCACCTGTTGTTAGCCTTTCCGTCGTTCATCAACATGCTTCCTGAGGACCACAGAGCTCAGGCCCAAGCCTCCCTCTCAGAAGTGCTTTCCTTGGTCGACTACCAGATGATCACAACACTCTGTCAGGCGCTACGACTGAAAGCCAAAGCAGTTGTCCTGACCCCCCTTATGTACCCACGGACATCTGACTCTGGCCTTTCCGACATGCATGGCAACGTCTCACGACCGCCGCTTGGGTATTGTCCACCATAGAGAGCGGTTACCGTATTCAGTTTCAACAGCGCCCCTGGCTAGGGAGAGTCATCACCACTCCGGCCTCGCCAATCCTCACGGCCGAGGTCGCTGCGCTATTCCAAAAGGATGCCATCGAGCCAGTACCATCAGGAGAGCGTTCAGGGTTCTACTCTCGGTACTTCGCTATACCCAAAAGAGATGGAGGTCTGTGACCCATCCTGGATCTAAGGAATCTAAACACTTACATCAAACCGAAAAAGTTCTGCATGGCAACCCTGGACACCATCATTCCCATGCTACGAAGGAACGACTGGTTTGTCGTCCTCGACCTTCAGGACGCCTACTTCCACATTTCCATCGTGCCTCAAGATCGGAAGTACTTACGGTTCAGGATTGGGGGCTCCACTTACCAGTTCAAAGCCCTGCCCTTTGGGCTCTCCGCTGCCCCCCGGGTGTTTACGAAGTGCATGGCCCCAGTGGCAGCTTTCCTCAGACTTCGAGGGGTCCACCTTTACCCCTATCTCGACGACTGGCTACTGGTGGCGCCTACGAGACAACAAGCAGAACAGCACAGAGACCTTACCGTCCGGATACTTACCTCTCCGGGCCTTCGACTCAACGAGGCAAAGTCGGTTTTGACACCTCGCCGTTCCGTACAATACTTAGGAGCCCTACTCAATGCCACAGCGGCCAAGGCCTTCCTTGCGCCAGACCGTCTTACAAAGATCAGGGCGGCGCTCCATCCCTTCTGGCACCTCTCTGCTGTCTCCGCACGACAAGCACAGCACCTCCTAAGTCTTATGGCCTCAATCACAGCCATCTTGCCCCACGCCTGACTGCGCCTCCGCCCACTACAAGCTTGGCTCCTGGAGCGCTTCCGACCCCACAGCGACCCGCCTCACAAACGCCTGCGGGTCTCCGCTTCGCTGCTTCGCAGCCTCAAATGGTGATACTCCCGCTCCAACCTGAGAATGGGCAGACCGTTCAAGCCTTGCTATCCGTCTATTCAGGTTACGACTGATGCCAGCCTGACAGGATGGGGCGCCACGTGCAAACACCTTTCGATTCACCAACGGTGGACCTCTGTGGAGCAACACCACCACATCAACTACCTCGAATTGTTGGCCATATTCAAAGCTCTCAAGGCCTTCGAGGCTCTACTGGCACGTCGTATGGTCCAAGTTACCACCGACAATACTACATCGATGTACTACCTCAACAAGCAAGGAGGCACCCACTCAAAGTCCTTGCTCCGACTCACCATCCGGATCTGGCACTGGTGTATCCGCAGACAGATTCACCCCGTGGCGATTCACATCTCCTCGCACGACAATACTCGGGCGGACCACCTCAGTCGACTGCATCACGACAACCACGAGTGGGCCCTCTCCCCCACAATCTTTCGCCGCCTCTGCGCCAAGTGGAGAACCCCGAAGTTGGACCTATTTGCCACCCAGGAAAACTCCAAATGCCAGCACTACTGCTCCAGGGCCGGACTAGGCGCTCGCTCCAGGGCAGACGCCCTCTCAACCCAATGGCCACGAGCCCTTCTCTATGCCTTTCCGCCGATACCACTAATCCAGCGGACTCTTCTCCGAATCAGACACCTGCGGGCCCAGGTCATACTTCTTGCACTGTGGTGGCCCAGGCAGCTCTGGTTTACAGTGCTCCAGGCCATGGCCCAGGACTGCCTCAGGCTGCCCTTACACCCTGACCTGCTCACCCAGAGCGAGAGCCTGATCAGACACCCGGCCGTCGCCACTCTCCAGCTCACCGCCTGGTACATCAGCTCTCGGTAGATGAGGTCCTGGCCCATGCCCGGAAACCTTCCACATCGACTCTCTATGCTAGAAAATGGGCCTCCTTCGTCTCCTTCGCCCGTCGTCACTCCTACCCGTACCAGCCGACTGACATCTCAGTAGTCCTGGACTTCCTGCTCCTTCTCTTCCAAAGGGGCTTGTCTGTAGCCACCATCCGGGTCTACGCCGCAGCTGTGGTGGCTCACCAGCCCCCAACATCCGCTGCTGCGGGTATCTTCCGACACACCCAGTTTAAGAATTTCTTGAAGGGCTTGGGGAACATACGGCCTTGTGGCAGGCCTCCCACTCCACAATGGTCCTTGACCGTGGTGCTCAACGCACTTACAGGGGCCCCCCTTTGAGCCCTTAGCAGTGACGTCCCTCTATCTCTTGACCATCAAGACAGCATTCCTGGTGGCGATTACCTCTGCTAGGAGGACTTCTGAACTTGCGGCCCTCTGGGCCGATCCTCCCTTTCTCAAATTCCACCACGACAAAGTGGTGCTCCACACTGATGTCTCCTTCCTACCGAAAGTAACCTCTACTCTTCATGCCTCCCAACCCATTGTACTACCCACCTTCTTTCCTAACCCGTCTACTCACCTAGAACGGCGACTGCACACCCTTGATGTCAGGATGGCCCTCCTCTTCTACACCAAGAAGACTGCACCTGTGAGAAAAACACAAAGACTTTTTGTGAGGACCTGTGCTCCCTCCAAGGGTTCACAGGTGTCACCCCAATCCATCTCCAGATGGATTGTCACCACAATCAAGATGGCATATGATCTGGCGCATGTTCCACTCCCAGCGACTCCCAAGGCACACTCTGCGAGAGCCATCTCCACATCCACAGCGTTCCTCAAAGGGGTGCCGTTGGATGAAATCTGCCGTGCAGCTACCTGGTCTCGTCCGTCCACGTTCCTCAAACACTACAGGCTGGACGTACGCTCGGCCCGATCGGCTGCCTTTGGGAAAGCGGTTCTTACTGCTGTCACGTCATGACTGCCCTCCACCGGTAAGTAGGCTTGTTAATCACCCTATGTGTGGATTCACAGAGTCCACGAAGAAGAACTGCAGGTTATTTACCTGTAGGTGGAGTTCTTCGAGTGGACATCTGTGAATACACACTTCCCGCCCTCCTCCCCTGGGCGTCATGGCCTGCTCGCTTATCGAACGGCAGCAGCGGACTGAGGGGAACTGAGCGGGAAGAGCGGGGAGCACGCGCAATGGAGGGGAGGGGCCTTGCCTTTTCAGCTTGGAAGGACCGGAGAATCGCGCGCAGGCGCACAAAGACCCCTATGTGTGTATTCACAGATGTCCACTCGAAGAACTCCACCTACAGGTAAGTAACCTGCAGTTTTCTGTTCAGAGTACCCTTGAACTCAGTCTCATGAATGGTGTAATAAATAAGGCACATTGTTGCAATTTTTTTAAAAATGTTGGCATTATTCAGTTAATAGCAAACTTCAGTTTTCTGTATTTTATGGTATTCTTAATTCTTTCTCTGAGTGGCTGTGCTAGCCTGATTTAAATACCGTGTGGCCTTTGGGGTTTTGTTTGTTTCCCCAGTGGTGATCTGCTTAGTCTCTTTTGGGGCTTTCCTCGTTTGGAAGAACTGGCGCCTCAAGAACACCAACAGCATCAACTTTGACAACCCTGTCTATCAGAAAACAACTGAGGATGAGATCCACATTGGTCGGAGTCAGGAAGGATACACGTATCCATCGGTAAGCTGCCACTCAAGAGGAAGGGGTCTTGACTGTCTTTAGTGCTGGGGGGGGGAGTGAGACATCCAGGGGACTCATGGCTCCCCCATACTGCCTCATAGAAGCATACAATCATAGGATAGTGATGTTGGAAGGGGCCTGCCTGGCCATCAAGTCCAACCCCTTGCTCCCTGAAGGAGGACACATCAAAGGGCATCTGCCAGGTGGTTGTTCAACTTGCTCTTGATTGAATGCCTCCAGTGATGGAGCACTCACCATCTCTTGAGGCCTGTGCTTCCATTGCTGTACTACTCTAACAGTTAGGAAGTTTTCCCTGATATTCAGCAGAAAGCTGGGTCCTCTTCACTTGAGCCCATTGTTTGTGCATCCTGAACTTGGGGATGATGGAGATCAGATCCTGCCCCTCTTCTGTAGGACAGCCCTTCAAATATTGGAATCGTATCTTGAAGTTGAGTCATGGCAATTGGACTTCTTTTCTTGAGAGACTGACGTGTTAAGCTGCTCATCCAAGCAGCTTCGTCAGTCTGAGGAAAGCTAGTGGCGACTCCTCCATTTTATTGGAATAGTACTATCATATCACCCCTCAATCTTCTTTTCTCTAGGTTAGACATCCCCAGTTTGTTCCGTCTTTTATCATAGGGCTTGGTTTCCAGCCCCCCTGATCATCCTTGTCATCGTCCTTTGAACTCTTCCTCCATGAGAGAATGTTTTAATATTTCTATGGTATCTTGGGATGAGCACTGTCAGAAAATTTTTTTGTGCGAATAGAGTGGCCAGTTTCCAGTAGAGTTTCTACTGAGGGAGGAGCCCCACCAGCATAGTTATGTGGGGCTCCGCTGCATGCATAAAAATTGCCATTGTGTAAGTGAAGAAACCCTGCCTGCTCTCGTTACTGTGCTGGTAGGATCTTTCGTTCAGTGGGTGCCTGGTATCCATTATTTGCATATACAGTGGAACCTTGACTTATGTCATTAATCCGTTCTGGAAGTCTAGACATCAGTCAAACATGCCTTAAGTCAAACAAACTTTTCCCATAGAAAGTAATGGGAAAGTGGACTAATCCACTCCAGACGATGAAAAATACCCCCGAAAACAGCAATTTAACACAAATTTGACTGGGATAGGAGATTCCTTCCAGGGATGTAAATGAAATGTCTCTTCAAAGAGAGGAGGAGGAGGCAGTGGAATTATAGTCCACAAGTTATACGCCTCCACTTTTTAATGTTCATAGCAACAATGTCTAACATTTAAGTTTTACTGATTTTTAACCTAACGTTCCAAGTTCTGAACAACCCTATGCTTACCATTAGAGTCCCATAACTGTACAGCTCCCCAACTAAAATGCTTCCATTGTGGACCAGAATTCTGCAGCCAGATTTTTTACAAGACTGAGCTGACTATCTAACCAGCGAGGCCAGCCCCGAGCTCCCGGCCCTTCTCCTCCTCCGGCAGCAGTGGCGGCTTCGGTGAGGCCGAGGACCAGCTCCAGGTGCTCGGAGCTGGCCTCGCCGAAGCTGCCGCTGCCAGAGGAGAGGAAGAAGGCAGGAACAGTTTGGAGGAGGCAGCCGCGATGCTGGGTCATGGCTGCCGCCCGATTCCGGAGCCTTGTGCCGAGGCTCCGAGCTGTAAGCCGGAGCCCGCGGCGCAAGTCAAACAGGCCCCTTCTTGCTGCAAGTCAAATATGCTGTAAGTCAAGCAGCATGTACGTCAAGGTTCCACTGTACCTAGAAAGGAATTAATGGTCAAGTAGCAAAGTTTGAGGTAACTGTTAACATATTTTGAATTCTGTCTATTAAGACAGTGCTTTTTTTCACTCTCTCGCCTCCATTCTACTGAAAATCACTGTTTTGCTCAGTTTTTGAGCTTTCTTCAGTCTCAATTGGCCAGGTGGGTCCTCCACCCCTCTGGAGGGTGGCTGGTTGGCCCGTGGCGGCAACAAGGTGGGAATAAAAGTTTTTTTCTTCCCCCCCTCCTTGTCACAGTGGAGCCTGGTTGCAAGGAGAAAGGGGGGACTTTCTTCCCTCCTTGCCATTTGGGGGTGTTGGGGGCGAATGTTTTCACCCCGGCACCCCACTACCCCTAGAACTGCCATCAATCCAGATAAGAGTGATCGCCGTTACCTGCAGATTTCACTGTCTACGGGGGATCCCGGAACCGATCCCTCACAGATATGCCAGTCCTACTGTAGTTTGAGCTCTTACTGCAGCTTTCACTGATTTGCTTTGTTTGCAATGATTTTTCTTCTGCAGAGACAAATGGTCAGCTTAGAGGATGATGCAGCATGAACTCACGTCAACACTTGAAGTGCCTCTCTTTGGACTAAGCTGCTTTTTTTCTGGAAGGAGATTGTCCCATCTCCTCACATCCATTCTCCTCATCCGTCCAGCATCACTTTCTGAACAACTCAATGGATGTCCCCACCCCACCCCACCACACCTCCGTTTTTTAAAAGAAAAAGTGCATTGATCAGCTGCTGCTTTCACAGGACCTTTGCAAGTGAAACATGACAGTCATGTTGAGTTTTTATATTTGTGTGTATTTATTTTTGTATCTAGCAACATGTCTGCTTGGGTTTCCTTCTCCTTCGTCTTGGCAAGGTCGCGATTTTCTTACCCATGAAGGAAAGTAAGAATTTAACAAAGAGGAAGAAGCTCTTCTCTTGATTCGTGATTGGATGTCTTGAAGGGGATTCTTCCACCAAGCTTGCCTTTGCTCTGTTTAAAATACCAACCGGCAGAAAAGAATCCAGCTTGGAAGAGATGGGTACTGGGCCATTCGGTGAGGAGAGAACCAAGTTTCACTTTGTCCATCAGCTTTGGGACCCCTTCAGCGCAAACCCCAACAAAGCAGTGTTGCGATCTTGGGTGCCGTAAACTGAAAACAGTGACTTAATTCTCAGATTTCCAAAGGAATAAAAACCAACCTGCTTTAGTTGTTTTTTTTTGGGGGGGGGGGCTTGTTGGTTCGAGGGCGGCCAAAAGTTCCTCTTTAGCCATTTTTTTTAAAAAAAATGTCAACCCACTGTGCACTTTTGTTTGATCCTGTGTTCTGTTGTGTTCATGTTCTGTGTTGCTGTAACCTCAAATAACTGTATTTGCACTTGATTCTTTTCTTGGCCTCCGTGGCCACTTTTGCAAAGAAGTGGGTGGGGGGAGAACAAAGAAACCAACCAACCCATGAAAAAAAAACAGGCTGGCTGTGAGGGGAGCAGGGAGCCATGCCTTTTTCCTCAGTGCCCTTGTTGTGCCTTGGAGTGCAGGTAGACAAAAAGGGAAGCAGATTGTGCTCGCCAGGGGGGAAAAAAGAGGGAATTGAAGCCATTACAATGTTTCAGATCACAGGTTCACCGTTGCCTTATATACTGCCTGTCCTTTTGCCCCCCTGGTAACTTTTACAGCTTCTTCCGTCTTAGGCTTTTATGAATTTGCCCTCTTTTACTAATGGAGGAATTTATGGGGAGGGGAGGTGCAGACGGAAATCTCCCTGGTTTTTCTCTCTATCCCCATCTGTCCCTGTGGAAAAAATTCGGATTTGACACTTGGAGAAGAAATATTTTGCATGTGACGCTTTTAAACTTTTTTTGGATGGAAGCGCTGGGTTGCCTGGAGTTCCTAAAAATGACTCAAATCTGATCTCTCGTGCGTGGCTCTGCCACTTCGTATTTCTATAGTGGCAAACGGGATGTGCTGATCGTTGAGTACCTTTTTCTGTACTAAGCGTTTTAAGTACTATAAATTAAGGACTCTTTGGGTGAATGAAGAATTAGAATCAGGGTGTAAAATTCAAAATATTTAGCGTAGCTCAGACTTGTTCCATATACCTAACGAGGGACTAGGTTCCACGGATTCTCTCGTTTCTTTCTCTTTCTCAACACCAAAAAAGCTACTGAGGAACAAAATGGCCGCTTCAGTGTTCCTGGCCTGACATACCTTAATCCCCTTCCAATGAGGGGCAAAACCACTAAATACCAAGGAAAAGCACTCAGACCTTTCGGCCACAAGCTGTGAAACAGTTCCAGCCTTTGTCTTTGTACAGAGTGTAAATAATATACTTGTACAATATTGAGATACATACATATATATATATATATATTTCCTTTGCACAAAAGGTTGCCTTGTCTATTTGTACATATGTTCATAAAACATGTGACTTATTTATTTATAAGTTTATTTTCTCACCGTTGGTAATTGGGCTTTTTTCTTTGATCAAGCGTGCTGTCTCATAATGCCTTTTATTTGCTCTTTATGTATAAAGAAAACTCGCATGGGCAGAAGTGTGTGTGTGTGTGCGTGTGCGTGCGTGTGGATGAAGATGTATTGAGTCAGGTCAACTGGGATTAGCTAAAAAGAGCAGTTCTAATCTGGAGTGAGCCTGACTCTGAATTCATTGTACATCATACACCTATCAAAGTGTACTTTTACACGAGAATGTTTTATACACTGCTGCATCAAGTTGTTTGGATCTCACCAATGCTGATACTTTGATTAATAAAGTGTATCTAATTGCTGCTCTTAGTGGTGCGTTTAACATAACGGTCCAAAGGCTAAGGCTAAAGCTAAAAGAAGCATTAGTCTTGTGTTTTATATTAGTCTTATGTTTTATTAATGCATAGGCAGAACATGGTGCAGGTGTGTTTCCCTTATCCTGTTATTTCTTGCACAGCATTGCTTGCTGGTTACATCTGCTCACATGGAGCGAGATTCTGCCCATTCAGTAAGGATGAATTGCAGCTGAAAATACTTCCTGCCCTTACTCTTTTCTCCCATTTGTTATTGCATTGTGAACTACTGAAAACTCAGGTTTGCATCGCTGTAACAGACGTATGTATGGCTGCCCTGAATTAAAAAGCACAGGCTGGTCACGCAGCTGTACAAAATCCTGCATGTTTAATGTCTTGGCATGCCTTAAGCATATGTAGAATGTTCTTAAGGGAAAGACTAGCTCGTTGCTTCCCTTGTACGTCTTCAATGATGTGGACTATACCACAGTGAAAAGAGTGTTTCTCATAATAGGCCCAGGTTCCTTTTTAGAAGTATAAACTTGGCCTTCACAAAAAGAAGGGTCAGCCTGCTTTTAACCTGTAAGACGAAGGAGGTTGTCAAATTACTGTAGACCAGTGGTGGCAAACCTTTGGCAGTCCAGATGTTTTGGACCACAACTCCCAGAATTCCATGCCTAAACTACCAATGACAAAGGACTGGGAGTTGTGGTCCAAAACATCTGGAGTGCCAAAGGTTCACCATCACTGCTACAGACCAATGTGTTGATTAGGTGGCACATAACAGCCCCTCCTGTTTCTTCTTTTCTTGATTTGTTAAGTTGTTTTAATGCCTCTTTTCCCCACTGGAAGAGGAAGAAGGGTTTGTGGAAGACCCTCTCGCATGTGCAGCTGAGCCCTCTCCAAACCATAGCTCACATATTGAGCAGGCTTGCCTCTGCTTGGTGCGTCCATCTGGCTCCTCAAACCCTACTGCCTGAAACCTCATTTCAGTGCAAGTTCACTGATGTTATTTGGAAGGAGGAAAATATGCCTGAGATATCTAATGACAGCTGCATTTTGCTTTTAGCATTTTGCTCTCTTGCGGCTAAGGGGCTCCAGTGGTAAGACCTCTAAGGAGTGTGTCTCTCCAGGAATTAATCACAGGAGAAGGAGTACTGTAGAATTCCCAATGATTTATGTGTACTGAAGTTAGAAAGGGGACAAGTAGGTTAGTTTTCAGGAAATACTTGAAACCTCAGTGCATCATCAAAGTGCGTGGTTTTACTTTGTTTTTCATTAGATGCTTTAAAAGCCTGTGGAGCGTTAGTCACCCTGAAGGTCGAGGTGTGCAGAGAGTGAGCAAATGTCATTGTGTAACCGTGTTGTGGGCCAGGTACTCGTTGAGAAACCCGCACATGGGTGAGTGACAGGACGATATTTTGTCACAAGAATCCCCAGTTCTTGCTTCCTTAGGCGGTTGCTTTGTCCTTGCTTATTTCTGCCAAACCAGTTGCCAAAACTGAATGATGCAGATTCTTTGAAAGTAGGTGTCCTCCGTAAAACATCTTTTTTTTAAAATCCTCTGTTAAAATCTGGGGTCTTTCCTTGGATTATGGCTACATGTAATAAATATTTCAGTACAACAAACATGTTTCTTTTGCTTTCCCCCCCCCTGCCTAGCGCTAGATGTCTATTAATTCACTGGCAGAAATCCAGTAGTCAGTTGCAGCTAAAGTAGGCCCATTGAAACAGTGCAGATACAGGATAAGAGTCAATACCTATGAAAGTTCCATTGATTCAGTGATTCTGCTCTAGTTGTACTTCTAGATTTCAGCCATTACCTGCCTGCATGTTTGCAACCTGGTGACTTAGGTAAATATGTTCTGCAGGGGCATCAGATCAATGGTGCCAAGGCCTGTGGGTCTCCATGCAGCCAGTCAGAGGACTTGGCTTTGTGCAGTGGTTCCAAACCTTGCTAATGCTGCAACCATGTAATACAGTTCCTCATGCTGTGGTGACCCCCTTGCCCTGCTTGGAGGAGGCCACAAGCCCCCTTTGGCAGGCCACTGCCACAGGTACCATAGACAACTTCCCTCTACAGGCACCCTCAGCCAATCGCAGCCTCCGGTGCCATTGACTGACATCCCTTCCAACCTATCAAGCTGTAACTCACTCTTCCCCACTTCCTCCCTCCCCCTCCTCCAGATCCAAGCTTTGTGCCTTTTTCTTCACTGGCTCATGGCAACCCCTGTGAAATGGTCATCCGACCCCCAAAGAGGTCCAGACCCCCAGGTTGGAAACCACTGGCTTAGTGCACAAAGAATCAGGAATTAGGACCATATCTTAAGGGAAGGCAGTTTCCTCTCTGCCAAGTTCCTGATCCTACTTCATTTCTAACACTTCTTGTGTTCAGCATTTCCTTGAATACTCTTTTAAGTGCCAATTTGCTTATTACCCATTGGAAGGTTCAAAATGAAACATACCCTTTTGCCTCCACAGTTACATTTGGGCAGTAGGGTGGCAGTGATTGATCTTCCAAAGGTCTTTCTATTCCTGGATTTAAAAGAGCAGTAGTACTACTGAGATTTCCAACCCATGTACTACTGAAATTTCCAACCCATTTTTTTATCTAGCAAGGAAAAAAACATTTTCATTGGGAAGCCCTACTTATCCTAGTGACAAAATGTATTGAATTGCACTTTGAATATGGGAAGGCTTTCAGAAATGCTGCCCCCCCTCAAAATATGGAAAAATGTCATCCCCCTCCCCCCCGGTGGAACCCTTTGAGGTTAAAAAAAGATTGTTTTCTTCAAATATTCCTGGGGAGGTAGAGGCACATTTGATTCCTTCATGGCTGCATGCAACTCTTCTCTGGCTGGAAGAAGTTTCCTCTTACACTGTTCTTCCTCAGAAGGTCAGGCTGGTGAGACCAGCAACAGGCAGGGTTACCAGTGGGTCACTTTTGTCACTTTTATTCACTTTTTTAAAAATCCACTCACTTTTGTCACTTTTCCAGAAATATTGGCACTATTGTCATTATTTCAGAGCTCAAGGAGCCCCCAAGGTGTTCCCAAGACAAATGGAAATGATCATGAGGACATGTCCATTAACCCAGACGATCCCAACAGCATAGGTTAATTTCGTCATGCAATTGTGGTGATGGAATCTTTAATGTGATATGTTAATCCAGTATTAAATTTTGAAATGTTTAATCTTTTTGAAAATAAAAGAAATATTTATGCTTTAAGGTATAATGATGTTTTTTTTTATTTTATCTCTCTTTTGTAACAATCTCTAATCCTGCCAATGAGCTCTGAAATGGTGCCGAAAACTACACTACCTCACTTTAAATTAACCTAAATGGAGTTGGGGGAAAAGTCACTTTTTGGTCACTTAATGTGTCAAAAAGCCACTATATTGTCACTAGTTCTGTCTTTTAAAATGTCACTTTTCTACTTTTTTGATGCCATAAAGCGCCGGCAACCCTGGCAACAGGGCAACAACCTCACATTAAGAACCCTCACAAGCCCTGATGAACTGTAAATATTGTCAGTCTCTTGAGTTGAAGGCTGGTGCCTCTAAAGCATAACAGGACTCTAGCATTAGACAGTGAGATTGGCTAATAACCCCCATTGTTGAAGCCTGGATGAGAAATATTGGCTTGACTGTATTGGTCATACTGACAAAGAAGGTGGCAGAAGCTGTAGGCCAACACAGAGAAACACAGCCTTGACTGCACATTTTTGCTCTTTTTTAGATGTGCTGAACTGAGTATTGACTACCTTTTCCAGCTTTGGATTGCATAGGAATGACATGAGAATGCTCAGTGGCTGCTGTTCAGGTTTGCAACAGCTGCAAGATAGTCATTGATTAGACAATTTAATGTTAATAGGCTAAACCAGTGGCTCTCAACCTGTGGGTCCCCAGATGTTCCTGGACTGCATCTCCCAGAAGTCTTCACTTAGCTGAGCTGGCCAGGATTTCTGGGAGTTGCCATCCAGGAACATCTGGGGACCCCACAGGTTGAGAACCACTGGGCTAAACACTTGCTGGTGTCATGTTCATTCTGAGTGATACCTTCTCTCCCAGGGTTTTCTAGGAACAAAAGACCTGAAATGGTTCTACGGTCGTCCTTCCTGGCACCATGCTGCTTGCCCCAGGCCACACAGGTGGCTTTATAATTCTTTATAATTATAATGGCTTTTAAAAACCAGTCTGAATAAACTCAGGATTAGTAAGGTGTCATGGCAGGGGAGAGCAAGAACAGGAGTCCAAGAAGGGTAGGAGTTTCTTAAAAAGAGAATTGCAAAGCCACATGTACAAACAATTCCAACAAAAAAGAGGTGGGAGGCAGAAAACAACGTCCCCGGCGTTGCTTCACTAAAACGTCAGAGAGGACCTGAAAACCAAAAAGGATACATATAAGAAGTGGGAAGGAGGCCAGGCCACAAAGGACGGGTACAGACAAGTGGCAAGGAATTCCAGGGATGCCATTAGGAAGGGAAAAGTGGAGAATGAACTGAGGTTAGCTTGAAACACCAAGAACAACAACAAAGAATCTTCAGGTACATGTGGTGCAAAAGCCAAAGAAAAATGAACAGTGGCTCAGCTACTTAGCGGAGATAGGAAAATGGTTAACAGAGGACAAAGAAAAAGGCAATGGTGCTCAATTCCCGATTTAGCCCAGTCCTTTTTCAAAAGGCAGGCTATTACCCTCCCGTCAAATGTGAAGCAAAAGTGGAGGGGACAGGACTGAAGCTGGAGATTGCTAAACAAATAGTTGAGGAATACCTTATTACCTTGAACACGTACAGATCTCCAGAGGCCATGAAACTGCACCCACAAGTATTGAAGGAACTGGCTGGAGAACTCTCAGAGCTACTTACCATTATTTTCTTGAAATCATGGGAAATAGGAAATGTATGAAGAAAGGAATCAGGCTGAAATGAACTGCATTTCATTCATTCATTAATACAAAATATAGACCAGGTGATACCTTTGGGTAGGCTACCTGGCATTTTTTCCCCATCTTGCCAAGAATTTTCCATCTAAGAACTTACTGCTGACATCTCCATCTTTTGTCGTCCAGCTCTGAAGAAGAGGGTGTCGCCCTCGAAATATCAGCAATTTTTGTTATTTTACTGGTAGCCTAAAGGTATCACCTGGTTGTGGAGAATCTTTCCCAGCATGCCTCTGTGGCATCGCCATTAACAGCAAGCGAACGGATCACGTATCAGGCGAGGAGAGTTTAACACATGCGCACTGCACTGAATTATGTCAAGCTTTAGATATGCTCAGATACTATGTTGCACTTTAGGTGGAAAAATACTTTGTGATTGGCTAAAGCTACATGGTCTGATCAAGTTCCCAGGCTAAAATCTCACACATGCGCAGAAGCTTAGCTATGTAACAAACATTCTTGATCATGCTCAGTAGTGTAAGTTTTAGACAAAGAAATAGCCTTATTTGGGCATTGAGCCATCGTGTAAGCTTTTGATCGGTTAAGAAACCGCCGCAAGGTGATATGGGAATTGTAGTCCTGTTGTTTTCAATAAAGGCTCTTGCTAGGTGCAGCAAGAGGGACTTGCTCCATTTTTGCACCAGAACCACGTGTTGGAGTCATTATTCTTTTCTTTGTTGCCAACCCGCATTGGGCTTGCTGGCCAAGCCATTTGTGGGTTCTAAATTCTCGAAGCCTCGCGGATCCGGGCTTCCATGGGAGGATTCCCAACTTTCCAAGCCTCGTGGATCGGGGCTTCCCGGGATTAATTCCCACATTTGGCGGTGCCAGCCAGGAGTCTAAGGAGTCTAAGGAGTCTAATTTCCATCACTCACCATCATCCGTGGCCAGGATTAGAGCTCAACTACCATCATCGAAGACGTTTCTTCGATTACGGTGAGTGATCCCGCAATTAATACTGTTTAAAAATGGGTTCTGCCTTCTCCGCCCTCTCTGCTGAACAACAGAACTTCCGAGATGACCTTAAAACAGTGTTTTTCAACCTTTTTGGGGCAAAGGCACACTTGTTTCATGAAAAAAATCACGAGGCACACCACCATTAGAAAATGTTTAAAAAATTAACTCTGTGCCTATCAGACACACACAAACACAATTCTCACCCTCCCCCCCCCCCAAAACAACAAATCCATCCTCCAGCCCAGGCCCTCCCAAGGCATCCCCATCAAAATGTCCGCCTGCCCTCACCTTCCCCCTCCCTCCTCCTGGCACTTTTTTTCAGAGGAACTTGCAAACCCAGGAAGGTGGGGCTGGGGGAGGCTCTTCATATACGACCCCCAACCCCCATCTTTTACCCCTTCCAGTATAAGCCTCCCTTCTCTTCCCCCCCCCACCTCCTTCCAGCCAGGCAGCCACAGGGCCCGGAAGGGACCCCCCATTCCCGTCTCCTCCCTAGGTCCTAGGAATCCCCTCCTCAGCCTCCCACGTCCTCCCCTTTATTTACCCCCACACACAAAAAATGACCATTGTCAACGGCCGCCCGCTCCCCACCCTTAAAAGAGGGGTGCGCACGCGCGCTCCTACCTGGCTCGGCAGGGGCGCGTGCCCACCCTCAGGAGGCAAACAGCGAGTGCACAAGGCGGGGGAGGGCGCGAGGGGGGTTCGGTGAGCGAGGAGGGGGAACCAACCCCAACAACCTTTAAGAGCGGCTTCTGGAGCACCCTTCGCCGCAATGCGCCTGCGCGGGTCTCCCAGCTCTCTCTCACTCTCTCGCTCTCCAGTCTCCTCCTCCTCCTCCTCCCTTATTTCTTCTCCTTCCCCGCCCACGGCCAGCCTTTCCTCGCCGGCGCGCAAAGCACGCCGGGAAAGGTAGTCCGCTCTCCTCCCCAGGACCGCGTCTCAGACCTGCGGGAGGAACTACATCTCCCAAGGAAGCCTTGCGGCAAACACCCGCCTTCCTCCGGCTCGCGGCGCCTTCTCCGCTGCCTTGGTCACGAGCGGGATGCGGGGGGGCCATTGCTGGTGTAGGGAGAATTTTTCCCACGGCACACCAGGCAACATCTCGCGGCACACTACTGTGCCACGGAACAGTGGTTGAAAAACACTGCCTTAAAAGTCTGTTGCTAGATAATGGCCATCAAACTAGTACCTCGGAAGTCGGAAATCTAGTGATAGCCATAGACGAACTGTGTCCCTGGTTCCCACTAGATGGCAAGTTAGGTCTTCAAAAATGGGACAAAATTGGCTACTGCCTTCAGGATCAACCCAAAGTTAATTTTAAAGTCCGGCACACATGGTTTCAGGTCCGTGCATGCCTTCGAGGACCCACTCCAGGCAATCCTTTATTGGCACAACAGTCTCTGCCACTACAGTCTCTGTCACCCTTGCCAATCATCCTGCCTCCCAAACCAGCTTCTTGGCTAATTCTGGCTCCCTAAGCCCCAGCACCACCGCCGGTAAGCACAGCTCTGCCTGCACTCCTGTCAGCTCCACTACCAGCGTGCCCAGCCCTTGAATTCCCAAACCAGCTGCCAGATCCACTGCCTGACCCCTCTCCAGCCTTATCCACTGTACATGATGGGAAATTAAAGACTGCTGGTTTTGTTGATGCTGTTCCAGCAGCAGCCTTGGACATGGAGCCTGTGCATCCTGCTTCTCCAGTCCTGCGGGCTACCGCCCCTGTTCAGGCTGAAAAATATGCCCCAATTCCCTCTGAAGCACTGAGAGAGTTACGTCGTAGCATTCACGACAATGGGCTGCAAGCTCCCTACACCCATAGCCTGCTGGAAGGTCTCGCCCTTCAAAAGCTGCTTCCCACAGATTGGCAGACAATTATCAAGGACTGCCTGACCCCCACCAAGGCCATGCTTTGCCTTCAAGAGTGGCGGGAATTTGCAACAGCAAAGGTTGCTGAAAACCAGGCTCATCGACCTCCCGTTGCCTTTACTCTGCCAGTGTTAATGGGTGAGGATGCTTATGCAACGCTTGCCCAGCAGATGCTTCTGCCAGACACTGCACTCTTCAGTGTGGCTGAAATTGTTCTTAAGGCATGGCGCCGTATACCTGACAAATCTGACTCTAATGTTGCTGGGCTTGCTGCCATTCGCCAGGGTGCTACGGAGGCATTTGCTGAATTTGTGAATCGCTTGATTGTGGCAATTGAGGGGCAGGTGAAAAATAAAGTCGCTCAAAAACTCCTGATTAAACAATTGGCCTTTGAGAACTCTAATGTTGACTGCAAGCCAGCAATCGCTCCTCTCTACTGCAGTCCTGTTATCTCCCTGACTGAAATGCTGCGAGCTTGCCAGCTTCTCGCCGCCACAGTCCAACATCCTAATTCTAATCTTGGGAAAACAACAGGGCACCATCCGCGGCAGTCTTTGGGGGATGAAGATGAGGATGATGGTGATGATGGTGGTGGTGGTGGTGGAGGAACGGAAGAGGATAATGAGACGTGAAACAGTAATCATGATGAGGGGGAGGAATCCAGGCTTAATCAAGGACCTCCGGGTGTTTCCATTTCCCTTGCTGTCTCTCTGCACACCCCATGGGAAACAGGCCCCCTCCTTTCGTCCTGGAAAAGGCTCATCTCAGCTGATACAGTCGCCATGGTGCTTGACTCCTCTCCTTGTTCCCACCCACTGTCTGCCGTGCTGGCCTGATTACTGTGTCACATGGATGATGTTCTTGGATCAGCTCCAGAGCTCACCGGTACAGACCTGGAAGCTCTTTCTAAAAGCTGTGAACTGTGCCTATTAGCCCTGAAAAATCCTGAAAAGGTGCAATGTGTTCTTTTCTACAAGTATTCCTGCGCTGCTTACCACAAAAAATTCCTGACTGCTGCACTCTGGTGGAATTCTCGGAAACATCAGCTTCTTGGACACATCAACTGAGCATGCTCATCACAATGGAACTCTCTGCTCCCCCTTCTCTGCCTTCGCCAGAAATGAAATCAGCTTTGGCTTTCATCAACAAGCAGTGCTCCTGCCTTCAGCTAAACAGAACCATCTAACAGCCATCCTGCCTTCACATTTATGCCCTTGTCAATGACTGGGGACCACACTCCTTCTAAGAATGTTTCATAAACTGCAGGTGGAGGGCAAAACAGGCTGCTTATAACAATTGACTCTTTGTATTTTTCTTCCTCACAGGCATTTTCGCTCTTAAGGATCAGAGAATAATCTTTTGCATTTACTTTCTATGGTTTAACAATCTTTTTTCCCTTTGCAGCTTTTTCTGGGAAAGATGCCACAGTTCCTTGGCAGCGCTGTGATTCTCTTTTGTAACTTTTTTAACATGATAGTGGTCCTCATAGTATGTTTCAGCTGACATTCTGCCAAGCTTATCTCTCTACTGTTAATTGTCCTTTGTTTCAACAGCTTCTACAGGAACGCTGCATGCTGTGCCTTTTGGCCTACCTATATCAGAGCACACACAAATTTGTTTTGTTTGTTTGACAATTTCACAAGCTAGAATTTCATTGCTAGTCACGAGATTTTTCTGATTTTTGCACCCTCTAGTTTGGGTCAAGCTGGCTCTGCTTGGAACATAATAGTTTGGGTCAAGCAAGGCCTCTGCTATTCATACAACTAGGGTAGATTTTAGTACTGTGCTTTCCAAAGCGCTTTTTGCTTAAAAATTGTCTGCTTGCTTCCCATAAGCAGGTTTCATTCTTCCATTGAGTTGCATTTCAGGACTGAAGAAATAGCTCTCCAGTCTCATTCCCTGGGACGAGTCATAGCCCTGGACAAGGGTGTGGATTCCAGCATGCTGTGTTTAGTCATGGCACTCCTCCAAGGATTTTCCACTACAGTGATACTTTTGCCATTCCTTTTCCTTGTGTCTAACTACGGAACTCAGTGTCAGGCTGCAGTGCTTCTTGAGCTCCTTCCTAAAGGCCTACAGACTAGTGTCTGGCTTCAACTGGTTGACATCAGTAATATCACCAAGTTTTGCTTTCCTACCAAATTTGCTGCTGGAGATTTGCTTTCATCATGCTTTATTCTAGTTTGCTATCAGGCCTCATACTATCACAGACTATTCTGGTCTCAATGAACATATGAACAGTGAAGAGACCTTAGTGAATGGCTCCAGCTGGGGTCCAGCCACCAAGTGACTCCCTAAATCTGCACACCACATGTTGTAGTAGGGAGGGGTGTCCCTTGCACATGTATGGTGAACTGTTCTTCTGACTTACAGAAGCCTCATTGTCACAAGATTGGTACCACACAACTGAAATGTTCATCATTTATTTTTGCACATGTGTTGCTTCAACTACATTCCAGCTAACCTAAGCTATCAGATTTTGTTTGCTGTTTCACAATGGTTTAGAAATATAATGTTAGTTTCAGGGATCACCTATCTTTTGGGGTTTTAGTGCATTTTTGAAAGCTAACAGCTAATTCGTGTAACAAGAATCAATGCTTCAATATAAACATAATTATGGGTAACTGAACACTTCCAAGGCATTAGCATTGTTACCTGGTGAACAAGTTGAAAATTAGACAGCTACCTTAGATAACAGAGCTGCTATTGATTTTATACTGCTGCAATTGCATTTGGGCTGTGAATCAGGGCCTTAGCCCATCCAGCCGGACTGACAAAAAGACAGATCATGCAATTTCAATATCATAAGCTTCAAGATGATTGGGATGAAGTAGATTTGTTCCCAAATGTGTACAACGAACTCAGTGTTCCTATTCTTCACAAAAATTAAAAACAAAAGGGTGAAATGTGGAGAATCTTTCCCGGCATGCCTCTGTGGCATCGCCATTAACAGCAAGCGAACGGATCACGTATCAGGCGAGGAGAGTTTAACACATGCGCACTGCACTGAATTATGTCAAGTTTTAGATATGCTCAGATACTATGTTGCACTTTAGGTGGAAAAATACTTTGTGATTGGCTAAAGCTACATGGTCTGATCAAGTTCCCAGGCTAAAATCTCACACATGCGCAGAAGCTTAGCTATGTAACAAACATTCTTGATCATGCTCAGTAGTGTAAGTTTTAGACAAAGAAATAGCCTTATTTGGGCATTGAGCCATCGTGTAAGCTTTTGATCGGTTAAGAAACCGCCGCAAGGTGATGTGGGAATTGTAGTCCTGTTGTTTTCAATAAAGGCTCTTGCTAGGTGCAGCAAGAGGGACTTCCTCCATTTTTGCACCAGAACCACGTGTTGGAGTCATTATTCTTTTCTTTGTTGCCAACCCGCATTGGGCTTGCTGGCCAAGCCATTTGTGGGTTCTAAATTCTCGAAGCCTCGCGGATCTGGGCTTCCATGGGAGGATTCCCAACTTTCCAAGCCTCGCGGATCGGGGCTCCATGGAAGTAATTCCCACACCTGGTCTATTTGTGTATTTAATTTTTGTGATGCCTACACGGCTCCTGAACTTCAACTGGAAATACCGAGATGCCAAGAATGAGCCCCTCCCCCACCCCACCCCCACGTACCAAGAAGGAGGCCAATGAACATCAACGTAGGCACGACAAGACTGCAACCACTAGGTGACGTCTTTTCTTTTAATTTGATTGAAACAATTGGCTACACCTAGTGGGTTTTAATAAATTTTCTCTCAGGCCCCAAATGAAATGCATGAGTCTTCTGCACCACCACCACCACCACCACCACCACCACCCGGCCAGCAAGGGGTTATTGATCTCGACGTGCCACATAGAGGAAAGGAGTCTGAAAGTGTGGACATGATCTGATGCATGCTGTTTGAAGGACTGAGACATAAAATAACCCACCCCCAATCCAAATGCAACTTCATTACATCTCATACAATTCCCCCACCACCACCATCTTGCCAAGAACTTTACATCTAAGAACTTATCCTGACATCTCCATCTTTTGTCACGTTTGAACTTGGGTACAGCTCCAAGGAAGAGGGTGTCACCCTTGAAATATTAGCAACTGTTTATTATTTTACGGATAGCCTAAAAGTATCACCTGGTCTATTTTTGTATTTAATTTTTGTGATGGCTACACGGCTCCTGAATAGAGATGGGCACGAATAGAAAAAAATGACGTTTCGTTTTTTCGTTTTTCGTTGCGGGTCCGTTTTGGTTCATTTTCATTTTTTGTGATTTTTTTTGAAAAAAAGTTTCATTTTTCGTTTTTCATTTTTACCGGCTTTTTGTGTGACTTAAAGCATTTCCGTGCGTGGACATCTCCCAACGCCCCAGACCAGAGGGAAAACACTAAAAAAATGATGCTCGCAGAGACACAGTATAGACTAGGTATGCAGGGCTTAAGGCAGCCGCAGAGTGACTGCACTGGAGGGCAGGGGAGGGTACTCACTGAGAGGTACGCACGCACACAGGGAGGCTGCAAGAGAAATCTCTTCTTTCTCTCCCCTAAGAGCCAGGCTGCAGCCAGCAGGAACACAGAGACACACACCTGCCTGGCTGGCCTAAAGTAACGAGTCGCAGAGACAGCAATCCCACCCTAACTCCCACCACAGACTGCAAGGAGGACGGGGGCTGCCAAAGCTTTTTATGCCCTCTGTGGCTGCCACACCTACCCAGTCTGCAACCTGGGCATGCTATTGGTTGAAATTGTCCAAGAATTTACATGATCCCATCACATGGCTTGCATCCATCTTGTGGCTGGAACCCATTTTGTGTCATCCTTAAAGGGAAAAGAAAAAAATACATCGCAATGGGAGAAAGACAAAAACAAACGTTTTAAGGACCCCAACCCCCTGGTAGGTAATAATTTCAAATAATTATTGCTGCATTTTTATGGATGTCCAAGGCATTTTAATACCCAAGAAATCAATATTGGGCATCTGGGAGCCATTTTGGGTCAATGTCCCCTAACTCCCCTTAAAGGGGGAAAAATACAGCAATCTGAGAAAAGACATAAATGCACATTTTAAGGATCCCAACCTCCCTGGTAGGTATTATCAGGCAGAATAAATAATTATCGCTGGGTTTTTATGGATATTCAGGACATTTTTTAACATTTAAAAACAGCTCATTTCATTGTGCATCGCCATTAACGAAAACAAAACGCAACGAACCTAATTTTCATGATTCTGTTTGGTTCGTTCCAATTTCATCACTATTTTCGTTATTCATTTCATTACGTAACGAAACAAATAACAAATAACGGAATGAATTTTTTTCATTTCATGCCCATCTCTACTCCTGAACTTGTTTTGCTTTTAGCTCCGGGGTTGTTGTTGTTGTTGTTGTTGTTGTTGTTTTTGTTTTAACTCAGATTCAGCAAGTTAGTTTTCCTGGTGCCACAACATTCAACGCTCTTCAGACTTGGGTAGGCGGTGACCCCACCTTTGGTTAGCAATTGAGCTGGAGCTATTTTCTTTTCTTTTCTGTGCAGCTGTCAGAAACCACTTCTGGAGAACAATTCAGAAGAATGCTTGAGAATGATACGGACAAATGGATTCCTGCAGGCTGCCTTGCTGTCCCGTCAACTGACCCCATCTTGGCTCCCGATTCTCTGCCTTGCTACTTCTCGGTGGAAAGAGGTGGCTGGACAGTGCTGAAGGCCAAGGGTGGGCACAATTCAGCATTATTTGGCTACTGCCAAGGCCTTGTGCCAGCTCCTGAATCCTCCAGAAGAGCTACTAAGTTCTTCTCATATTTGGTCTTCTGGGTGTAATTGCAGGCTTCACTTACAGGTCTGACTGATCACACATAGATGTAAGGGAATCATGTCTTTCAACATAAGCATAGCTTCCGTTGGACTGGTGTGTTACCTGTACTGTACAGTCTGAGTCAGACCAGTGTGCAAGTACTAGACGCCGCTGGCGCCCTCCAGGTGCAAATGTCTCACCTGCCTGCTGGGCTGGAGGTTTGTATCAGCTTGGAGAAGTACTATCTCATCTCTTCTTTCTCCAGGTTACTGAAAAGGAGATAAACACTTGTGTTATTTTATGCCTAGATGCCCTACGCACATCCAATCTCGCCTGATATCAGAAGCTAAGCAGGGTCAGCCCTGGCTAGTACTTGGATGGGAGACCACCAGGGAATACCAGCAGCTGTAGGCGCCTGGAGTAGGAACTGGCAAGCCACTCCAGTATTCCTGCCAAGAAAAACTCCATGGACATGGAGTCATGAAGAGTCGGTCACGACTGTAACGACACAACACAAACACACAAACATGGATCTTCAAGTTGGAACTGAGATGTAGCAACCCTGGCAGGGCTTTTAAGGTAAGTGAGGCATGTTTACGGAGTGGTTTTACCATTTCCTCACCCCATCGTGAGTTCCCATGGCTGAGCAGGGATTTGAACCCAGGGCTTATGAGTGTTAGTTCATTATTCTGTCCAGTACACCTCACTGGGTACTAGAGAGACATAATGCACTGCATGTATGTACATGATGGCCTACAGCATGGCGCAAACCAGTGATAGGCCAAAGTCCCTCAGTGCTTCTTGGTTGTTTGGGACCACAACATGGGCCTTCTTCTAAATTCCAGTCGAAACTCTTAACACGAATCAGGAGCTAACGCTGGCTTCAAGTCTAGATAGGAAGAAATAAGTCATAAACTGATTAAACCTGTTGAAAACCAGCCCATCTCGGATGCTAACTGCCAGTTTTAGAATGTTAATACAAAAGGTCCAATTAGTTTGGTTCCAATTCACATTGGTGAGTAGATTTTTTGGATTTGTTGGCTAAAATCTGTTGTGCAACACTGGCAGAGGAGAAATGGTGTAATTTTCAAAAGCTGATTGAGCTCTGCAGGGACTTTTGGCCAAGCACTAAGCTGCCTAGTTGGTGTGCAATGATCCAGACAATCAGAGGCTCATTAATTAGCAGCAATAAGCCATGCCAGTGGCATGGAAGTATGAAAGAAAATTTGTTAATTACTAAATTAAACATTACGATGGATATCATTATTCATTAGTATTATGGAATTCCCAGTGAAATAACATTTCTTACTGTAGGGGACACTGTTCCTCCATTTGAATTTTGCTGTTTATGCTTTCAGATTGGCTCGTTCTGCATTTTTAGTTGGTTTTCCAAACCTGACGTTTCCTGGATGATCCCACATTTGATTAACTTGCTGCAGATGATGGGACTCACCAGTCTTGAAAGTGCCTTCTTTAGTCATTGTAAAAAATACTGCTTTAAACTATGGATGCATCTGTTTGCCCTGTTTCCTCCTCCCCCCCCCAAAATATATCCCAATATCTAAAATGAGATGATTTGTCATTAGTTACCATAATGGGTGACAATGAATTTAGTTAGTAGGGAGGGAGCAGGACACAACACACACACACAGAGAGAGAAGGAATAGCCCTTGGTTATGAAGGTAAGCAACACACTTAAAATAGAGAATTTTGGTCGTTTAACACTTTGTAGAATAAGCCAGGGGTTCCATTATTTTTATTACTTTAAATCACTTCATGAAGTTGTTTTCTAGTAATTTTTTTGTGGAAGAAAGACTTTAAGCTCTAAGGATGATATAAAAAGGCATAATATTTTATTTGCATCTGGATTTTTAAATTATTTCATTGCTTTTAAAAAAACCCTATCAAATTTGTCTGAATTGATTTTTCTTTGGATTCTTCTTATTGCCAAATTCATATTGTAGGTTATTGTAAATGGGTGAATGTTTGTATTTGAATTTAATCATAGCAATCCAACAAAAACAACAAATATGATCCTTGCACAAAATTCCAGAAGCAACCAACCTTGACTGGGCCAATATAATATTAAGCACAAGGAATCTCTTGGGTCCAACGGCATCTTTAATTGTTCTCAGTATTGCAGATCCTATGGATGTGTATAGACAAAGTGCAGAAGACAAAACTCATCTTGACCAGATATTGCAATGTCATCCTCTGAGTTAAAATAATGTCCTAAAAAGTGTAGATTGCAAGCCTGCTGCAACAGCTTGAAGCATCTTGTTTCACCTCAAGCAATGTAGGATCTAATATTTGATTGGGTAATACTGTATGTGTATCTTTTAAAACACAGTTATGCTCCTTTTAAAGTAACTTTGAATGCATCCCATAAAGCATTAGTTTCCACACCGATATGTCTGTTCTCCCCTGCACACCATCCTGAATAAATTCATGGAGGGGAACAGCATAAGTCTATAAGCTTTTGATAAAGAAAAATATAGTCTTTGAGTTAAACACATTTTTGTGATAGATATCAGAACCAAAAGCTAGCATTTCTGACAAAAATCTATACCAGTGGTTCCCAAAGTGGTCTATATACACCCTCAGATCCATAAAATGTAAATGGGGGTCCATGTGAAAGGACCCCATTTAGGCAGGTCATCATCAACATGTAGGCGTTCTGTAAATGTCTTACACCTAACACAAATTGTTTTGGTGACATTTTTAAAAGTTTTTGCAGTAATTTTTGGAATACTTAAAAACTTTTTGGTGCATTTCTCAAGTGGTGCAAAGGTAGGGACCTGATCCTTGTGGTGTGCATACTTTAAAGTCCATTTTGCATTGTGTGTGGGGGTGGGTGGGTTTTTTTGCAAAGGTTGGGGACTCGTGTTTTGCAGCCACATGACAGATATTTGTACCCGAATCATGGATGCTTGAAATTCAAATCAACTATAATAACAGTCGTACCTTGGTTAACAAGTAACTTGGTTTACGTGTATTTTGAGTAACGAGCAAAAATTTCTGAACATTTTTGCATTATTAACAAGCAGTGTCTTGATATAGTCACCCCCCGCCATTTCGCAGTTCAGGTACTGCAGTCCCACTACATGGTGGGATTGCAGTACCTGCACCTCGGGCCCACATGGGGGGCGGCGGGGGGGATTGTGTTGCTCCGCGCCGCACCTCCATGCTCCTCCGTGAAGCCTTGGGGCCCCGGGGGTGGTGGTGGCGGAGGCTGATCAGGGCGCTCCGCGCCACCCCTGCACTCCTCCGAGAAGCCTCGGGGCGGCGGTGGGGCGGTGGGGGGGAGATTGGGTCGCTCCGTGCCACCCCCCACACTCCTCTGAGAAGCCTCGGGCAGTGGGGGCAGGCGGCGGCGGGAGGTAAGATCCCACAACACCGCCTGCACGCACCATCCCAAGACTTCTCGGACAGGCACGTGATCGCCCCCCACTTCCGCATATCGCAGATTTTCATGCATTGTGGGTGGGGTGGGGCCCTAACCCCCATGATTGGCGGGGGGGGTTACTGTACCAGGACTCTCATGTGTGTTACATAATCAAAAGTGCTCTAAGCCAATGACATCTCTCTCTCTCTCTCCCCCCTTCTGCTGGAAGTGGGTGATTGTTTCTGTTTCTGTTTCAGGCAACAGCAGCAGCAGAGTTGAAGAAACAGTGACAGGCTCAGTAAAGTTACGAACAGTTGCCCCCCCCCCATTAACCCCTGTCCCCAAAGAGGCCACCTCCATGGGGACTCTCCACACCATCCCTGCCACCACTACTGCATCCAGGACACATACACATTTCCCCATGTTTAAAACAACCCCCTTCACTGAGGTTTCCGCCCTCCCCTGCTCTATATGGGATTCCTCCCCTAGCTCGGTTTTTAAAACAGCCCCCTTCATGGAGGCTTCCCCTTTCTCTGTTCTAGCTGGGTTTTCCCCCAGTGCTTGTGTGTGTGTGTCATTAGAGTCGTGACCGACTCTTTGTGACCCCATGTCCATGGACTTTTCTTGGCAGGAAGACTGAGTGGCTTGCCGGTTCCTATTCCAGGCGCCGACAGCCGCTGGTATTCCCTGGTGGTCTCCCATCCAAGTACGAACCAGGGCCGGCCCTGCTTAGCTCCCAAAATCAGGCGAGATCAGATGTGCTTAGGGCATCTAGGCAGCTACATTTTTAAAAACAGCCCCCTCCATGGATGCTTCCCCCCCTCCTCTGCTCTAGCTTGGATTCCCCACATTCCTCCATTTTTAAAACAGCCCCCTCCATGGAGGTTTTTCTCCCCTCCAGTTGGGATTCCTCCCATCGTCCCATTTTTAAAACAGCCCCCTCCTTGGAGGCTTCCCCCCTCCTCTGCACCTGCCACAAAGATTTTCAAATGCAGGTTATTGTTCTTTGTTCTGTACTGTGTTTTGTACTTTGTACTGTAGTGTATTTTGTATTTTATTCAGTACCTTGTATTATATGACAGTATTGTAATCAAATATTTTTGGGCTGTAGAAGGAGTCATCTGAGTTTCCATTATTTCCTATGGGAAAATTTGCTTTGATGTGCAAGTGTTTTGGTTTCAAGCATGCTTCCGGAACGGATTATGCTCTTTAACTAAGGTACTACTGTACACATGTTTTCCCTAGTGGGGTCCCCTTCAGTATTATGTACTCAAATCTTTATAGAAAATATTCATTGGTATATGGCATGGCCAGGATTGCTCCAGGGACCCAGTCATCTCAGTCTGCACCCTCTGAAATTGCACCATCGATGCTTACACAGTACCACTACGAAAGCAACATTTTCTTTTTCCTGATTCCTTTCTATATCTACCTAACCAGAGATTTAAATAAGGATTTACTCCACCCAAACATATGAGGCCCTTCATGTTTAGGCCTACCTTACTTATGAGTATATTTCTCCAATGTAACCTGTCCAACCCACAAGCTCATCGCAGGAGAGGATCCTCCGGGTTGCTGCCCCAAGGGAGGCCTGCCCATCCTCTCAAAGAGGCAGGGCCTTCTCCAAGGCAGCTCCAACCTTGTGGCACCAGCTTCTGGTGGAGCTTCACCTAATCCCCTCCCTGTTTGTATTTAGGGGACCACTAAAGACATGGCTGTTCATGGAGGCTTTCCACACCAGCTCGAGCTAAGCAGCATTTATTCCTCTTCTCCTGGTTTCTGTATGATTGGTTTGCGCCGTTTGTTTTTAATGGCGATTTGCCATTGTATTGATAGTGTTTGATTTAATAGTGTAGACAACAGAAGCAAAAACAGTCATACCTGATAACATCATTTTTATTTTGGTTATGATTATAAATTGCATTAACTTCATTTAAACGTGTAGAAATAGCATATGGCAATTGTAAAAGAGATTACATATATAATATCCCAAATATAAGATTCAGATGCTGTTCTAAGACATACGGCCTTGAAAAGACCCTGTTGCCCATTTAAGGATGCTTTCTTTTGAGGGAGCAACAGGGAAGAAGAAAAAGGTGTACCACTTTTTTGTTTGGGGGGGGGGGGGCAAGAGCCGCGTGGCTCCAGAGAAACATTTTTTAAAAGCCCAACGTATTTCTAAGGGCTTTGACACAAGGCAGAATACAAAATGTGCCAAGTTCCCAGCCAGCAAATAAGCAGCTAAAGTGGAAGTTCTCAGCCCTCCCCTGTTGCAGCGTCTCCTCCTCCTCATTTTGGACACTGGCTCCTTTAGGATCCCTCAAGCACGTGCGCTAAAATAATTTATAGATAGTCCTTTTCTTGGTGTATATTAATATATATCTATATTTATATTTCTATAAAAATACAATGTACCCTTTTGTTGTTCCAAATGATTGGCAATTAAAACACAAACAGCCCTATGGTTCATCTTCCTTATTACTCCTATTTAATTCCGTGACAGGCCTCTGATAGTCAGGAGAAAGAGAAGAACCTTTTGGCATGTAAAGACGTAACACCAATTTAGTGGTGAAGACTTGCTGGTTTTTACTTTAAAGAGAAGGTTAATCTTCTTTGAGGTGCGTGGATGAACAAATGAATTTGGTACATTTTAATAAAAAGCAAGTGGGATACCTGGTTGGTGTTGTTTTTAACAATGTGCCAACATTTGACCTGTGTGTTTTCCTCAAATCTTGGGTACTCCTGACCAAATGGTACAAAGTGACTGAAAGAGGGGAGCTACATTCCAGGCAACAGGTCCAATAGGCTGGGATAATCCCTCCTCCATAAACAGCACAAATAAACAGAACTGAAGAGAAGCTGCAGTCCTGAACTACTTTCTCCCCCCTCATGCAAAGGTTTTCAGGGACCAAGGCAAGGGATTGTTATAACGTTGGCCAGAAAAGAGAAAGTACATATTGAGAAATCAATTTTGCCAAGTATGCAAAATCCACTTACTTTAAACATCGTACCAAACATTCATTTTATTTTCATTGCAACATCACATTATTAGTTTTTATACATATAAAAAAACCGGGCAATCTTTCTAACCTGCTTCTCAAATGAAGAAACATTCACACAGGACAGGGCATCCAATTTGGTACAAAAAATATTATTTCAAGTAAATTTATGTTTAAGCAGGGACTTCCTGCCCTACAAGGAATGGGATGCCTTGACTTAGATGGAGTTGCATTAGAGAGACACTCCTTTATTGGCCTCTTAAAAATAAATCACACCCAAGGCCTCCCTGAGCCCAGAGTTACCAAATCCCCTGCTCTGTGGTCTCTGGGACAGACAGGCGTGAAAGAGGGATACATCTCCATGAAGCAGAAGCGGTGTGCCAACATTTGCTGAGAAGCTGCATCCAGAGACCCTACACCAATCTTCTCTTTGGCTCACTAATGGACGGGATTATCACTGATGGAGCATAGTTAGGAAGATGGCCACCATTCTAAAACAACGGACCAGAAATGATATCCAGGGGCACATCTTCTACGCTGAGATTGTCTGCATCCAATGCTTGTAGCACATCAGGTGAGAGAAAGTCCAGCTGGTGAAAGAGAACAAGCAGTGTTTCTGAGCGAAAGTGCCCTCTCGCAGTAAATGTCTTTCCTTCCTCCTTTCTTGGCAAGCTCTCATGCACTTCTTCGAAAGGAAGTGGGACAACTTACAGGACTAGTTAAAAAAATGATGACTCTATATTTTGGGTTATTGAGTATCACTGGATGCCACAGCTGCATTCTCGGGCTTCAGCTGCTTTGGAGTCCCCTGAAAAAGACATTCCATAATTAGTTCTTAATTAAACATGCCCTGTCTTCCCTTGGCTGATAGTGGCCACCTCAAACTGAAAGATCGTTTTCTTAAAGGTAAAGGTAAAGGTTCCCCCTGCACATGCGTGCTAGTCATGTCCGACTCTAGGGGCGGTGCTCATCTAAGTATTCAAGCCAAAAGAGCCAGTCTTGTGCAAGTCCATGGCCACGTGGCTGGCATGGCTGCAAGGAAACACTGTTTTACATTCCCACTTTTTAAATCTACTTGCATTACCATGCTTTGGGACTGCTAGGTTGGCAGGAGCTGGGGTCATCAGGAGGAGCTCACTCCGCTGCATGGCACCCAGGATTTGAACCGCCAAGCTGCTGACTTTGCAGCCAACAGATTTCAGAGCCACCACGCCCCTTAACTGAAAGTTCCTCTAAGCAGTTTACACTCAAATTCTGTCCTTTTACTATTCTCAAACCTCTCTCATTTGTCTCCCTTAACTTTTTCTTAATTTTATCTTCACTTTTTCTCTTCTCTTTTCTCTTCTCCACAACCCTCAGGCTGAGCCCTTTAAACATGTGGGCTCCGCCTCCACACTCCCTCATTGGTCCACAGCATTAACCCTTTACGCCTTCCTGCACAAACACATTTGACTACGGAGAGGGTAAATGCCACACCACCCCTGGCAAAAAAAAAAAAAACATCACTAGCCGGCCAGCCAGCCAGCGAGCAGTGGTTAGTCTGTGACACTGTTCAAGCCTTAAGAACAGCTCCAGCATCTCAGTTTTAGCTGCATGTCATGCTCTGATTCCGGCACTGGGAATAGCGTAGCTGGCTGAGCAGGATAGAAGCCCCGGTGCAGTTAGAAAATGGTGTAAAGGCACACTTTTACAAACTGCTTGAGGGCGTGCAACCAAAAGTCTCTCTTATTGAAAGAGTAGTTGCAGGTTAGGTTTTCCAAATTAATGAATGAATTAACATCTTTCTAGTGAACACTGGAGAAACATGTGTGTGTGTGGGGGGTTTCCACGCATGCGTCGACCGGGATAGACACCTTGGTGTTTCCCTCTGGCAAGGAACATAAGATAAGCTTCCCAAGAGGAGAGGAAAAGAGGCCTTTTATCTCTGCCAGCTCTCCTATGTGACAACAATACTGAGAGTTGAAGCTGGTGAGTCAATATCCCACCCCAGTGATAAAATATTGGAAATAAGGGCTGAGTAAATAAAGAAGATCAGAAGGGGTGGGGAAAATGGCTACCAAAAAGGAGGTGAAAGACCTAGCACAACTTCTCTCTAATATGGAATTCAATATAAGAACTGATATTAAAATGTTGCAGGAAAAAATAGAGGGGATGGCAGAGGAAATTAAAACTACAAAAGCTCTTGCAGAAGACTCATATAAGAAAACAATGGCTAATGAGTCTCAAATCAAAGAGCTTCAGAGAAGAGTGGCTTCGTTATCAGACAGCCAGCGAAGAAAACATCTAAGGCTGTTAGGAATTCCTGAAAGCATTCATCAAAGAGACCTTGAGAAACATTTATTGTTATGGTTTCAGGGATTACAAATTAGTATAAGCGAGAGCGATATCGAAAGAGTATATAGAGGCCTGAAAAGCAAACTATCAACTGGCAACCGGCCAAGAGAAGTAACTGTTGCTTTTACAAGAGTGAAAATGAGAGACTATATTTTTAAGGCCTTAAGGAAAATGAAATCTTTACAATTTGAGAATCAGAGAGTAACAGTGAGACAGGACTTATCTCCAGAGACCTTGCGAGAAAGAGCCTTCCTTAAGCCCTTCGCACAGAAGCTGTTTGATAAGGGCATTCGCTTCTCATGGGGTGTTCCAAAAGCAATCTTGATTTTTAAGGACAAGGTCTTGTATCGAGCCAGCAATGCAGTTGAGGCGCAAAGCTTGCTACAAAGATTTTCTGCAGCAGAAGAAAAGACTCATGAAGAGCAGAGGGCGGGAGAGAATGATGACAGTACTGATGATCTACAGGAGGAAGACTAACCGCCCTAGGAGGAGAAATATGGAACAAAATAAGAAGAAACTTCTAAGGGGGGGGGAAAGAAGCCTGTTAAGTGGGAGAGTGGACTGCAATGGGAATTTAATGGGATAATGGTTTTTTTTCTTATTTCCTTGTTTTTCTGGCCTAACTAATGGGAGAAAATGTATAGTGGTGGGTTGGATTATGTGGGAAGCTGAGTAAAAATTTTTTGACTAAAGTGTAAGGGAGGGAAGTACATCGGAGTAGGTGGAATCCAGAGCCCAATAAAATTGGAGGGTAAATTTCGCTCCACCCTGGTGAGGGATTGGTTGGGCAAGGGGTTGGGGGTGGGGGGAGGGGGAACCAAGAGGAACAAGGGAATTAATGACTAGGAATTCTAAAAGTAATGATGGTGGGGGAAATTAAGGTAATGTCATTAAATGTAAATGGTTTGGCTTCAAATATCAAACGATTTAGACTCCAGAAACTATTGCAGGATATGAAAATCGACATAGCATGTTTGCAGGAGACTCACAAGAGAAAGGATGATTCCAAGCTTTGGAATGTAAAGGAATGGAGCAGACTGGTTGAGTCAAGGGGTACAAATAAGGCAAGGGGGTTAGCAATTTTAACCCACTCAAGGTTAAAAGTAGAAACTCTAAGGGTACTCTCAGACAAAGGAAGGGAGATATTTTTTCTGGAAACTACATGTGAATGGCAAATTATACACATTGGCTAATATATATGCGCCCAACAAAGGACAGAAAGGGTTCCTAAAAGGAATTCTACGGAAATTAAAGAATTTTTATGAGGGTGAGATTATACTGGTGGATGACTTTAACTGCGATCTGAGAGACAAAGAAAAAGGAGTACTGAAGGAGTTGAATTTAAAAGATGTGCATGAGATTGTATCCCAAAGGAATGAACCTACTTACTTTTCTAAAAGGTACAAAAAGTTCTCTTTCCTAGATTTCATTTTAGTTAAGGGGAACTCTCAACTAGAAGTCTCAAGTGTAACAACAGAAACAATTTGGTTGTTGTACCATGCACCACTAGTGATGGAATTTAAGACATATCAAGAACAGAAACTTAAGAGATGGCGATTTAATCCTAGATATTTCTGGAAAGAAAAAGATATAGAGGATTTGAATAAAAAAATAGAGTTATTTTTTAGGGAGAATAGCAATTCAGCTGATATGGAGGTGGTCTGGGACACAGGGAAAGCTGTAATAAGAGGATACTGTATAGCAAAGGAAATCGATTTTAGGAAAAAGATGAGAGAGAGAAGACAGTTGAAACTTCAGGAAATTGGAGAATTGCAGAAACAATTACAAAGAAAGAACAGTAAACAAGTCAGTGCTCAGTTAGAGAGGGCTAAAAAGGATCTATATGAGTTGGATTGGACATGGGTCTGGAAACGGGATTTATTGGTGAAAAATGACTTCCAACGCATCAACATAAACACTGTAAGAAGGCTATCCAATTATTTGAAGAAGAAAAAAGATAAACAAGCTATAGGGGCAATTAAAGGAGGAGAAGGTGTAAGATTATATGGGGATAAACAAATAAAAGAGGAATTCGCTAAGTTTTTTCAAAATTTGTATAAACAGGTAAAGCAAGAGTCTAAAATAGCATTATATAAAGACCCAATTAAAGAAGATGATTTGGAGAGTATCAACCGGGAAATAACAGATATTGAAATTCAAGAAGTAATTAATGAATTAAAGAAAGGGAAATCTCCGGGGCTAGATGGTTATACTCCCGAGTATTACAAAATGGCGGGGAAACACTTAATATCAGAAATGAGAAAGTTGTTCAATAATATTCTGAAGGGTGGCAAAGCCCCAGATTCGTGGAGAAAAAGTGAGATAGTACTTATACTAAAAAGCAAAAAGAACCCCATGGAATGTAACTCTTATAGACCTATAAGCTTGGCAAACCAGGATTATAAAATCTTTACTAGAATATTAGCAAAGAGGTTAGCAACCCTTCTACCAAAGCTAGTGAATGAAGATCAATATGGATTTGTTAAAGGGAGATTAATAGGACACCCCTTAAGAAATATAATTAACATCTTAACACCTAGAAGAGAGTCGAAACATCAGGAAAAATTGGCATTACTAAAACTTGACGTTTATAAAGCATTTCATACAGTAAGTCATGAATATTTAATTCAAGTTCAAGGGTGAAATAGTGCAGGCGATAAAAGAAATTTATAGTAACAGCAAAGCTGTTGTCAGGGTTAATGAAGGCTGGACAAATGAAATCTTAATACAAAGAGGGGTTAAGCAGGGGTGTCCCTTATCTCCGTTGTTATTTATCCTAGCAATGGAGCCTTTGGCGGACAAAATTAGAAATGCGGTAAGGATACAAGGATATAAATTGGAGAAGGAAGAAGTAAAAGTGAACCTTTTTGCCGATGATGTCTTAATAGTTTTACGGAACCCATTGGAGGGATTGAAGGAAATCATGATTATATTAGAAGACTTTAGAAAATGTACAGGATTAGGCGTGGATATTAAAAAATCAGAAATAATGTTTTACAATGTTAAATATAGGGAACAAGAGGAAATAAGGAAATTAACGGGAATGACAATAGGGACAAAAAACTTAAATATTTGGGAGTTATCATAACTAAAAATTTAAATAAACTAAGAGTAACAAATTTTAAGATGGTATGGAAAAAGATACAAAAGCAACTGGGGGAATGGAAGAATAGAGTATTAGGACTTATGAACAGAATTAGAACAATTAAGACATTTATAGTCGCTAAAATATTGTATCTTTTTCAAGTGCTCCTATATGGATTCCAAAAAATGTCTTAAGAGGATGGGATAAGGAATTAAGAACTTGGGTATTTGGGGGAAAGAAGGCAAGGGAAGTTCAAAGATTGATTTATATGCCACAAGAGGATCTGGGATGGGGTCTGCCGCGGTTGGAATTTTACTATGAATCATTTCAATTGAAATATCTACTGGAACTCGATGGAAGAAACAAAAATAAGTGGGTAAGAATTGAGGATGAAATAAATAATGGAATTGGCAGGTTTGGTATCTATACAGATAGGGAGCAAAGTATTCTTAAGACAACAAGTGGCCCTAGAAAGGTGGCCTTTAAGATATGGGGGAAATGGCAAGCTAAATGGAAAGGAGGATTTGTACAGGGTAAACCTTTGGAAAGTCTAAGAAAGGAGGGAGACTCATTCGAGGAAGGTTTATGGAAAAAAGTTAGCGTGTAAAGGGTATTACTGTATTAAGAATTTGCATAAGAATGGCAAACTAATTCCTTTTCAGGAATTAGTTAATGCTGTGGGGGAAAATATTGGTTGAATCTGTTAGGGTTATATAAGAGGGTTAAGTTATATTTACAAACTGAAAGCCCCATACAAGAGGAAAAGAGGTTTGGGAAAATTCATAAAATTTTAGATTTAAAGGGAAAAGGATTGACAGGTCAAATATATAAACTTATGGTTACAGATAAAGATTTTTTGTTTAAAGCATTGCAAAATAAATGGAGCAATGAAATGATATTAACAGAGGACGATATAAGGAAAATGATGAAAGGTATTAGAGGAATAAAATTGGTGAAATTTAGAGAATTAGAAAGGAAAGTTATATTCAAATGGTATAGAACACCGACACAACTTGCATACATGACAAAAGGATTTAAACCAAATTGTTGGCATTGTAACAATGAACCAGGTTGGTATTCCCACCTTTGGTGGGAATGCGTTAAAGTTAAATCATTTTGGAATATAATCCTTAGGAAAATAGAAAATTGGTTCAAAATTAAATTAGAAATTAATGGAAGTTTATTATTTATGGGTATATTGGGTTGTGAAAAATTAAGGGCCGTAGACCAATATTTATTGAAAGCAATGCTAATAGCGGCACATGCAGTGATCACATGGGGATGGAAAGATTCCACTAAATGGAATGAGGATAATTGGAATCTATATCTTCTTGAAACAATACAATCAGACATATTGGCAAGATTAAAAATGGAAAGATTGGGAAATTACGAAAAAGAAAAGTGGTATAGTTATTTTAGATGGATTAGGGAAGAAAAAGTATCCAAAGAAATATGGGAGAAATGTAAAAAACTGAAGGATTGGCTTAAGTTATGAAGAAAGTAAGGAGGTTTAAGAGGAAGCCAAAGACATTGGTGGAATGTACTAAAGAGCTTGTAGGAAAGAATGGAAAATAATTTGTTCTTCGGTTCCAGGGGTTGGGGAGGTGTTGGGGAGGGGGGATGCAAAAACAAGCAATGTAATTACGTATTATTCTGTATGTATTACTTATTAGTTTCTCAAAAATTAATAAAAATTTAATGTTAAAAAGTGTGTGTGTGTGTGTGTGTGTGTGTGTGTGTGTGTGTGTGTGTGTGTGTGTGTGTGTGTGAGAGAGAGAGAGAGAGAGAGAGAGAGAGAGAGAGAGAGAGAGGGGGGGGGGGAGGGGAGCTGCTATTGCACTTTAACAAGAGAGAGGTACATTTTACCCCCTCTTTGGTCTCATCATGCTCTAGGAAAGAACAGCTTGAGTCTGAACTTGAATGAGAACACTGCAGATGAACTCTGTTGGACCAGCCTCTATCCCAAATCATCTTGAATTGATTTTAATTTCAGCAAACATTGGCTCAAGTTCCACATTGCACTTTGATTAGTTAGCAAGCTGGTTAAAGTAGTTTAGAGGACAGTACTGCCAGATGAATTCAGAGTGAGGTGCAAAGGATACACACACAAAACATGTTTACCAAGAGTTCCTCATCCAAGTGACATTTTTGTTTTAATAGGGTGCCAGAGAGTAAATTTCTGAGTCCAGTGCTCGTCAACTGTCTGATTATCAAGTTCATTTTAGAGAACTGTATGGAGGGAAACCGGATCAGATTTGCAGATGAAGTAAAACTGAGAGACTTAATTATAATATCAGAAGAAAATACTAAAATCCACAATGATTTTGATAATTTTAGTTTAGTTTTCCTTTCTAATAAAATGACATATAGGGCCTTTTCTGCCATTGCCCCTCTCCTGTGGACTAACCTTCCACCAGACATCTGCTTGGCCCACTCTTTGGCTGCCTTTAAAAAACTATTAAAACTTGGCTATTTAAGCAGGTATTCCCTCAAATATAATGGAATTTCATTGTTCACCCATTAAATCATGATTTTAACTGATTAGCCTGGCAATAATAATACATTATTTTACGTCACTTTAATGTTACTTTTAGTTTTATTTCTATTTTATTATGTTACTGTATTTTATATTTTTATTGTATGAATTATTTGAATTTATTAATTGTTGTAAACCACCTAGAGTGACCTCGCTGCCAGATGGGCGGTATAAAAATCAATCAATCAATCAATAATAAATAAGACATTAAACAGAAATACTGTAAATGGAAAGTTCTGCCTTTAAGGAAAACTCAAGCACCCAGAAAAAGGATGAAGAAGACCTAGCTTGGCAGTATAACTTGTAAAAAGGGGTTTAGGATTGTCGTCAATCACCAACAGAACATTAGTCACCATGTGATGTGGCTGCAAAAAAAAATGAAGAAACAAAAAACAGCTGATGGAATTTCAGGTTTTATTAATAGAACCACAGCCTCCCAAGGTAAGGGAAGTAATAGCTGCACTTTATTTTGCAATAGCCAGACCTTGTCTGAGCAGCTTCTTAGTATCACACTTTTTATTAAGCCTTTAGATCAGGCCTGCCCAAAGTCCGGCTCGGGGGCCAAATCCGGCCCGTCAGGCCATTCTGAGTGGCCCGCAGCTGGCTGGCCTGCCCCTCCCTCTCCCTCCTTCGCCCCATGTTTTTTTTTTAAATCTTCTGCCAACACTGACACTGCCAGGAAGCCTGAGGGGCTGGGTGGGCCGGCCGGTGAGCAGAAGCTTGTGGGCTGCTGGGGAGGGGAGGGGACGGGCCACCACCACCAGCACCGCCGGGAAGCTTGTGGGGCTGGGCGTGTGGGCCGGCCAGCCATTGTGCAGGCCGCCACCACCAGCACCGCTGGGAACCTTGTGAAGCTCGTCACGTGTGCGCAGGGCGGTGCACGGATGGGCCGCCACCACCGGCATAGCCGGGAACATTGTGAGGTTAGGCGCACGCACGGGGCAGTGATTGGGTGGGCCGCGCCCCTGGCACTGGTGGGACGCTTGGGCAGCTGGGCGGTCTGCCACCACCAGCACCGCAGGGGAATGTGTGGGGGTGGGCAGGCCAGCGGGCCTCTTCCACCGCCAAGGAGCTTGGGGGGGCTGGCGGGCGAGCCGTCGCCACCGCTGGGGAGCTTGGGGGGGTGCAAGGTCGCACAGATTGCCTCTTCCAAGGGGCTCCCTGTGGCCACGGCTCCCAGTGCTTCCTTTGGTCCCCACCTTCCTTCTTTCCTTCCTCCCTCACTTGGTCCCCACCTCCCTCCCTCCCTCCCTTCCTTGTTCCCCACCTTCCTTCCTTCCTCTCTTGGTTTCCACCTTCCTCCCTTCCTCCCTTGGTCCCCGCCTTCCTTCCTGCAGGTGGGGTTGCAAGGGGTCAGTGGGTGGGGCTTATGGGTCAGTGGGTGGGGCTTGCAGTGGGGTGGCAGGGTCGGGGAGCAACCGGCCCCTGACACATTCTCAGCCACCAAATCTGGCACTCCTTACAAAATGTTTGGTCACCCCTGCTTTAGATAGTTTGGAAAGTGTCCAGAAGAGGACAACAACAATGGTTAGAGAACATAAACCTAGGAAGAAAGGTTGATGGAAGTACAGTAGACCAGAACTGGAACAGAGAGGACAATACACCAAAGCCCCTTCAACTAGCTGACGGGTTGACATGTCGGAGAGGGCAAAGAACTTTCCAAGCCAGGAGGTAAAGCTAGATCTAGTGAGTTTGCAATATGGGAGAGATTTCCCATTAACATTAGGAAGAACCTCGTGAAAGTAAGAATAGTTATGGGTCCAATTACTGGGCGTTGGTGTGGACAGGCTCTCCCTTGGTGGATGTCTGTTGGAGATTCTCAATTGATTAAATTCCTGCATCAAGCAGAGGTCCAACTACATCTCTAAAAAGGACCCTTCCAGCTTTATGATGCCGTGATTCCTTGACTGTGTCAACTCACCGGAGATGTGGGTTTGGCAAAGTTCAGATGAGCATACAGCATGATGGCAATATCATTCTGACTTGCTTCTAGTGCAATAGAGAGAGCTGTGCTACCATCCTGCAGGAGAAGAAAAGGAGAGAAGATGACCAATCACAGTGATGGAAGTTCTTGCTGGAATAATCACTGGTTCTATTGTATAACAGGAAAGGGGTGAATTTTATCATTCCACAGCCCCTTCCCCTGCACAGTTTCCTAGCACTGCAGGAGACAGCATCTGTAACTAGATCAAAGAGAGCTAGTTAACATCTGTCTGTCAGGGTGAGATGAATAGGATATTCAGAGACTTATTTATTTTATTTATTTATTTTCAAACTTATATACCGCACCTATTTCCCCAAAGGGGACTCAGGGCGGTTTTTGCTGAAGACAAAACAGGTAAGGCTATCACTTTGTTGCCTTGCTTTTAGGTGCCTGCATTTAGCAAAATGTCACTGGAGACAATAGGCTAGCTACCACTGGCTACAGAGAGCTAGGCATGTTGGACCCTTGATGGGCAACTATCATTCATTTACATTCTGTAAGTCTAGGATTATGTTCACTTTTTTTCTGTCTGGGCATAGCTGAGCAAAACAGTGAAGAAGCCTAAGTAGTTTAGACCATTTCAGAACTTCAGTCCTTCCTTCCTTCCTTCCTTCCTTCCTTCCTTCCTTCCTTCCTTCCTTCCTTCCTTCCTTTCCTTCCTGCCTTCCTGCCTACCTGCCTGCCTGCCTGCCTGCCTGCCTGCCTGCCTGCCTGCCTGGCAAATGAAAGGTTGGTTGCAGTTACTCAATGGCGAGGAAAGGCAATATTACATCAGATAGTCCAGTTTTGAAACCTGGCATTGAGAATCCATGCTATCTTTACTTGGATACCGTTTTAAATGTGCTGTATTGACTTTCTGAATATACATAGCAATTTAAAGTTGCAAAACGCATAGGAAAGTTATTTGCATTAATTTCAGTTCATTTCAGTCCTACAAGGCCAGCAGAAGCCAACTAGCAAGGCTGTGGGAACTCAGATGGACAGAAAGGGGGCTCCCTCCACTTGCAAACCAGCAGCACTCACGTTGTCAGAGAGGGCAACATCACAACCAGGCGTGGCCAACAGCAGGCGGACAATCTCAGCGTGTCCATGTTCGCAGGCACACATCAGTGCCGTAGAGCCATCATTGTCTTGCAAGTTGACGTCTGCACCGTTTGCCAGGAGAGCACGCACCATATCGAGGCGGCCGTGGCTGACAGCCAACATCAGGGCAGTCTGCCCAGCCTGTGGGAGTGGAGAGGCAGGAAGCAATGGTTTTACAGGGCAGCTAAATTCGGGGGGTGGGGGTGTCTGGCTGCCAAAATATCAGGTTCAGAGGAACCACACATGAGTATGAAGCACAGACACATAAAATGCTTTTAAAAGAATGAACCATACTTTTAAGCATCATTTTGCCTGAAAAACCTGTGTTTTCATGTTGAGCCAAAAAAGTGGTGGTGGTGGTGGTGGTGGGTGGTGGTGGTTAGGAAAAGAATACCTAGACTTGAGTTGAACCACCTGTGGCGCAGTGGTTATATGCCTGTACTGCAGGTAAAACTGTGCTCACGACCTGGGATTCAATCCCAGGTAGCAGGCTCAGGGTTGACTCAGCCTTCCATCTTTCCAAAGTCAGTAAAATGAGTACCCAGCTTGCTGGGGGGGGTGCAATGTGTAGCCTGCATACTGTAATTAAACTGTAAACGGCCCAGAGACTACTTCAAGTGGTATGGGGCAGTATATAAGCAGAACACTTTGCTTTTTGCTTTGTGTGCATTAAGCCTGGAGCAGAAAAAACTGAATGATGACATGAAGGCCATTGTCAAACATTTCAAGGTTTTTCATGCCGAAGATGGAAGCAAACGTTGTTGAATGCACTGCCTTGAAATATGGTGACACTGTACTGCAGTGTTGGCCAAACTTCGGCCCTCCAGAAGTTTTGGTCCACAACTCCCACAGTCCTTTATCATTTGCAATACACACTTGGAATTCTGGGAGTTGTGGTCCAAAACATCTAAAGGGCTGAAGTTTGACCACTACTGCTGTACAGGGAAGGCTGCCTGCCAGGGATCCTTCTGCAGCAGATGCCCTGCTTTGACAGTAGGACTGAGTCAATGACTTCTGGAGTTCCTTTTAGCTGTACAATTCTACAATTCTCTGACTGTAAGAAAACCTGATGAGACTTTGTGTGTGTGTGTGTGTGTGTGTGTGTGTGTGTGTGTGTGTGTGTGTGTGTGTGTGTAATATCAGGATCCTTCCCATTGCTCCCACCAACCTCCTGCATGGCAGGGGGTTGGACTGGATGGCCCTTGAGGGCTCTTCCAACTCTATGATTCTATGACTTGCACGTCCAATGTTCTTACTGGTGTTTTTTGGTACCTGGCTGGCTTTGGCATTGACGTTGCCCATTTTCAGCAGCTGCATGATGGTCTCCATATCACTCTCCGAACGAGAGGCTGCCAGCGCCGTCAGCATGATGGCAGTGTAACCGGCCTTGTTCTGTTGGTCCACATGGCACAAGCCTAGAGCCACAAAAGAGTCACTGGAGACGTCCCATTGGATCTCAAAGGCCCACCGCTGCCCACCGCCGCCCACCTACCCTTTTAAATAAAATCTTCATGAAGCTCTCACAGTTTTCCTAGAGAGCTGATTATCACTACATGCTCCTTTTAAATGCTCATTTCGCTCTTTTTCTCACTGCTTCTTGCACAGTGTAATGCAGGATGGTGTCACTCCTTGAATCCACCCCCTACCTGGCGGTAGACAACTGTATCCCTGCAGATGCTGTAGGATGGCACCTCTCACCATCCATCACCACCAACTCTTCTGATGACAGTTGTAACAAGCAAAAGCAGCTGGAGGGCCCCAGCTTGTCAGTTCTTTGCCAAGACTTCTGAAGATGAAAGTCTCAGCTGTGATGCTAGAAACCCAGATTCAAATCTCCAGTTCAGCCACAGGGCTCACTGGGTATTTCCCCATTGCTTCTCTTACATGGCAGGGCTGACACCCAGTTCCTGAGAGGAGGGGTGGATAGGAATAGAACCAATAACTGAACTGCCTCACTGGGAAAACCCAAATACTGTATTGACTTGGTTTGGCACACAGCACTTTGGAACTCCAGGTCACAAGGCGCCACAGAGGTCCTGAGCATCTGTGGGGCAAGTGCTTCTCTTGGCATGCCAATCATCATCATCATCATCATCATCATCATCATCATCATCATCATCATCATCATCATCATCATCATCATCGCTACTCAGGGACTCCCTGAGATGCAACATCTCCTTCGTTTCTCTGTCCTCACCTGTTTCGAGAAGCTTGGTGACCACAGGGAAGTTGGAATGCGAGACAGTGTAATGCAGGGCGGTGTTACCATTGGCATCGGCCATGTTGATTATGAACTCGAGCAGCTGAGGGGAGATGGCCAGGAAAGCCTCCAAGTGCAGCGAGACCAATTCTGGATCTGCTTCTAAGTGGCAGGAAAGCCTCAACCAATAGGGGAGCACTGTAGTATAGGCCGATTTCTGCAGCAGGGCAAGGAAAAAGATGGCAGCCTCTGTCATGTATGGACCTGGGATGACCTTGCTTGAATACCAACACTTTTTATTTCTGCAGCACATGCACACAGGTTCATATGTCTTCAATTTGGGTTAACTAGCTTGACTAAGGAGGTCCTGGGGACTGTGGCTCGTGGTCCTACAGAAGGTCCCAGTGTAGATATTCACTAGCAAGAGATTTCGTTCCCACCTGACACGTCTTCTCCATTTGGGCCAAGACCAAACAATCTCTTTAAGGGAATAAACCTCAGCCTACCACACCAAGTACCTCCAGCCTGGCAGACACACAGCATGGACTTCACAAGCAAAAGCTACCTGACCTTGTTTTAAGTTCTCATCCACCCCCCAAGCAAGCTCTGGAAGTTGATGTAATACCATCTCGTCGTCCATGTGCACACTCGGGCTCTCTAGGTAATTCTGAAGAACATCACAAGCTGAGAGCAGTTCCTTGCTAAGTCCCACCCTAGTCATGGAAAGGGAAATAAAAATGGAACAATATTAGTTTTGGAACAGAATCTATTGACCAACAATTGTCATTTTTGCATGATATAATGTGAACGAGCTTCTGTGAACTGGTAAGAAGCAGTGGATTCAGGAGTATCTTCCAACCCTTGTAGGGAGACATACCCTTACATTGGGGAAGGGGAGGGCACCCCTGTTCTGGTCATGAGCTGCTTACATTTGGGCTAGTGGCAAATCCAGATTCTCTCTTCAATTCTTGTGTGGCCAGAAAAACCATCTAAGGACCTAGGTTCACTTTCTTGATTCTTGGCTTGTTAACTACAAACCAGAACTTATGGCTTACACAACAAAGCCAGCAAACATAATAGAATAAAAAAATAAGAGTAAAGATAAAAATAAAAAATAAGAATAATTGAATGGTGGCTTCAAACCACAATCCATGATTCATATCCAATGAAAAGGCAGAAATAGGGGAAATGATAAGTGAATTTTAGTACTGTACATTCATCTTCCTAATCACAATAGGGGAAGGGGGAAGGAATGTACAAACCTGAGGTGTTGCTGCGGATCATGAAGATTTATCATGGTAATGTTACACGTATGCCAATTTGGCACCAAATGCAAAACATGGCATTCAGGGTTTTTTGAAGAAAAAAAAGTCAAGGTCACCTAAAAACATTGCACAGCAAATCCTCCGTTTGGCCCATCCCACAACTCCAAGCTACGGACCTGTTCCGTCCATCTATCTTGTGCTTTCAGAATGTTCAAACTATTGCTGTTTATATATATAAAAACAGCAATGTTCAACACACATTGGTGTGCATTCTGGGTGTTAAATTTAACTTCACTAATGCAGAATACCCTGGGCTGAGCACCAGAAAACGGCGGCAATTGTGGTTACCCAGATTTGCTCTCTGGTTCCCTCCTGGGACCTTCATCTGCTGGCGTTTCACTTCCTTCACCAGGAACTCCCAGGGGAGACACAGTGGACCCAGAAGGCTTTGGGAGCTCAGCTCCAGCAGCCTGCGCGGCAGGCAGCCCCTCGCTAGCCTCGTGGTATTCGCTCTCCGTGCTCTCGTTGTCGGAGACGTTCTCAGCTGTGCTGGAATCCTCCGAGGATGTGGATTCGTACCTGTGAAAGAGCAAGAGCGGATGAGGAAGGGCGGTGGTGGTGGGGTTTAGAAAGAGGGCTGGTGAAAGTTGCTGCTCTCACAGAACAGGGCAACCTGGCTCCTTCCAGTTCTGGGCCCTTAAAGCACTTCAGGACAGAGTGTTAAGTGCACTTATTTGGGAAGGCTGCAGATCACGCAGGGATTGAAATTCCTTGTTGCTGGTTAAGTGGAGGATGAGTGGCCTCAGCGAGGAGGGGAAGTCCCAATAAGGGATCGCAGCAAATCCGTTAACACCGGTAACAATTGGGGGCAGGGAGGGAAAGGATTCAACACCCCCCCCCCAGACTGAAAGCTAAACAAGCAACCCTGGGAGGTGGGGACCTGCTGTGTGGCCACCATCTGGCCCTCCTTTCCTGAGGGAGACTCACGAGTCGACATAGGAGCCTCCCATTCTGCTGCCATCAAAGAACAGAAGCTATTCTGTACCCGCCATTGACGCCCACAAACTGGAGGCTCTTCTTGCTGGCCAGAAAGTCCGTCGGTTCCTCCTTCTTCTTCATGATGGACCGGATCCCTGCCGACCCTGTGGGGAAACAGAGGGAGGCACAGCTTTCAACAGAAAATGGCTCCATGTAGGATCCCCTTGGCACTCTCTGGAGCTCCACCCTTCTCACCTTGGTCCTTGCCCTCACTTTGTGCCTCTGGTTGATGTTCTTGGGAGAGGGAGGGGGCTGCTTGGTCTGCCTGGAGGGAGCTAGGAGCTGAGTGCTCAGCTTTCTCCAATGGCACTTCCGGGTCTGAAACAGGAGGAGGAGGAGGAGGAGGAGGAGGAGGAGGAGGAGGAGGAGGAGGAGGAGGAGGAGGAGGAGGAGGAGGAGAAATGACAACATTAGCACTGGCTTTGGGTTTGTCACACGATTAGTGTGGTTTCTTGTGGCTCTTGAATGAAACTCAGCCACTTGGCCTGGCCTCTTTCTCAGCCTTCGGACCTTTCTTCTGTGGACAAAGGGAGCTGTAGCCCTTGCCCCACCCACCCTAGTCCCATTGTAACTGAAGGAAATAAAATTACTGATCTTTGTTCTCACCAGTTTTATTCAACTCCTTGGGTGAGAGGGCAGTGGGCAAGTTTTTGGCGGTGCAGATCTCTACAGAATGGAAAAAAACTGCAAGCTATTCCAACAACAGATTGGTAAATAAAAAGAAAGGGGGAGCAGCCATTTCAAACATTTTATTCCCCAGCTTCTGCAAAGGTGAGCTGTCTAGTACAAACAGTTGCTGGTAGCGAGCAACTCTAAGCAATTTGCTGCTGGGGATGAAGATGAGAAAGTTCTAGAGCTGGACAGGCGCTGGTGTTTTTGGCTAGCAACGTGGCTGTGCATCGTAGGGGAATTCTGCACGTTTTAGTCCAAAACAAAGCTCTAAAACTCTGGGAAGTTACATCCCCAAGGGAGCTGGCACCCCCAAAGCTTCTTAGAAAATGAACCTTTCCATCTCAAGCTCTGATTGATCAAAGTTTGCTGCGGATTTTAGTGGTCATGTGAAAGCATCCTTAGAGTGGAGCTCTGCTATGATCTGCCAAGGTAGGATGCAGAGCTAAACCCAACATCAGGGGAGACCCAATAAAAAGAAGCATGGGAACATCCGATCCGCGACATCAACCACATGACCGCTCTGGAGGGTGATCTGGATCAAACGTTTCGTTTTTCTTAGCGGGGGCAGTTCATTATTTGTTTTGTTAGATAATGAAGTTCGTTTCGTGCCCATCTCTATCTACCAGAGTTCCAAGATCCTTCTCACTTGTAGTACTGCTGAGTCAGTTGTCCCCCATCTTCTAATTGTGCATTGAGAAAGCCTACCACTTCTTGCAGGGCTTTCTGGAGCTCAAGCTGGTTGCCGATTTGGAAGCTTCCCCATTTGAAAATGCTTTTTGCAACAAAGCCGGCTCTTCCCTAGAGCTTCCAATAATCTTTTCACTCCAGAACCTTTGATCTCACCCTGGGAACTTCATGGGCTATTTTAAGAATTTCTCTTTCCCTTGCTCTTGCTATAAACAGCTGGTAAAAATCAACATCTCAGACACACAGTCTTTTAAAACAAGAGCTGCTGTGCAGGCCAGGGCGGAGGGATGGAGGGAGAGATTTGCCATAGATTTGCGGGTCACAGAATAAACACATTGCTTTTTAAAATGGTGGGCCTGGACAAGGGAGCAAAAAAACTGATACTGTTGTAGATTTCTTCCTTGGAAGACTGGCCAAAACTTGAACGTTTCCTGGAAGGCAATTTCTTGAGTGAGGTTTTTGGAAGCAGGAATTAGGCTAGCACTGAGGATTTCACAGCTGTTGGGTCTAATGGTAAGTCCGCACCCAACATTCTTCAGGTTAGTGCTGAAACGTCCAGTATAAAGGACAGGCTTCTTGCTATAAGTGCTTAAAAGTCATGCCACACAAGTTGAGGGCACTCAACTGCCTAACAGTTACAAATAGCGATGTAGATACCTAGCCAGAAAGAGTTGTTGGCGGCACATTGAAAATTAATTTAAATCTCCCAAAGGCAAACAAAACATAGCTATACAGAGTGCCCCTGGAAATATGCAGATCACCTTTCTCTCATTACTGAGTAATGAGCCAGTCTTTGGTATTTCCAGTTTCCAGCTCCAGAGCTTAAAAATGTTTACCCACCAGCTCTGGAGTTAACAGGAAATTAAGTGCGACCCCACCCACTTTAGCGCGTCCCAGCGCAGCTTTCAGGTACCACCTGCTCTTTGGAGGTGAATATTATTTGATCCGGTGTAAGGATAGTGAGTGCGGGGCTCTCCTTGCTTCTGTTTGTTGTTTTTTGGCTCCCGCCCCTTTAAGAGCTACTTTTACAGAGACGAGAGGCAGAACGAGGTGAGCGGCATGGGTACACAGGAAGAGTGACGAACCCCCAAGATCTCTGGTCCGAATTTAAGTGGCCAGCGGATCTTAGGGGTTGTGTTAAAAGGCCCTTAGTGACCAAGTGATGGGAACAGTTGTACCTTTTTATTATTATGCCTTTATGATATCCCTATAATCAATTTATATTGAACAATGTATAATCAAAATGGGCATGTTTTAGTTCTTTGGTTCTTTCTGCCTTTAAAGCACATCTGTCATTTCCGGCTGCAAGCAGGCAAGCGAGCAGAACCTCGCGCCTGCGCTATACTCAAGGGCAGATAAAGCGCCCAGCTATGTTTAGAATAGAAAGACAATTATTGTTTTAAGACACTTAATTAACACACATACCCTTACCCTTGAAACTAACCATCTGCCCGTATGATGTACCCCACGAAATCTCTACACCCACAAAGTTCCCCCTTATCCTAGAATGAATTAATTGTTTGTCAAAGACGGAGCGCTCTCCAGCGCTTCCCAGTGTCTCGCCCGAACCTCCCTAAAAATTCACAGCCCCGCACTTCAAAGGCAAGCCAGCAATTAGACCTTCACTGGTGCCAACAAAGGGATCAATCACCTGATTGTCGTAATGACTCTTACAATGTTTATTCCAAATGTTGATTTACTAGCCATGGCTGTGGATGACGGAATCAGGCACGGGAGGGGGCGAAGGAGAGACTGAAAAATGTATAAGAATGTATTGCGATGTATTGTCCTTTGGAATTCAGCTTTCAGAGATTACTCTGCTGATTTCCCGCTGTGCAGCTTTCTATTAAAAACCCTTTTCCTTGTTGAAATCAACCCAAGCGCCTCGTTGCTCTTTCGCTGTCCCAGAAACTGCGCCAAATTCAAACTCGCCTCCCTTTCATTTGGTGCCGTGACTCGGATCCTTGGCCCGTTTCTGGGAAGTGATAGGCTTGACCAGGCGATGGTGGGGGTTTGCACTGAATGCAGACCGAATCCAGTCCGGACACCTCCGCGTTTGTGAGGGGGAATCGCTCACTTCAGCGTTTGACGGGTCATCATCACCCGGGGGGAAAAGGAGCCGGCTGAAAGAGGGAAGACTTTACGAAGCATTTGGTAAGGACCGGGGTTGGACCCCAGGGGAAGGCAGGTTGGATTCGCCAAAAAGGGAGCGGGGTTGGACCCCAGTAAAGACGGGATATCCCAGAAAGTTGTGGGTTGGACCCACTGGGTAAAGGCGGGTTGGATCCGTCGGAAAGAAGCGGGAGGGGGTTGGATCCTCCGATTTAAGGGTGAGTTGGACTCACCAAGGTGCCAACGGGGAAGTGGCAGCCCCCATTTGAATTCAGAATAGTTAAAAAGTTTCTTTGACAGGCAGGGGAACCATATTCAGGTTGGGAGGAGGATAATGTGGGAATTTGCGTGATCAAACGGATTCAATGAATGGCCGTGTGAATGGGCCGAGATTCAGAATCTCTTGGCAAGGCGAGTCCGGATGTGCAGTTTCCATGACCAGGTGACTGGCATGGGTCACATCAGTATCAAATGTGCGTGCGTGCGTGGAACGAATTTAAAGGTTCAGGTGCGAATCCGATGATATTTGTGTGGGAGATCGTAGGAACACGATTAGAAGGGACTTTTTAAAATGGAAACATCATAGGGCAATTGAGGCAGACATTCCTTAAAAGATCAAGTCCCATACGTAGAACTAAGGAGGTAAAAATATCCAGAAAACATCACCTCCTTTTATTTTTTCTTGTTTCAAGCCAATTCTATGCCCTGTCAAAAGCAGGGAGCAGTTTTAAAACGTCGCCCAGCAAGCTGTATCCAAATAAAGCACGGCGATTCAGCATCACTCCTTAAACTACACCCAAGCACTTGGGCTCTTTCTGTTGGAACAACGCTCCCAAAGGTTAAGCCCAAAATATGTAAAGGGACAATCCGATAACAAGGCTTTTTACATTTCAAAGCGGAGGTGTCAGCCCCCAGGCAAGAGACACAATGAGGCTCGCAGCCTTAGCGAATTCCAGGAGTAGTTGAATGACTTATAATCTTAATGACTCTTTAAACTGATTTGCCAAAAGGGAACAAGGGAGTTTTTGCCTGAGGTGTTTAGAGACAATCAGAACTTTCACTAATCAGAGCTTTCACTAGGCTCACTCAATATTCGATTGCAAATGGAGCACTCTGCCCAGCCAGCTAAATTGTAGGAACACAATTAGACGATTAAAATGGGGACAGATCAAAGTAAACCATCCACCCCCTTGACATGCTTCGTGGCAAATTGGAAATCTGCCACTAGAAACTATGACTTTGGCATTAAAATGAAGAAAGAACGCATGCAAACTTTATGCCGAGTAGAATGGCCAATTCTCCATCCAGACTGGCCAGTTCAAGGGACTTTTAATGAACATACCATCAGGCAGCTGTGGCTGACCATTCTTAAAGATTTCCCAGAACATATTCCTTACATAGAAATGTGGCGCGGGAATGTCAAAAAGAACCCTCCTGGATACGAGACTGCAGGAAATTGCCACCCCAAGCTAAACTCCTCGCCCTTAGAAAAGAAAAGACAGTCTTAGAATGCAGTCAAGAGGAATATGACCCCCTAATTTCGCCACCTCCGTATGCTCCCAATGCTCCACCAGGCAACCCAGCGCCTGCTCTAAACCCGAACCCCGATCCAGGTCAAAATCCTAATCCCAATTTAAACCCAGGAGGGCTGCCAGTGGGAGATGATGTCCCCAAACCCAAAGAGGAGAAGAGACCTGGCCCCTCCCGGGACGATGAGTTAGGAGCCGCTGGCGGGGACCCGTCAGCCAGAGAGGGGAGACTGAGGCCCAGCAGGAGAGATGAGGAGACGGAAGAGCAGGAGGAGGAAGAGGAGGATGACAAAGAAGAGGATGAGGAAGAGTTCCGCAGGCGAATAAGAGGGAATCATGAATGGAGTGCAGCAGACCATGGGAGAGTGAGAGATGTAATTAAGAGATATGAGGGGAATATGGAAGTCGGAAATTACTTATTAGAAGCGGGAGGAGAGAGAAACTGGGGCAAGAGGCAAAAACACCTTTTAAAAGCATATGATGTGGCAAAACGAATAGCAGAAGCCCAAACGGGTAGAACAAATATTATGCCCCTGAGGAGAGTTTATGACCCAGTCACTCCAGGACATAATGGGCCTCGTACATTCTCAATGCAACATGTCCCCTTTACAAGCAGTGACATAATTAACTGGAAAAATATGCTGCCTAGCCTGGAAGATGATCCAGATAAGGTTTTTGGCACTCTGGACAGTGTGTTTAGTGTTTACACACCCACTTATGAAGACATCCAGCATTTGATCCGTGGCCTTTTTAATTCAGAACAAGCCCGGAAAATTTTGAAGCAGCCAGAAAGTTCCGCACTAATCAAGGGGACACCCCAGTGCAGGTAGACGCAGCGGTTCCTTTGACTCCGCCTGCATGGGATTACAACACTGATGGAGGGTTAGCCTCCCTGAGAACATATCATGCTGCTATTCTTCAAGGGATCAGAGCAGCAGGACAGAAGAAAATTAATATGTCGAAAGTGAATGACGTGGTTCAGAAAGTAGATGAACTTCCAGGCCTATTTCTGGACCGGTTATACCAAGCATTTAGGAAGTACACCCCAATTAATCCGGAGGAAGCCGGAATGGAGAACATTATTAAAACCGCGTTTATAGCTCAATCTGCTCCAGATATTCGTAAAAAGATCCAGAAAGATGAGAACTTCATGGGCCAAACACTCCAGTGGATGTTGCAATCAGCGCAGACCACGTATAATAATAGGGAGGAAGAGCAAACCACTCAGAAAAATAAAAGTCAAGTAAAGTAAGTGATGGCTTTAAACCAAGTTCCAGGGCCCCGTGCCCTTATGCCCCCACGTGCATCCAGAGAAAGGGACCGATGTCTGCTCTGTGGAAAATTAGGACATTGGCGCAGGGACTGTTATTTAAATCCAGAAAATCAACAGAAGGGGAATTTTAATAGGGGACCGCGCCAATCTTGGCAGCCATCAGCGCCCGCAAAGTACCCCATAGCAAATTCGCCCAGCCATCGACCTGGCTATCGGCATTCGACGCCTGGTCCTATACGCTACAATCAGCCAGCCACATACCAGCCAAACCAGTACCAACCAGCAGGTCAAACCCAGTACCAGCAGCAGCCCAACCAGCAAGGAGCCCAGATGTCCCAGATGTTCCCGAGACCACAGCGAGGGCAGGGTTCCCGTTTGGACCCCGCCATACCAGGGCATGATGACTTTAGAAGAGGAGGAAAGTCAGTACTGAAGCCGACGGGGCTCTAGCCCCCGTGAGCCCACCGTCAGTGTTTTAACAGGGGGCACACCCACAAAGTTCCTAGTTGACACAGGGGCAAGCCACTCAGTCATCCCAAAACTCGTTAACCCCCCTGGATCGGACATTTTCAATTAATGTAATGGGAGCCACCGGAAAGGCGCAGCGCGTCTATTTCATGAAGCCTGTCGAATGCAAGTTGGGCGGCCACATTGTACAACACAAATTTTTGCATATGCCAGGCTGTCCCATTCCCCTTTTGGTACGTGATCTGCTTTTTAAATTAGGCGCCCAAATCACCTTCACCCCAACGGGAGAAGTCCATTTAACTACCAACCCCCAGGAGCCTGAGGGCGAAGTGTGCCTGGAATATCCCTTGCGAGAAAGGTGGCGTTTGATGGTAGCCCAAGAGGAACCAAGCCAGCTTTCCCAAGACTTCCTAGAACAAGTAGACCCAGAGGTTTGGGCTGAGGGAAACCCACCTGGAATGGCACAGAACATCCCACCAATTGTAGTGCAACTAAAACCTATGGCCACCCCAGTTTCAGTCCCACAATACCCTATCGGAAGGGCTGCAGCAGAGGGAATTTGGGTGCATTTAGAGAGACTGATAAAATATGGCATTCTAGTCCCTTGCCAGTCGGAGTGGAACACCCCTTTGCTCCCCGTCCGAAAACCAGATGGAAGTTATCGTCCAGTTCAAGATCTCCGCTTAGTAAACCAGGCAGTCGAGACAATTCATCCGTCCGTGCCAAATCCATATACTCTTTTAAGTTTGATTCCCCCGGAAGGTGCATATTTCACCGTTTTGGACTTAAAAGATGCCCATTTTTGTTGCCGAATAGCGCCTCAAAGCCAATCCATTTTTGCCTTTCAGTGGGAAGACCCACACACAGGGACAAAACAACAACTAAAATGGACAAGATTAGCCCAAGGTTTTAAAAACTCTAGTACGTTGTTTGGGGTGGCCCTCGCCTCAGATCTTGCCTCATTTCCAAAGAAGAAAGGGCAAATTGTCTTGCAATATGTTGATGACATATTGGCAGGAGCAGAGACAGAAGCTGAATGTCAGCAACTCACCATTGATCTCCTAAACCATTTGGCAAAAGCAGGCTACCGAGTTTCTAAAAAGAAAGCCCAAATATGTCAGGAAACCGTTCGATATTTAGGCTTTGACATCTCAAAGCAGAAACGCCAGCTCCGTGAAGAGCGAAAGCAATAAATCATTCAAATTCCAGCACCAAGGACCAGGAGGGAGCTCCGTGGTTTCCTAGGAGCGGCAGGCTTTTGTAGGATATGGATCCCCAATTTCAGCTTGTTAGCAAAACCACTTCACACAGCTACGAGAGGAGCCGAAAGCGATCCTTTTATCTGGGGGCCGGAACAGCAGGAGAGTTTCTTAAAAACCAAACAAGCCCTTTTAGAGGCGCCAGCCCTAGGTCTCCCAGACCCTGGAAAACCCTTTTATCTGTACACTGATGAGGAAGGAGGTGTAGCAAAAGGAGTTTTGTGCCAAAAATTAGGAAGCTAGCAACAGCCTGTAGCATATTTGTCTGAGAAATTGACCCCAGCCGAACAAGGACTTCCGCTTTGCATGAGGGGAGTTGTAGCGCTGGCGGCACTCTTGAAAAAGGCAGACAAATTCACATTTGGACAGCAAACACACTGCATCACCAGGCACACAGTTTTGCCACTTTTAGATGCAAAAGGAGGATATCATCTCTCCCAAGCAGCAATGATTAAGTGCCAAAAATTATTTTCAAGGACTGGACTTACTTTTCAAACAACGGAGGGTCTCAATCCAGCGACCCTGCTGCCAATTAGCGATCAGCCAGCCGTTCATGATTGCATTCAAACAATGGATGAAACCTATTCATCCCGACCTGACCTCAGAGACACTCCAAATCCAAAGTGGAAAAATTGGTTTGTGGACGGCAGCAGCTCAATAATTGAGGGAACAAGGAGAGCGGGCTATGCCATAGTCGAACTAGAAGAGACTGTCATAGAAGCGAGACAATTACCCCCAGGAACTTCGGCTCAGCTAGCTGAGTTAATCGCTCTTACCCGCGCTCTAGAGCTCTCAGCAGGGAAGGACATCAATATTTATACAGACTCTAAATATGCCTTTCTTACTCTACATGCACACGGAGCTCTATGGAAAGAGAGAGGTCTTCTTACCTCTGAAGGGAGCTCTGTAGCACACCCTGACATTTTGTTACAACTTCTAGATGCAGTTTGGAAACCCAGGAGTGTGGCAGTAATGCATTGTCTCGGGCATAAGGCTGGCCCGACTTTAGAGGCTAGAGGAAATAGACTGGCAGATAGGATCGCAAAGCAGGCAGCCCAAAGTGATCCAGAACTCCAACTCAGTTTAATGCCCATTGATGTGTTGCCGCCCACACCACCGTCCTATTCCCTTTCTGAAGAACAATTTGCTACAGAACAGGACTTGTCAAAAACTGAGGAAGGGTGGTATGTTATGCCAAATGGACAGTTGTGGTTTCCTGACAGTTTAGCCCGCCAAGTAATTTTAAATCATCATGAAAGCACACACCAAGGTCCTGATGTAGCATATCACCACTTAAGTCCATATTTGTACATAGCAAAACTTCGCCAGATAGCTGCCAATGTTTCTAGGCGATGTGTGCTTTGCCAAAAGAACAACCCTCGTTCAGGGCACTTGCCCCCACCGGGAATTCAACATTATGGGCAGGAACCATTCCAGGACCTTCAGATAGACTTTGCTGAACTGCCTAAATGTGGACTGTACCGTTATCTGTTGGTAGCGATCTGTACTTTTACAGGGTGGGCTGAAGCGGTCCCTACAAAGACGGAAAAGGCTAGCGAAGTGGTCCGGTGGCTTTTAAGGGACCACATAGTTCGCCATGGGATACCCTACTCTTTAGGATCCGACAATGGGCCAGCCTTTGTCCATCACGTCCTCCAGGGACTTGCCAGAGCCCTACAAATTAAATGGAATTTGCACACTGCATACAGACCTCAAAGTTCTGGCCGTGTGGAGAGAATGAACCGAACTCTCAAGTCCCACCTATCTAAATTGACACAGGAAACTGGCAGGGGATGGGTAGAAATGTTGCCAATTGCCTTGTTCCGATCCAGAACAACCCCATTGAAACACCTTGGCATTTCCCCATTTGAACTAGTATACAGAAGGCCAGTTCCGATCTCATGCGGATTACGTCCAGAAAGGGTAGCCTCATTGACACATGCTAAATATCTTCAGATGCTTGGCCGATCTCTTTCTTCTTTACACAGGTGGACTCTGGGGAAACTTCCCATCATTCTACAGGAGCCCCTTCATCAATTCCAGGTTGGAGATTCGGTCTGGGTCAAAGACTGGCAGCACCAGTCATTGAGGGCGAAGTGGAAAGGTCCCTACGTGGTTTTGCTGTCAACTCCCACAGCGGTAAAAATCTCCGAAATTGTCCCTTGGATTCATCACACGCGTGTGAAACCAGCAGCGTTGGACCCAACAGATGGAGAGGACCAGTGGACATCGCACCCCAGCCCAGATGACAGCTTGCGACTGACACTTAGAAGAGTTCCACTTCAGCCCAGGGCGACAGAGTAAAATCCTGTCTTCCTGCTTTCTGCTTGTGTATGGGGGGAGATGGGTCTTTGACAGCCCCTGACTTTTACTTTGAAGTGAGGCACACAGACTTGCAGCTTCACCTGTTCTGGCAAAACAGAGAGGTGGCCGTTATAGAATCAGGCGACCTCATCACCGTCCTTAGCCCTTGGCAATCGCCAGTGTGTGCAAGACTATACACTTGTGGCTGTTTATACATTTTCTTTCTTAGCGACGAACCTGAGGAACTGGTTTTGCCTCACACTTTCATCAGCCCCCAGCATCTACCTGGACAGATAGGTGCTTATCTGCGAACTGTAGGTTACAGAGCTAACCTCTACCACCCTGTCACCTGGTCTGGGCAGTTAGTTCGCCAGCTGGCGAGAGAATATTCTGAAGCCTCTGAAGCTTTACAAAGAGACACTAACTATTGATTATTGATTATTGCCAATATGTTTTCTGAAGCACCAATGTGGGTATGGTTTGTGGCACCTCCAGCTTTCATACTGTGCATGATTATTATTTGCTGCCACTGGAAGCATAGGCTCTGTGGTATGCCTCGGGTGCCAGGAATATTAGTTATTCTGCTTTTAGTACCCATTTGTCCAGCCTCAGACCCATACCAAGTGAAATCATGCTCCCCCTGCATCGTTAACACCACATGGGATGGCAAAGTGGTAAGCACTTTGATTTTTAATACTCAACAGCCACCAGAATGTGAGCATGCAGGAGTGATCTGTCAAAACAGAGGCATGATGTATCACATCTGTGATGATGCTTCAGGTAAATTTTATTGTTACAAGCCTGAGGTCCCGATCCGTTACAATTATACTGTGTGGTCAGGAATGGCAAAGACCCAAGTTCCCCTTAGGAAGAACCCAGTGGGAGGGGGACTCCTTCATAATTTGGATTCCATGGTTGTCCTAAAACAAGGCACTGAACAAATCCAACTGATGTTCGACGCTTGTTTGGCAATTAACTTAGGGAGAGGACCCTGGTGTCCGAGTTCATCAAAATATTATACCACTAACTTCAAGTATTTATGTCATCCTCATAAAGGTTGGCAATATGGGAACCCTGAAAAGTGGGCACCCTATGAAACAACTTCCGCATGTAAAAGCTGGACATGCATTTGCGAATATACAGCAGGAGGTTCCTTTAAACGCTGTGATTACATTGAATATCTTCACATGAAAAATAACAATATTGTGGTCCTCGGTGTTAATAGGACCCATCCTCCCATTGAAGTCTATGGTTTTGGCATTGATGCCTCTGGATTTGACCCAAAGGGTTACTTGACAATTACTCGTACCTTACTGCGAGAGGGGAAGAAGCGAAATCATACCTGGTCTGCAGACAGTATAAATGTCTTTGACAGGCTCCAGGATGATTCCCTTCAGATCCCAGACAGGGCTAAAAATCTATTTGTTGACATGGCACAATCAGTGGCCACTGAGTTGGGAGTGTCAGATTGTTATGTTTGTGGCGGCACTAATATGGGGGAAGCTTGGCCTTGGGAAGCCATGGAAATTTTACCTGAACTGTACAATAATTTGTCCCGGATGGGAAATGTCACAAAAAGAACTCATTCCCAGAGTTTAACATGGACCATCACCACTAACTTGGTTGGTCACAAGTGTTTCTCTCAAAATGGCACAATTCCCGTGGGGTCCCTCGCCTGCATTGGGACTTGGGAAAAGAGTGTCTGGACGTCCCCATCCAAAGCGCCACAACCTGCCAAAATGATTGGCACTCACCTGGCATACATTCACTCAGAGGCTCTCATGCCATGGGAAGCCCCATCAAACCTTTACTGGATTTGTGGCAATTTGGCTTACAAAGCTCTGCCACCAAACTGGTCAGGATCCTGCGTCCTTGGGTTCATAAAACCCTCATTTTTTCTTATCCCAACAGAACACCAACAGTCCCTTGCTGCTCCCGTCTATGGCCCTTTAAACAGGAAGAAGCGGAGAAGTATAAAGCGGGAGGGAACGAGGCTTTGATTGTAAGCACCCAGATGAATACAAGGGTGACGAATGGGGTTCAGAAAGAATTATATGTGTGTATGGTCCAGCCACCTGGGCGGCAGACGGCTCATGGGGATATCGCACGCCAATTTACATGCTGAACCGGATTATTCGATTACAAGCTGTTTTAGATCTTGCCGGTCAGCGCATCTGCTTGCCACTGCCACTGATAAATTGAGGACAGCTGTCTATCAAAACAGGCTTGCGTTGGACTATTTACTGGCATCTGAGAATGGCGTATGTGGAAAATGGAATTTAACGAACTGCTGTTTAGAAATTGATCCAGTTGGAGACGTGGTTAGTCAGCTAGCCACGGAAATTAAACAATTGACAGTTAATCCCGTTCAGGAGTGGAAAGGGTTACAGATGCAGTGGCTGCAAGACCTCCTCCCCGGGGGATGGCTAAAAGCTGCCATTGGTATGGTAATAGCTCCCCTCTGTGTTGTTCTATTGCTATGTTTATTCATTCCCTGTATAATCAAGTTCTTTCAAGCTTCTGTTCTCAGAATGGTTGCCAAACGCACGACCCCAGAGCTTTTGGCTCTCCTCCACGAGTATGACAGGGTCCGTGCAGGGGCAGCTCAGGATGAATTAATTTGACAACAAATTAATTGTCCAATCACTTCAAAAGGAGGGAATGATGGGAACAGTTGTACCTTTTTATTATTATGCCTTTATGATATCCCTATAATTAATTTATATTGAACAATGTATAATCAAAATGGGCATGTTTTGGTTCTTTGGTTCTTTCTGCCTTTAAAGCACATCTGTCATTTCCGGCTGCAAGCAGGCAAGCGAGCAGAACCTCGCGCCTGCGCTATACTCAAGGGCAGATAAAGCGCCCAGCTATGTTTAGAATAGAAAGACAATTATTGTTTTAAGACACTTAATTAACACACATACCCTTACCCTTGAAACTAACCATCTGCCCGTATGATGTACCCCACGAAATCTCTACACCCACAAAGTTCCCCCTTATCCTAGAATGAATTAATTGTTTGTCAAAGACGGAGCGCTCTCCAGCGCTTCCCAGCGTCTCCCCGAACCTCCCTAAAAATTCACAGCCCCGCACTTCAAAGGCAAGCCAGCAATTAGACCTTCACTGGTGCCAACAAAGGGATCAATCACCTGATTGTCGTAATGACTCTTACAATGTTTATTCCAAATGTTGATTTACTAGCCATGGCTGTGGATGATGGAATCAGGCACGGGAGGGGGTGAAGGAGAGACTGAAAAATGTATAAGAATGTCTTGTGATGTATTGTCCTTTGGAATTCAGCTTTCAGAGATTACTCTGCTGATTTCCCGCTGTGCAGCTTTCTATTAAAAACCCTCTTCCTTGTTGAAATCAACCCAAGCGCCTCGTTGCTCTTTCGCTGTCCCAGAAACTGCGCCAAATTCGAACTCGCCTCCCTTTCACAAGCACTGAGCACGCCTCTTGCAAGGCAACAGTATCATACACATTTGGTTGTCCTCTACAATCCTTTAGCATTTTTTCCTTTTTGCAGCCCTTCGTCATGATTGAAATCTGGTCTTTTGTGACTGTTTTACAACTTTCCCACAATGCCTCCTGGTTATGAGCAAGCTTTCCTTGACCCCTTCCGCCCTTCAGCCCTAACGTGTGCCAAGACCTCGTCAAAATTTAGCTATGGAGCCTGTTTTCAGTACTACTGTTTTCAAGGCAAAGAACACACCGTTCAGTCTCTGGGCAGATCTTCATGCGTGCCCCTCACTGCGGAGGCTCATGTCCGTGCAAAGAAAGGCAAAACACCAATGACAACATGTGCATATGAGGGGGGTGATAGGACTGAGGTCTGAACAGCACATAAGGCCTATTACATGTGGAGGGAAATGGGTGCCAGCACTATGGAAGGGTACCCCGATAGAGAGAATAGGTGTGTGTATGTGTGTGTGTGTGTGTGTGTTTCATGGGTTAGTTGTTAAACTGGTTTTAAATAGTTTTAACTTTATAGGAATTTGTTTTGTTTATTATTACTGTACTGTAAACGGCCCAAAGTGGTGCTTTGGCGCTACTAGGAGCCATATACAAATTTAACTAATAAACGAATTAATAAACCAACAAATGTGTGTGTGTGTGTGTGTGTGTGTGTGTGTGTGTGTGTGTGTGTGTGTGTGTGAATCAACTCAAGATTAACACCTGAGTAACCAGGGAACAGATCAGGCTGCAAACCTCACTCAAACGCAACTTAAGCCGGGATATTACATGCATGTTTTTCCGCGTCTGCCCTGCTGAACACAGCATTTGTGAACATGAGCTGTACTCATCTCTCCCCAGGCCTGCACACAGATAATTGAGCCCTGGGTGGTTGTGTTTAAGCTTGTGATTACATTGCTGGGTAACTGTGGTCAGCAAAACAAATGGCCAAGAACTCTTCGTCTGCAACCACATGGAACCATTTTCTCAAAGGCTTGGCCAAGGAGGAGGAGAGGGGGGAAAGGGCTTCTTGCTTGTCCTTTTATGGATTGACAACTGCAGTTTTGGACTACAACAACTCCTAGTTCTACCTAATGTCATTCTGTTGTTGTGTTCCCACCTCTCCTGAGTACTTGATAAAATGTAGATGCACCAATTGAGAACTGACTGGATTTGAGGGGAAATGGCCCAAATATTTTTATGCTGGGAGTGACTGTCTTCTCACCTCCAATTAAACTCTCTCTCTCTCTCTCTCTCTCTCTCTCTCACACACACACACACACACACACACACACACACACACACACACACACACACACACCACCACCACCACCACCACCACCACCACCACCACCCACCACCACCGCGGCTGGCTTACCTGTCATTTCTTGTTTTCTGTTGCCATCCTCTTCTGTGCCGGCAATGCTGATCTTCTTCACAGAGTGGAATGTGGAAATAGTGTGGACCGGTCCAGCAAGGAGCGGGAATGTGGTCTCCATCACCTCGTGACTGCGATAGGTGGCACCAAGTGGCATTTTTGGTTCATCGGACCCTGCCTCTTTGCCTGCCAAAGCTTTGAGGCTGGCATAAGGCTCCCTGTTCTCCAGGGTGTGAGCCCTCTGTGGCCTGTGGTCCACCCCTGTGGCTGTGCTGGCTGCAATCTTTGGCTCCCTTTCCACTTGGACCACCTTAACTGAGTCCACCAGAAGGGGAGCATCTGGGGACCCCGAGAGAGCCCCATTACCCCATTGCCCTCGGCCTTTCTCCCCTGCTCCCCATCCTATCAGGCCACCGTCCTCCGTGCATGTTTCTTTGTCTTCCCGTTCCCGGTGCTGGTTCTCTAGTTTCTGGTGGGCAGCCTGGAGTTCCTGGAGTGCCCTCTTGAGTTGTGTCTCCAACACAGTAATCTTTGTTGTCAGGGCCTGAACAGCCTGCCGCTGCCGCTCTTCCTCTGGGGAAGGCAATCCCAGCTCTTCCTCCCTCACCGCCAACCCTATGTCACACTTCCTCACCTCCCTGCTCAGTTCCCCATCGTCTGCCAACATACCCACACCCACTGACCTCACCTCCTTCTTGCTAAGCTTGGCCTCTGCATCAGGCCTTGCGCTGCCCTCTTCTGCCTTCCCACTTGCCCCCTCTTCAGGGATGTCTATGTAGAGTTCCCCCCTGGACTTGCCCTTCCCCAAGCCCCCTGGGTGGCCCAAGAACTTCTGACTTTTGAGCTGGACACTGAGCTGCCGCTTCTCTTCCTGGAGCACAGAGATCTTCACCTGGAGCACTGGGATCATCTTGACCTGCTCTTCCAATTTACGCAGTTTCTTCAAAGCCACGGCCATCTGCTCCCGGATGTGCTGGAGGTGCCCTGGGGTTGGAGAGACCGGGGTAGACAATCCAGAGCCAACTGGGGTGTACTGTCCAGAAACGCCCAGCTGTGAGCCGTTGTAAGAGGCCTGGTGGGAAAGGCTTCCCACCAGTGAACTGGTTGATCCTGATACACTGCTGTGGAGGCTTCCGAGGCCACTCACCCTGGACTTCTCCCCATCTCCTGAGTCGGCCTGGTCTTCTAGCTTCTTCCTGGCATCTAGCAAGGTCTTCTCCACTCGGGCATTAAAGCTGCCTGGCATTCCACTGGGGTATTGTGGGTAAAAGCTGCGTCCACAGTAGGAATAGGACGAATGGCGGCTGTCCATGCTGATGTTAGAGCAAAGGGACTCCGTGGAGGTCCACCATGAGCCTGTGTAGCCATAACCTCGCGGCAGTGAGCTGTAGCGTGGCCGGCGGTGGACTGGTATGCGCTTAATAGTGTGGCCCTTCTCGATGTCATCCACGTACTTCAGAAAGTCCAGGTCCAGTCGATAGCCATAGGGAGTCTCCACTGAGTAAGGCAGGTCCTGTTCCTTCCCATGAAAAGCTGCAGCAGAGGCGGGGTTGGGCTTCCCTACAGAACACAGGAGAAAGCCGTTCTCTTGCTACATGCTCTTCCCATGTAATTGAACTGCCTTGTGAAGATACTGCTCATTTCCAAGACTGGGTTCATCAGACCCTTACTTAATAAAAATGCTGACAACGTGTGCCAATCTATGTACAGAGCCAGACCCATTTGCTCTGTGGCTTGTCCATGTGCAGAACTGCTTTTGAAGCAATTAAAACGCTTATGATTATTCAATTCTGTGGCATCACGGTCGCCTTTCTCAATGAAACAGTTTAAGTCAAGTGAAGCAGAGATCTTGCAACCTAATTTGAAGACTGCAGCCCGCACTCTCCCCCATGTTACTGCTAGATTTTTGCTGCTTTCTTGGCAGAGCAGCAAATCATTAAAAACTATGCTGCAAAACAATTTTAGCTGATAAGCTTCAGCCTCACCTTTGCATTCTATCATATATGCCTCACTTGGTTTTCAGTTCTTTATGAAAGCCGTTCTTTTTGTCCTATCAGCCTCAACAATAAAAGTGTTCTGCTTATATACTGCCCCATAGCATTTGAAGCACTCTCTGCGTGGTTTACAATTTAATTATGCAGGCTACACATTGCCCCCCTCCCCACAGCAAGCTGGTTACTGCTACAGTACAGTACAGTATATATATCATATACTGTACATATACTGTACAGTACAGTACATATAAAAATGTAGTGTGGCAATCTTTTTGGTGGTTGTGGAACTTCCCACCAATAAAGACTAGCCTGGACTCCTCCCTGATGGCCTTATTTATTTATTTTATTTATTATTACTTCAACTTGTATACCACTCTCATTAGTACAAAGCACTTGCACAATCAAAATAAAAGAATAAAATAGAAATAATATAAACAATCTAACTACATAAGCATTGGATCAGAGGACACAAGAGCAATGATGGCAATACAAATACAGATAAAAATAAAAATAAAAATAGCCAAAGGGAGACATATAATCAACTCAGACCAGCTAGGGTCACAGCAGAAAGCTTCCCTGAAAAGCCATGCCTTCAGCTGAATACTTATACTCTTGACTATCATACTCTTGAGTATCAATAGAGTGGATGCAGATTGAAGCTCTGCTGGGAGCTGGTTCCACAAAGTTGGAGCCACTGTAAAGAAGGCCCTGCTTCTTTTAGATAATTGATGGGCTTCCCTTGGGGTGGCCATCCAGAGGAGCCTTGCTTGTGATGCTCTGGTGGATCAGGCAAATGACATTAGGGACAGGTACTCTGAGAAGTAACATGGGGCCAAACCTTTATGGTCTTTATAAGTTAGAATCAAAACCTTGAGCCTGATCCTGGACTCAACAGGCCATCTGTAGAGGCGAGTGAGACCTAGTCTGAAGCAATCAAATTGGCTTGCACCATCCAGGCTGGTCGTTGCATTCTGGGCCCACTAAAGTTTCCAGATCAGCCTCAAGGGAAGCCACCTGCAGGGAGCACTAGCGGATCCGGGAAATGACCTGTGCCTGCGACCAGGGTCCTGAAGGGCCAGCGTTGGGCGATTAAAGATTAAGCTGGAAACAGCTGCAATCTGGAAATCCCAGGAAAGAGCCAGGTCCAGAAGAATGGCCAACTTTTGAACTTGGTCCCTAAATAGGAGGACAACACTGTCCAGTCTAGGGACAATCTCCTCCAACTTTTCGACCCCACCCCAACCACCGGGACAACACTGATCACACTGCAGGATGACCTTCTAAGGGAGGTTATGAGGGGCAGGTCTGCCCTGTTGGTTCAGTATCCTGCTGTGGCCTGAATCCAGACTGGAACAGATGAAGTCAACCTTGCTCCTTTAGGTATGTCTGAAGCTATATTGCCACCACCCTCTTGATTGCCCTGCCCATGAATGGTATATTGGGGATTGGATGGAAATTGTTAAGATAATCACAACTGGGGGGGGGTCATTAAATGATGGTTTGGATGATGGTTTCTTTTTTTATGTGAAAGGAGGATTCCCTCCCTCAGATGTCCATTCATGATAGTCACATCTCATTCAGTCATGGGGCCCTTGATGGCTTTTATAAACCATGCTGGGCCAGGATCAACCAAGGAGGTAGTAGCTCTACAGTTAACTAGCACATTGGAGACTTCCTCCACTGAAATAGAGTCAAATGGAACCAGAGAGAGAGGGTGAAGCGATGGTCGTCCCCAAGCCAACTAATCTGCTGGTCAGCATGAATGGTCCCAATTAAGCATCTAAAAATGGTTGCAAAGTACAAACTGACCAATGGTGAATTAGAATGTGGCCAAGAGTGACCAGAACTGGTTGGGTTGTGAACCTTCCAGAACAATTCCACTTGTCAGTTTGAAGCGTCCTCTATAACGCTTACGTTAAAAAGTCCTTTTCACCATTTTAAGGCATTGGGATACCTCCCTGTCATGACCTTACTATGAACATATTTTAAGCAGGCTTATCCTGCCTCCACCTGCTCTCTAAACATCTCCTTGCTAACTTCAGAACTCATAGTCCCTTGGTATATTAGGGGGCAGGGCGAGCCTTGAAGCAGAGAGGATGTTTGGGGGGGGGGGAGAGAGGAGCAGTCTCAGTGAGACAGGCATCAGCCTGTGGAGGCAGAGGGCGGGAGTTCAATTCCCCACTGTGCTTCCCAAAAAATCTAGCTTCCATGGCCCTGGACAAGGAGCACAGTCCCCAGAAAGAAAGAAAAACGGAAAACCACTTCTGAGTATTCTCTACATGAAAAACCCTATAGATGGGCCACATAATTAACAAGTGACTTGATGGCACACGATTATTATTTATGGTCAAGGGCAGATTATTTTTTTTTTTGGAGGGTCTAAATTACTCATTCTTTTAAGGGGGCTTTAAATGTTTAAATTCATTAAATGTTGATGTTGTAACAGTTGCATTTGCATTTTAATGTTGTCCTTCTGGAAACAGGCAAAGACCTTTCTCTTCAGGCAAGCTTTCCCTGAATGATAGACTACCATGTGTATTTCAGATGAATCTATAGGTTCACATAGACTTTGTGTTTATAACCTTGTAACTTTAATGTACTGTAATGTTGTCTATCAATGCTGTAAGATGTCCCTCAATTCCTTGTTCTCAAATACTTGAACATGTCTTAATTGTACTGGACTGTATATTATCCCTCATTATTGTAAGCCGCCTTGGGTCCTTTTCCAAGGAGAAAGGTGGGGTAAAAATACTCAAAAATAAATAAAATAAATATTCCTTTTATCTGCTTGTGAGGCACTTTGGATCCCAGTTCTAGTGAACAGAATAAATTAATTGATCTTATGCCTCAGTTAAATCCCTCTTCTTGAACGTCAAAAGCCACAATAGCTCATCAGACAGAGACTAACACCTACATAGATAGAATACATTACACTGCCAGTAGCTAATAAGGTCTCTTGATGTTACCATGGATCGGCCTTCAGGTGGAAGCTTTGGAAAACACCAGGCATCTTTCAAGAATAGCATAAAAGCCACCTCCCCAAATTTAAACATGGCAAGCTGCACATCCAACATAAAAGTTCCACAAACATTTTTGCACATATACATATTGCTGAAAATACAGTATTTCTTATTTCTGAGGATTTGGTGTTAAAAGGAAATCAAGAAGAGCAAGAATGCTTTTTATGAGTATCTTGCTGGCTACTGGTTAATGGATGTATGAAGATAGAATTTGCCACTGTTGTCGCCTGTCCTAAAGTGCTGCCCACGTGCTTACCTGGGAAAGCAGTCTCCATGTGTAGAACTTGGGCCATTTTTAATCCTGGTCCAAAATCACAGGCACATTCAAGACAGCCACAAGATTCTCAAAGCACAGAGACAATCAACTTTTAGTTCTGCAAAAGAGAATTACAGAACATGTTAGAAAAATCCACGTCTGCCCGAGACAGAGACATTTGAAGTAAATAAAGGGCCGTTGGCTTGCTGTGTACAACATGGCTAACAAACAAGTTTTGACAGTTTTGACAGTACAGACAGAAGCCCTGGCTGGGTCGACCTCTGTTCTGAAACGTCATTCCTTCCCGCAATTGAGAACTTACCTTTTGGGGTTACCAAAACCAAAATCCTACTCAAAATCCTTCCCAAGAAGAAGGAAGACAGGCACCTGAAGACAGCACTTAAGGCCTGTGGATATCCAAAGTGGGACTTCAACAAAGCAGTGGGCCATCCCAGAAGAACAAGGGATCAGTCTGAGACCCAGACCCGACGGAAGAACCTGGTCATTCCTTACATGGCTGGAGTGTCTGTGAAGCTTAAGGATTTTTGGCAAACACCACATCCCTGTTTATTTCAAACCCACAAACACACTAAGACAGAGACTTGTCCACCCAAAGGATCTAATACCAAACCATAAAAGGAGCAATATAGTATATGCGGTCCAATGCAATGAGGAATGTTCAGACCTCTACATTGGAGAAACTAAACAGCCATTAAACAGAAGGATGGCCCAACATAGGAGGGGTAACAGCTCAGGACCAGAATCAGCAGTACACCTCCATTTGAAGGACAAAGGGCACTCTTTCAAAGATGAGGATGTACACATATTAGACAAAGAAGATAGGTGGTTTGAGAGAGGAGTAAGGGAAGCCATTCATGTGAGCATCGAAACCCCCTCCCTCAACAGAGGTGGCGGCCTCAGACATAGTCTATCTGCTACTTATCAGGGTGTGCTTTCCAAAGTACTCAGACAAATAAAAAAGCCTTCACCACCAAGGCCATAGCAAACGACCCATTCTTGATAGGTTTCAGCACCTTAGGCCATTGTTCACCTTAAGGCTATGAATACTATTGTCTACCTAATGAGCCTATTCAGGCCATTGTTCATCTTATGAGCCTAATTCAGACAAGGGAGACAAGAGGTCAAAGCTGACTGACTACAAGATGGAGGACTCGCACTAGCTGTATTCAGACTGATGAAGCTGTTTGGATGAGCAGCAAAACGTTTCTGTCTCTCAAAAAGAAGTCTAGTAGCCATGACTCAACTTCCAGATCCTACCCTACCAATGTGGTCAATGCAAGAGAGAGCAAAATAATCCTCACACTATTTCTGACTTCCCGTTTCATGATTCCCTCTTAGCTCTCGTCTTGCAGCAATCAGCCATTTAATTGCTGCAAAAAAATGTTGCTTAGGAACGGTTAACAAACAAGTTTTGATAGTTCTATATTAACCTTTAGTCCTGAAATTTTAGAGTAGGCCTCCAAGATCTTTAGTAGTTCTGGAAGGGAAGTCTGTGGGTCCTCCATAATAACCAACAGATCGTCCGTGAAGGCTTGCACCTTATAGACTTCTCCTTTGCTTTGTAGACCTTGAATACCTGGGGTAATATACCTACCCTTTTCAAAAAGCATTGGATAAGGAATGCCTTAGTTAAAATATGGTTATCTATAAAAAAACAGTTTTATCCTAAAGCACCAATGTGGTTATCTCCGTTAGGAGCGGTTACCAGTCCCCATACAAGTGCAAGCCCTAAATCTCTAACCTACAGACAACTTCTGAATGCCGATTTCTCCTTGAAGTCACTAGAAAAATTAGTATCAGAAGGTTACAAGTTAGACTGGTGGAAGTACCAACAAATATACTCTCACTTTAAAAATCTCACTAAAGAGGGGGGATTTATGATTAATGACACTCCACTTGACAAAATACTATCTTCTGGCGATTCAAAAATTCTCAGAAATTCGATACAAATGAAAAAATGATCAAATATAAATATGATAATAAGATGGGCAGAAAATTTTGGTTATTCTATTCATCTAAACAAATGGGACTCTTTGTGGAATACAGTTAAACTCTTTAAATCTATAGCCTTTAAGGAAAATTGTTACAAGATGTTTTATAGATGGCATTTCCCCCCCCCACCATTTATCTAAGATGTATAATTGCTCACCCAAATGTTGGAAATGTAAACATGACAGTGGTACTTTTTACCATATGTGGTGGACTTGTAAAGGGGCAAAGGCATATTGGATAATGGTAAAATTATTTTTAGAAAGATATTTGAAGATTAAGTTAGAGCTTAGACCAGAATTTTTTCTATTAAATATAGTAGATATTATAATATCTCATATGACCAGAAATATGTACTTCATCATGTAATAGTTGCTGCAAGGATACTGTATGCGAAATTTTGGAAACAACCAGAAGTGCCAACAGAGAGAAACTTCCACGAAAAGATAAGATAATGTATTGAAATCGACAGACTCTCCGGTTTTCTAAAAGGATACTACGACGAGATTTCCCGGAAAAGATGGCAAGAAGTAACAAACTTATTAGTATTGTGATATTATTTGGTGATTTGTTAATATGTTAAACCATTATTTTTGGCTTGATATACTTAATGAATTTTTTATAATGTATTTCCCCCCCTCCCCCACACCCTCCCTCCTTTGTCCCCCCCAAAAAAACCCCAATAAAATTACTTAAAATAAAAAAAAAGTTTTGATAGTTCGCCTAGATGCCCTAAGCACATCCAATCTCGCTTGATTTCGGAAGCTAAGCAGGGTTGGCCCTGGTTAGTATTTGGAGGGGAGACCACCATGGAATACCAGGTGCTGTAGGCGCCTGGAGTAGGAACTGGCAAACCACTCCAGTATTCCTGCCAAGAAAACTCCATGGACATGGGGTCACAAAGAGTCGGTCACGACTGTAATGACACAACACAACACACACACACACAAAAGATGTTTAGCCCCCCTTCCTCATGTGATATGGAGTTACAAAATATGCACCAAAACAGACATACCAGGTAGGCACTGCACAGTATTGGAATTTGGAGAGTTATAAACAATGCCTGGAATCCTATAAAAGTGTTTGTGCAAGGTTTGTGTAACCTCTCATGGCCGAGTGACAAGATGCTATGGTACATCTCAGTGTATAGTTACACTGACAATTAGAAACTGCTTTGGAAGTGAGCACTGAATAATTAAAATCGATTTGAAATATCCCAACTGATCAACACACAGTGAAGATTAGTGGGCTTCTCCCCCCCCCCACAAAGTTTTTTTAAAAGAGGCTGGTGGCCCCTCTAAATTTAACACACTGTGAAACTGATTCTTTATGAATCACTTCAGGCAATGAGCACACCTCTGGCATATTAAATATTGCCTTTGTGGGCAGTTGTTGGTTTCGGATATAATGTCACTGCATTGTTATGTCACTTCTATTTTATTTTTAAAAAGAGACAGCAGGGCAGATTGGAGAGGCAGAGTGAGTGGGTCACAATAGTTTGCAGGGCACATCAATATGACAGCCTAATTCTTCAGCCCTAGCCTAGAATGTATATACCTGGCAGCGGGGCTGAGTGATACATTCAGGAAACTGTAAAAATTAAAGTACTGGAACCTAGTCTAAAAGAGGGAGGGTGGCACTTGGTGGAGGGGAATATGAAGTACAAGATAATTAAGAAAAGCATATTCAATGTGTGTTGTAGCGTTTGTGTCCTTGTTACTATGCTGCTGCTGCTGCTGCTGCTGCTACTACTACTACTACTACTACTACTACTACTACTACTACTACTACTACTTTAATTTAATTATAATTTAATATTTAAATATTTAATATTAAATAATATTAAATAATAATAATAATAATAATAATAATAATAATAATAATAATAATAATAATAATAATAATAATAATAATAATAATAATAATATAAAAAGTGTAGGATCCTGAAGTGGTTTTAAGTCCCTACTTTATATTGGAATAATTATTTTCAAAGTGCATGCACACTGCAATATAAAAGCCACGTGACTGAAAATCCTTTCAAATACAAACATTTCAGAGCTGAAACCCCCACAAATCATTCCCTCTTTAAACTAGATGCAAAGTGCAAAGACAAAAATAATTTAAAAGATGCATTGCTTTTCCCCACTTACTCTTATCGTGTCCCAATCAGGTTAAGGTACTGAGAGAAATATAAGTCTTTTCATTAAGTGACCCAATGTATCTGTTCTCAGGTAGACCCTCAAACACGGGGCAGAGGGGTTGGCATACGCTGGGATTATGAGTGAGAAGTATAAAATGGTCAGGACTCAGGAAACCTGGGTTCAAATCGCTGCTCAGACATGGAAATGTGTGTGTGTGTGTGTGTGTGTGTGTGTGTGTGTGTGTGTGTGTGTGTGTGTGTGTGTGTGTGTGTGTGTGTGTGTGTGTGTGTGTGTGTGTGTGTGTGTGTGTGTGTGTGTGTGAGAGAGAGAAAGAGAGAGAGAGAGAGAGAGAGAGAGAGAGAGAGAGAGATGGTAGAATTATTCCTTGGGAGCCTCACAGGCAGGGGAATCACTTAGTTCACCCCACGGGCAACATATGCAGCCCTGTCCCTTTGAAAGGTGGCCAGGTGGTGATGGTGGGAGACTGAGGCAGCAGTTCGTACAGCCTCTGAAAAAAGTGGGCAGGGAAGGAGCAAAGGGGCAAAGCCTGATGGTCTCCACCTCTGCCTGAGGTTGCTTCTGTTCATCTAAACCAGTGGTTCTCAACCTGTGGGTCCCCAGATGTTCCTGGACTGCAACTCCCAGAAGTCTTCACCACCACCCATGTACTTCCTACTTCTGGTCTACTTCTGTTGCAGTCCAGAAACATCTGGGGACCCACAGGTTGAGAACCACTGCTCTAAACTCTCTTATTAAGAGGCAGCTCTATTTTAAACAGGAAACAAACAGAAGGTATCTGGGTGGGGTGGGGTGGGGTTAGGGTTAGGGTTAGGGTTAGGGTTAGGGGTACTTTTGTTCTTTTGCCATTATTACAGTTCACATGGCAGTTCACATGAGCCTCGTGGTGCAGTGGTTAAATGCTTGTACTGCAGCTAAAACTGTGCTCGCGACCTGGGGTTCAATCCCAGGTAGCAGGCTCAAGATTGACTCAGCCTTCCATCCTTCCAAGGTCAGTGAAATTGGGGGGGGGGTGCGCAATGTGTAGCCTGCATATGTAATTAAACTGTAAACCACCCAGAGACTACTTGAAGTGGTATGGGGCAGTATACAAGAACACTTTGTTTTGCTTTAAATAGCTCCATACCACAAGAACCCTATGAATGAGGCTCACTCTAAGTCAGATGTTATTTTATGGCACACAACAACTTTATCTTCAATACATGAGAATCCTGACTGGGAACCTTAAGATAAGTGTTCAAAGGTGCACTGCCAGCTAAAGAAGGCCAGGGGCCACACATGCCATCGTAGCCAGGAAGGTCCGTGGGCAAGGCAAAAGTGTTGCTGTGCCGTCCCCCATTCACAATTCAGCATCTGACTCTTGAGGTTTCTACCTCACGCTGCCTCACCTTAGGCTATTCTGTGTGAACCTCTGCTACCCTATTTCATCACCAATACACAGTAGAACATCAGTAATACTAGACCAGTGATTGCAAACCTTTTAGAGACTGAGTGCCCAAACTGCGATTCAAAACCTGCTAATTTTTCGCAAAGTGCCAATACAGCCATTTAACCTGAATATAGGTGGCTGTGAAGGGGTGATGTCGGGCGCCCACAGAAAGGGCTCCGAGTGCCACCATTGGCACCTGTGCCATAGGTTCACCAACACTGTACTAGACTATCGTTTTAGAGTGTGGTAATAATAGCATTATTAAATTAAGACCTTGCGTCTGCGGTAGCTCAATTTCTGAGTCGGGGTCGAGGGCTCACTAAATTTTTTTTTGGGGGGGGGCTTCTCCTTCCTGGTCACACATCCGCTAGCTCTATCACAGTCAAGCCATTATGTAGCCAACCATGTGACACAGTTTAAAACTGCAAGGGAACATCTCTCACACCTCCTTCTATGGACACTCAACTCTTGGCAGGACGAAAGGACGAGAGAGGTGTGTGGAGCAGTACAGGCGTGAGAGCAGAGGCCCATCAGAATCTTAACGGGGCCAGGAGCCCACGGCATGGGACAAAAGGAGTGAGGGGGGGGCTCAATGGTATAGCCATTGTTTCCCATTACATAACTAGCCCTTTCTCAGGTTACATCTTGCTCGTCTTCTTACATTTGCGGGAACATCCCAGCAAGCCATGAGCATTCCTGGCCTCTTTCTCCATTTTCTCATTTCTGACCTCACACAACCACCACAAGGAAGGCCGGTGGGGGAGAGAGGGGAGGGGGGCCAGGAGGACGCTTCTGCTTGTTTTCTCTCCCTTCCTCCCCATATCTGGACTCGGCACTCCAGCCGTGCTGCTGGATCAGCAAATAAAAATCTTGTGCTTTCCCCCAGCTTTGTTCTGCGCCAAACCCTCAGAACACCAGACGGTCCGGCTGCCTCGGCCTGTTCCAGCCACCCTGCTCCCTCAGCCATTCCAGCCAAGGCCTGGCCGATAGGAAGGCTGCGGGACCCTTTCCAGTCAGAATTCCTGTGTCAAAGGAGTGCCGGAAAGTGAATTAGAAGAGGAGAGGCCTGGAGTGGGAGGCGCCTGGGACTCCAGCTCCGGGCAGCTGGCCAGGGATGAATCTCAAGAAAAGGAAATGCTGGGCCTCTCCGTTTGCCTTGAAGTTACACAGTATATCCTCTGGGCTTGGGCACTCTAATTTCCCCATAGGAACATAATGTATTGCAGGCTTTTTTCAATTTTTGGTAAAATTCTGTTCTTGCTACACGGGAGAAGTAGAGAGATTTACAGAGGAGAACAGCTGCTAAGTTCTCCCAGTGTCCACCCCTTACTCAGTAACTGGCACTTAAAAGTTTCAATAACTCACTACCTGTAGCCAAATGAACAAAATGTTTATTTACAGACTGTGTTGTAGACTTTTTGGTAAAATTCTCTTCTTGCTACATGGGAGAAGTACAGAGATCTACAGAAGAGAATAGCTTTTAAGTTCTCCCAGTGTCCACCCCTTTCTCAGTAACTGGCACATAAAGTTTCAATAACTTGCTACATGTAGCCAAATGAACAAAAATGTTTATTTACAGTTGCTTGATGTTACAGACTTGCATATACAGTACTACTTTCTTTACTGCTCACATACTAGCAACCAACCAAACAGATTAGCGGTAATAAATAACTTCCTCCAAACAGAGAGGCAGAACACTCAGCAGATAAGCAGAGCTCTCTTTTGAATTCAAACGCTGGAAGGAACTATTGTTTAATACTGGATACACATACCACAGCCCATAGCTATTACTATTTTTCAATTCATGGGGTAATAATATCTGCAGAGAAAACGTTTATGTATTTTCAAGCACTCATATCCTGAAATAGGGCTGGGCAAAAATGTGAGCCTCCAAATGTTATTAGAATGTGGCTCCCAATCTACCTACTGTGTCTTTTTATGAATCTACCATACATGGCTACACAGACTTTGTGTTTATATCCACTTATAACTTTGTGTTTATACCTCTCCTTGTGTGATTGCATTGAGACTGAGAGCCTTTTCATACGACCCCTAAACTCCGTGGCAAATGGCTCCCAGCTCCGGAACTTAATATTGTTTCCCCACCAGCTCCGGAGTTTACAGAAAATTAAGTGCAACCACGCCCACCTAAGCGCGTCCCAGCGCACTTTTCAGGTACCTGCTCTCCGGGGATGAAAAATCACTGATGCGGATCTAAGGTAGAGAGTGTGGGGCTCTCCTGGCTTCTGTTTGTTGTTTTTTGCCCCCGCCCCTTTAAGAGATCTGAATGCTGCCGGGAACAGAGCGAGACCGGCAGAATGGAGGTAAGCCGGCATTCCTTTCTTTCTTTTTTTCTCCCTCCCCTCACGCAGCCAGCAGCCAGGAGTGCGGAGGGGGTGGAAACACAGAAACAGCAACAAACCCCCAAGATCTCTAGTCCGAATTTAAGTGGCCAGCGGATCTTAGGGGTCGTGTGAAAAGGCTCTATGTTATCAATTGTTAGCTTTAATGTTGCCTTCTAATGCTGTAAGATGCCCCTCAATTCCCTGTTTCTCAAACTGATTGTGTCTTAATTGATGACCCACAGAAACTCCGCATCTGTCCCAGAAAACTGAATGTTCAGCCCCAGGACTATTGCTGGGGTGTACATTGTTACATTAAAGGGGGGAGATGAAGAGTTGAGAATATGAGTGAAAGGAGAGGAGGAAAGTCCTAGAAGAGTTTCAGTGGGATTGAGTTGCAAAAGAGGTCTTCAAATAGGATTGCAAATATTTCTTTCTCTTCCTGATAAGGCTTTATCATAGACATGTATGTTAAATAGAGGTGGGCCCGAAACAGAAAACCGATGGTTCAGGTTCTCCTGTTTCAGGCCCATCCTTGGTTCGGTTCCGTTTCGTATTAATTAAAAAAATCGCACGAACCTGAACCGAGCCGAATCAGTTCAGGTCCGACTTACCAGGTGGCGGCAGTGGCGATCCTGGCCGTGGCGGTAGCGGCAGGGGCTTTTTGAAGCACTGGCTTGGGGCCATTACCTTGGGGGGGGTGCGTTTTTGTTTGTTTGTTTGTTTTGAGCGCTGAACGCACAGCCCCAGAGACCGGGTCGGCACTTGTTTAAAAAAAATATATTTCTTTGTTTTAGGGGCGGGTTGGCACTCATTTTATTTTTTTATTTATTTCTTTGTTTTAGAGCACTGACCACATGCTCCTAGGACCGGGTTTTTTATTTCTTTGTTTTAGAGCACTGACCACATGCTCCTAGGACCGGGTCGTCGCTCTTTTGGGGGGGGGGGGTTAAAGTGCCAACCGCATGGCTCCTGGGGCCAGGCTGGCACTTCTTTCATTTTCTTTTCTTTTCTTGATTTTAGAGCACTGACCACACATCCCCTGGGGCCAGGTCGGCACACCTTTTTAAAAAAAAATATTTATTTATTTGTTTGTTTGTTTAAAAAGTCCCCAGCCAGGGGATTTCTGAGGCGCTGGCTTGGGGCACACACCTGTAGAGGCCTACCTTCCCCCGCCCACTTCCAGGACCAGGAGGACTGTGGTGAGGACGAGGTGGGGGGTTTAACAAGAAACAAAGCGAACGAATCGGAAGTTTCCATTTCGTTTCATTTTTCTTTGATGGGTTGGTTCGAAACAAATAACAAATAATGAAATGAATTAAAAGTTTGTTTCATGTCCATCTCTAATGTTAAACCAAAGTGGAAATTTAACACCAACTTTATCTGTCAAAATGCTGCATATTTCCTTGATTTCTTTGGGAGTTTGATTCCCCACCGGGCCGCTTTGACAGGAGTTGGACTCAGTGATCCACAGGGTCTCTTCCAGCTCTGTGTAGTTTTAAGATTATTATGATATTACTATTGTGATTTGCTGCCTCCAGCTGAAACCTCACTATATTGTAATTCCTAGCTCACTGACAGTTGGCTAAACTCTTAACCCTTTCTTACTATCTCGTTCCTCTTTGCATCTGCCTGCTTGCCCAGACCTCTACATCTACCCCTTTTTTCCCTTGGCTGAGGTGGGTGCTTTTAAAAATGGACTGTGCATATTCATGGGCCAGAACGTGCCTCAGCCACAAAGTTCAGGTCCAGCCCATGCTCATGAACAGAAGCAGGAGAAGTGGCCTACAGTATGAGACAACCACATAAATGGACCCAATGTTTTGATTCTATAACTGTTCTTTGCAGGCAACAGCTGGTTTCTTTCATTCACACTGCAAGAAAAACAGCCTGCAGCATAAATTCACTACTCAGAAACAGAGAGAAACCAGATCCCATGGAGCTTTATGTTGGGAAGTGGGAGCTGGGGGGTGGGTTGGTTTGCCTATCCTATGGCAAGGGGGAGGGGGAGCTTTGAGTCTCGGGGTCTTCCTGCAAGATCTCAGTGGGACCTAGCGCTGGTGAAGCTACTACTGCATCTTGTCAAACTGCTCCCTACCTCCCCTCCCCACCCAATCTCTTCCCTAGTTTGGTTTCTTCCCATAGCAGTGGCTGGTTCCGCTATGAAAAGCTGCCAGCCCTCACACCTCTGGGGCCATTCAGGCAAGATGCCTGGCTGGATGTGAGGCCTGTCAAACACAGGATGTGTGAGTGTGAGAAAGACAAAGGGGCATGAGAGAGAGAGAGAGAGAGGAGGGAGGGAGGGAGGGAGGGAGGGAGGGAGGGAGAGAGAGAGGGAAGAAAGAAAGAAAGAAAGAAAGAAAGAAAGAAAGAAAGAAAGAAAGAAAGAAAGAAAGAAAGAAAGAAAGAAAGAAAGAAAGAGGACAAATTCTAAGAGTCAGATGGACAACAAAACAAATCAACTTGGGTAACTGGGTCCTTTTCCAAGGAAAAGGCGGGGTAAAAATACTCAAAGATGAAATAAATACATAAATAAATAAATTTGCCTGCATTTCTATTTAGGTAAAGCACATTTAACAAGCAGATCTTAGGCAAGCATATTTCCTGAATATTGGCAGAAGGAAAGGAAAGGAAAATAAGGGAGAATGTAAAATATATAGCACTTGAAAGACTAACAGTTTTATTTTAACGTGAGTTTTCACTGATTAAAACTTCACTTCCTCGGACAAAGGGAAACTCAAAAAGGAGATTTCAAGAGGCAGAAATTGACTACATAAAGTTACAGTGCATCTGTAAAGGCATCAATAGAGATTAAGGCTTATTAGCACGCCACATGTATTCATAATCCAGAAGTTTGTAATATTTTATGAGTATAAAACAACTCTGACCTCTGCTCCAGAAACACCTCTTAGCATTTCTACGTCAGACAAGCCCACCTGGTCTACAGCTATTGTCCTGGCCAGGTCCTTCTAAATTAAGTACCTGACACCTTGATAAACCTATTCCTGTGTTAACAAACCATTGTCATATCTTTTTCCCCCTGTATCCTTACTCAGTCATGAAGACAAATGGATTTGCGGTATGACACTGCTTACACAGCAGTACTACACTCGAGCCTATGCTCAACACCTGAATTCAATCCAGACCAGATCAGAAAGCTGGCTGAAGATTTACTCTGCCTTCCTTCCTTCCAAGGTTAGTAAAATGATTACTCAGCTGTTTATGTTGGAACGACAGGGGGCAGTGTTGTTTTCATAATTATGGTTTCAATCAGGGGTGCCCTGATGTAAGGAGGGCCAGATTTGGCGGCTCAGAATGTGTCAGGGGCCAGTTGCTCCCCGACCCTGCCACCCCATTGCAAACCCCACCCACTGACCCATAAACCCCACCCACTGACCCCTTGCAACCCCACCCGCAGGAAGGAAGGCAGGGACCAAGGGAGGGAGGGAGGGAGGGAGGTGAAAACCAAGAGAGGAAGGAAGGAAGGTGGGGAACAAGGAAGGGAGGGAGGTGAGGACCAAGGGAGGGAGGGAGGAGGGAAGGAAGGTGGGGACCAAAGGAAGCACAGAGAGCCGTGGCCACAGGTCACCCCTTGGAAGAGGTGATCTGTGCGACCTTGCACACCCCCAAGCTCCCCAGCGGTGCTAACGGCTCACCCACCAGCCCCCCCAAAGCTCCTTGGCAGCGGCAGAGACCCGCTGGCCTGCCTACCCCCACACATTCCTCTGCGGTGCCGGTGGTGGTAGACCGCCCGTCCACCCAGCCACCCAAGCTTCCCAGCGGTGTCAGTGTTGGCAGAAGATTTTTTTAAAAAAAAAAACATGGGGCAAAGGAGGGGGAGGGAGGGGCGGGCCAGCCAGCTGCGGGCCACTCAGAATGGCCTTTGGGCAGGCCTGGTTTAAATCATCCAAACAGTGCTCTAGCCCTATGGAGCAGAATAGAAATTGACAAAGTTCTCCATGATATCCTGATTAGTAAACTAACTAGGGGCGCTATCACACATCCCTTTAAATCCAGATTAAATTTCATGTTAAACTGTGTCCACGGCCACAAGGTTTTATAATCAAAACAAACAAACAAACAAAAAACCCCAACCCACCCTGGCAACGCCCCCTTTAGCGAGCTTTCCAATAACTACCAGAGAAGCTGGGATTTTTTGCCTCACTTAAAAAAACACATTTTTAAGGGCCAGAAGTCCGTGGGAGCACATATATGATCCTATGTTTTGTTTGTTTGTTTTTATTTCTCATAGTGCCAACAGGCTGTTCCTGGGGCTGGTCAGCACTGTTTTTTTAATTTTTAAAATTGTTATGCCCACCCCACCCTGTGCCAGTCAGCTGGCCTGCCAGCAGGTGGAGCATTTTTTATTATTTATTATGTATTATTTTTCCTTAGCCCCCACCAGGCAGCCCTGGGGCTGTTTGGAGGTGTTTTTTTATTCCTCCCCTCCAGCGCCAGTCAGCTGGCCTGGCCGGTGGGGGCATTTTTAAATTTTTTATTTTTTATTTTTATTTTTTTATTTTTCCTTAGCTCCCAGCAGCCAGCCCTGGGGCTGGTTGGCCATTCTGTGTTTTTTGTTTGTTTGTTTGTTTTTAAGTTCCTCTGTGCCTGCTTAAAGCAGGTTAGGGCCGTGGAGAAGCTTAGCAACTCCAAGGGACTTGGGGACTCGGAACCAACATCTTCAATGAAGTAATCAGGTAAGGAGAAAAGCCGGAGTTTCTTATTTACCACATCTTCCCCCTCGTGTGATACTGCCCTAGGTGTAAGCTGGATAGATCAAATGTAAGGTGGTTACACAATTGGCTACAGAATCGTACTCAGAGGGTGATGATTAACGACTCCTTCTCTAAGTGGGAGAAGATAACAAGTAGGGTACTTCAAGAATCATTTCTAGGTTCAGTGCTCTTCAACATTTTTATTTATGACTTGGATAAGGGAGTACAGAGAATGCCTCTCAGATTCACAGATGACACAAAATTGGGTGGAATGGCTAATACCCTGGAAGACAGAAACAAAATTCAAAATGATCTTGATAAGCTGGAGTACTGGGCTTGAAACCAACATAATGAATTATGAAATTTAACAGGGATAAATTAAAAGAACGACACGTAGGAAGAAGAAACCTAATGCACAGTTCCAAGATAGGGGACAACTTGGCTCAGCAATACTGCAAGTGAGAAGGATCTTGGAAATCTGGTGGATCATAAGCTGAATATGAGCCAACAGTGGTGATGTGGCCACAGACAAAAAAGGGCAAATGCTATTTTAGACTCCATTAACAGAAGTACAATTTCCAAATCCCGTGAGGTGCTCCCTGTGAGTATTGTGTCCAGTTTGGGACCGCACACTTCAAGAAATATGCTGACAAATGGGAACAAGTTCAGAGGAGGGCAACAAGGATGATCAGAGGGCTGGAAACAAAGCCCTACGAGGAAAGACTGACAGAACTGGACCTGTTTAGCCTGGAGAAATGAAAACTGAGGAACAATGTGAAAGAACTTTTCAAATATTTGAAGGGCGGCTATACTGAAGACAGGCAGGATCTGTTCCTAATCAACCCGGAATTCTGGATGCACAACAATGGGCTCAGGTTGAGAGAACCCACTTTGGGCTGAATATCAGGGAAAATGTCCTAACGAGAGCAGTACGGCAATAGAACCACTTACTTCAAGGGGTGGTGAGTGCTCCAATACTGGGAGCATACAAGAGATATTTGGCAGATATCCTTTGATTTTCATTCCTGCATAGAGCTGGAGGTTGGACTTGATCACCTTGTAAGTCGCCTCACTATTCTATGATTCTGTGACTTATAATACAACAATAATAACACTCCTGTCTGCGGAAGTGCATTTTAATCCATAAAAACTAACACAAATACAATTGTTGCTCTTTAAAGCACTACAATATTTGGCCTCCCCTCCTCCTTTTTCTATCTTTTGTACAAAGAAGAAATAGATCAGATAACTTTTCACCCAGTGATTTGATTATTTGGTTTGATTGATTAGTTTTTATTTTTTATTTTAAGTTGTTTAATCTGGTTTTATATTTTGTATATGTTTGTAAACTGCCCAGAGTAGCTTTTTTGCTAGATGGTTGTGGTATATAAATAAAATAAATAAATAAAATAAATAAATAAATAAACACTGTGAGCATTTTGGGCAGCTCACATCAGGTCTCTTGTATGGATGGGCAAAGAGTAGATTGCCTGTTCTTCTTCTCATTCACCGAGAACTGGCAGTGTAACACACACACATATCATTTTCTTAGGTTGACTTTGGTTCTCTCAGCTCCACTCTGTACTTTCCCACAACTGGTTCTCCTTGTGATAGAGGAACTAGAATTTTCCGGGGCATCTTTTTTAAGACATAGGTTGTTCTTTCTCTGTCGTTTCTTCAAAATACACAGATGTTCTAAAATGAAGTTTTATTTGAGTTAATCTGGCAGGAGGATAGTTAACATGTGGATGCACATTTGATGTCAATGCTTTAGATCAGTGGTTCTCAACCTGTGGGTCCCCAGATGTTCCTGGACTGCAACTTCCAGAAGCCTCCACCACTCAATGTGCTGGAAGGGATTTCTGGGAGTTGCAGTCCAGGAACATCTGGAGACCCACAGTTTGAGAACTACTGCTTTAAATCTTTCATTATTAGTTGTTACCAAGTGATCACTCAGTGCAACACATTTTATCAGTTCAGGCTTTGGGAATCCAACAATGACACTGCAGCTTTCACTGAGTGCTACATCTACCTGCCTTCCATTGGTTGAACCAAACCACACCCGACTCAAGGTGATTCTACATAATGTAGTCTTCATTCTGGAACTTGTTTTAAACAACCTAGCTTGATCTCAACCATCTGGCCACAATGGTTTTTGGAGACTGTTCTCTTCCTTTTGTATCCCCACTGCTTTGTAATGTCCAGCCTGATCACGGGTCCTACAAGACTCAAAAGCTTGCCTGTCTGTGAGATTTAATGGACTGATAAAGCCATTGCCTAACCTTTATTTCAGAAGATGCAAACAGGACAGCATACTCAGAAATGGCAACTGCTGTCTATTCAGCATTGGTTGAGTCTCATTTTGAGTACTGTGTTCTTTAAGAAGGATGCTGACAAAATGGAAGATGTTCTGAGGAGGGTGACAAGATACATTTGAAACTGGAAACCAAGTTTTATGAGGAAAGACTTTAAGAAATGGGGATGTTTAGATTAGACAAAGGAGATGGGGGTTGGGGAAGATGTGACAGCACTTTTCATATATCTGAAAGGCTTTCAATCAGAGGAGGGGCAGGATCTGTCCTCAATCAACCCAGGGTTCAGGAAATGCAGCAGTGGGCTCAAGTTACAGGATGCGAGATTTCAGTCGACTATCAGGAAAAACTTCCTAACTGTAAGAGCAGTAGAGCAGTGAAACCAATTACTTTGAGAGCTGGTGAGTGCTTCAATGCTGGAGGCATTTAAGAGAAATTTAGACAACCACCTGGCAAATATACTTGGTTTTATATTCCTGCATGGAGCAGGCGGATTGAACCCAATGGCCTTGTGGGTCCCTTCCAACTTCATGGTTCTGATTCTAAAGAAAAAAGTCAGGGTGCTAAGGTGTTGTCGCAGGTATGAGGTCCAGGACTGGCTGTGCTCCCAGCCTCTCTTTTTAGAAACCAACAACTGAAAATGGGAGAATACAATACAATACGGTACTGGAATCACACAAGAGAGGGATCCAGGAGTGTTGGACGTGATTCATCCCTCTAGATCACGAGATGCCAGCTGCCTTTCCAGAATCAGGGAGAGATTCAGTCACATGTTCCCAGCTCTGCCAGCAACTCCTCTGCAGAGGCTGGGACAGTAGCCTGGGCTTTCGGCACACCGTGAATAAACCTCACTTCCTTCACAGCAGGATGGCGTAGAAAGAATCTGGACTTGATGGCATATTTAGTCTACTAACATGCACTAGATCTGTCTCCTGGAGGGTGGGGAGGGATGTTGCTTCTTCCCACGAGAGCTAAGAGAGGCAGCAGATTTCCCCACCCCAAAGCAGTAGCCAGGGAGACCAGCAACTCATAGCAAGTTCCATGTGGTTTGGTCACATCCACATCTCCCAGTCCCATTGGCAAGGTGCCTCTGGAAACTCTGAGGCAGAGCAGGCAGACGAGCAGTGGCGGGATACTGAATCATGGCTATGGATTTCATGCTACTAAACCATATTACATGAGATCAACAGGCATCTGACCTCATGCAGCCAGCAGGCTTCATTCTGCGTTGTCTGTGCGAAGGAACTCAGAAGTGGCTGGAAGGAGGGACTGGCATGTCACATAGTATATGCGCATGGTGGTGGTGAGAGAAAAGGCCAGGATATGCTGCTGGGCAATTGACCAAAAGACGGTCAAGAAGACAGCAATTATTCAGGGGGAGTGATACAGTACATGGGTGCGTTTGGTGGGTCCTCGGGAGAGGGCCTTCTCTGCTGCTGCTCCCTGAATCGGAGCTCCCTCCAACGGGAAGCTAGGCTGACCCACATCCCTGCTGACCATCCGCAGGCAGGCAAAGACCTTCTTCCTCAGGCAGGCTTTTAATGATGGGTGGCCTGAAAGGGCTTTTAAAGGGACCCTTGTGCTCTGTTTTAAGTTCCTTTTTATACTGATAGTACCATTTTAATATACGGTAATACTTTTAAAAAAAATTTAATACTGTATTTGTATATCTCTTGTTTTTAGCTTTAAATTCTGTTATGATGTAAACCGCCTTGAGCTTTTGGAGAGAAAAGCAAGAGATAGATAGATAGATAGATAGATAGATAGATAGATAGATAGATAGATAGATAGATAGATAGATAGATAGATAGATAGATAGATAGATAGATAGATGGATGGATGGATGGATGGATAGAATAGTGAGTGAGTGAGTATCCCTGTGTTTCTAGAAAATTTGGGAATAAGCATAAGTGAGAGGGGTTTTGCCTCCAGTATAGAACTGTAGTGTTCAGCACACAAACTTCCCAGTAGCAGTCACTCCATCTGATGAGAAAATGCCATGTCTCTTTAACCAACCTGTATCATCACAATAGCCTAGCAGTGGATAGACAACCTTGTACAGGCTCATTCTTCAGGAACTAGACTTAAAAAGATTCTCGGGCAAGACACAGGCTTGCAATGTATGAAAGGTTGCCTCTGGGCACACAGAGCACATCACGTCTTCCCTCAGTAGTCCCTGCAAGAGTTACTGAGGAAGTCAGGATTTTGCGGTTCGTTTCAGCCTTGGGGTGTTTTATTTAGGAACCCACTTTGCTGCTCTACTGCTGCAGCCAGCTGAGAGGCCTTGGGTAATCTCTGGCCCTCTACATTGTCAGACAGCAACTCCCATCAGCGCTAGACAACACAGTCAGTGATGGCATGAGCTGTAGACCAAGCACATCCACAGGACCACACATCACCTGCTCCTGACAGCTGTCCATAGGAGAAAGTAACTCAACCATGATCAGTCACCATTCTGCAATTTGTTTCAATGCTCAAAAAGAGGTAAAAGACTGATTTCCCTGTGAGCAACATGCAGGGCAAGTGGTCAAACAAGTAACCGGACAGAGTACTGTATTAAGTTCAGAGAGCAGCACAAGCTAACACAGAGCCAGGGGCTGCCACCTGGACAAACAAGGCTGCACCAAACTGATCCGGGTGGGGCAGGAAAACATGGTGGGCAGCACGATAAAAACAGATCTTTACAATGATCAGACAAGAAGAGCTGCATTCTGATAAAAACCTCAATCAGAAGGCAATGTGCTTTTTGGAAGAGGGCCACCCTCACCAAAAAAAGGAAAGAAAAAAACAACTACTGGTTCCTGTGTTCTCAGACAGTATAAGGGCAACTGAAACACGAATGCTCTAAAGAACTTGGAAAAGTCACTTTTTAAAACTATTTCAGAATCCATGCTGGCTGTGACATTTTAAAAGCAACTTTTCCAAACTTTGGTACTCAGTAGTGTGCCTCTACACACCTACTTTGGACACATCACGAGAAGGCAGGAGTCTCTGGAAAAGACATGAATGCTGGAAAAGTTGCAGCAGGAAAAGAGGAAGCCTAAATATGAGATGGATTGTTTCTCTAAAGGAAGCCATGAGCTTGGGTTTACAAGAGCTGAGGACAGGGCCTTTTAGGAGATTCCTCATTCAGAGGGTTGCCATAATTCAGAGGCAACTTAAGAGCACATCAAAACAACCATGCTCACTCTAAAAGTAATAGAATCTTGTATTCAGCACAATACCTGACATTCTAGCACTCAGAAATTATTTATTATTATTATTATTATTATTATTATTATTATTATTATTATTATTATTATTATTATTATTATTATTATTATTATTATGGCAAGGGAAACCTCTGGGGCACATGGGGAAAATGTGCTGCTATTCCACTAAATGACAATCTCCTAGCGGTTAACATCACCTCCAAACTGTGCACATGCTGCACCTAGCAGAGAATGATCAACTTGCCTTGCAGCAAAGGCTTTCTTGATCTTGTATTCAATTAGTCGCCAACTCAAGTCTGAATGTCTAGTATGTACTGTAATAAGGCCTGTGCTGTGCTTCATCGCCTCTGGTGGCTAAGGTGGCGGAGGCAGGGAAGTGTCGATTAAAAACCCCAGATTCAGGGCACAATGTATTGATCTCTGGCCAACCTTGCAGGGCCACTAGTTCTTCTCAGGCTGGGTGAAGGCATTCAAAGAAAAGGGCCTTTTCCTGCTCTTCCAATGTTTCAACTCTAATGCAGTTATCCCTTTTGTGATGCTTGAGTGTACAATGAGACCTACAAAGGAAGCCTTTACGGAATTTAATGACTTCTCTCTGTGTGTGTGCACATATGTGTGTGTGTATGTGTTTAGGAGGAGATCGATGCTAGCTCCATCTGTCTTTTCTGTCCAATACAGTAGGACCCCTGTATCCACTGATTCATTATCCACTGATTCAGTTATCCACGGTTGGCAGAGGAAAAAATAATAATTCAGCAGCCACAAAGCAAGCTACTGTCTCAAAACACACTCTCCAGGCACCGAAGAGAGAATGCTGCTTTCTGAATGCAACATTGAACAAAGGAGTGGGTGTGCTTATCGAGGTACACTGATGCTTCCTGACACTGTCGTTTCTTTCTGTGGCAAGGAAGGACAGGTTCATACAGCTGAAATAAACCTAGGGAAATGCGAGGCACATCACTGAGAAAATGAGCATGTGTTTACTATCAGACTTCCAGATCTTGAGGGAGAATTGCCTTCTAGATACAGTATTGGCATACTAATGTCTAGGTCTGGCCTCATTTTTTTCCAGATACAGTAGGACCCCTGTATCCACTGATTCATTATCCACTGATTCAGTTATCCACGGTTGGCAGAGGAAATCTCTCTGAGGTTGGGATCGGAGGCTCTGCTCGCAGATGGCTCCGTTCCTTCCTGGAGGGCCGGCCGCAGTACGTTCAGCATGGGGGGGAGTTATCAGCCCCTGGGTTCTCCCTTGTGGGGTTCCAAGGCTGTTTAACATCTAGAAAAGGCCGTTTTCCAGGAGTTTTGGAGTCTGCTGTCATCAGTACGCTGATGACACGCAGCTCTATCTCTCCTTTTCCACCTCTGCTGTGGAAGCTGTTATCCTCGATGGGTGCCTGGAGTGTACAATGGACCTACAGGCTTAAGGCTCAACCCCGAGAAGACGGAGGTTATGTTCTTTGGGAGCTCGCTGTCTGTGTGTGTGGCCCCCTCCCTGTTTGGGGGAGTGTCCCTCCAGCTCGCGGAGAGGGTGTATGGGCGTGCTCCTGGACCCGGCTCTCCATGGAATCCCAGGTGGCGTCCAGGTCCGCCTATTACCATCTCATCTGATCGCCCAGATCCGCCCGTCTGTCCAACTCTCTGAGAACAGTGGTCCAAAACACTGGTGATCTCGAGGCTGGACTAAGAGAGAATGGGGTTGCCCTGACTCTTCTCCAGCGGCTGCAATGCAGAATTGAACCAAGGAGTGGGTGTGCTGATCACATCACGCCAGTCCTGGCCCGCTTGCACTGGTTGCCCGTTGCAGCCCGGATTAGATTCAAGGTCCTGGTTTTAGTTTATAAAACCCTCCATGGCTTGGGACCGGACTACCTGACAGGTTCGCTCAGCTGAAACAAACTCGGCCCGTCCCGTGCAGGCGCGGCACATCACTGAGAAAATGAGCATGTGTTTACCATCAGACTCCCTCCTGATCTTGAGAGAGAATTGGCCTTCCGGAGATTTAAAACCTACCTCTTCCGGGAGGCCTTGGCATTCCTAGGGTTTTTTTTGTTTACTAGGTCTGGTCTCTGAATTTTTTTATTAGATTTTTATTAGATAGTATCAGAACACTATCTGGTTTTTAACCATATTAGTTTGTTGTGTGTATTCATTATCCACTGATTCAGTCTTTTGATATTAAGCGGGATATAAATACAGAAATAAATAAAATAAATAAATAAATAAATAAATAAAAAATAATAATTCAGCAGCCACAAAGCAAGCTACTGTCTCAAAACAGCAGTCATAAAACAAGCTACTGTCAGGAAACAGCAGCTTGGAGGTGGGCGGGCAGGTGTTCTCTCTTATCCATAGTTTTCATTATCCACAGGATGGCCTCGAACCAATCCCCAGTGGATACCGGGGTCCTACTGTAGTTGCTTTCCTGCAACTGTGGTTCTTTGAGCAGTCACCTATGATCCTACCTAAAGGGTTCTTCTGTGCTTTCACAGATAATCCTGGAACCTTCTAGAGCTGAATTGATGTGTTTTGGCCCATTCAGAGTGTATGAAAAACCACCCCATTCCATTCTGCTCAGTTTTGATCTGTCAGGCACACAGGGATCAGGGGAATGGTGTCAATAATAACCCCCCGCCCACCACCACTGTCTCTCTTTTTCTTATGCTTGGATTCAGTTGTCCCAAGCACAGTCTTGTGGTTGACTGTCAGCCTCATTGACAATAGGGAACACTCAGTATTGAAGTTAAACTAGTCCGTGACGGGGTCAATACCAGAGATATGGTCAAGGCCATATTGATTTGGGTTAGTGCTTTTTGTCCTGTCATTATTGAGGAGAATATATCCAATTATTGAGAGAATAAATCCAAGACAACTTGACCCCAGAAGATTTTTCTCAACCTGGCTTTGCCTTTCCCCCTCCTCCTTTGACCTAAGTATAGTAAGTAAAGGAGATCATAGCAGAACACTTGGAACACTTCCTAAACAATTGTGATATAATGAACAAAAACCTAAGTGACTGATGACTGGGATGCAAGAAGCGCATGGCCCCCAAAAGGGTGAAGTAACTACTTAAGAGCACAATTGAAATAAATCAGGATCAGAGCTGCTTAGATGACCTAAGCATATCCAATCTTGCTTGATTTTGGAAGCTAAGCAGGGTCAGCCCTGGTTACTACTTGGATGGGCGACCACCAGGGAATACCAGGTGCTGTAGGCGCCTGGAGTAGGAACTGGCAAGCCACTCCAGCGCTCCTGCCAAGAAAGCTCCATGGACATGGGGTCACGTAGAGTCGGTCACGACTGCAACGACACAACACACACACACACACACACACACACACACACACACACACACACACACAGGGTTTTTAAATTGGGTGCAATTTTATGCAGTAATCATGTAGTATTGGGGTTGATGTGTGTTTCTTCTTGTGAACATTTTTGAACCCTTTTAAAGCTGTGTTATATATTGCTTGATGGGGCTACATAAGCTTTTAGGATCCTTAAATTTTAGGCTTTGTCCAGCACTCCCTTTGCACTGGCAGCCTCTCATAGCCACTAGCTGTTGCTGCTGTGATGTGATTTTAAACATATTTTTTTTAAAATTTCTTGTAATCTAAAATAACACTAGAACAAAATGACAGATAGAAAAAAAAGTAAGAGGGGACTATGAAATAGATCAAGCTTGGGAAGAAAGGAAGGGGGGAGCTGAAACTGACCAGACATCTTTGCTTGTGAAGGACACACACACACGGGGGGGGGGTGGACAAGAAGAAGGAGCACAGAAGGCACCCCACTGAGCAGCAAACCCCACAGACACATATATACAATGACAGAGGTGTTCACATATGCCAAAATGATTCAAAATAAATTGATTTGACATCCAAAGAAGGTAAGCCACCCTGTGTCAGAAGAGTAAAATACATCAGTTTTCAACGTAACAACTTACTTCCCTGGCAAAATAAATCCGAGCTTCCATGTGTGTTGTGTAGTGACCTTTTAAAACATCAATTTAAAACATATTAAACCTGATTCAAACATGGGCTATTTCCCCCTAATGCAACTGGGCTCTAACACTATTCTCTGTGTGTGTTTTTTAATGAAGCAGTGCCATTACTTTTCCTGCATTTGCATTTTCCTCATTGCTTTATTTTATTTTATTTTTTTGCGTGGTGGGGGGGATGCTCTTCCAACACTTTGATGGTGATTTTGAAAAGTTTGTGTCTGCAGATGTTTTGTATTAAACTTAAACCTCTTGTATTCTACTTCATTTAACAGAATGGATGTTTTGGTTTAGCTCATGTTCCTAAGCCTTTAAAAATCTCTCCGGACTACTTCAAGGCTAGAGCCTCTTGTTTAAGTAAGAGATCACTGGCAATCTACCAAAGCCCATAACAGTTGTTACTGAATTGTCAGTGTTTCAATGTCTGTGGGAAGAAAAGAGGCGAACCCCACAATATAAACATGCTGTTTTCCTGGAAGGTAAACGTAACTAATGTTCACTGGCAAGGCAGACTCTGGTACAGTAGGTAGCGCTCAGGCATTTTTGGCATTAAGCTAGAAACTATAATGATGAGGTCAACAACTAAGCTGTGGTGAATAAAAGTCATCATGAATCCTGGGGATCCACATTAGAAGGCCACTTGTTGATCACCAAAGACAAGAGTCCTACATCTTAATTCAGCAGCTGATTATTTTAGGCTACAGCCCCTTCATGAATACCACTAGAGATGGGCATGAATCGAAAAAAATTGCAATTCATTTCATTTCGTTTCATTTAAGGCTTTATTTCATTTTGTTTCATTTTTAATGATTTTTTTCAAAAATTCATTTTGTTGGTTTGTTAATTTATTATTTGTTTTTACCCACTTTTTTTCGAGAGCCCACCATGCGGCCCCTGGGGCCTGGTTGGCGCTCTTTTTTATTATTATTATTTTTATTTTAGGATGCCGACCAGACCACCTTTGGGGCTTGGTCGGTGCTCCTTTTTTATTTTTATTTTTTCACTTCCGGGTTTTCCCAGAAAATTTGCACCAATTAGATCCGTACCCCCTTTTCTGCTACTTCCTGTAGTTCTGCCTTGGTAATCATTTATGCTACTTAATTTGTGGCATGCCGGCATGCCGGCACAATTTTTACTGGCTTTCAGCCTGCAATTACAATCGGTTTTAAGAAGAAAAACTATTACCTGGCTGCAATGCAGGTATTTGCCACAAGGGAAAAAACAGGGGAAACATGCAAGTTTTGTTTTTTCTTTTCTTTCAGCACTGACCGCGCGGCCCCTGGGGCCCGGTAGGCGCTGGTTTTTTTATTTTACTTTTATTTTATTTTTGTTAATAAAAGGGTCAGCAGCAGGTACGCAGCAGGGTGGGTTGCAAGCCCCGGGGAGGGATGTGCAGCGCCGCGCTGCACTGCGAGAGCAGCCGCCACTGCCACTGCTGCACGGCGGGGCTTCCGTCACCTCCTCTGCCATCCAGGAACAGAGCCCATGGGGACCTTCCCGAGTGCAGCCCTGCCCCAGTCCCACTCAGCGGTGCACCAGTCCCTGGAGGAGTCCTCCTTGCCGGCAGGCTCCCGAAACCCCACGCCTCATGCCCTTCACCGGTGGCGGCAGGGAGACGGACAGGGCCACTCCGCCTCTGGAAGTGTCTTTGCCCAGGCACCCGGCTTGTGAGGAAGCTGCCGCCGCCGCTGCCGCCTGCTTTGGGGGAGCCCGCTTTTGGCCATGCCACCCACTCGTCTGCAACCCTACCGCCTTCCACCTTCCACCTGCCTAGTGTTGGGCTGGAGTGGAAAAATCTGCCTCACCTGCACCTCGGCGCACCCTTTGGTCGGTTCCCTCCAGGACTTTTTTATTTTTGGTTCCCCCACACACACTTCTGGGTTCGGCCCCACGCTACCGCTGTAGTGCAGGGCTTTTGTTTGTTTGTTTGTAGCATTTGTTTATTTTTATTTTAGGGTGCTGACCAGGCTACCTTTGGGGTCTGGTCAGCACTCCCTTTTTTAAAAATTTATTTTTATTTTTATTTTATTTTTGTTTTTTGTTGTTCCCCACTTCCGGGTTCAGGCCCCGCACTACAGCTGTAGCGCGGGGCTTTTTGTGTTTTTTGTTTTCTTTCAGCGCCGACCCTGGGGCCCCTGGGGCCTGGTCGGTGCTTTTATTTATTTATTTATTTATTTATTTATTTATTTATTTATTTATTTATTTTTATTTTAGGGTGCCGACCAGGCCACTTTGGGGGCCTGGTTGGTGCTCCTTTAAAAAAAAATATTTTTTTTACTGCTGACCACATGGCCGCGCTACAGCTGTAGCGTGGCTGTTGGCTTTATTTTTTCCTGGTCGCCATCCCAGAAGCCAGGAAGACCGGACCTCCAGACCAGCACCAGGTAGGAGACATCTCTGCCCCCCATTAACAAAATGAACCTAACTGAACCAATTTTTCTTGGTTTGGTTTGTTTCATTTTAAATTTACCCCGAGGGTTGTTATTTGTTTCGTTACATAATGAAACAAATAACGAATAATGAAACAAACTTTTAGTTCGTTTCGTGCCCATCTCTAATTACCACTGTTGAGCAACATTCATCTACTTCTCATATTTCCAGTATAGTTAATATCTCCAAAAAAAACCCATTGTCTACTGCTGCTTTTAACATCCTCAAGAGCTATTTGCAGGCTTCTGGATGTTGCTTTCCAGCTCAGTATTTGCAGTGAGATCAATCTCACATTTGGGAACTTTCATTAGATTCAGACTAAGGAGACATATATAAAAGGACCGTGACTGCTTTTTCTTGACTGTTTATTGGACATATTTTATTTAATTCTGCTCTGTAGAAAAAAAATTAACTTGTACTGACATTATTTGTGTGGGTTTCCAAATAGGTTGGAGTTTCTATGGCTTTCCAAATAGGTGATATGAAAACAATCCTGTGAGTTTTGAGAGAAAGACTTAACCTCTCCATACCCCAAAGTGTGTGGCTTCTAATTAAAGATGTGTTCTATAATAAATAGCATTGGTTATAATCTGTTGGAGAGTGCATGTGTGTGTGCATGTTTCCTTTCAGTTATTCACGCATCTTCTTTACCCATGAGCTCCATTCGAGAGCCTTTGCCTTTCTCATAACATTATTTGCTGGGAAAAGAAAGGTCCAAATCCTGACACCTGGCTTCTGTTTTACTCTGATGTGCTCAACTCACTTTCAGCCTGTAGAATCCCAAAAGATGAGACAGCCCTGAAGCAACACGGAAAATATGTAGATGCATCAAGTACAGCTGGCAACACTGATAGCTTTCACAGCAACCCGACGGCTGCCACCAATGGCCAATGGCTTGTGATAGGAAACCATGCATGCTGTTCATCAAGTTTTCCTAGATGGATCAGTAAGTGACGAAGAAACAGATGTTTCAACCTACTTCAGCTGCACAGGATTAGATTCAGGTTAATATGAGACAGAAATCTCATTGGATTTCCCTTTCCAAAGACACAGGCTTTGTGCTGGGAATTGATTCGCTTTCTAAGTAAGACAGCCTGTCCTGCCAGAACAAATTTCAAAGCACGTCTGGGGTCATGTTAATGTCCCTGGTGAAAACAGGATATATGCAGAGTACCTCTCACAAATTTGGGGCAATTTCTACAATAAATGCACAAGAAGTGCAAAGCTGTTGGTCATGATGCCAGACAGTGCCAAGTGCCAGCAGGCACCTTCTCCTAGCTATAGTCTCACATTTGCAAGTCCCCGAAGAACTACACTGGAATCTCTGAAAGCCCGCGATGAAATTAAAGTATCAGGGGTAAAGGTACCACAATACCTTGGCTTTTCTTTTGTTTTTACAGTTGCACTTTTCAATTTACATTAGCAAGTCTGTTTTTTGAAATAAATATTTTGTGCTAAATTGGAAGTAAGAGGTTTGCTACTACCTTCGGGGGTTTTCTTTTTCTTTTCTTTTTTTTTTTTTTGGTCTGTCTGTGGGCACAGACAGTGAATCTGTATCTCTCTGTTGATTTCTATGCTCAATTCTCATTAATATCACTTGGAATGTTTCAAATGGTTTCCCAATGCAAAACAGGAAATGTCCACCCAAATAATAAGACAACTCCTGTTCTTTTTGTAATCTATAAAACTCTACCTTTGTCTTCTTTTGGACAATGCTCTTATGTTTTTGTCCACCAGCCAAGAAATATGAAGCAGGGGGGAACCTAATGAAATTCACTCTCCTTTCTTAACACCTCTGAATTCCTGTATATTGATCAGCAATGTTTTGAAGCCAGCTGGTCTGCTAGTGCCATGGCTTCCTACTATAGACACAGTTTGTGACTGGAACTGGTATGGTACTCACCCTCTCTGATATTTTGGATGATATGTTCCATATGCAAACCATCCCTCTTTCTTCTTCACCAGCGACCTCCAGCCAGCCAACCTACTTCCTTCCTCCCAAACTAATTCACTTTTCTACATATCCAATATTCTGTTCAGTGCATTCTCAGTTCCTATTGGGATTTTGATGTGGTGGTGATGACATTATCTGATTTAGGTGTTTTAATATTTCCTATAGCTTTGGACATATTGGGGTTCTTCCCAAGCTAACTCATGTCTCCCTCGAAGGTTGCCATGGTTTGGGTTGCATAATAATGAGCAGTTACAGACAAACCTTAAAAATAGAGAAGATGGTACTATACCACCATGTCTCTTCAAGACAGGAAATGAAGGGTGGACAAGTATCCCTGTAATCACACTAAGTAAAGGGAAGTGCCACGTTCAAGCTGCGTTGGACTGGCTTGACTCAGACCTACTCACAAGGACTCAAAAGGGTGCCATTTTTTTTCTGGGCACTCATTCCTGATTTCTAGCAGATGTGTTAACAGAAACAACATGCTACTGAGGAGCACTGCAAGTTTCACAGTGTTCAGAAATCAAGGGGATGGCAAAAGGACTTCTAAGGCCCCGGTCTCACTACCGTTATCTGCGCATCTTAATATGATGTGTACTATTTTTTCGGGCGGTCACGTGACGTTAGATATGCAGTTAGTGCCCCGACGACAGGGGAGTATTTTACTTCTCTGCGTCCGTCCTGACTTGCTTACTGTGCATGTTTCCCCTGTTTTTTCCCTTGTGGCAAATACCTGCGTTGCAGCCAGGTAGCAGTTTTTCTTCTTAAAATCGATTGTAATTGCAGGCAGAAAGCCAGTAAAAATTGTGCCGGCATGCCGGTATGCCACAAATTCAGTAGCATAAATGATTACCAAGGCAGAACTACAGGAAGTGGCAGAAAAGGGGGTACGAATCTAATTGGTGCGAATTTTCTGGGGTCATACCTCATTTGAGGCATTTAAAAATGCACATAAAAAACAGAAGTATTTTAACACAACCCCTAGCAGTGGTACAAAATGCTGCGGTTAAAGTGCGCTTCTGAGGGTGTGGTCGGCCGGGGTACCAAAATACTGCTCTTCAGAGTGAAGGCACGATATTTTGCTGCGGAGTCTTTCGCAGCAAAAAGAGCAGCAAAATCGTCGTGAGACTGGGGCTTAAGTCTGAGTGGGAGTCAAGCAGAGATTTATTTATTTATTTATTTATTTGACTTTTATACCGCCCATCTAGACCAAGGGCTACTCTGGGCGGTTTACAACATGTAACAACAAACAAAGGAATACATTTTAAAAACCAAAATACAATGAACAAAATAAAAATATATACATAAATCGACAACAAAAACTAAAATGAAGCTAAAATGAAACTAAAAATGGCAAGAGATTTGATAAAATGGTTTAAAACTAGTGCCTTACTAAATGTTTAAAGAATCAGGGAATGCCATTCTATAGAACCAGGTCTTCAATAGTTTTTTAAAAATTTGAAGCGAGGGTGCCAGCCGAATTTCAGGGGGTAGATGGTTCCATAATTGGGGAGCAACCACCGAGAAGGCCCTACTCCTTGTGACAGCTTTCCGGGCCTCCCTCGGTGTTGGGACTCCCAGGTGTCCTGCCTGGCTGGCACGGGTGATCCTGGCAGTTCTTCTTGGGAGGAGCCGCTCTGTCAGATACTGAGGTCCCAAACCGTTTAGGGCTTTGTATGTTAACGTCAAAACCTTGAAGTCAATGCGGTAAGCGTTTCGGCAGCCAGTGCAGGGCTGCCAGCACGGGGTAATATGTTGGTGCTTTCTTTGCCCGTTAGAAGTCTGGCCGCTGTATTCTGCACTAGCTGCAATCTCCGCATTAACCTCAAGGGCAGCCCCACGTAGAGCACTACAGTAGTCTATTCTCGAGATTACAAGTGCATGAACCAGCGTAAAGGAGGGCCCGCAGCTGGGCAATCCTCCGCAGTTGGCAATGAGCGGAACGGACCACTGACGCCACCTGGGTTTCCATGGTGAGTGCCGGGTCCAGTAGGACACCCAAACTGCGGACCCCATCCTTCACTGAGAGAGTCACCCCCCCAAAAGTGAGGGAGTTCCCCAACCCGCAGACACCAGGGGGGCCCACACGGAGGATCTCCGTCTTGCCCGGGTTCAACCTCAGCCTATCAGCCCCCATCCAATCCGAGACAGCCGCCAGGCAGCGCTCAAAGGACGGAATGGCATCCACTGCAGAAGATGGAAAGGAGATATAGAGCTGGGTGTCATCCGCATATTGGTGACACGAAGCTCCATACCCCCTTATGACCCCTCCCAGCGGCCTCATATAAATGTTGAAGAGCATGGGAGAGATGACCGACCCCTGTGGCACCCCACAATTGAGAGACCAAGGAGCGGAGGTCATCTCACCCAGCTGCACTCGCTGGGGGCGGTCCTCCAAGAAGGAACGGAACCACTGCAAAGCAGTGCCTCCAATCCCCAACTCGGAGAGCCTCCCCAGGAGGATACTGTGGTTGAAAAAGGCCGCTGAGAGGTCGAGGAGGACCAACAGGGAATTTTGCCCCTGTCAGACTCCCTCAAAGGTCATCATGCAGGGCGACCAATGCCGTTTCCGTTATGGCGCGGCCTGAAGCCCGACTGAAAAGGATCGAGGGCATTTGTGTCATCCAGAAGACCCTGAAGCTGATCTGCCACCACCCTCTCCAAGACCTTGCTCATATAAGAAATATTGGCGACAGGCCTATAATTGTCAATTTGGTCTGCCGCCACATTAGGTTTTTTCCGAATGGGCCTAATGAGAGTCTCCTTGAAGGCCGAGGGAACCCTGCCCTCAAGGAGAGACCCATTAATTATTACTGTGGCCCATTCCTTCATAATTGGCCTGGCTGTTTTTATTAACCAAGCCGGGCAAGGATCCAAGGAGGAGGTGGTGGCCCGACAGCGATCAAGGGCTCTGTCCACATCTGTCAGCGTCACTGGTTGAAAGCTGGAAAGCAATGCCGGGCAAGGCGATGCACTTGACATCTCTGCTCGATCTACTGTTTGTAAATGGTGGTTCAGGTCCCGGCGGATGGTCTCCACTTTAGTCTTAAAGAATGCCGCAAATTGGTCACAGGAAATACTAGGGGGAGGCCTTTCACTGTGACCAACCCCGGATAGATCGCGCACTATGCGGAACAATTCGGCTTGATGATTTTGTGCTTCGCTTATCCGGGTAGCGAGGTAAGATCTTCTTGTGGCCTTAATCTTAGATAGATAGATGGATGATGCGATCTTTACGGCTGATAGATTATTTTCCGTCGGGGCCTGCCTCCAGATGCTCTCTAGCCTCCTCCGATTTCGCTTTAAGGCCCACAGCTCCTGGTTAAACCATGGAGCTGGACGGGTCATGCGATGGAGGGGGCGTTTGGGTGCAATCGTGTCCACTGCCCTGGTGGCAGCAGTATGCCAACTATCCACCAGAGCGTCGACAGGAGCACCAACCAGTTCAGCGGGTAAGATGTGGAGCAGATGTGGTTAGCACCTCGCTACATAAAATCCTCAACATTTTGCTAGCCAGCAGTAGGATAGGGACAGTTATATCCTTACAACATTGTCCAAAAAGTGACAAAGGAAGGCAGAGATATGTCAGGACTAGCAGACACACACACTCACACTTATTCTAATGGTGAGCATTGCCGCCATATAAGAAAAGCCAACTCTTCCCAAAAGCTTCTCATAAGCAGGATGTAGATGTCCATATTCAGCCAGTGATGCAAGAATACAGTCCTTGGATTGGATCTGCTCCTTTATTTCAGAAGAGCCAGACCACTAGGGAAGCAGACTACTTGAGAGGTTTTCAAGGCAGCAGGAACTGTGGAGCCCCACCTCTGAGAGACTGTAGAATGTAGTTAGACCCATATGTAGCTAGACTCACATGGCCCCCTGTGTTCCCCTTCTCTGTGTCTCTCTCGGGAGACAGAAAAGTTTCTGCTGCCCTTTGAAGCTCACAGATTATACGGCTACATTGGGGAACAAGTGGAAGGAGGGCATCTGCCGCCTGGGGCTATTAGCCATGACGACCCACTGCCACGTACAACATCGAATTTTCCATGTGATGTTCATTTGTCACCTCTCTCCCTCTGCCCCTGTTATTTACAACTGCGCAGAGATCACGTTCTGCATCAAGATACACAGCACTGATAAAGCCAAGCAGCATGATTTTCTTCTCCAGAAGGTCCTCTGTTATGTGAAAAACCAAGCTCACAGAAAGGGCCGAGGCTCTGCGGCATCACATGTGCTCTGCATGCAGAAGGGCTCAGATTTGATCCCCACTGGTTAGAAATGCCCAGTCCCAAGTGCTTGATAGCTGCTCTGAATCAGTGTGCATGCTAGCTGATGACAACAAGCCTTTTGGGGGCCCAAATAGATTTCAACATCTGTTTCTCGATCCTTTTCCACTGTACACATGCAAGGCGGCACTGCAGTGGCTGCAGCCCACTTTAGGTCAGGCTGTGACCTAAGACTAGGCCTCATGTACCAGTTGAAAGCTAGTGACATGCAAACAACAACACTGAGCAAAACGGTAAACTCACTGGTTTCTGTCTGCAGCAAATTCCTGGGTTCTTAAGTCAGCAAAAAAGCATGGAAAGCTGGGAGTTACTTGTTAAAGTGTAATCCATAGCCATAGCCAGTGTTCTCAAAGTTGCAGGCTACAGACGGGTCCTTTGGGAAAGGAAGGCAGCAAGGATCCTCTCACTAGCCCTCTGTTCAATATTCTTTGAGAGAGTAATAAACAACAACGCCCAGATACCTTCAGGTAGTATGGGCAGCATATAAATTGAATGAATGAATGAATGAATGAATGAATATTTTAGACCTGGAACCCATCATTCTCATACACATACAAAGAGGAATTACTATGGCAATGGGTAACAACCAGGTTCTTGTTACAGTGGACCCCCGCCCTTTCGCGGTTCCTATATTGCGGTCCCACTATATCGCAGGACTAGGGTTAGGGGGGAAAGTCCTGTTTCAAGCCTCCCATACTTACCCCAGGACTGGAGCTGCCCCAAACAGGCCTGTGAGGGCCTTCTGGAGTCCCCAAAATGGCCTCCCAGCAAACCGGAAGTGACTTCCGGATCACTGAAAATCATTTCTGAGGCCTCCCAGAGCCTTTCTAGGCCTGTCGGAGGCCTCAGAAATGATTTCCGGTTTACCAGAAAGCACTTCCAGTTTGCAGGGAGGCCCTTTTGGGGCCTCCAGAAGGCCCGGGAAGGCTCTCACAGGCCCGTTCAGGGTAGGGCCAGGCTGGGGGTAAGTACAAGAGCCCCCAGCTAGGTCCCCCCAGGCCTGACACGACCTGCATCCGCATATCGCGGATTTTCAATTATTGCGGGTCAGATCAGGTTCCCAACCCCAACGATAGGCGGGGGATCACTGTATTGAGTTTTTTTGCATAAACTTCCCAGATTGGGGTCAAGTACTATTTCCTTAATGTATTGATCATTCATCATTGGAATCAGAGAGTGCCGTTGGAAGGGGCCTCTAAGGCCATTGAGTCCAACTCCCTGCCCAATGCAGGAATCCAGATCAAAGCAGATCTCATAAAACGGCTGTCTACTTTACTCTGGAATGCTTCCAGACAATGTTCTTTGCAGCCTCAACCCATGTGTGCACATGTGCATAGGGTATCAACAGGAGCCAGAATTTAATGGGCGGCAACACAATGTACAGCCCTGATGGAGGTCTGCACAGATGCAGCTTAGAGGAAGCACAGCTTCCAAGATTGACGTGCTCACCACCTCAAGAGGTATTTGGTTCCATTTTTGTACTTCTCTAACACAGCTAGTCACTTCAATAGTCAGCACTTGCAATTTCTTTAAATGTTATTTCTTTTTGAAACAGGAGCATAATGAAGTTACATACAAAAGTAGTGAATAAAGTTATTTTACTGGTACTATATAATAAATAACTTCTTAGCAATTATTTTGAAAGAAATGTCCAGGTATTTTAGAAACATTCTGATAGGTATTTTTCAAGTTTTAGGCCTAGTTGCTTCTGATAACAAAAATTAAAAAGCAATGCAATTCGCAATGGATGTTGTTACCTCTTATAACAAATGGTTTGTATAACATAAAATCTGTACAACATAACAAATTCCAGAGATAGGGGAAACTTGCTTAACAGAATTGCCTATGGGGCAAATCCATACAACATAAGAATGGTAGTGATTAGGAATTACTCTGTTTTCAATGCATTCCTATGGGAAATTTGTATAAAGGAATATTTGCTTAACAGAATTTCATTTGGAATGAATTAATTCCTTTATACAAGGTACTACTTGTATTTTAAAAACATTTAACAAGTAATGGGAAAGAATTACTTTCTGGGCACATTAATGAATTATGGGAACATAGTTAAATTCCCAAACCTTCTGCAGCTGTGCAGCACAGATAAGAGTCATACAGTGGAACCTTGTATAACAAACAATTTGTATAACATAAAATTTGTACAACATAAAAATTCAGGAGATAGGGGAAATTTGCTTAACATAATGGCCTATGGGGAGAATCCATACAACATAAAAATGGGATCGCCCTGTTTTTAATGCATTCCTATGGGAATTTGTATAAAGGAAAATTTGCTTAACATAATTTCATTTGGAACGAATTAATTCCTTTATACAAGGTACCACTGTATTTATAGTAGATCAAGCCAATGACCAAATATGGCTCCAATCCTTGATTGCATGGTGGAAGCTTAATATCTAACCACTGACACATACTGTCTCTTAGGTCTGGCTTGAAGTTTTTAAAATTAAAGCAACAGGAGAACAATATGCTGAAATGTCTTGCCTCTCTTACGGCCAATCTGACCTTCATAGAAAATCTAAAAAGCATTCCTACAATTGTTCCATCCCCCCCTCCCCCAGTTTTAGAAAGCGAGCATAATTAGCTTTTCACTTGGCTGGAACTCCATGCAATGCAGAGATGTTTCGGGTCTGTCTGCTGCCATTAGGTTTAAACAACCATTATGTGGGAGAAAGAGGGATCTGCTGTGGAAAGCTAGTGACAAGAAGAGCTATAAGGCACAAAAGGTTAGCATAACTAGGAACAACATCCAAGTGTTTGTATTTTAGATAAATAAAGATAAGCTGTACAGTTGTGCTTTATGTAGAGCAGGGGTGTCCAAACTTTTTGCAAGGAGGGCCAGATTTGATGAGGTGAAAATGTGTGGGGGCCGACAATTCAGCCCATTTGGCCCCCAGGCCGGACAGGAGGCTGCAGCAATGGAGCCAGGGAAGGGGAGGCCAGGCAGGTGGCTAGGGGGATGGACAGAGGCAGGGAGGGCAGGCAAACCATAAAATTGCAAGCTGACATCTCTGTCTGGTATGGGAGGGGCCAGCTGGCAGGGATGCGTGACAGGTTGAGCTGGTGTGGAAAAGAGGCTGCAGGCCACTCAAAATTTGAAATGGGCCACATTTGGCCCCAGGGCCTGACTTTGGGCATGCCTGATCTAGAGCTTAGCACAGCACTTTCCAGTGAGTTAGGTACAGTGGATGAGAACGGTACTCAGACTGACATCACAGATGAAACAATGCTAAGAGAGACCACCAGCAACCTAGATAAGGGAACAGGTAAAAAAATTCAATGCAACATCTTCCCAAACAATGCTAGAACCAGAAGTAAACACAGAAACTTTTTGGGTGCTGTATCTCAAGCAAATGGGGAGCCACTGTGGGAGACAGAATGCTGGATTGGATGGGCTGTGGCCTGTTCCAGCAAGGCTGTGGACCAAACCATGTGGAGTGCTGAAGGTTCACCACCACTGCATATGTCTTTAAAATAATAGGTGGAAGACAACATCCCCTTGAATTTTCGGCCCTGCTGAGTGTGAAATTCCGGTATGCGTGTGCACAATTTAACTCTCTTGCACACTTGCAAGACTTCCCAACCCCTCGTGTGTTCTGTTGTGACTGACTGGTTGCTGTGGGTGCACAGAGAAGAAAAAGTTCTGTGTAGAGAGGGCAGAGGTATGTGTACACATGTGAGCCTTAGAGGGAAGTAGGCAAGGGCACGAAATGGAAAAAATGTGTTCTGTTTCGTTCTGTTTCATTCCCCCGTGTTTCATTTCATATCATAAGTAACATTTTTTTCCAAAAACTCAGCTCCCTGAACCCCAAACCTTTCCAAATTTCATGGGGTAGGCTAGAATTGCTTTCTGAAGATACCCCTGTCATTTCCACTAGAACAAATCATTTCATTCTAGAGGGGGGAAACAGTGTTTTGTTTCATTTGTATTGAAACACTGCTTCTCCGTTTTGTTTCATTTTGTTTCATTAGCGAATGAAACAATGAAATGGCATTTCATTTTTCATTAGGTGCCCAACCCTAGGGAGAACATTTGGTGAATGATGGTCCTTTTCCTATTTTAAACTAACAGGTTAATTTATCATTAATATGTTCCAAATTTCTGTACACCAATATCACATGCTGAATTGACAGCCGTATCTTGAAATCTATAGGGACTGTATGAATTTTTTTAGAAGCAAAATTTAAGACAGTAGAGGACCACAAATCAGGTCACACTGGCAGGAAAATGCCGAGCCCACAACTTATACTAAAGAGGCATCTGACCTGGAGGGAGGGGTGGTCTCATCCTGCAACCTTGTTCTTTTCCAAAAGGGAGATTGGGCAGACAGAAGCAAAGAAAGAAAGAAAGAAAGAAAGAAAGAAAGAAAGAAAGAAAGAAAGAAAGAAAGAAAGAAAGAAAGAAAGAAAGAAAGAAAGAAAGAAAGAAAGAAAGAAAATTTGAAAAGAACAAATGGAAAGATGCTCGCAGAAGAGAACTACAGCATGTTCAATGGACAAGGCAGCTGCATCTCCCATGAAAACATTAGCATTTGCAAATTCAAATGAATGAAAGCCAGTGATGCCTGTTAAAACGCAATGGCATTGTTTAAAGGCTGCATCCAACCGGAGCCTTGCTACCAAGATGGAGGGAACTGTTCTATTGTTGCATCTCTGGGAAGACCTCTTAGGAGCGTTGCATTCAAGGGGTGCCATCCAAAAGAAAAGTAGCTGCTGACCAAGTTGAAAGAGACTTCAAGGAGCGCTGCCCTACTGATATAAAAGCATCTAGGGCACAAATTCTATAAGAACAGTTGGAAGGAAATAGCTATGCAGGGGGAGACTCAATATTGAACTGTTACAGTTTTCAAAACCTGCAAAATGAATATACTGTAGAACAAACCCCATGGGATTAGACCACAGTCTGCTGTTGCCCAGCTCCTTGTCTCCCCCACTGGCCAACCAGAGGTCTATAGATAGCAGAACACAAAGAGCAAAGACCTTCTACTGCCAACTCCTCCCCTCCCAATTTAGAGGTACATATCCTTTGAACCTGGAGTCAATATGTATCCTTCATCATTGGTGGTAACTGAGAGACTTATGCTCCCACCTCCCAACCCCATGGTTTTGTCACATCCCTTTTGAAAATAGCTAATCCCAATGCTGGAAAATCTACTGGATTCTTGGGAAGCGAATGCAGACCTGCCTGCTACTGGTGGTTTCTTTTCCTCCTCCTGGACACCAAGTGCAATGGCAGCCTTTGGCCCATTTCCTAAAATCCCTTTCAGTTTGCAGGCTGGGATCACAGCTCCATTTTAGGAATCCATCAGTGGTCATCCAGTGGTCATAATGGGCCAGGAGAGTGCCCTTCAAAATAGTTTGGGAAATGTAATCAGCCCAAAACCAGCCATCCCCACTCCCTCTGCCCCTCCCCACGGGCTTCAGTGGTGGCCAACCTTCGGCACTCCAGATGTTTTGGACCACAACTTCCACAGTCCTTTGCCATTGGCAATATAGGGTCTGAATTCTGGGAGCTGTGGTCCAAAACAGTGCTCCCCAACCTTTTTGTCCCCGCGGACCGGGAAATTTTTGATAATTTTTCTGTGGCCCGAAGCTGGGGGTGGGGGTGGGGAGGGGGGAGAATGCGAAAGGGGGTCAGGCGGGGGAGGCAAAAGGGGGTGAAAGCAAAGGATGGGAGGGAAGGAGGAGGGGGAGGCACGAGAGCGGCGGCGGCGGCGGCACTCACCGGCTTGGGGCGTCTGGGTGCCACTCCCCCCACACAAAAAAGTGGGGTGGGGGGACCTTCCTCTCTCTGGGCAGGCGGGCCCCCGCCTCCTCCTCCAGCGCCGGGAGCCAACACAGCAATGGTCTCGCTGCTGGCGCCACTGCAGCTCCTGCAAACTGCCGCCTCCGCCGTGGAAAAAAGCCTCCTCCTCCGCTGGGGAAAGCGGGTGGGCGCCAGCAGCGCAATCAACCCCGGCGGAGGATGAGGCTCACGGCAGCGGCGGCAGCAGGAGCAGGAGCAAGCGCGGCGCCAGCAGCGAGACCGCGCGCGGCTCCTGGCTCAGGCGCCCCACGCGGCACCCGCCCGGCCGCGCCAGGAAGCGCCCTCGCGGCACCGACGAGCCGCCGCCGCCACCGCCTGCTCCTGCTCCGGTTCCTCCTCCTCCTCCTCCTCCCGTGCCGCTGCCGATATTTGCAGCAGCAGCAGCAGCGAGGGCAATCTGCGGAGGGGTGGCAGCGGCGGCGGGATGGGGGCGACAGGCATTTTGATAGGCAGCCACCCCCCACAATCGCCCCTGTCCCGTGTCCGCCGCCGCCGCCACCCCTCCGCAATTGCCCTCGCTGCTGCTGCTGCTGCTCCTTCGGCGGCGGCGGGAGGAGGAGGAGGAGGAGGAGGAGGAGGCGCTGCCGCCGCCGTGGCTGCTGCTGCTGCTGGTGGTGGTGGAGGGCGAGGAGGAGGAGGGCAGAGGAGGAGGAGGGCAGAGGAGGAGGAGGATGCACCGCCGCCGGCGGTGGGCGGAGGAGGGAGGCGGCAGCTCCTCCTGCGCTCCTCCAGCCTTCCTCCAGCCTTCCTCCTCCACCAGCTGCCCACGGGATAGAAGAGGAGGAGGAGGAGGGCGGCAGAGGAAAAGGGGAGGAGCCTCCCCAGCGTCCCCAGGCGGCCCGGTGCCGACCGGTCCACGGACCGGCACCGGTCCACGGCCCGGGGGTTGGGGACCACCGGTCCAAAACATCTGGAGTGCCAAAGGTTCGCCACCACTGAAATAGAGTCACTGACCTGATATTTGTATCAGATACCAGATGCCTGCAATCTTCCATGGCTAATTTGAAGTGCTAGGGGGCTGTGAGGGACCCACCTGCCTAAGGCTCAGCATACCTCTGGTGCCTTTTTAGAGGAGGTATGGGCAACAGTTGTGGCTCTCAAGATATTTGTTGGATGTGCTTCCCATGATCCTTCCCTTGTGTGCTGGAGCTTGGAAAAACCTGATTTTTTTGGACTACAACTCCCAGAATGCCTCACCACCATGGCTACTGGGGAATTCTGGGAGTTATGTCTCCCCCTCCCAAAAAAAGCTGTGATTGATTGAATGAAAATCCTTCCTCCTATCTCATGTACTCTTTTCTGAGGACTGAGGGCAGAACCAGTTTCAGCATACAGAGAGACTGCTTAGCAAAATATCACAGTGCAGCCAACACAGCAATGCTTTTCAGCCTAGATCCCAGCAAAAGGCCACTGCAGCATTGCAAACTATACCCCAGAGGCCATTCGCAGAGACAGACAAAAGCCGCTGTTTAGGAGACAGGAAAGGTGGGTGGGCATCCTGACCCTAGGGGCTTCCTTCCCTGCTAAAATAAAGAGGCATAATCTACAATCAACAAGCATCCAATGGGAAAGGAAAACAAAAAAGCATATTAAAAATAGCTGCATGGCTTGGGAAGGGAGAACAGCTCGCTGTTTCAGGCACATAGAAAGAAGGGCAGAAGCAACGGAAGCAACCCTTTCCAACACAGCGGGACTGAGGCCGTTACTTCACGAACCGCTCGCTTCGCGGCAAGCCCTCATTTTTGTGTGAATCGATCGTTTCAGTCCGCACGCTCCTCCTTTTTGGCTGCGATGCCACCCCGACCACGCCCCCTTTACCGTGCTCCAAGCGGGGTGAGTGGTTCCCCTGCCAGCGGCCGGGAATCTTTTCGCTTCGCATCTTGCTTCGCTCCCAACGTCACGTGTGGACTTTTTTTTTTTAATAGTTACTTTTGCGCCGAAATATCGATGCATCGATATTTCGGTTAACCGGTTCTTCCCTCTTACCGTCTGTAGTGATAATATGCAGATATTTGTGATTATTTATACCTAAAATTAAAGTATTGCAGGACAACTTCAGCTGTAGTTCGGTTTCTCAGTATTCCATTTTTTTGTACACCCTTCAAACGCCAGGTGTCACTGTTTTCCCCTGACCACCCCCCCTTTCATTTTGATAATTGCTGCTATAACCAAGTGGTGGCGTTGTGTAAAACCCGATACGCCTTTTTACATTCCGGTGGCGTTGTTTACCTCGGTTCCCGGATGTTACCCGTAACGTGTTGGCAGAGCCCGGACGTTACGGGACTAATGTTACCGCCTGTCTTTTGATTCAGCCGTACTTGCTTGGGTGTGAAAAGTGCCTCTGAGCATAAGCAGAGTTCAATCCGCATGACTTTTTTTTAACTCCATTTAGAGGCAAAGCTTTAAGAAACACATTATCCGCTGTTTTAGTCGCTACTGTTGTGTAACCCCGCCGGGACATTTGCCATTACCCCCCCCCCAAGAAGAAGCATACCGCCGGACTATTAACCAGCAGCTGACAGATGGGTACCGATGCCTCGACGCTTTATAATAATTCCTTGATCCGATTCCGTCGGCAGAGCCCGGACGTTACGGGACTAATGTTACCGCCTGTCTTTTTATTCAGCCGTACTTGCTTGTGTGCGAAGAGTGCCTCTGAGCATAAGCAGAGTTCAAACCGCATGACTTTTTTTTTACTCCATTTAGAGGCAAAGCTTTAAGAAACACATTATCCGCTGTTTTAGTCGCTACTGTTGTGTAACCCCGCCGCCACATTTGCCGTTAACTATAAAAAAAAAAAAAAAAAGAAGCATGCCGCCGGACTATTAACCAGCAGCTGACAGATGGGTACTGATGCCTCGACGCTTTATAATAATTCCTTGATCCGATTCCCTGTCGGCAGAGGCCGGACGTTACGGGACTAATGTTACCGCCTGTCTTTTTATTCAGCCGTACTTGCTTGTGTGCGAAGAGTGCCTCTGAGCATAAGCAGAGTTCAAACCGCATGACTTTTTTTTTACTCCATTTAGAGGCAAAGCTTTAAGAAACACATTATCTGCTGTTTTAGTCGCTACTGTTGTGTAACCCCCGCCACCACATTTGCTGTTACCCCCCCCCCAAAAAAGAAGCATGCCGCCGGACTATTAACCAGCAGCTGACAGATGGGTACCGATGCCTCGACGCTTTATAATAATTCCTTGATCCGATTCCCTGTCGGCAGAGGCCGGATGTTACGGGACTAATGTTACCGCCTGTCTTTTTATTCAGCCGTACTTGCTTGTGTGCGAAGAGTGCCTCTGAGCATAAGCAGAGTTCAAACCGCATGACTTTTTTTTTACTCCATTTAGAGGCAAAGCTTTAAGAAACACATTATCCGCTGTTTTAGTCGCTACTGTTGTGTAACCCCCGCCACAACATTTGCCGTTACCCCCCCCAAGAAGAAGCATGCCGCTGGACTATTAACCAGCAGCTGACAGATGGGTACCAATGCCTCGACGCTTTATAATAATTCCTTGATCCGATTCCCTGTCGGCAGAGGCCGGACGTTACGGGACTAATGTTACCACCTGTCTTTTTATTCAGCCGTACTTGCTTGTGTGCGAAGAGTGCCTCTGAGCATAAGCAGAGTTCAAACCGCATCACATTTTTTTTCTCCATTTAGAGGCAAAGCTTTATGAAACATTATCTGCTGTTTGAGTCACTACTGTGGTGTTACCCCCGCAGCCACATTTGCCGGTACACCCCCCCCCCCAAATAAACATCCCGCCGTTTATTACACAAAATGTGCTCAGCTCAAAGATCTTTCTGTTATTTCAAAAGCATTTACAAACTACACGCTACCGTGTCCTAGCTTAGCGTTCAACTTCATGAACAAGCATAATGCATGATGTCATGTGCACTTATTCACATCCCCCCCTCTCTACACAAAATACAATGTCCTGTGTATTAAAAAATCATTGACAGTAGAGTATCGCAGCCTCGATAAACCAAGGGAACCCTATCTTCGACTCTGCCCTATCAGAAGGCACCATTTGTTTGGTGTTTTGCCTATTAATTTAAAGCCGTCCTTAACAAACGTCGTTTAACAACATTACTGGTACGCCCTGAGATATGTAAAAGTTGTCCTGCAAAGAAGAAAAATTCATTCGAAAATGCGCTGAGTGAGTAAATAGACAAGCATCTATCATGGCCCCTAACGGTAGCAGTGGTACATTCCATCCTTGTTCGTAAGGGTCAGTCCCATGGTATGAACTTCTGACCTCTTGCTGGCCATCATGCAGTAAACAACAGGCTCTGCCTTCCTGCCGGCAGGTGTGGGACTAGCAGGAACCTGTCCATTACCAACTCCACCCCATTCCCTCCTCAAACAATAGGACCATCAGTTCTCCAGGCCAAATAAAATGTTTCAAGTGGTTACCTTCGTCCTGTCCTCCTAATTAATTTGAAGGACTTTGCACGACTCTGCATGAAGATATCTTAGAACAGTGATTAAAATTATTCTTCTTAAAGTAAATGAAACAAAGCATTGCATTGAAAATTCTGTCTTTATTTCTTGCAAACCATCATATGCACGGGTGAAATAGACTTTAAGAACTATTTTCTTGAAGAAACTCTGCATAGCATGTATGTAGGCATGGTATACAGACTCCTAGGCACCTGGGACCTGAACGACACGTTGACCCCACCTCTTTTAGGTTGAAATTAGTTTCATTTTCCAGAAAAATGTTCAGGGTCCTGCAGCAAAACCTTATAAATACCCTGGAGTATCTGTAGAAACCCGTGGAGAGTTTGGTGTGTAGAGGGTTGTACTGCAGTGAATTTAGGAGTTATTCTTTATATAGGAAGAGCACAAGTGAGGATATGATGGAAGGAGGGAGGGGTAGATTTTGGACAGAGGTGGAGGTTACTGCACTGCTTGATATTTTTATTGAGAACAGGCTTGGCCCTGTTCTTTTCCACATGCAGCCTAGGAGAAATGAAGATGCCTTCAGGCTGGCTTCTCGCCAACTAGCAAGGCTTAATTATGCAAGAAATCCTAGTCAAATAAGGTCCAAATTTAAGACCTTGAGACAAAATTTTAACAGGTGCCTTTACTATTTTGGTGAGGGCGCTGAGGAGAGGCACCAATCTGCATATTGGGGGCAACTATTGGAACTGTGGATTCAAGCGGACAGGCCTCACCCAGCTAATCTCTTCCCCGCGGGTAAGATCCCTCACTCATTGAATCTTTATGTACTGTTATTTCCTTTGATGGCAGTGTTTACACCACATAAGACCCTACCCAAAAATCAACTTTAAAAATACTAATTTTTGGTTCTTTATAACTGTGCAATGCTTATGGAACCTAAATGTTATATTAGGAACCTTATGAATTTTGCCTTTAATAAATGTTTACATTTCCTCTGTACTGCAGTAAATCCTGTAATTATTTCCTTAAATAGCACGTCAGACCCCTACTAAATTGTAGGTAATAAACATGGGAGATTTGGTCCTACATGTCCCAACATGCCATTGTTCATCTATTGTCAGAAGAGCCATTATTCTAATCCCCTTTTCCAACTTAAATAGTTACAGTACATACATTTATGAGTTGTACAGATACATGCTAATATTTCTTTCCAATGATAAATCCATTTCTGTTCAGTAACTGATATGCAATCCCTTACAACCAATTCTACTTTGCACTATAGGAGCAGGTCCAGCCAGACAACTTGGGCTAAGAAGAGGAACACAGCAGCAACGCAGATTGGTTGCAAGGAGGAGACATCATGATGGCGATTCAGATGCTTCTGATGAAGAAGACCAGTCTGTGGGCGGAAACATCCAACAGCATGCACAGGAAGCACCCCAAGTGGATGAAGACCCAGAGGCAGTTCATGCAGGACATGGTGAACAGCAAGGTGTGTTTATTTGCAAAGGGTTTCAGTCTGATAGGTGCAAGATTAACACTGCACATAATTTAAATTAAAATGCAAACCTTTCTCATCACATCAGACAATTTGCCAGAACGCCCGCTGGACATTATGCAGGAACCTGTGCGTCGGGCAGAGATGGAAAACTGGGTGGCAGTTTTGCAGGATGTAGTTGCTAGAGGTACATTTCCACTATGACAGATGTTAATAGTACAATTACATAAACCAATCAATACTGTTTAACAATATTAGCAATACGTACATTGTGGTTTGGCTTTGAGGTTTGACTTCAACAAGTCAAGCTGCATTGGAAAATTAAGCTTGCATGTGCCTATGTGTCAACTTACAGCAGTACTCTGTTAAGCATGTAAGATTAAAGTGGCAGAAAGTCTTCTCAACCGATGGAACCTATTCCAGGAATTAGTGGAACAGGAAAACTAATACCTTCCATCTTATTTTCTTTTTCAGTTGGAGCATTAGAGGAGCATATACTTGCTGGTGACAGGGGGTGTGCTGCACAGAGAAGGAGGAGGAGGAGGAGATGAGTTGCAGTCCTGTTCATTGCTCTTAAAAACTTTTTTTCTAAGCTATCCTCTTTCAAGGGGGACGCCTAATTTTTAAAAAAAAACTGGTTGCCACAGTTCCTTCTGAAAATTTAGAGGACTCCTTCTGTTTAATGTTAATGAAGATTTGGTTCCAAGAAATTATTCTACCACTTTCCTATTAGGAATACTTCAAATTTTTGGGCAAATACAACAAGTTATCAGAATTTCCTATACCACTTTTCTATTAGGACTGCATTTCTGTGATGTGCATAACTTCTTGAGTTGTTGCCCACATATTTTCTACCACTTTTCAAAGATGACTACTTAATTGTTATGAACACTGACTCTTGATGCCAGCGCTTAATCCGACAAAGAAGAGGACTCCTTATTTCTAATGTGAACAACATTTTGTTGGCGTTACTTATTCTACCACTTTCCAAACAGGACAAACTTTTACTTGTGATGAAACTACAGGTTGTCATACATTATTCTACAAATATCCTACTGGGACTGTTGTGATGTCTAAATTTATTCTGCTACTTTGCAAATATGACTGCTAGTTTGTTATGAACAGTCAATCTTATTGTCTGAGCTTAACCTGCCAAATAAGAGGAGTACTTATTGTATTCTTAAAAAAGGTGTTGGTTTCAGGAACTACTCTAACACTTTACAGTAAAGACTAATTATTATTTTTGTAAAAACCTTATTTTTGTCATAATTTATTCTAACACACTAATATTTATGTAAAAATAAATAATAAATAAATAAATAAAAGGACTTAGTGGTTCAACTAACTGCTGCCTCACTTTGTTTGATTTCCTAAATCAAGTTAATAATATTTAAAATACACTTTATTTTTTAAAAAAACTTATTAGAAACATTAAAAATTAAAATTCAAGGGTGCTGTAGTCCTGCACTGCAAGGTTTCTGTGCCAGATGATTATCCTAATACTACCTATGGCGAAAATATTTTTTTTCCTGCGCTTCCTTTTCAGAGGGGTTCTCAGACAGGGCTGAACAACATCATTGGTTTTCTCCTGTTTTACTATTAGATAAGGGGAACTTGAAGACTGGCTGTCACCCAAATCCTCGTTTTCAGTACTTGTTAGGGGTATTTTGGGAGACAACCTTACTGTTTCCTTTGTAAGCTTTTTCACAGTTTGGGTACATTCCTGCACAGGTTTGTGGTTGTTCAATACTTGTGATCTTTTGCTGGTGCAAAGGAGTGATACAGACCCCTCATCATCACTGTCTGCTTCAGAACTATTGCCTGATTCTGATGTGTGACTGATATATGCTTCTGAGTCACTATCTGCTTCCTGGACAGTAGGTGACATATCTCTGCGCATTGAAGAACCAGAGCTGTGACTACTTAATAATTTTTGGAGGTTTTTTTATCCTTTCCCACCCTATACTCCAATCCTGTCTCAGTGAGGTACTGTGTTAGCCTGAGCAGAGATGTTGATGCTACCCTAAGGTTGTTAATAACCTCCTTCTGGAACAAGATGTCCTCCTGGTCCCTTGCACTCATTTTCGCCTCCTTACGCTGATCTGAATCCCTCACCCAGTCCACAAATCCAGAGAGAGTGTTATCAAGCCTGGCAGCAGCAGTAGATCTCTGTTTTCTTTTTCTTATCATGGCAAGTCTAGTGGCTGGATCCAGGGTTGCTTCGTAGTTTGAGGTTTCCACTGCGCCTAAGTTTTTTAAAGTAAAAGAAAAAACAAAACAGAGCATGTAAGTTAATATAAATTAGTAGAGTAAGGATAAATAAACACTTTATTAACACTGTCTTGTAAGACTATTCAGTTCGAGTTCATACATGCTCACTGTTGCTGCTTTTTGTGGTTATTTAATTTCTGGCACCGTAACCAGAGACCCCAGAAACCTAATGATAAAATAAATGAGTTCCAATCACACAGACAGTTACGACCGATTTGAAGTCCTTTAAAGGAATAAAACACAGTAAGGACTACTAAATGGTTTTGAAACAGTACTTGCCCGTACTAATAACGATCCAATACCTGGTTTACTTATTTTAGTACTATGCTACACTGCTGTTTTACAGTACACTACATTTATTAGAATTGGAACTTACAACGATTGCCACGCTTTTCAGTAGCTGTTGCTTGTGGGCTCTGTGATGAAGAACAGCCGGAGGTGGACGGCTCACAACCATCATTTGACTGAGTATCTATCATAAAAGATAGGTGTTATTTATAAAGTAATTAACATAGGACGTTCTAACATGGTACTAGTACCTTGAAGAACAACCTACGGTTCATTAAAGCTATATTCAGTCATAGGAAAGTTCGGACCAAAACCCGTAGTTCTGTAAATAAGAACTTCACTTACCCAATCCTGATGTTTCCGAAGGCCCGTAGCTGTAGTTTGCACAATCAGTATCTTCAAAAAGGGTCAATGTAGCGACATTGTCGGTACCTCCCTGCATCGCCTCCATTGCTATTCAAGGTAAACGAAAAAATTTCAGTTATTATTGTGGGTATTCGATTGCACTGGAGAAAATTTAGTGTTTAACTCTCAATGCAAGCCGCATTTCAGGAAGTCTCTCAGCGTTTCCCTTACAGTAGTACTTTTCCGAAAGATGATTGGTGATTTGCGCAGGATGTCCCGCCCCCGACCAGGTTTTTTTTAATCAGTGCTGGCGAATGGTATCTAGGCATTGCTACACTGATGTAATGATAGTCGTCCTTTTGAAATGTATAGTTTGGGTTTCCATTCAGTTGTTTTAAGCTTTATAATTTTTAATCCCAATAATAATGCATACATCATTCTTTCTTACCTGATTAAATGTTTAGGTAACCACAGGTTTAAACCACTAAATAGTTCTGCAGCAGGGAATATAAACAAAAAAAAATTTAATTTACCAGGATTCTGTGTTCCAAGCAACAAAACATTAACGCATTTCTGCATTGCTACTGAGTTCTACACACCGACATATGGTGTGTGATGTATCGATGCATTGAACACTTTGCTTGTAAATTTAAACAATGTATGATCAAGTTAATTTTTTTTGTAAACATGGTATGTTTTATAAGGTAATAAAGTTTCCAATTTTAAATCGTAAATCATTACGTTCCGTCGGTACATTGATGTCTGATACTTTATTAATTTAACGAGCAACACATTGAAGCATTAAAACGGGAAGTCAATGTATCAGGTAGTAAATTATAAAATGTTATTGTTCATATTAGTGCATCGGAAGAACGGCAATTCGATGTAACCCGCGGTGTACTTATACGACGGAGAATCTAAATACATAAAAAGTAAAAACTAACAACAGTATTAAGTCTCGCCCAGTTGTAGAGAGTACGGTTAATTTATTTTGTAACTGTAATGTTGGATCTGTTTTCGAACTTACCAGAAGTCCCACTAGACTCGCTCTCGGTTGTTCGCAAGGGGTGAATCGATGTGTCCGTACGGAATATATTTGCCATCTCATCGTACCAAAGGAATTTAGAACGACCAGAGCCAGAAGTGCTGTTATGGAGAACTGCCTGTTTGTACAATTTCCTTAGAGATTTAGTTTTGGTTCTACATTCTGAAGCCGAACGACTGAAACCTAACTTGTTAAGTTCCGAAGAGATTACCTCAAAAATTTCAATATTTCTTTTTAGGGAAGACAATGCATATTTTATCTCGGCCTCTCCCCAAACCTTAATTAAAGCCGAGGTTTCCTCATTTCCCCAGATAATGCCTCTCTTAATTTTACAATGCACTGTAGTGCCCTGGCTGCTTTCTGAGGTGTCCTCATTATCCATTCCTCAACCTCTCTACTGAAATTATCCAAGAGCAGTGAGCAGTTGAAAATGATGCATGCAAAGACTGTAGCAAGCCAGAAAAGTGACTTCCTGTTCTTGCACCTCCGTCTGCCTTAATCAGCATATCAAGAGAAAGGTGCTGCCTATCCAAGGGATTGATTGCTGGTTGTTTACAAAGGGCCCCCCTCTTGTAATCAAGCGGTTGAAGAAAAAGAACAGAAAAGGAATCAGGGAAAGGAAATCAGTTGGTTGAAGTCAGTATAACAACCAATGTACCACAAAATATTAGTACCGGTTTGGAGAAATTTTTAAAATAAAATTCCCGTTTGCACAGAACTCCCTGCCTAAATCAGCATATCAGGGGAAAGGCCACTAGTTGCCCTCAATCTTGAGAATTTATTAAGCAGCTGTTAGCCATTGAAAATGATGCTTGCAAGGAGTATAGCAGGCCAGAGAAGTGACTTCCTGTTGTTGCACCTCTGTCTGCCTTAATCAGCATAGCAGGAGAAAGGTGCTGGCTAAACAAGGGAACGATTTATGGATGTTTACAATGGGGCCCCTTCTAGTAATCAAGCGGTTGAAAACAAGGAACAGAAAAGGAAATTGGGAAAGGAAATCTTTTACTTGACCTCAGTATAACAACCTATGTACCACAAAATACTAGTACTGGTTTGCAGAACTTTTTTAAAAGAAAAACCTGTTTGCACAGAACTGCCTGCAACAATCAGCATATCAGGGGAAAGGCAACTGGTTGCCCTCTATCCTTAGAATTGATTAAGCAGCTCTTAGCCGTTGAAAATGGAGCTTGCAAGGAGTATAGCAAACCAGAAAGGTGACTTCCTGTTCTTGCACCTCTTTTTGCCTTAATCAGCATATCAAGAGAAAGGCGCTGGGAAACCAAGGGAATGATTGCTTTTTTTTTTTCAGAAAGGGGCCCCATCTAGTAAGCAAGCGGTAGAAATTAAGGGACTGCAAAGTAAACTGGGAAAGATATGATTCTCCTATCCCCCAATATAACAACCTATGAACCACTGAAAATTAGTACTGGTTTGGAGAGTTCTGTAAAAGAGACAACCTGTATTTAATGCACAGCCTGCCTTAATCAGCAGATAAGGGAAAATGCCTGTGGTTGACATCTATACTGATACCTTATTTAAGATCTAGTAGCCTTTGAAAATGCTGCTTGCAAAGTGTGTTGCCTGCCAGCAAGAAAAGTGACTGCCTAGTCTGTTCCCTCTGACTGCCTTAATCAGCATATTAAGAGAAAGGTGATGGCTTACCAAGGGAATGATTGCTGGTTATTTGCAAAGGGGCCCCTTCTATTAAGCAAGCTGGTGAAAACTAGGGATTGTAACGTGAAATGGGTAATGAAGTCTTTTCCTTGCCCTTATGATAACCACCTATGTTCCAGTAGAAATTATTACTGATAGGGAAAAATCTTTAGAAAAAGAGAACATGATTTCGCCAATCCACCAGCGTTAATCAGTATTTCAAGGAAGTCCTGCAAAAAAGAGGACCCGTCTTTTAAGCATTTTGGTGGTAATAATTGTCTAGTAAGGGATAGTAAAGGAAACTTCTTCCATGCCAGCAGTACCATTGCATATCTTCAGGAATGCCTGATTACCGACTGCAGACAGTACTTTTTAGCTTTCCTTATTCCGTGGGGGGTGTTTTTTTTTAATTGGAAATAGATAAATTAAAGCAGATAAAGGAGTCATGTAGATGTAAGCATGGTTTTCCATTTGGTGGGGGTAGTAGGACTCGTAAATGGAAAGAAATGCAGCCAACGAAGTTAGCATTTATTAACACAATAATAGTTCGATAAAAATACTGTGAAATTGGAGAATAGCATTTCTGGTAAAAATAAAAACTATGAAGATTGAAAATTTCTAGCAATAAAAGTATATGTAAGTATTTTAAATGTCACTTTACGTGTGTATGTAGATATTCAGAAATGGCAGTGCGCACAGCCTCAGCCTCGGCCCTGGCAGTACCAAATCTGTTGCACTCATATATGTCACTGCCATCCTGAAAATCAGCTTGAGAGCGTTGATGCTGTTCCTCATCCGGTATGTCATGGTTTTCGCATTCACAAATATTATGTAGAATCACGGCAGAAGCAATAATTGAATTAACGTTTTCGATGTGCGCCTCAATCCTAACAGACAAACGTCTGAATCTTGCCTTCAAGCGGCCAAATGCTCTCTCCATGACGCATTGGGAGCGATTAAAAATCTTATTGTAATGACGCTCCCTTTCATTTCGAGGAACAGCGAAAGCCTTCATCAGCCACTTACATAATGGATATGCCCCATCCCCTAATATAATGGGCGGAATTGACACCCCAGCATAGTGGAACATAGGGTTACCTGGTATTAGCATCCCTTCCTCCATCTTACTGAAAAGCATAGATGATCTAATACATGAGCATCATGATTCACTCCTGAATGTCCTGCCAACATTGAAAAAAAAATACCGTCACTGTCACAAGCAGCCTGCAGTAGTACTGAATGGAAAGATTTACAGTTAAAATAAGCCGCTCCCTGCAATTTCGGCGGACTGATAGGGATGTGCGTTCCGTCGATACATCCAATTGAATGCGGGAATCTGAAATTTTTCATTGATGATGTCATCTGTAAAACCGGAAACAGTTATTGACCATCATCTCTTTATGTAGACAGAAGAGAAGTGTTATGGAAGTAAGACTTTAAAGTAAAAAGAAATGGACCATTCAATAAAAAGCCACAAACCTTATTGAATTCTGGAAGGCGAACCTCTTCCTTGAGAAGGACGTGTTCCATTGCCAGGCAGACCTCAATGACAATACTAGCAACAGTAGAACTTCCTTTCTGGAAGACCAGTGTGATGGTTCTGTAACAAGAACGGCTGGCCAAGAACTACACGCCGATGGCCACTCGCTCTTCGACTGGCACCGCTGAGCGCATAACTGTGTCCCTCCGCATCAGATATGGACGCAGCTTATCGGCGACCTCAAAAAGTGTTCTTCTAGTCATACGGAAGTTCTCCAACCATTGCCTATCGTCCCAAAGCTGCAGAACCATGTCGTGAAACCACTGAGAACATCCAGGGTAACACCAGCATAGTTTCTGTCTAGGCGACGTTTTTATCCACTGCGAAATGACCCATATCAAAGTGTTACAACCCCTCAAAGCGTCCCTGAACAAAACTCTGCGTCGGAAGATTTGTCTTCAGTTGACGAAGCATAACAAAGCGACACAGTTCATCAAAGTATAAACATTATGCAGCACTGCAACAAAATATGGGCAATACCTCTGGAATTTCTGTAGACAGCATGAAGAACGAGAGGGAGGCATGATACCTTTCTAATGGTAGTGGGAGGCGGAAGTTGCTTGGTCACTGTTCAAGGGAGTTAGAAAAGGATCACTCAGATATCCTTGGAGGACCGATGGACCATAAACAACAAACGTTGTGTGAGGGTCCACCTAGTGACCCTGACGGAGAACAGCAATTTTTACACGTCACCAATGGACGAAACAATATAAATTAGGAGTAGAAAACGCAGGATCATACACGAAACACGCTCTGTCGTAAATGACAGCCAAGTATTGATGCATCGATACGCCGAGTTAATATTTTTTTTAAATAAAAGGAAGGTGGAACCGGACGTTGCAAAGCAGCTTTCTAATGCGAAGGGAGCACGTGAGGTAGTAATCGATTCGGTCCTAGAAATGCTCCGCGTGAGTACTGAGAAACAGGGGTGGGATCGAAGGGAGAGGACATGACCAACACCGAATTCAAAGCAAAGGCAATGCTGCTGCGAAGTAATGCACTTTGTGAAGTAACCCTCTGAGACTCAGACTTAGATTTCATGTTTCAAGGGACAAGATGACGTGGAAAACCACAGATTTGGCCATTGTACCCCATGTTCTGCACAAGGAGAAGCTGAGAGACCATGAAGATAGACCAGCATATCCAAAACTGGGTTGGGGGTGGCGGCTAGAGAACTTAATAGAACAAAAAACAGAGAGAGATTGCGGGGATCAGGTCTCTTGTGCCTTTCCCAAACAATATAAACTAGCCATCCACTTCAGTCTTATTTGAAACATGCGTATCAGACGGCTATAGAAGAAACGATCTGGTATGGCATCCATGGATACTTGTGGCATGATTGCAGACTACCCATCCTGCATACTGACTACACTTTAGCATAAGAACATTCCTACGCCTACTTGCCACGGAAGCACTTTGCCACATGACAACCAATAATATGTGTGAATTCATTTCACTAAGATCTCTGAGTGGATCTTTCAAGCTGCCACTTCCCAGTCCAGCCCCCTCAACCTGTAAATTCGAGTGTAAGCTCTGCCCTGGGCTGAGTATATATCTCTAGGCCCGGGGATGGGAATTGGTGAGATTTGCACCTGGGAGGACTTCTTCTTTCGTCTAACGGGCTAAGTATCTGTCACGTCCAGGTCAGGAAAATACAGAAGTCATGTGGTTGTAGCAGAAAGATGGACATTTGGAGTCTGCCTTCTCCCAGATCACTGTTGACTTGCACATGAGGAATTCACAGTAAAACAGAATTTAGTGTGGGAATGCATGCACGTCCATGGCCTTAGCGTCCATCATTATTTTCTCTAGTTAAAACAGGAATGAACAAAGCCTGGTCTCTCAAGGCACTTTTGCAGGAGCCCACCACTGCCCCTTTGTGAAACAGCAAGAGACTGAGATTGCTTTTCCGGTTCAACAAAAAGCATTTCTGACTGTCCTCCAACATATCTTGAAAGGCACTCGGAGGCCTCAAAAGTGCTTTCTAGCAATCCAGAGGTCACTTCCGGTTTTCCGGAAGTCACTTCCAGTTCAGTGAGAAGCAGTTTTGGGGCCTCCGACCTGACCCTGCATCCACATATAGCGGGTTTTCAATTACTGTGGGTCAGGTCAGTGATAGGCCGGGGGGGGGGTGTCACTGTATTTCTTAGTTATTTTCAGATTTCTCTCAACAGGGTTGAGGGACTTCGGCACAATCCAATTAATCATGCTACCCTTTCATCAGTCTCCAGACAAATCAGAAGCACTTCACACCTCCACCAGGAAGGGCACAGCTAATGACCCATGCTTAATGGGTGTTGGGAAGGGTTGCATAGGTGGAACTTTCATGCACCCCAGGCCATTGTCCATCTAATGAGCCTATTCAGGCATTTGTCCATCTAACAAGCCTATTCAGGCCACAGGCCACCTAACGAGCCTATTCAGACCAGGGTGGGATGAAAACAAGGTGAACTACTTGGATGAATAGTGAAACATTTTTATCCTGCAAGAAAAGAAGTAAAGTTGCCATGACTGAACTCCCGGATAACCTCAGTTGGATGACTAAGAATCTCCACAGACATATTTCTCAGGTAAAGGACCTTTGCCTGAAACCATATGACCCGGATGACAGGAACAAAGCGAAGAGGGCATCACAATTTAAGGCAATACCTTCGAAACATACCAATTCTGAACAAAGTTAATGGCTGTGGAGACAAATTGTATCTTCACAGCACAAATGAAACATGTGTTCCAATACTGTGGTCTCAGGCACTGGTGGATGCATGTATAGGGGGAGGGCTGTTAATACTATTACAGGCCTACAGGCAAAGCAGTGCACTGGGCCGGCCTGTACTCACAGGAATAAAAATGTATATTACCAATAAAACAATCTTATATTTATCACTACCTAATCTGTGCATAAATTAGCATGGGGTACCTATGCTCATAGGGCCCCTGGGCAACTGCCTCATGTGCCCATGTGGTAAGACAACATGATACAGGCCAGGGGGGTCCAAACTTAGGAGGGCCAGATTTGGTGGCTGAGAATGTGTGGGGGGCCGGCTGTTCTCCACCCTCCCGCCACTGTAAGCCCCACCCACTGACTCCTTGCAGGCTGTCAACTGCTTCTCCAGCTTCAAGAAAGGATCAAGCCTTGGCGGAAGTCGTAGGCCAATCAAAATGGTCTGACGGGCCGGATTTGGCCCGTGATCCAGACTTTGGACATGGCTGGTATAGGGGGAAATCCTAGTACCAGCAGGCTCCCTATAGCATTCTGAGCACCAGTTATGTTTAACTGATCCCCAAGAAGTCAGCAGAATCTTTATTTACTGCACCTCAGGTGCCTCTGTAAAAACACAGTGACTAGAAAATGGATCCATGGGTCAGCCAGAGATGGGTAGTTGGGGTCTCTTAGACTGCAAAGAAGGATGGGAATATTTTTGAACCACAGGCAGAGCTGGCACAAGGCAAATGCCTGCCACCAACTCTAGCATAATGGGGGGGGGGGGCAAGTGTAACAATGGCAGCCTAGGAGTAAGGCAGGGGACACCCTCCAAAATATTAGGTTCTCCTCAGTTGCTCATGTGTGTAATATGGATCCTTTGTAGCCTCGCAGGAATGCTGGTCAGACTGAGCATTACATCCCAACACTGGTGGGATCAATCTCCTTGCTTAAGTGGCCTCCTTGCCTTTGTGAGTAAGAATAGAATAGAGTTTTTATTGTCATTATGCATATGCAAGATATGCACAACGAAATTAGAGTGCTGTTCCACTACACACTCTAAACAAGGAACCATACAAAACACATAAGACACCATGCAAGATATTAAAAACTCTTAAAACCACTTACATAATTTAAAACACTACTTAAAAACTGATTAGGATGGTGCTAAAACTGCCAGTAGTCCTGACCAGTGCCCGATTTCAAAAGTCTAGCCATAGATTGCATTTGAGCAAAGCGTGCAGATAGAGCAGAAGAACACAAGAGATGAAATTAGTGCATACAAAGATTTGGGCATTCAGGAGAACAATTTATTTATTTCCATATCAATGGAATTTATACATTGCTTTTTCACTGAAGTCTCCAGGACAATTTACAAATTTTACATAATTATATTATTAATTTAATTAAACAAAAGAGGCACACTTTAGCAGGTAAAGGAATAAAAGTCACAATAACAGCACAAAACCAGCTGTAAAGAAGTGTTTTTAAAATATTGAAGTATTTGCCAAAAGCAAGAGATGGTCACAATTAAAAATAAACTGTCCCCTCTAGTCATGTATTTGACCCAGAGGAGTGGTTCTGAAGAAGTCGACAGTGTTTTTTAAACTGTCTTGTTTGTCTGTATCCAACCTTGAGATGTAAAAATATGGGGGAGGATTGTAAGTGTAAATATATTATAGGTTACACCACTAGAGTACTTTGAATTATGTTTGGCAGCCACTGAAGGTGTTCAAGAAGAAGCAAGCTATGCTTCCGTTGCCCAGTCCTAGCAAGTAGCGGAGCAACTTTATTTTGGTTGGATTAGGTTCCATTTCTGCATATTTTTCAAAGGCAGCCCTCCAGGTAGTAGCCCGGGGTGTTTGTCACCAGGAACACAGCTAACATAATGCAACCCGCAAGCCTTAGGAGGCAACAGGGTCAAGACACTGCAGATGGAAGGGGAGCAAGGCAAAAGGGGAGGAGGAAGCGGTTGAGGGTGTACCAGCGGGCTGTCGGTGAGAACAGCACGAGAGCTTCAGCTGTCCAAGAGACAGGCAGGAAAGGCTCTGGGCCTTTCCCCCTAATATGGAAGTAATTTTCTCCAAAAATAAACAATTTTGTAGGCTGCTATATGAGAACTTCCTCCTGCTGATGGAGAAATCTCAGCTGTGGGTAGTGGGGGAGGAGGAGGAGGAGGAGGAGGAGAGGAGGATGAAACACCAACACAGCGGGACAGCAAGGAGCAAGGAATTCAGCCGCTGGGCCTTTCCCGGAGCAGGAGGAGGGGAGCGGGGAAAGCAAAGGCTCCGCAGGCAGAGTGGAATTCAAGCAGCAAAAGCTAAACTTGGGAGAGTGGAACTAGGATTTCCTTTCTCTTCAGGTCAGTAGGACAGGGAGGCTTGGCCAGCTGAGGAAGAGGCCATAAAACCACTTGACCCTTCCAAGGGTCAGTCATGGAAAACTACTGTGCTAAATTTGGAACAAACAGGACCTGCAACTCCATTCCTGTTCAAGATGCCAGCCAACCAGGGCCTGCCGTGTGGCTGACCAAGGCTGGTCCAGTTATTTCTGCTCCTGAGGAAGAAGCCCTGAGGCGCCCCTCACCCACCATGGCAATGGAGATACAGTGGCACCTCATAAGACGGATTTAATTTGTTCTACGGGTCAAACTGTCTTACAAAAATTCATCTTACGAGGCACTGTTTCCCACAGGAATGCATGGCAAACCAATTAATCTGTTCTGGAGGGAACAGATGAATAGGTTTTCAATGCAATCCTATTGGAAGGCTGTCTCAACCCCCCTCAATCAAGGGTTGCTAAAGGCAGCTTTCTGCAGCCCTGCCAGACAGCTGACTTTGACAGGTCCAACCTGTCAAAATCAGCTCTGAAGGAGGGTTGCAGAGAGCAGCCTTTGGCTGCCCTTGATTAAGGGGGCAGTCCTCCACCAATCTCCTTCTTAACCAGGCAAGCATCCGACAACTACTGACACTGGCTTGGCTGACAAGATTGGTGAAGGGCTGGATCCTTTTGAATTTCCCACTGCAGTAGCAAGGGTGCTTGTGCGATGGGAAATTCAAAAGGATCCAGCCCTCCTCCTCCTCTTCCTCTTCACCCGGGCGCTGAGACTCCGTTGAAGAGGAGGAGGACTGGATGGGTGGATGTTTGTGCAGCCCAGGTGGGCCACCCAAACATGCACACATCCCTGGGACAAAGCTAACATAATGCAAGTAGAGCACGAAGCCAAGGATCTTCTCCCAGTCCAGGAGAGTTGCAAGGCAAGCAGCAGAAGCAGACCGCCATCCCCACTTCCCTTCCAAGCCACATGGGCTGGACAAAGAACAATGGGACCTTGTTTTGCCTTCGAATTTGTTGGGCAAAGCAGGGACCCTGTTATCCTCACCTAGTCTGGACTCTTCCCTTGCAAACAGCCAAAGGCTGGGCAAGGATCAACAGTACCTCGTAAGACGAATGTAAACGGGAAGGAAAAATTTGTCTTACGGATTTTTCCTATACCCGGAAATTACATTCGTCTTATGAGTTTTTCATCTTAAGGGGCATTTGTCTTATGAGATATTACTGTACAGTCATAATACATTCAATAATTGACAATTTGCTACCCTTGCATAATTCCAAAATGTACTGGCTGCAATACTGAGAAAATGGTACGGCTGGCAGAACCAGCGATTCTTCCTTCCAGAAGACTCCATGCCAACATCCCCCACCTAAGTGAGCTTTCCCTTCCCTTCCAACCAGCTCATTTGGCGTTCTGTGTTCAATAGGCATGCTCAGTGCTGCTCTTTCTATCTGTGCAACCCTTTGCAACTCCGATGCCTTATGCATGGGTGCTGTCATTTAGGAGACATAAGCACTTTTGCATTAGTTCAGGACTCTGTTCCTTACTGGAGTCTCATTTGGATGCCTGGTGCAGGAAAATCTTGGGAGACTCTTGACTTTTACCTTGGCATGAGGGGCAACTACAAGCAAACCGCAGGCTGCACAGTGCTCAATTCAATCAGAGCTGCCACAACAGAATGAGAAATGACAGTGCTCACCTCCGTTGCAGCATGATGGATAGAGGGGAAAGTGGAGCACCTTGGGCTCCGGAAATAGCATGTAAAAGTCTAGTTGAATTGCTAGTCTCACCAGAGGATACCTGAATGGCACTGTCTTTTGCACACCTGAAGGGTAGGTGAGGCTTCTGCAGATGTGGGGAAGGGGAAGAGACTGGTCTGAAGACCTGGCCTTGTGAATTATTGCAAGAAATTCTGCCACAGCAAGAAAGGAGGGTGCAATAAAGGACCTTCTGTTAGCTTCCTTTTATTCCTTCAACACTATGGCCGTTACTTCACGAAGTGCCTCGCTTCGAACCGACCTTGCCTTCGCTGTGAATTCGGTGGCGGTCACGTGGTCTCCTTTCGATCCCACCCGTTTATCAGTGCTCACGCATTTTTACTACCGAATCGATTACTACCTCAAGGACGCAGGATCCTTTAAAAAAAAAAAAACTCGGTCGATGCATCAATACTTGGCTGTCATTTCCGACAGAGCTGGTTATCTAATCTGGTGGTGGAGAGAAGCGGGCTTGAACCCCCCTTAGCTTGAAAGCCAGCAGGGTAAGGGACTCCTTCTCCCCTTTGGATGCGTCTTTCCTCCCTCCCCATTCCCTTCTCGCTCCCGGAGGGTGTGCAGTATGATTTTCAAGTCCTCCCTCTGATGCAGACCCGACCGGATCACCCGGCAGCGGAACTCCTTGCCTGAGGCAAGAGCGCGCGCGCATGCAGTTACTGCTTCTCGCCGCGCCGAGCATCTTCAGTTTGGAAGCTGAAAGGGTCGTTTGCAGAGTTTGGATATTTAAAATAAAAATAAAAACCCGAGTCCACACGTCAGTTGGGACGAAGCGAGATGGACTTCCCGGCAACTGGCAGGGGCACCACTGGAGGAGCACGGTAAAGGGGGCGTGGTCGGGGTGGCATCGCAGCCAAAAGGAGGGGCCAAACCTTTGCTCCATCACGGCCTATGAATAAGCTCTTGCCTGGGCAATTAAGAAAGAGGACACTTAACCACTGAGTACTGGACTGGCAGGTGGAGACTCAGAACCACCTTTTCCATCGTACAGCCTCATAAGATTTGTGGGGTGACAGAGAGGCAACATGAAGCAGGCCAGAAGGTAGAGCAGTGGGTCTTCTCCTCAGCTCCACCTTTTCCCACTTCTGCCCTCTTTTACCAAACAGCTAAAAACATTTATGCAGGCTAGCAACTAGCTTTCTTCAGACTGAAAAAGCTGTTTCGATGAGCAGCAAAACCTTTCAGTCTCTCAAGAAAAAAGGTCCAGTTGCCACGACTCAACTTCCAGATACAAATCCCACAATCCTCCATGCCACTAACCACACTTATTGGGGAGGGGGCAGATTGGAGGAACTGTAGTCCTAAAATAGGAATCTTCCAAACTCTAGTTTTGTTTCAAAGATATACTGTAGCATATAAGTGGCCCAGCAGTTGTTATACATGGATTGGGAAGTGGGTGACAAGAAAAAAATCCTTCATTTTCTTCACAGTTTAAGGAATACTTTGTTTCCAAATGGCTTCCCAAACTTTACAAAATCATTAGGTCCGGTGTCACATGCTGTCTAAATGCACCACCACTTCCTACCAGTGGCAGCCTAGACAGGTTGCTCTTAGAACAGGAAAATTCACCCCCAGAAAGGTTTTCGGAGTTTAGGAGTTATTCAAAGCAAGCCATAGTCAGAGCCCATTTCTTTGCTGTTTGATGCTGTTATTTTTCACACCATCAAGTGTGTGCCTCAACCCTCTCCCATCCCAGCACAGCCCCTAAATATACCACTGTATCTTCTGTCACGCTGTCTCCGATTGTGCCTCCACAAAAGAATTTCAAAAGAGTTTCCCTTCTCCCAAGTATGAACAGGTGAGTGTAAGAAGAAGAAAAGATCTGCAGCCAAAGGCCTGAAAACTTTGTCCAAACAACAAAAAATCTAACCTCTCAACAGCACCAGAAAGCATCCTAACTGAGCATGGCAATGGCATCTCTCTGCAACACTCTGGAGCCAGGGGTGATTTTCAGGCATGACAGGAACGTCAGCTACATGTTTGCTCATGGCAGTGTCCTAAGAAGCTGCCTCCAATGAGATTTGTTACTAAGTCCTTAAACTCCACAGTGGTTTCTGCACCTCAGGTCTTACAGAAACCAGGTGATGACCTAATGTACCGAATCAGAACAAGTACCTGGCGTTCTCCTTTGCAGGTTAAGGTATGCTGTCCATAACACTGAACTTATTTTGTGTCTGTATAGTACAGGCGAGCCAGTAAGTAGTTCTCCAGATGCATTTGGCTTAGTACTCTCAGAATCCTTGTCCACTAGCTATGCTGGCTAGGGGTGAGGGAAACGTGTAGGACAAAAGCACCTGAAGGACCACAGTTGCCCATCTCTGCATTACAGTACAGAGATCTGCAGACAGAGAAGCCATTGGCAACTGGCTGGTCAACACATAGTCATCTTCTCCAAGTGTTTTTCCCCTTCCTTCCTTCCTTCCTTCCTTCCTTCCTTCCTTCCTTCCTTCCTTCCTTCCTTCCTTCCTTCCTAATTTTTTAAACCACAGTAGCTTTCCTTGTCTTTCTTCACTCTGGGTACAACTTTCATAGAAACTGCTAAATTCAAGAGTCTGGGAGATTCTTAGCCAACAATAATCATAGCCAACAATAAAAAGTTAATCAAGACTTAACTTCCTGGATGCCACTTGCCTGACAGGTGTTTTCAGGCTTTTGACTCCTCTGTCTGTTCCCCACGCTGCTCTAAAACAATATCCACAGGTGCTGATCTTTGCGTGCCCTGACCTGACTAGAGAATCCCTCTCCTTCCCAGCGAATCATCTGTTGAGAATTCATTTACAAAACACAACTCTTGGGTCCCAAATCATACACTGAAGAGTTCCTGCCATTAGTCCAGAAGTTGTGGAATCCCACCTTTGATTCTAACAGACCATACACACAGACAGACAGACAGACAGACAGACAGACAGACAGACAGACAGATAGACAGACAGACACACACACACACACACACACACACACGTGTGTGTGTGTGTGTGAGAGAGAGAGAGAGTGTGTGTGTTTTGTGTCATTATCATTACAGTCATGACCGACTCTTCGTGACCCCATGTCCATGGAGTTTTCTTGGCAGGAATACTGGAGTGGCTTGCCAGTTCCTACTCCAGGCGCCTACAGCACCTGGTGTTCCCTGGAGGTCTCCCATCCAAGTACTAACCAGGGCCAACCCTGCTTAACTTCTGAAATCTGGCGAGATCGGATGTGCTCAGAACATCCAGGCAGCTTGTGTGTGTGTGTGTGTGTGTGTGTGTGTGTGTGTGTGTGTGTGTGTGTGTGTGTGTGTGTGTGTGTGTGTGTGTGTGTGTGTGTGTGTGTGTGTGTGTGCGTGTGTGTGTGTGGTCTGTTAAAAACTGGTGTCTGTTTCTGTGTGTGTTTGTATGCACGTGCACGCCCCTCACTGACTTGAGGACATGAGGTCAACCAGTCTGTTCCCGCTTCCGCTGCAGAATCCTGTTGACTGCATGCTTCTGGCCTTATGAATCCATGAACACTTATCAACCCCACCTTACGAAGCAGCCACAGTGGAATGCCAGGCGCCAATGCCAAGGCAGCAGCCTTTCAACACCCCTAAAACACCACCACCTCAGTCCACTTAAAATTCTATTAGTGGGGTGGAGACAGATAAGGCATCAGCTGCTGCTCCCTTGTTTCTTCCAGGAATTTTCTCTCAACAGGCTACGTAACAAGATTGGCGGGTTGCCCTTGGAGATTTGGGCAGAGCCAGCCGGTCAGCACCCACAGCAATGGGAAAGACGTGCCATTTTTGTCCATTTAGGGCACGGACAAACACAGTGATAGTAAGTGTGATGCTCTGCATCATGGAAGAAGCTGCCGTAATTCTGGCATGCAACCGTTTCTCTCACCCCAGTTAGTGGCGGTTCCACGTCTCTCTGGTGCCTGGACAGAAAGCAGCCCGCTCATCCCACATGTTCCTCTCTCTTTTCCTCTTTTCTTTTCCAACCAAGAGTCCTGGTGTATCTCCAGCCCTGCAAAATAAAAGAGGAAATGATCCATTTTGCCTTCTGCAACTGATGTAGAAGAGCCACCATCCTCCACATTCATTGGCTGCAGTTGCCAATTTATTCTAGCCACAACTGGGAGGGGGGATGTTCTGGGGATGGGGTAATGGTGCTCTTAGTAATCTGGGGCCTTGTCTATGCCACCAAGTCTCAGTGGTTGGATTCCCAAGGTCAATACTTCCAGCCTAGGATATTTCAACCATATCCTCAGAGTCCTCTTGGAGCCAGTGCAATGGCCCCGCCTTTTGCTTGTTTCCTTATTAAAGACGCTTCACTCCAGGTCACACTCTGAACTTTGAAACAGCACTTCAAGATATTGACCCCTAGGTTAAGGTTGGGGCTCAGCACCTTGAGGAGTACCAGGAAAGTCTGGAATCTAGAGCAGACTCACAGCTCGCCTGCCCCGAAAAACCAACGTCTCTCCAGCAAAATGTGGAAACTCTTTCCCCCAAAGGCAGCCACCCTGCTCTGTGACTGATCAGACATCATTTCCTGGACTAAAAAGGCAGTTTTAGTACAGCACATATTGAACTGCTGCTGTCATGTAGGAGAGCTATGACAGACTGCAGCAGAGGGAGCCTTGACTGCATATGTAGACTTAATTCAAACATGGAAAAGGTTTGCAGAAAGGCAATCACGCCCATGCACTTGCCCCCCTCCACAAAACCCAAGGATGTCAGATGACTTAACATTACCCAGACTTTAATCAAACATGAACCCAGTAGTAAATGCTAAACTGCATCTTTTTTTTAAAAAAAGTTGATGATCTTCCTGCCTTACTTGGACTCTTAACCAGGACCGCAGAAGGCATTCTTGAGTCATGGTCAAAGCTGACCTGGTGGCCGGAGAAATCAAAGAAGGGTTTGGGGAGTGACAAGCCCCCAAGTGGTAAAACAGCTACAGGAAATCTGAGAAGCTGTTGTGGCTTCTAATAGAACCAGAGCCCCAAACAAATGTGATTGATGTTGCTTCTCTGTTGTCTGGGTGACACTGGATGCAACCATCTGTTCCTCAAGCAGACACTTCCTATATGCAGGGTGGAGATGGAGTGTTAACTACCTCCCAATCTCTTCTCTAATGGAGAGGCAAAGTTCCAGCACCGGGTGGATCTGTCACCCAGTGATCATATGACATGCTGGATACTTTCAGTCCAGCTGTAGAGCTACTACTTTGTAGGGGGGGGGCAGGCTGGAGTGATACCCTGACAAACAGAAGAGTAACTTCTAAAGCAGTGGTTCTCAACCTGTGGGTCCCCAGATGTTCCTGGACTGCAACTCCCAGAAGTCTTCCTCACTAGCTAAGCTGGCCAGGATTTCTGGGAGTTGCAGTCCAGGAACATCTGGGGACCCTTAGGTTGAGAAGAACCACTGTTCTAAAGGGATTACGCCTTGCAAAGCAACCCTTTCCAGTAGGATCAGAGGCATGCTTCTCCAGCTCTCTGATCATACCCTTAGTGAGCAAAGCAATCCAACTTTATCTGCAAGGCTTCAACACAACATGAATGACACTTAGGTGGAGTGACTGCCAAACGTTCCCAGCAGCGTCCCTTCTAACATGGCCATGAACTCTCCTAATTGCCCCCTTGGCCTTCCTGCCACGACACTCAGCTCTCCACCCTCTCCCACGTTTCCTCTCAGCTCTCAATAAGCCACCCCCAACAGCTTCCTTAACCTCTTCCCTGTGGGCTGTGATAGGTTGATCCCCAGAGAGGTGGATGCCAATACTGTCTGTCACTGTGGACCAAAATATTTCCTTTTGAAATCTAATGTTCTAACTGGGATGAAGTGAGAACAAAAGTGATGCTAAACCCTGCGATTTTTACCCTCTCTGCTTCGGCCGTGGTGGGCCCACGCAGTCAGCTTGCACAGCAGCACTCTCTGAGGTGCCAACAAAGCAGTGTGTGTGAGTGAAGGTGTCCTCACCTGTGGATAAGGCGTCTACTTCAATGGCAGGGCCCTGATCTACATTCCCAAAGACTGCTCCCCCACCACCCAGAAATTTTATTCCCTTGTTAAGCAAGGTAGGGCAGTAACCCCAAGTGGGAGGTCTTTGGGGATACACAGTGATGGCACAAAGTTAGAGAATAAAGTGACACAACCCACTCTGCATTCACGTACGCGCACACACACCTCCCCAGTTAGCTTGCTGCCCCCATATGTACTGAAGCATGGTTGTGTTATGTTGTCCAATTCTGGCTAGTGATTCTGGCATAGATTATCATGGATAAATCATAGAATCATAGAATCATAGAATCATACAGGAACCCCCATCACAGGATGCCCGACAGATGGCCATCCAGCCTTTGGTTAAAAACCTCTAAAGAAGGAGACTCCACCACCCTCCGTGGCAGCATATTCCATTGCCAAACAGCACAGCTCTAACTGTCATGAAATTCTTCCTAATGTTTAATTTGAATCTCTGCACCAGTGCCATTTGTAATTGTTTCATTACCAAGCAGAAAAACCTCCCATTGTATCATCACTGCTTGCCATCCAGAAAAACACAACAGTCACCTGGTTTTTCAATTTCCAGTTCAATGGGTGAGAGACAAGGAGAAAGAAAGAATGAGGGAGGTAGCTTCCCAACCCTAAAAAAACAGGGTAGGGCTGAGATCTCTGAAGAACTCACAGAATGTCAACATTTCAAAATCCAGAAGAATGTAATGGCAGTTCATAACCATGGGAAGGGCCAGTCTGAGATATTTTGCAGCCTGAAGTAGAACACCAAATGAAGTCCCCTCCCTCCATCAAGATGCAGAACACTCAAAGTTAGCCAAGTTATTTTGGCACCTGAAGCTGGAAATCTCTCATGCACTTCTTCCCATCTTGGCAGTAAAAACCCTATAATGACCAATAGTGATTTGTTGCCCTTTCATCTGCAGCCTGGGGCAGCTGCCTCAATCAGCATAACGGTAGGACCAGCCCACACTACGGGGAAAGTAAAATCTGCCTTAAGCATCCCACTCCCACCCCCACCTCATGGAAGAACCATTCATGGTGACTCATGGAACACAAATGAATTTCTTGATACTGTCTTGTGTTGGAAAGAGACAAATGCAAGAGGCCTGGAGCTGTGGCCCACATGCCCATAGCTCTGAGAAACACATAAATTGAGGACTGTGAAACACTCAATGAGGTCTCTACAGAGTGGGAGTCACTAGAAAAACACAACAGGCAACCCTCTGGGCTTGAATGGGACTTTGGTCATGCAACTATTAAGCAGAGGTACCCCTTGTGGAGTAATGGAAAGAGTGGGGGACTGGGGCTAGTGCTTTAGCATTATGGGATGGTGTATAAGTCAAAAGAATGATGACAACAACTACTACCAAAACAGGGAGTAATGCTCATTCCCGTCTGAAGGTTGGGTAGTGATGGTGGATCTAAGGCTAGTAAGTCTAAAATTATCTAGTGCACCATTGTTTTTAAGCACTGATGACTTCTGTTCACTGGGGGGAGGGGTCAACATGTAGGATGCTTGTGACCAATAGAAGATATGATTTCCAGAGCAAGGAACTGTTAAAGGATGACGAGGAAGACATTGCAGATTGTCAAATGATTACTGATAGGATTACAGCTGTGATAAAGTAAAAGAGCCATCCTAATGGTTGAGAAGTTGGGAACAGAGTGTCCTATTTATTTCCTGTGCATCTCATTTAACAGAAATTAGAGATGGCACAAATAAAAAAATAATTGCAAAATTCATTCAAAAATCACTAATTTGTAAGTTCGTATTGATACCCCCCCAAATATGAATTTATAAGGATTGATATCCCCGAACAAATATGAATTGATAAGTATTTAGCCATTTTTGATTAATTGATTCATCAGGCTATAATGTGTCCTCCAAGGCACCCAGAGACACCAAACTTTCAAGGAAGCTTCCCATGACACCGTTCTGCAATCTTTCAATGTTTGGTGGAGATTAGGTGTCTGATGTCCAGTTTATGCACTCCTAATAGCTGGCCCCAAGAAAGTTCACCTCAAGTACTTAGACGAGACACTAAATATGCAGTGGTCCTTCCTCTGACTCTCCTCTACTGTCCTTCCATGTTTGGTGAAGATTGGGTTTTCCCAAGACAACTGTCGAAGGGCACTTTCCTGGCAGCACAATTTGTGGGTGTATAACTCAGATTCTGATATTTAATCCTTACCAAACATGGAGGGATTGTAGAAGAGACTCAGGGGAAACGTCCTGCAATGTTGATGTCTCTCAGAGCCTGGGAGCACCTTCCTAGTGGGAGCTTTTGGGGGTACATAAATTATACATCTGGACACCAAGCTTCACCATACTTGCAGGGCTTGTAGAGAAGAGTCATAGAAAACTTCCCTGCAAATTTGGTGTCTCTAGGTTCCTTGGAAGCCATTGTATACGGTTTTAAAATAAAAAATAATAATTTACAAATCAGTTTGTCAATTTGACAGAAAAAAATCATGAATTTGTTTTTTGTGCTTCATTGACCTTCACAAATCACGAATAAAATTTATCACAATTTTTCTGATTTGTGTTCATCCCTAATAGCAATTTAGTATGTGATATATATTAGTAATAACTGTAATACTAACTGAATACTAACTTACGGCCTCTAATATTGGCAATGATGAAATTCTTTCAGATGATTCAAATCCTTCATATACATTCATCTGTAATCTTTACAATACCGCTGCAGCATAAATCATAATGATCATCACTGTCTACATCCTGCAGATGGTTAATATAAAGTTTAGAAAGAAAGGCCTTGCTTAAATCTATCCATGTAGTTATGACTCATGGTAAGAACTGAACTAGGAACTCCCTGTTTCACAAGAGGTGGAGGAAGCCTGTAATATCTCCCTGGTTCCACTGACCAGCATAAGAGTGGCTTTAATGTTTGGAACCCCCTGATAGTGAAAGTAGAGAATGATAATGGACCTACAACTACTGCTTCTCTGCAGCATCCCCCTTTGGTTGCTGCCCATTTCCTCCAGCGAAAGAGTCGAAACAAGCAAGAGTGAGGCCTCTCACTTGTTGAAAATGCTCCATCCTTTCTCTACTGGGTTTAGGCCAGGCCCAGGCTCCTGCAGCTCACTGGGGGCATAACTCCTTGAGTGAGTTCAACTGCGCTGAGCTGACTCATGTAGATACCAAGTTACAGCATCTTTTCTTTAATCCTTTAGATGCCCCATGCTCACAATGAAGTACAGTATCTGGACTGGTCTGTAACGAGTTGTTTTTTCAGCCCTTGTCTGATTAAGCAAGGTCAAAACAGATTATCCCTTGACATAAATTGCCTATGACTGGAACCTCAGTGATCCCAGCCAAATCCTAAGTCAATTGTCAGAGTGTGGTTATTCCTCTATAAACACAACTATTTAAATTAGTTGCAACTTGTTGTGTGAAACATGGGATGCAGTCCCATAGGCGTGTATCTTTCACTTTCTTTAAAACAAACCTAGATGTGAACACAACTACCTAAGTAGCAGCTCTATGTCATTTTTTAAAAAAGACAGACCCTTGCTGAACTCCAATCCTTACACATTCTGGAGGGGCAGAAAGTAACCGTGTTCTATGAAATTGAGAGAAGCAACTAATACTCAACCTAGCCCTGTGAAAAAATAAAATTGGAACCATTTAAAAGATTACAAAGTTATATTGTACCCATTGATGAAAGAATTAGCAGACTCCATGCTTTAAAGGAAAAAGGATATTCAGCAGCATTTTATATAAAAAGAAAAGGGGGGCGGTGAAAAGAAAGACAGCTAGGAATGTGTGGAAAGACATGTGTGGTTTGTTTAGCTACTGTGAAGAGCAGGACTGGGCAGTAAGCAGGTGGGATGCAGATGCATGTCTGTTGCCAACAATAAACCAGATTTCTCAAGATTTCTAGCTTACTGTTTATATGTGAACTGATTCACTTTGTGTTTCCAAAGCCGTTAAAACCCAGGTTGCTTCAACTGAGGCTTTTCTTTTGTTTCTTACCTCCTTAGTTCTTTACTTCTACAAATGTCTCACTTGGTTTCTAGACATTCAGGGTGGTTCCAGTTGTTTTAACCTGTCTTTTCTTTCCACCTTGCCTTCTATGCTTTTGTTTAACACACACACACACACACACACACACACACACACACACACACACACACACACACACACACACACACACACACACACACACACACACACACACACACACTAGTAATCTAACAAAAACCAAGAAGAAGAAGATTATATGATTTTTAAAAATACCCCTACTAATGCATATAACTGTATATGGTCTGGACAAACAAAATTTTTGCTATTGATTGCCTGGAATTTTATAAGCCAGAAGGAAATTGCAACTTGATTTGAATCTTCCTAGGATTTGTGAACTCTCTCTCTCTCTCTCTCTCTCTCTCTCTCTCTCTCTCTCTCTCTCTCTCACACACACACACACACACACACACACACACACACACACACACACACACACACACACACACACCATCAAACACAGCTTTGGTTTTACTATAGAGAGATAAAATTTCTGGATCCTTGGACACCTCAGATGTTCTTGGACTGCAGTTCCCACAAGCCTTCACCACTAGCTGTGGGGATGGGGTTTCTGGGAGTTGTGGTCCAATAAGAACCCCAACCCCAATTCTGGAAATTTTACATCTCTAACTGCTTACCATATTTTTCCATCTATAAGACACATCACATGTACAAGATGCCCCCCCTCAACTTTCCAACCTAAAATTACAGTTTTGTAATCATGGAGTTCTCTCCTTAGTTTACTTCTGTTCTGTGTGTAAGATGACCCTCAATTTTTAGTCTTAAGAATTTTAGACCAATATATATATAAAATCCTTCTCCATCTGTTTTTGCTTACTCTGTCATCACAAATCTCCCTCATACCTGCATGGCAGTTAAATACCCCATATTAAACAGGAACAGGATGGAGAGTCTATCTATCTATCTATCTATCTATCTATCTATCTATCTATCTATCTATCTATCTATCTATCTATCTATCTATCTATCTATCTATCTATCTATCTATCTATCTATCTATCTAGTCTGAGGAAACATGTGGTGATACATGTCATGCCATAGGAATTCTTGTAAGAACTCTATAGTGACCAATAGTTTTATTAAGAGCATTACCTCTCTTGGCCCAACATGTCTTGAAGGCTGGGTATGGTGAAATGTCTCTGTTTCTGAAGCTTTCCACACAGGGCCGGCGCGTCCATTAAGGTGAACTAGGCAGTTGCCTAGGGTGCCAAAATGGAGAGGGTGCTGGCCAGCCTGCTGCCCTGCCGCCGCCCCCCTGCCGCCGGCCACCGCCATCCGTCCCTGGCCGCCTGTCGCCATCCGCCTGCCGCCCCCCGCGCCCATCTCCACCGACCCCCGTGCCCATCGTCGTCTGCCCCCCACGCCCGTCGTCGTCCCCCACCATCCGCCGCCCCCTGATGCCCTTCCCCCACTGCTGCCGCCGCCCCCTTCCCCCCACCCCCATGCCCCCCGCCGCCACCGCCCCACCACCACCACTGTCCTCCACCCCTCTCCTAGGGTGCAAAAAAACCTAGCGCCGGCCCTGTTCCCACATACCAGCCTTAGGCTGAGATGTTTTCAGATTCATGGCTCCATCTCTCACTCATTCTCCCATCACATTTCTAAGGGAAAGAATATCAAGAACTCACAGTAATCCATGCATCATATCCCCTACTATGGTGCAGGAGGCACATCTTCCTCTCCCTCTCCCTACCTTCCTTTCAATTTGAGGTCTCAGGGTGAGAAGGGAAGGCAGTGTACACTAAGAGGGAAAACCATAGAGTTCTCTTCCCCAAATGGGTTACTTCTATGTGTGTGAACTACAATTAACATCATCCCCAGAGAGTTGTGTCTAGGAATGGGCACGAAACGGAAAAATAGAGTTTTGTTTCGTTTCTACTAGCAGTTCGTTTCATTTTGTTTTTAAATGAATTTTTGTAAAAAATATTGTAACAAAATGAAACAATAAGGAAACAATTCATCACTCTATAAATGGCTCTCTATAAAATGGGTTCTAGAGGCACAAAATTTGGTAGGTAGCTTTTTTACAAGGGAGCCATTTTACAGAGTAACAAAGCGTTTCGGTTTCAAAAGGGAAACGAAGTGTTTCGTTTCATTGCGTAACAAAACGCTGTTTCCTATTTAATTTCGTAATGTTTCAAAAGTTTACGAAACGACAAAACAGCGTGTCATTTTTTGTAAAGGTGCCCACCTCTAGATGTGTCCACAATTTTCAGATTTTGAATTACAAAAGACACATTTGCCATGTTATCTCCTGGGCTCCCTCATGAGGCTGCATCCCTGTTCCTTGGTTTGGAGGGACATCTCAGCCAGGTCTGCACGTCCGAGGACGAGAAGGATCAACCGCAGCACCTCAGGGCTATTCTTAGCCACTGAAACTGAGAGTGAAAAGGCAGCAGCGAGAATTTCCCCGTGCCGAGAGGCCTACTTGTATGTGGAGGAAGAAGAGGAGATGAAAAGGAGCTTTCAAAGCTTGGCGTTAAAGAGACATGGGAGAGGTTTGGCCTGGGGTGAAGGAGTGGGAGGCGTGGAGGAGCTTTTGGAAGGAAAACACAAGACACACAAGGGGAAGAGGGAGAGGACAGAGAAAAACAAATCCTCAGCAGAGATGTCTGTGGGATGTGGAGTAACCACACCCGAGAGGCCACCAGAATTCCAGAGCCTTATTCCGGCTCTTGTTCCTCCAGTTGCTCCCTATGAGTCACCCCTTGCTCTTCCCTGGAGACGAGGCTTCCCAGAGGCTGGGAAATGAGCAAAGCACTGCAAGGCTCACGGAGCCGACAGCTCCAATGAAGCCCTGAGAGCAGGGGGGAGAGCCTCGCCTTCCTAAAAACCAAGCTTTAACACCAGGAAAAAAAGTCAGCGATGCCAGGAAAAGAACCTTACAATATCTGTCACCTGGTGAAACTGACCACCCCTAATTGGTCTGGATTTTCTGTTGGACGAGGTGTTGTCTTTTTCCAGGTATCCTCATCAAACTCTTGTTTGGATAATATAACAAGCAGATTGCTTTTGCTGTGCACTTGTACCTCTGTACACCCCCCGAAGATAGCCAAACTGGGTAAAATGATTAATTTTGGTTCACAGCTTCCACAAAGCTACTGGTGGTGCTGATCAGGAGATTCTGAGAGTGGAAGCTCAAAAAGTAATTTTTCCAAACACTAGGATAAAGCTGTTTGGTGGGAATCTGTAGCCCTGTCTGTGCAGAGGTATCTGGGAATAATATAATCAAGTATTTTGATGGGAAGGCTGCAAAGTCATTCAACTTGAAACCAGAGGAATGCAAGGCTCATACTCTTGCAGTGCTCAGTCTGGCAAAATATATCCACAAAACCCACTAATTAGAAACCATAATTTATGATTCAGAAAAGACTCTGTATACTTTGTCTGATAAAGAGATACCGTGATATAGCCTCCAACTGCATTTCATACCCCTGGTGACTTCAACCCAAATATACTTCCAGAATTTTACCCTCCTCATGAGTTTCAACAAAAGGTGTATACGTTATGCTTTTAGCCTACACTTTGACAGAGGTCCCCATACCTTACACAGACCCCTGTTGCTGCACCAAGATTTCAGCTGGCTGCAGACAGGAATACTGGCAAGGTGGGCATTGCCATGATTTTCGATCTCTTAATCCTTCTGGTCTTCTCTCTCTATTTAACTGAGAACTTTGAAGTGAAATGGTCTTATCCCGTAAGATAGATTGGGGGGGGAATCCATACCCCAATAGGCTCTGAACCCCAATAAGTTGGCAAGCACCCAAGGAAACTGAAGGCCTGGATTCCCAGGACCGAGCAGGAACCCAGTGTGCTGACCTGGAGCTGACCTACTAAGCTCAAGTAGGCGGCAAAACAGATGGCAAGGCCAGGGAACAATGACAGGATATCAGGACACATCTGCTCAAGCCCAAAAGCCCCTTCTTCTGTCCTTATCAATAACTAGCCAAATATGTTCCTCCAGATAAGGTGCATTCTTCCCCCCACCAATGGAATACATACTGACCATCCTTCCTCTGTCTCTTCCCTATTGTGTTACTGTTATCAATAAAGACCAGATCTCTGGGTCCCAGGCAGCACACAGACACTCACAGACACACACACAGAGACACAGACACACCCGCACCCACGCAGACTCCCATGCACAGAGACACAGCCTGGACCAGAGATGATTGTACCCCAAAACTCTGTGTATGCGTAATTAATAACGCTACAATAGATAAGTGCAAGCTACTCACACAGTGAAGTTAGAAGGGTCCAATAAGGCCACCAAGTCCACCCCTCACTCCATGCAGGAATAAAGATCAAAAGGTATCTGTCAGGGGGTTGTCCAAATTTCTCTTGAGCTGGGTTTTTTTGAGCCCCTTGTTGTGCGTCCTGTACTCTGGGGTGATCAAGAACAGATCCTGCCCCTCTTCTCTAGGACAGCCCTTCAAATCTTTGAAAAGTGCTATCATATCACCCTCCAGTCTTCTTTTCTCTAGGCTAAACATCCCCCGTTCTTTCAGTCTTTCCTCATAGGGCTGAGTTTCCAGCGCCCTAATCCTCCTCCTATGAGCTTGTTCCAATTTTCTTTTCCCTTTCTATTGCTCTGCCTAGAACTGGTAGGATAGATGAAAAATATCTGGGCCACAAAGTCCTTGAGTTTCCCATAGGGTGGGAGGGTGTCTCGAATGATGCTCCATCAAAATGGTACCATAAAATAGTAGTACCATTCTCAGCCGAGCTTAATAAATGTGTGAGAGAGTGTGCTGCATTCCTATCCATAGGCTTGGGGATTTATGGGGATGTTAGCCAGATCTTAGGAAAAACTGGTGGTGGTGTCAGGATTTGGTTTTGTTTCTTTCTTCAGAACCACCACCACCCAGGGGCCATTCCAGCTACAGGATTCTGGAAGTTCTGGTCCAACAAGTGTCTTTTCCCAATATTTTGCCTGGACCACATGCAGCAGAAGTGTAACTAGGCCTGGAACAGAAGCTCTGTGTGTGTTTTCAAGGTGACTGAGAGGAGTTCCATATTTGCAGATTTCCTGCCATGCTTCTGAGAGAAATGCTTTAGTGTGTGCTTGTTCAATACTATCTTCAAAACTTTTTGAACACTTTTTGACTGACGAAGCTCTTTGGATGAATAGCGAAACATTTAAATCTCTCAAGAAAAGAAGTCCAATTGCCCTGACTCAACTTCCAGATAAACTCACCTGGATGACTGAGAATCTTCACAGACAAAGTATTTTAATACTTTCAAAAAATTAGTTCAGCCTCACATTTTTCTGTCACCTCCATGACAATCTGTCCTTTGTGAGAGTTACACCCCTCAAACCCATCATAAGAACGTAAGAACATAAGAAGAGCCATGCTGGATCAAGCCAAAGGCCCATCTAGTCCAGCTTCCTATATCTCACAGTGGCCCCACCGCGTCTGGGAGCGCACGAGAATAGATATCTGTCTCATGATACCACTCCCCTGCATCTGGCCCTTGAAGTATCCCGGTTTTAAGCCTGGAGATTACACATCTTCATCATGGTTTGTAACCTGTGATGGACTTTTCCTCCAGGAATCTGTCCAATCCCCTTTTGAAGGCATCCAGGCCAAATGCCATTACCACATCCACAGACTAACAACACGCTGGGTAAAAAAGTTTTTTATTTTGTCTGTTCTCACTTGTCCAAATCCTCAGTTTGAGTGGACGTCCCTAGTTCTGGTATTTTGTGAGAGAGAGAAGTGTGTCCCTCTATTCACTTTACTCATGTGTGTGTGTGTTGTGTCGTTACAGTCGTGACCGACTCTTCGTGACTCCATGTCCATGGAGTTTTCTTGGCAGGAATACTGGAGTGGTTTGCCAGTTCCTACTCCAGGCGCCTACAGCACCTGGTATTCCTTGGAGGTCTTCCATCCAAGTACTAACCAGGGCCAACCCTGCTTAGCTTCCAAAATCAGGTGAGATCAGATGTGCTTAGGGCATCTAGGCAGCTCCCACTTTACTTATGCCCTGCATTATTTGGTACATCTCAATCATATCCCCCCTCAAGTGCCTTTTTCCAGACTAAAGAGCCCCAAATGTTTCAGCCTTTCCTCATAAGGGGGGTCCCCCAGCCCAGTAATCATTTTAGTCACTTTCTTTTGCACCTTTTCCAGTTCCACTATGTCTTTGTTGAGATGCGGTGACCAGAACTGTACACAATACTCCAGGTGCGGCCTTACTATAGTTTTGTACAATGACATTATAATGTTGGCTGTTTTATTTTCAATCCCTTTTTGATAATCCCAATCTATTCTCCAGCCCAAAGCAGATTGTGATACTTTTCATAGCCCCTTCCCCACTGATTTTCACTTTTGCTTCCTCACAGCCCTCAGCTGCGGAAGGCAATATCCTTCAATACGGCAGGAATAAGTGTGGCAAAATGGGCCATTCCCATTGAAAGCTTTATAACATGTTCATTTTAGGCTGTTGGTTTTTGAACCTGTCTAGTTTTTTAATGGAATTTTAAAAACCTACCCAAAAAGTTTTCTAGTGAATGAAAAGTTTTTCTAGTAATTGGGCCAGGATAATGCATTGTGTTCTTACTAGAGATGGGCAGAAAATGTGAAAATGGCATTTTGTTTTGTTTTTTGTTTCATTTTTTCCATTTCATTTTGTTTTGTTTGAAATGATTTTTTTAAAAAAAATTAATTTCTTTTTTCATATTTCATATTTCATTTACCTTTCTTTTTTGACAGCTAGTTTGGGCCCTCCCAGACAATTGGCACCTTTTTTTTTTTACACGCGCTGATCAGCTGGTGCACGGGGCCCAGCTGGTTAATCAGCACTTTTTTTTACAAGGGCCGATTGGCTGACGCGTGGCCCCACACTCCAACTGATTGGCACTTATTTTTATGTTGACAAGCACTGAGATCGGCACTTGTCAAAATAAATAATAAAAAAATTTAAAATGAAAAATGAAACAGAATGAAACAAAAATTTCCATTTTGTTTCATTTCATTTTTTTTAAAAAGGCACTTCATTTTTTGTTTTATTAGAAAATAAAATGAAAAATGAAAAACAAAACAAAACAAATTCATTCCATGCCCATCTCTAGTTCTTAATATGAGTCTGCATGCAAACAAACAATTTTTCATACCTAGTGTTTTGAGGGAATGGTTCTTTCAGATGAGCTTAAGAACTCATGAAAGCACCAAAGGAGGAGGAGAGTCATCTTAGTGGGCAAATTGAATGATTTGATTTGTTATTAATTTATTTATTGATTTTAATTATTGTTTATTTGTTTGGCTTTCATGTAAACCACCCAGAGTTCCTTTGGGAAAACCAACAACAACAATATATATAAATGATCATAAGAACATAAGAACATAAGAACTTAAGAAGAGCCATGCTGGAACAGGCCAAAGGCCCATCTAGTCCAGCTTCCTGTATCTCACAGCGGCCCCACCAGATGCGTTTGGGAGCGCATGAGACTAGATATCTGTCTCCTGATACCACTCCCCTGCATCTGGCCCTTGAAGTACCCTGGTTTAAAGCCTAGAGATTACACATCTCCATCATGGTTTGTAACCCGTGATGGACTTTTCCTCTAGGAATCTGTCCAATCCCCTTTTGAAGGCATCCAGGCCAGATGCCATCACCACATCCTGTGGCAGGGAGTTCCATAGACTTTCAACGCGCTGGGTGAAAAAATATTTTCTTTTGTCAGTTCTTACTCTCCCAGCACTCAATTTGAGTGTATGTCCCCTAGTTCTGGTATTTTGAGAGAGGGAGAAGAGCTTCCCTCTATCCACTTTACTCATACCCTGCATTATTTTGTATGTCTCAATCATATCCCCCCTCAAGTGCCTTTTTTCCAGACTAAAGAGGCCCAATTGTTTTAGCCTTTCTTCATAAGGGAGGTGCCCCAGCCCAGTAATCATTTCTGATGCACCTTTTCCAGTTCCACTATGTCTTTCTGCACCTTTTCCAGTTCCACTATGTCTTTCTTGAGATGCGGTGACCAGAATTGTACACAATAGTCCAGGTGGGGCCTTACTATTGTTTTGTATAATGGCATTATAATGTTGGCTGCTTTATTTTCAATCCCCTTTTTGATAATCCCTAGCATGGAATTGGCCTTCTTCACTGCTGCCACACATTGGGGAGACACCTTCATGGAGCTGTCCACCAACACACCAAGATTTCTTTCCTGATCCGTCACGGATAACTCAGAGCCCATGAGTTGATAGATGAAGTTTGGATTTTTTGCCCCAATATGCATTACTTTACATTTGGTTACATTAAAACGCATTTGCCATTTCTCAGCCCACTCCCCCAGTTTGGAGAGATCCTTCTGGAGCTCTTCACAATCTTCTCTGGTTTTTACCACACGGAAAACTTTTGTGTCATCTGCAAACTTGGCCACCTCACTGCTTATCCCTGTCTCCAGGTCATTTATGAACAGATTGAAAAGCACCGGTCCCAGGACCGAGCCCTGGGGCACACCGCTTTTCACTTCTCTCCATTGTGAAAAACAGATTGACACCTACTCTTTGTTTCCGGGATCTCAACCAGTTCTCAATCCATAAGTGGACCTGCCCTCTTATCCCCTGACTATGCAATTTTCTCAGCAGCCTTTGATGAGGGACTGTGTCAAAAGCCTTTTGAAAATCCAGATAGACTATATCCACCGGTTCACCGAAATCCACGTGCCTGTTGACCTTTTCAAAAAATTCTAAAAGGTTTGTAAGACAAGATTTATCCTTACAGAAGCCATGCTGATTTTCTCTCAGCAAGGTTTGTTCTTTTATGTGTTTTAAGATTTTCTCTTGGATGAGGCCTTCCACCATCTTCCCTGGGACAGATGTAAGGCTAACTGGCCTGTAGTTTCCTGGGTCCCCCCTCCTTCCTTTTTTAAAAATTGGTGTGACATCTGCTATCCTCCAGTCCTCCGGCACTGTGGCCATTTTGAGAGACAAATTGCATATAACCGTTAAGAGATCTGCAATTTCATTTCTCAGTTCCCTAATAACCCTTGGGTGGATGCCATCTGGGCCCGGTGACTTGTTAATCCTCAATTTATCAATTAGTCCTAAAACCTCCTCTCTTTTAACCTGTATTTGATTTAATTCTTTAGTCAAGAGGGGCGGCTCAGGCAGCGGAATCCCCCAAGTCCTCCCTGCTCCAGGAACAAGCTCAGGAATTAGAACAATACAAAACAGCTCGGAAGCAACAGAGCAAGTTGTGATGGCAGAATCCAAGTTCACGGTTCAGCCCCAGAACCTCTTTTCAGGGCAAGATGAGACAACGGGTGGTGGCATCTCAGCTAAGAAGCCAAGGCTGAGCTGCGTCCTGTAATAAATAACCAGGGTCTCTCCACGTCTTGGGCACACATAGCTCACAGTCTGGATGCTATTAGTCAAAGTCAAGCTCCAGCCAGAAAATAAAGCCTTGCATTTCCCCAGGACTTAAAGACACAGCCGGTGGCATCTGCGAGCCAGGAAAACCTCTCCAGAATCACACATTAGTCGAGAGCTACCGCAGGCTCTTAATGGTCTTTTTTAACATAATCAATAGGCATACGACACAGTTCCTCTCCACATAGTAAAGTTTTTTGTAAAGTGGAAGAACTTGGCCAAAAAGACCATAGGCACACATGTTCGTAGAACAGGCCTAGATCCAATGCCAAAGGACAGTTGCTTTCCCACTCTTCTCATAGTTGAATCTTGGCTAAATGCTCACTCTAACCAGCTACCAACCAAGTATTTTGTTTTTTCCTTTCCCCCATCACATGGAATGAGGAACACAGCCAATTAACTACACGTATGTTACATAACAGACTTGCATAACTTTGGACACCACAATGCTGCCACAGGAAAGCACATTCCATTTGAATGCCTTGGCAAATGGCAGGTTTCAAATGTGCTGTACAAAAAACCATGAAATTAATTTAATTTGATGGTGGGTAAAGGGAAATACTGTATTTTTCCGTCTATAAGACCCTACCATGTACAAGACCCCCACAAACGTTTTGAACCGCAAATTAACAAAATGAACCAATCCTGGTGGAAAGGAAGGGAAACTGTGTGTGAGAGAGGGGGAGAACCCAAACTGACACCAGTGAATGAGCTGAAAAGAATCCTTGACCTGCTCTGGTTTCCCTTCCAATTTGGGTTCTCCTCCACCCACAGACACACCCACAACCACCACTGTTTCCATTCCTTTCTGCAGCTCTTTCCCTCAGTTTGTGTTCTCTCTCTCTCTCTCTACCTCTCTCCCCTCACACACAAAGCTGCTTCCCATTTCCTTTTGTCCTTTTTGTACAAATCTGAGCTTTGTCTTTTCTGCAGGAAAAGGCTGGTGTGTGTGTGTGTGTGTGTTCAGCATCCTATTAAGAAGTGCCTTTCCCCGCTCCAATTTCTGCAAAAAAGACAGCTTGGATTTCTGCAAAAACAAAAACAAAACAAAAAAGCAGAGAGGCATTTTGGAAAGGTGGAGGACAATGGGAACGGGGAAGCAATGGGGTGTGCGGGGGTGTGGGGGTGTATGTGTGTGGAGGAGAACCCAAACTTATGGGAACGAGCAAGGTCAGTTTGGCTTCTACCCACCCCCCCACCCCTCAGGAGAGGCTTACTTCTGTGCATACAACCCCCACTTAATTTTTAGTGTCATGATTTTGGGTGGAAATTGCATCATACAGTAACCCCCCGCCGATCACGGGGGTTAGGGACCCACCCCACCCGCGATCCATGAAAATCCGCGATATGCGGAAGCGGGGGGGGGCTGGGGGCAGGGGGGCGATTGCGTGCAGGGAGGCGTGTGCTGGCGGCGGCAGGGGGATCACTCCCTGGCACCCTCTGTACGCCTCCCAGGCTTCTCGGTGGGGGCGGGGGGGATGGCGGGGAGTGATGTGATCGCTCCCTGGCACCCCCCCCCGGGCAGCTCCAGGCTTCTCAGAGGGGGCCAGGGGGTGGCAGGGAGCCATCGCATTGCTCCTCGGCACCCCCCCCGGGCGGCTCCAAGGCATCTCGGAGGGGGATGGGGGATGGTGGGGAGCGAAGCGATCGCTCCCCGTCACCCCCTGTGCCCCTCCGAGAAGCCTGGGAGGCATGCGGGGGGGTAGGGGGGAGCAATGCAATCGCTCCCTGCCACCACCACCCTCTGAGAAGCCCCTTTGCCATCGTGCGTGGACCTCCTGGGTGGTCCTGGCAAGCAGCGCGCAATGGCCAAAGGGACTTTGGCCACAGAGCCCAGCCGTGGGGCTCCGAAGCCGAAAGCCCCTTTGCCATCCTGCGCTGCTTGCCCAGACCTGGGAGGCAGGGGTGGGCGGCGCGCGATTCCCCCCCCCTTCAAGCGATATAGCGGGACCAAAAGGGCGGGGGACCATTGTATACACGGAAAAATACGTATATGATTCAGTCCCACACTAAATCTCAAGGCCTCCACTGGAGATTCATTTAGGGGGAAAGAAACACCATGGGCACCTAGGCAATCAAATGCACATTCGTCCATTCCCCCCAAAATTTCTGAAGATGTTTGAAAAGTACTTGGCATGGAGTGAGATGGATGAAGTCAGCAGTTCTAGTGACTTCAACATCTTAGCTGCTTTGATGGCAAACACACAGGACCTGTTCCCTCCTTGCGTTGATCTTAGAAATCAAAAGTGCACACAGCTGAACAAATTGCAGTGGGCACAATATACTGGTTTGGAAATACAGTGGACCCTTGTATAACAAACGGTTTGTATAACATAAAATCTGTACAACATAAAAAATTCCGGAGATAAGGGAAATTTCCTTGACTTAATCACCTATGGGGAGAATCTGTACAACATAAAAATGGGATTACTCTGTTTTCAATGCATTCCTGTGGGAATTTTTATAAAGGAAAATTTGCTTAACATAATTTCATTTGGAATGAATTAATTCCTTTATACAAGGTACCACTGTAGCTCAATTTAATTATTTTTATTTATTTTGGAGTATTTTTACCCCACCTTTCTCCTTGGAAAGGGACCCAAGGTGGCTGACAGTAATGAGGGACAATATACAGTCCTGTACCATTAACATATATTCAAGTATTGAGAACAGGGAATTGAGGGACATCTTACAGCATTAAAAGACAAAGCGGTTTGCCTAAAAACCACTGTTTTTACTAAAAGGCATGGTGGTGTTTGCCTTCTTATAGCAGAGTCCATCAGTCAAAGTCCTCGTCTAGGGTAGGATTTTCATTTGCACGCTGATGGATGCAACAAATCTTGGACCATCCTTTCCATCAGAAAAAAAAGCAGTTGCCTCAGAAGTGGGTGGGTGGAGGGTGATGAGTCCTTAACTTTTTCCAAGACAAACATAGATTTCTCCATTGCCCCAAACTGTTTCAAGGGCACATTTGCAAATATACTGATGCATGTCTCCTGCGGAATTCTAGGGGACAGGAGGCTGCTTTAGAAATGCAGCAACCTGCAGAATGCTTTAAAAGCACCCTTCCTTTTTCTTCATTCCAAGGGCTCGGTCCCACATCCCTTTAAAAGCAGTTTAAATTACTAAATAAACCGAGTCCAAAAATGCCATCCCCACAGCCACCGGGCTTTTTGAAAAAAAAGAAAAAAGAAAACCCGGTAATGATCCCTTAAGAGAGGTTTCTGTGACTCACCTACGAGGTAGAGAATTTTTTGCCTCGCTTTGAAAACCCAGCTTTTAGGGAGGCAGATGCCGTGGGACCACGCTGATGATCCAGGTTTCTTTCTTTTTTTTTTTTTTTGGCTATTCCTGGGGCTGATGGGCTATGGTTTTTTAAATTTATTTTCACCTTCAGAGAAACAAGAAGCTCTATCCGGTCCTACAAGCATTAATTTCCCCCAGCAAAGTGGTCCGTTTTTTTTCAAATGCTAGTGCCACCTGCTGGCCAAGGGGGCTGAATTGCACTTTAAAATAAAATAAAAAGCTTTTGACGTGAGAACTCTTGTCCCACATATTAAATCACGTGATGGGACGAAGAGGAAAAGCTGGACCTTCAGAAGATCAGGATCGAAACCCAGGTGTGACCACAGCCCAAGTTGCTCTACCTTGCAGGCCATCTCTGCCTGCAAGCAATTGCTTTTGTTCAGTTTGGCTGTTTGTGTGCCATCAAGCAGATGGATCACACCTTATTTCACTATGCCGTCCTACTGTATTATATTTTGGATACAGACTGAACCAGTTGGCACAACTGTGTTCTTTCTTCTGTTATCCACCCTCCTGCGCTTTTTGGCCGGAGGCACAGTATAAAGCTACAGGTGAGGCTTTAGTTTATGTGGGTGAATCACCCTCTCTGTGTTTGATAAACTGCCGAAAAGCTGGCCTTTAAATAGCCCATAATTATTGGGCAGTCCAGGTGGTTAGGAAGCTAAAGCAGGTCTTAATGCCACCTTGTTTCAGGTAAGGGTCAAGTTTAATTGCTTTAGTCAGTCAGTAAAGGATGCCCAGAATATATCCAGAGTTATAGAGAGGTGACAACTCTAACCCAATTTGCCCAGTCACATCAGTAATCTTGTCCTCATTCTAAGCAGGGACGACCCTTTCATAATTTGAGTCTATGTTGATATTTACAGTGGACCCTTGTATAACAAACAGTTTGTATAACATAAAATCAGTACAACATAAAAAATTCCAGAGAGAGGGGAAATTTGCTTAACAGAATCGTCTATGGGGAGAATCCGTGCAACATAAAAATAGTTGTGATTAGGGCTTACTCTGTTTTCAATGCATTCCTATGGGAAATTTGTATAAAGGAAAACTTGCTTAACATAATTTCATTTGGAATGAATTAATTCCTTTATACAAGGTACCACTGTACTTCACAAAATGGCTAACAAAACAAATGAAATGCCTATGCATAATGTAGTTTTTGTTCTGAAACTGTTGCTCTAGTAGCTGGTGACGTGTGTGTGTGTGTGTGTGTGTGTGTGTGTCCTGTGTGTGTGGCAAAGGTGCCCTGTGTGTGTGTGTGTGTGTGTGTGTGTGTGCACGCGCGCATGAGTGTCTCTCATGATCTGGCCTGCAGCAGCTGCAGTGTTTGCAGACTCAGGCCCTGACTGGCATAATCTGGCTGACAGTAGCTTTTCTACAAGACACCCCCATGTACAAGACGACCCCCCCCCCAATTTTCCAGCCCAGTTTCTCAACTGTGCGGTTCTCTCCTCAGCTTACTTCCATGTATAAGACAACCCTCAAATTTTAATCTAACAATTTTAGACAAAATATGTATAGTCTTATTCACAGAAAAATACTGTAATTATTATTAGTCAGATGCTTTTGGATTCCAAGCAGCCTCAGGCTCAGATGACATGGTCAGCAGCTAGAGATAACAGAATCCAGCAACAACTGGAAGGGGTGTTGCCTACCGTAGGATGGGCCCCGTCTTCTCTAGTTTCCACTCATAACATGAACATTAGATCAAGTAACGTCATTCCTTGTATTCTAAAACCAAGAAACTAAAAAATATCTTATAAAAATTCCAGAATTATTTGATAGATTGTAAGCTCTTGTATAAGGCCAACACAAACATGACACGTTTGACTCAATAAGATCATAGGGTTGCTTACTATACATCAGAAGAGACTTAATGGCACATGACATCCTAAACCTAATAGGCAGCTTTAGTCAGGAGTATGAACTCAGAATACTGGGTCAATTTTTGCTCAGACAAGTGGGATTTCCCCCCCTGGTGTATGTGATGCAGCTCAGTCCATTTCTAATCACAGCCACCTTCCTTCCATGCAAAGCAGCACTAGAAAAGGGTATTTTGGTAAAAGAAAAATATGATTTCAGGAAAATCAAGTGTTTGAAGAAAAGACAGGCAATACTGTGCATACATAAACCTATGTATAGGAGTAAGAACACAGCTGGATTTATGTCTAAGTGAATTTGCATGAGTTTGTGTTGTTCAGTGACTGCTGCCCTATGAACCATTTTGGAGGAAGTAAGGCCGTTACCCCATGTCCACTTTGTTGCTCTAGAAAGTGCTCTGAGATGTGGATCTTAAAATTGTCCCCCCACGTCCGTTGCGCTTTAAGAAAAATAAAGTACAATCATGCTCCCCGAAGCGTGACTCAGTGCATCTTCGGGCCTTTTTACACGACCCCTAAGATCCGCTGGCCACTTAAATTCGGACCAGAGATCTTAGGGTTTCCTCGCTCTTCCTCTGTCTTCCTCTGTCCCCACCCCCCTCCGCACTTCCTGGTTGCTGGCTGCCTGAGGGGGGGAGAAAAAAGAAAGAAAAGACTGCCAGTTTACCTCCGTTTTGTTCCCAGCAGCATTCAGATCTCTTAAAGGGCCGGGGTGCAAAAAAAGAACAAACGGAAGCCAGGAGAGCCCCGCACTCACTATCCTTACACCGGATCAAATATTTGTCACCATCAAAGACCAGGTACAAGAAAACTGCTGTTTGGTTGCGCTAAAGTGGGCGGGGTCGCACTTAATTGTCTGCAAAGTCCGGAGCTGGTGGGTAAACATTTTTAAGGTCCGGACCTTGCAGCCATTTGCGGCGGAGCTTAGGGGTCGTGTATAAACGCCCTTCCTTGTATCTGGCCTCGGGGTAGTGGAATCCTTGTCGCTGTTCCGTTGTGGTTTTTAAACCGGTACACACGCCATGGGATACCGTTTAATCCGCAGCATATCTGTCCCATCACCATAAGGCCACCTAGTGGCACTACTTGGAGCAGCCACATGACAGTAAACTCACAGTATGAGAAGCCACTATGCACAGAAAGGAGCCAAAAAACAAGTATTTGAAGTTCGACAAATGACAAATGAAAATTGATATACTGATATACCCACCTATCAGGTTTTAATTTTTTTAAAAATAGTGCAGCGAGAAAACAAAACAAAATGCACTTTGATGCGGACCCCGTCTGTGGGGTCACAGAGGTTATGTACCAATAAAGTACATCCTTAGGGACGCAGGAACAGCAACAAAACCACGTGACCGCAACAAGATTTATTACACATTTTAGTTTGTTGCGGTACAAAGTGGACGTGGTCGTGGAGTAACGGCCTAAGCCTACTGAAATACTAACGGTGGTATCCTGGTGCATGTACAGAGTGTAAAACTATATCTAGAAACATGTATTTTACATACAAATAAATGTTTTTACAATTGAATGAATAAAATATTTGAAGAATCACACACACACATGTACATTTGTAGGATTCCATCTCCACAGGTTTGCAGGTCTGAAGGTGGTGGTGGTGGTTTGCCTGCATATAAGCATAAAGCCGTAGCCTTCATTCTTTAATCAGCCTTAGTGTATAGTTTTAAAAAATTAATCCATCAAATAATAAACATGGCTTGAAGCTGGGCGGAGATTATGAGCAAGAAAAGAGGCTTTTTGTTATTTTCAGTGGGGAGCTGGCTTTTTAAAAAATGCATGCCTGTAATAAGTTCTCTCCAGAACTCCAAACGGGTGGAGTGGAGTAAAAAAAGTGGATAGGATTTTCTACTCCTTTTTTTTCTGATAAGGCTTCACTGTAGTCACCAAACAAAATTACATTTTTACACGAACTGCACTGTTAAACACGAGTCCCCTACAACTTGAACATAAGGGTGTGGTGAGATGGCATTTCATCCTGTGGCTTTTTCTGCTTTGGGAAATGGCTGGTTGGCTCCATTTCCTGGCAATGACATGACATACAGGCAATCAGGAGCAAGACCGGCCCTTATCTGTGCCTACTAGGCATGGGCACGAAATGAATAAAATTATGTTGCATTTCGGTTCCTTTCCTCCCCCCCCCACACATTTTTTTCCATTTCATACGATGTTTTCCAAAAAAAAAAAATCGTACAAAACAAACCACCAATGAAATTGTTCATGGGGGGGCGGGGCTGGAAAGTGTGGAGGGAAAAAAGTTTTTTTTTAAAGCCCTGAGCTTTTTTTAAAAAAAAAAAATCCCTCCCCCAAGCCCTGCCTGCCAGGTGATTGGCAATGGGGTGGGACCAACTGATCACCTGGCAGGCGGGGCTTGGGGGGAGGGAAAGAAAGTTTTTATAAAAAGCCAGGGGCTTTTAAAAAAAAACTTTCCCCCTCCCCCCAAGCCATGCCTGCCAGCTGCTCAGCGCTAGGGTGGGGGGAAATGTTTTTTTCCCCACCCCAGTACCGATCACCTGGCAGGCAGGGTTGGGGAATGGAGATAAAGTTTTTAAAGCCCTTGGCTTTTAAAAAAAATTCCCCTTCCCAAGCCCCGCCTGCCAGCTGCCCAGCGCTAGGGTGGGGAAAAAATGTTTCCCCACCCCCCACCCCAGTGCCAATCAGCTGGCAGGCACGGCTTGGGGGATGGAGATAAGGTTTTTCCCTCCTCCAAGCAGCTTACAGACAGGATGAAATGGTTCGTTTCAACAAAAAACACAATTTCATTTCATCTGTAACGAAATGCTGCTTCCTCATGTCATTTCATTTCATTTCATTTCGTTACATAACAACACAACAAAACACCATCTCATTTTTCATTTTGTGCCCTTCACTAATGCCTAATTGCATTTGTTTGGTTGCTGGAAGGCAGCTACTGTTGTTTTCTAAAAAGATATGGGCAGTTTTGCTTCATTTCGGTTCAGTTCTGGCCAAAGGTTCTCATGCAATCAAACCAAAATGGATGACTTAGCTGTCTTTTCATGAAGATCTAACCACTTATTAAGAAATTAAACTTTCCTCCCAGTCCTTCATAGACAACTAGACAATAGAGGATGCAGAAGTTGCTGTTTTTTTTTCAATTCCTTATAATCCCCTGCTGATTTTGTTGATTTTCTCTGTTTCCCCAAGAAGGAACAGAATTTTTTGTTTGTTTCATTTTCCTTTCCCTTTAAAGGGAGGAATGCACTAAATGGTGTTACTTGAGACGCAGTATGGTTTTGGCCCTGAAACATCCCGATCCTTGCAATAATTTCTCCAAATAGCATGCCACACCTAAAAATTCCAGGCAAAAATCAAATTAAAACAAAACAAAAGACACAAAACATGTGGCACCTTAAAGGCCAACTTTCATATTTTAATGTAATGTTTCGTGGACATGTCCACTTCTTCAGACATAGATCACCAGAACATTACATTAAATGTTACAGTAGGAAAGTTAGTCTTTAAGGTGCCACATGTTTTGTGTCTTTTGTTTCGTTTTTCTTTGATTTTTGCTGTAATTCTTGAAAGGACTAACACAGCTACCCTCTCTGACACACCTAAAAAGCAATCCTGTTTGGCCCGATCCAGCCTGGGACAATTTGGCTGTCTACTCGTACCCTGAATTAGATTCCAGATTAATTAATGAACTAATTGGTATGGCAAGAACCAATGGGTGGAAACTTATCAGGACAGCCAACCTGGAAATATGGACAAATTTCCTGATGGTGAGAGCCATTAAACCAGCCATGTCCAAAGTCAGCCCCGGGGGCCAAATGCAGTCTGTTTTCAAATTCTGAGCAGCCCGCAGCCTCTTCTCCCGACTGGCTCAGCCTGGCACACATCCCCACCAGCTGGCCTCTCCCCATACCGGAGGAAGATGTCGGCTTACAGTTTTACGGCTTGCCTGCCCTCCCTGCCTCCGTCCATCCCCCCAGCCACCTGCTCAGCCTACCTACCCCTGGCTTTGTTGCTATAGCATCCTCCCCACCTCCTTGCATGTCCTAGAGCAGGCATGTCCAAACTTTGGCCCTCCTGATGTTTTTGACCACAATTCCCAGAATTCTAAGCTTAGATTGCCAATGGCAAAGGACTGTGGGAGTTGTGGTTCAAAACATCTGGGGGGCCAAGGTTTGGACATGCCTGGCCCAGAGGCTTGTCCAAAATCTGGCCTGGGGGCCAAAATGGCTGAATGGTCAGCCCCCAAACATTTTCACCTCACCAAATCTGGCTCTTCTTGCAAAAAATTGGACACCTCTGCATTAAACAGTGGAACAGCTTGCTTCCTGAATGTTGTGGGTCCCCCGTTGCTGGGGGGGGGGACCCACAAGAAAAGATTGGACAGCCATCTGTCCAGAATGGTATGAGGTCTCCTGCCTTGGGCAGAGGGTTGGGCTAGGAGACCTCCAAGGTCCCTTCCAACCCTATGGTGATTCTAGCCGCTTAGAGTACACTATGTAGATAAGCAGGGTATAAATGCAATAAATAAATAAATAAATAAATAAATAGTATCTGGTTTGCTTCCAGCTACAGAGCTGGAAACAGGGATCACACCAATCACTGTGCCTCCTAGAAGAACAACCTTTGGGAAGTGGCAGAGTCCTAGTCCGCTCCTAGAAAAAGAGAATGGAAAGCCACTTCTGAGTTCTTTAAAAAGGTTGAAACAAGTTGAAACTGACTTGTCAAAATACATTGAACACTTTCAACTCTTCAACTCTTTTATCTAGTTTTACTCAACACTGGTTTCCATTGCTCTTCTTCTGTTCGACCAGCCCTTGTTGAGACCAAGCTCAAGGATAGCAAATAGCTGTTGATGCAGACAGATGAGGGGAGGGAGCAGGCCATCAAACCCAAACATGCGTAGCTCCCTGATTTGCCCGCTTGCCGCTTAACAAGCATCCTCTTCCAGAAGCAACAGCCAGTATGCTCAAGCAGGAGGCGGATCGATGAGCCTTAGCAAACCTGAACCCCCTTGAACGTCTCGGAAGGCTGAGGAGCAGGACACATACTGCAAGGAAGGCTGCTCTTTCCCACAGGATCCCATGCAGCTCCGTGGGGGGGGGGAGTGTCACTCACTCTGGTTGGCCACAATCCTGCCCGTTCCTCTGCAAGATTGTCATTGTCTAATGCAGTGGTTCTCAACCTGTGGGTCCCCAGATGTCCCTGGACTACAACTCCCAGGAATCCTGGCCAACTCAGCTAGTAATGAAGACTTCTGGGAGTTGCAGTCCAGAAACATCTGGGGACCTACAGGTCGAGAAGCACTGGTCTAATGATACTTAATCTCTCTCTCTCTCTCTCTCTCTCTCTATCTATCTATCTATCTATCTATCTATCTATCTATCTATCTATCTATCTATCTATCTATCTATCTATCTATCTATCTGGTTGTTTACGTGGTTTGTGTGTGTGTGTGTAGGAATTGGTTATGTTCAAAAGGGGGAGGGGGAGGTGCTAAGATTAAAAGGGAGGGGATGCGAGGCAGAGGGATGGAAGGGGGCTGGAAGGAGGGGAAGGAGGGGAATGGCGTTCCCAAACATCCCTGCAACTGTTTCCACTTTCCATCTCTCCAGAGCGCAAAACAGGGATGGGGGTGGGGGGGGAAGGAGAGGAGAAAAATACACACACATGAAGTTCATTACTATGCATTATCATCAATTCCATGGAACTGATAATGCCTGCAAATCTGCTCCCACTGCAATAACTTCCTTTCTTGAACATTTTTTAAAATGGCATGTAGCCAATTTTTACAATTACTCCGACAAACATCCACATTTTATTTTGCGCCCCTTCCCTTCCTCCAAAAATCACAGCTTGATGGATGAGAAAGCAAGTTTGGAGAATCCCACATAAAGCTCCCACATAAAGGCCACTCACCCACCCCATTCCTGTAACTTTCTTCCTGAAACAGGAAGGTAAGCCAGCAAGCATCCCTCACGATTGCTGAGGGAAGAGAGGCTTTGGACTTTGATTGGGGTGAGAAAACAGGCAGAGGTCTCCTGGTGCCTTTGAGACAAGCAAGTGTTTACTTTTCATAAACCTTTATGTGTCCAAGCGTACTTCATATTTAGCCCCCACCCCACCCCACCTCTCTCCCTGAAGAAATGTCCTCCGACACAAAAAAAGCTTATGGAAAATAACGACTCATCTTAAAAAGACCTCAAGACTTCTGGCTTCCTTTTTGTTAGACAGTAACAGGTTTTCTATGCCAGAAGATTTGTATGGCTGAACTATAGGGTTGCCATGACAGTAGCATTCCACCCCCGCTATCCCCCTGAGACTTCAGGGCCAAAACCCGAGAGCAGGGTAGAAAGTCCTATGTGGATCCGAGGGTCATTGTAGGCCCCTTCCAACTTTACTATTCTATGATTCTTAGTAGTTGTGATCTTGAAGGGTGACAAAGACGGGGAGGGGGGAGGAATATCCGTAATGTCACCGGGCAGGCAAGGAGCACAGGGTTATTCCTAACAAACTCAATGAGCAAAGAGGTAACAAGCTTACCACCAGCCAATGGGGAGTTTTCTCCCCAAATGTTAGATCTTCAGAGACAAAAAGGGCTCTAAGACGGTTACTTCACGTCCTTCTTTGTTCCGTGACTAGTTTTGTACCGTGACAGCGTTGGTCGCCATCACGTGGTTTTGTCCCTGCTTCAGTGTTCCAATGCTTCAGTGTTCCCATGGTCGTGATAACTTGTCTCGTGACTAGTGTTACCTCATGGTCTTGTACCGTGACAAACACTGAATTTGTCTAACTTCCCTTTTCCTTTTTGGGGGGGCTTAAAAATCTTTTTTGATATTTTACTTCTGAAAAGTAAAAATTTTTTAAAAAGCTGGACACAGTTTTCTGAGAGAAACGAATGTCTTGTTGCATGACAGTCTTTACTACACGGTGTCTTGTCTCGGAAAAGAAAGTGGGAACAAAGAAAGACAAGGGAAAAACCTACCCCAGCACCAGGTACAGTATTGTCGCGCTTAGTACCCGTTGGGGAGGGTGTGGTCGAGACAAATTTCAGTAGTTGTGCGACAGATGTGAAGTAACAATTTTTTTGTACCGCTCCTAAGCGCAACACTAACAGAGACAAAATGGACATGAAGTAACTGCCTAAGTGCCACTCCTTAGCTTGCTTCAAATGGAAAGATGAGCCAAAGTGCCTGCCTTCTTCAGCATTCTCCCTGGCGCCCTCCCCTGGTTCCTTCCTTTCTTCTTGATGTAATAACAGTGGCACGTACCAGGAGCCTTAGACCGAGCCTGTGAGCCCTGGCAGTATTTGGAAATGGGTGACAGTGGATGGCCAAATTTTAAATGCTGCCTCACACACAGCATTCCCCCTTCCCTTCTCTTGCAACCCCTGCCATGTTTTGCCTCCTCCGTAGGAATCCCGAGATTTCAGCGAATGCCCTCAGATCTGGCAAGCTCACGGGACTACAAAGTATACCTTTGGATCCTGGTTCGTATCTGCCCTCAATCCAAGACTTGGCACAGAGATGTTCAAAGCATTGCATCCTGCTTTGGTCTCCCCCTTCTACAAAGGCCTTGCGCTACAGATATCCCCTCTAGCGGTCTGGCTAGTGCCGGTTCCAACACTGCTGCTTAGTGATGTGGGTTTTCTGGAAAATTCCAAAAGGCAAAAGTTCCTGAAAAAAATTCAAGGGCTTTGGGGAGTGGGATTTTTGATTTAGGATTCTTAGTTGATTTCTATTTTCTCAACAAAACTTTTAAATATTGCAGCAGTTGAAATACCTGGTGCAGCAGTCACCATGGCAGACTAGAGGATCAGAGACCTAGGTTCAAATCGCCCCATGACCATCAAGCTCTCTGCATGACCACAAACTGGTTACTCACTCTTCCCCACATCTCCCTCAAGTCTGCGTTCTTCCTGCCAGGTAAATCAAAAACATATTGGTGGAACACTCAGAGTCTTAACTGAGCCATTAAGAGACAGTGGATAGAGACTCGGGGGTTCGGATACAAACTATCTAAGCTCGAGGAAATATAATAAGACCCTGTTCTGTATGTTTCTTAAAAGTGAAAGAAAACATCAAACAAAGTCTGGTTTCTATTTGTCCCGTGCTCCCTAGGGGTGGATGCCTCCTGGTTTGGATTATTTATGCATATTTATGGTTTTATTTTACCCTGATTATAATAAAATATAGAGGTATTCTGATATACATCTCCTACAGGTGCTCACTTTAAACACATATCTATTTATTGCTACTAATTTGTTTTTGAAAACAAATTATATTTTTGTACACAAAGGAAAAAGGTTTCTGCTAAAAAATAAATTGGGCATCAAAATCTTTCCACCTCATATGAGTGCATGATCCCCCCGATGTTAGGGTCTTTAAAAGCAACTTTTCCATCTTCTGAATTGCAGTAACAAATAGCACAAACTGTGTGGGTGGAGCCTGTTGGAAATTCTAGCTGACATCTTTCCTCTATCATCCGGACCCTTTTCATTGACAACAAAGGTGTGACAACAAATACATGAGGAGACACAAAGTACTGCCAGGGGTAGAGAGGATCGCAGAGTCTCCCTCATTCCTGCCATCCAACATCACTATTCTTCAGGGGCAGATTGCTACACACCTCCTGATTAAGTGAGGCCTCACATAAAGCATTTACAGCATTTTAAAGAAAACTGGTTTGCTAATTTTCAGTGGCTATTACTTTAAACAAGAAAATAAAACAGAATACTAAGTATGTCTGCTAAAGGCACACATTCATTTACTTTAAAAAAAAAAACATTTGTTTATGGTAACTTTATCAGCACAGCTCAGTTATCCTGAGACACATCAACTGTTCTTCAAATACACGTTTCCACCGCCCCAGTTTAAGCTTGGAGGAATCTTACTGGGAGGACTCTTAAAAGCTACACTGAATGTCGGGAAGGGAGGCCACAAATTTCGCAGTGCAAAACAATCTGCCACCCTGGTCGGCTGAGAACCTTCCTTCCAAATCCCTCCTTCTCCCTTTAAGGCTGCTTTATCCGGCCACCACAAATAGACACATGGATCCAATTAGGTGCTGCCTGCAAGACCTGGAAACTTGGACCACTGGGTGGGGTTCCCCTGGAAGGCTGCCTTTCTGGATCAGCATCTTTGGCTCAGATTGTGGCATGGAGAGCCTCACCTCCCACCCCACTTTTTATTGAAAGCGCCATGGATCCCAAACAAAGGGGTGGGGGAGGGGGTTGTCACAAAAAATCTGTGACTGAGCACCCAGACCCACCCATTTCTGAAGCAGAACAGCTATTTAAAGGGAGACTTTGCCCCATAAGTACATAGGGAAGTAAGATGCCATAAAGACGGTTACTTCACGTCCCTCTCATCACGGTTCGCGGTCCCGCTTGGGACCGGTATGAGAAAATGCTACTCCACGTCCATTACGTGACAGCGGAGTCTTGTCCTGATCAAGCCCCCTGAACTGGGATTTAAGCATGATGATGAGCCATACCTCTCCCTGACCTCGGGAATTCTCTTGTCTCAGTTCCTGTTTCAAGACAAGTGCCCATGAAGTAAGGCTCGTCACGCAACGTGCACATTCTCCATCTAGTGGCAGGAGTGGGAAGTTGCATTCTCCAGTACAATCCCAAAGGTGTAAACAATGCATCGCAGAGAGATAAGATGGCATAAAACCTCGAACTTTGCTGCTTAACGCACGAAAGGCAAAGTTATGGAGAATCAAAATATTGAAAAATGGAAGGTCGGACAAAAAAAAAAGGGAAAATGAAGGCAGGAAAGTACAGATATTGTCACGAAACAAGGACGTGAAGTAACAGTCGTCACGATACCATCAATCACGCCTGTGGGTAAACGGAAACAGGGACAGAACCGGGACAAAACCACGTGACCACGAACGACATTATCATGAAACGAACATAATCTCGGAATGAGAAAGGACGTAAAGTAACCGCCAAAGAGAAGCAGCAGCATTTAGCATTCCTAAAAAGATGGAGGGAACCTCTCCTTGCTCTAAGGTCCCTTGGTGTTTCCTACCAACCCAGTCACTTCCAGGTCACACCTGAATGCCAAGAAGAGAAGGAAAGCAGAGGCGAGTCTCCTCTCCATCCTCTTTAACTCTGCATGGACTGGAGCAGGATCCTGTGTTTATTCCCCAAGAAGCAGCATTCTGGACAACAAAAGTCACCCCGGACAACTGAGAACGCAGCCACTCATCCTGTGCAGCCAACAGACCTGTCTCAAACCTGCTCAGCTAGACCTGGAAGTCTGAAGCCCTAAAGCAGGGATCCTCAACCTAAGGCCCCAGGGCCAGATGCGGCCCCCCAAGGTCCTGAATCCAGGGCCCCGGGACCAATTGCACCCCCACACACACACCTACCCCTGTTTTGTGAGCAAGCCAGCCTCCGCAGCTGTTTCTATTGCTGAGGCAGTTCAAAGCAGTTGGCTATGTCACTTCTCCCACTCCCCCCAACTACTCCCAGATGATCAGCATGCTGGCTAGTGGGGCATTCAGAGTGAGAGGGCTACAGCAAGGTCCCCCGCTCCCCCCACCCACTGTGGTCCAGCCCCCAGTGGTGCCTGGGGCATGGTGGACCGGCCCGCTGTTTGAAAACTTTGAGGACCCCTGCCCTAAAGGAAGCATTACAAAAGTGTTGCTCTCCTTGCAAGTGGAGTATGAATATCTGCTCCGTTTCCAGGGCATACAGCGAGCAGTGGGGTCCTTACCTTCTCTCTGCTTACCAGCAACAGAAGGCAGTTCTTGGGTGCTCCGGAGTGTCCAAGGGACAGTCTCCCCTAAAGCAAACCATTTCTTTTTCAGTCTTTTGACACTGGCGCAAAGTTACGGTATCTGGTTCCCTGATAGCACAAAGGGGGAAGAGAGACCTCCACCAGTTGTGTTTCTACTTAGAGCCATCCTTCCATCCCCTTGAAGAACTGGCCAGGAACTTTCTGGCACAGGGCTAGGGCCTGCAATCTTTTGGGGATGATTCACAGAGATGCCAAATAGCTCTTTTGTTCTGCCTTCGGATGGGTACCAAGAGGGAAAAGAGATAGCACTGAAGATAAGGACATTTTAAATACTGGGCAGATTGCACCAACGTTCACAGTGTGGACAGGGCCTTTCGCCTGTCACATGCCAGGACAGGACTCCAAGAACTTTTCCGCCAAGCTGCGAAAGCTCATTGGAGTAAGTGAAAGTGAACGTTTTCCCCAAGATCTCATAATACAGGGCACCCCTGAAGGAGAGGACAGTCCTTTATTGGTTAATGTGGGCATGCATGGAGCATTGTTTGCTTGCTTGTTTGTCTGTTGTCCCAAATAGAGCTGAAAAAAGAAAATTTGCTTAACATAATTTCATTTGGAACTAATTAATTCCTTTATACAAGGTACCACTGTATAACAAAAAAGTTTAACCTACACACTTAAAAGCAGTGGCGCAATCAAAATTTCAGCGAGAAGCAAGACCAGAGTCAAGGCCTTCAACCATGGTTGACATGAAAGGCCTCCCTGAAAAGTAGCGTTTTTAACTTTCTAAATGAATACGGGGAAGGAGCCTGGGAACTGATTCCATAACATTGGTGCCACTGCAAAGAAGGGCCTACCTGTAATACAATGTTGGTGAACCTATGGGACGGGTGCCAAAAGTGACACTGAGAGCCCTTTCTCTGGATACCCGACATTGCCCCTTCACAGCCACCTGTATTCAGGTGCTGTATTGCCTGTTTGCAAAAAATTAGTGGGTTTTAAATCGCAGTTTGGACACTCACTCTCTAAAAGGTTCGCCATCACTGCTGTAAAAGATGGTTTTCAGCCCTGTCTCAGGATGGCTACAAAGAGGAGCTGCAGAAAACCCAGTGGGTTTAAGCCTGTTTGTTCTGGCCGGTGCCAGTACGGAAGCCAGGTGCCACTCAAGTGTCTGGACAGCATCCACTGCAGAGCTGGTAACAGAGAGATAAAGTTGTGTGTGACTAGCATACTGATGGCACCTTGCTCCAAAACTCCTCCCCAAAGACTTAACGTAGATGCTAAACAGCACTGGAGATACTGATGACAATTGAGGGTCCAAAAGGCTGACAACTTGTCTCCAAGCTGGCCTCTGTGGACATAGTCCTCGAAGAAGGACTGGAGCCAGCTTAATGCTAGGCCCCTGATCCCAATCTTCAAGAGCCTGTCCAGAAGGAAATGGTGGCTGACGTTACCAAAAGCATCCTTCAGCAGAACGGGGGCCTCTTGGCTGTTTGCAGCCAAACTTAATGCAATGCCATCTCTGCAGTTAGCAGTGGAAATTTTTAGAGAGATATAAACAAAACCAACAGCAAGACTCAGTCAAGAGTGAGATTGCAGTGAGGCAGAGAATCATCACTCCAGTAATTGCTCCCTCCTTCACGACCTCAATCTGGAACAAGCCAAACATTAGTTTCATTTGCATTGAAACGCTTCACCCTGCTGCCCATGGTGAGAAGGGCAACCCTGAGCCCATAGCTGTGCTTAGCCCCAGCAGCCACCTGTATTCCCCAAGGCCTGTTGGCTCACTGACCTGCCTTCACCATGCGCAGAGAGGCCATCTAGGAAAACTGGCTAGCAAATTGCCACAGCAGCCAATCAAGAGGCCCAAAGCAACTAGGAGCTTTCATCTTGAATAAGACTCCAGGGTGTCCCATCCCAACAATCCTAATGGATTGGAAAAGCATATGCAGCTGAGACCCTACCTCTTATTTATTTTTTCATTTATTTATACATCTTATATGCCGCCCACTACCTCTTGCCATGAGGACTGCAGTCTGAGGAGACTAAAGCATGAATGGCAAAGGAGAAATAAGCTGCACCGCCTCAGAGGCCGGGGAAAGTTACTGTTTTGAACTACAACTCCCAGAAATCCTTCAGCCAGCAAGCGGTTCAGGATTGGCTGCCTGGGGAATGCTGGGAACTCAAATAAAAACAGGTTTGCCTCACTCTGCAGGGAAACATGAGTGGGTGCCTCCGGAGAAGACTGTGCTGTTTTGTGAAGACTCGTTCTGCCATCCCAACAATATTACCACATTTGCATAGGGCGGGTGGGTGGACTTTCAATCTCGTTGGCTGCACCCTCCGGACAAGGGGAGGTCTTTGTTTCAGGGAAGAATGCCCCACGGATGGAGAAGGAGGATCGGAGGAGACAAGCCGAGGGCTTGAGCTGTTTGCTAGCGTTTGGGAGAACGGATCGGGCTCCTTTGCTCCAGGGCTGCAGGAGGGGGAACTGCAAAAGAAGGAGGGGGCAAAAGCCCACTGGAGCTTGGCAGAGACTCAGAGCAGCTGCCCACACCCAGGACCTTTCCTACAGCAGGGGTGGGGGGGTGGAATTGGGGAGTTTTTAGCCAGAGTCTCCGGCTGGCATGAAAGAGCCAATTGTGTGATCTTGCCGAACTCCCCAGGCCCACTTGCACAATGCGTCCCTTCAGCCAACCACTCCGGAGCAACCAACCCACTGCCTTGTTGCTTTGGGAGTTCTGGGCAGGAGTTTTCCATGAAGGCACCAGCTCATGTGCACCCTGCAAGTCGGGTCCCTGTGGCGGTGGAGTTTCTCAGTGAGAAACAGGCACTTCCCCTCAAGAAAAAGAGAGAGGGGGAGAGAGAGAGAGAGACCCCAGGGAGCAACCCTTATGGGCAGCATGTTGGGAGAGGGCAAGATTCCCTTCCCTGCAACCCCCCCACCCCACAGTAGACCTGGCGGACACAGCTAGTGACAGCCAAGGCAAGCTCTGTCCTAAGGATACCCTCTTCCAAAACAGTGGGATACGTAGAGAACAAGGTTTCACATGGCCAGATGGATTACTTTCAATATGACGATCTTGGCTAATGTGAGAAACAGATTTTGTGGCCATCTGGGGAGTTTTCTGGAGAACAGTAGAGACTTGGGCGGTTGGTTACTTCACGTCCATTTTGTCTCTGCTAGTGCTGCACTTAGGAGCAGTACAAAAAAAATGTTACTTAACATCCGCCGCGCAACAGCTGAAATTTGTCTCGACCACACCCCCGGAACAGGTGCTAAGCGCGAGAATACTGTGCCTGGTGCTGGGGTAGGGTATTTCCTTCTCACGGTTTGTTCCCACTTTCTGTTCCAAGACGACACTGTGTAGTAACGACTGCCACGCAACAAAACATTAGTTTCTCTCAGAAAACTGTGTCTGTTTTTTTTCTTTGTACTTTTCAGAAGCAAAATACAGTGGTACCCCAACTTAAGAGCAGCTCGACTTAAGAGCAATTCAACTTAAAAGTGGAAAACTGTTGGCATTTTAACTGCCACCTTACAAATTTTAGATATGGTCTGCTCAACTTATAAATATTTTTTCCATTTTTATATTTTTTAAACTTATTTTTTCAATTTTTTAAATAGGTACCCCAACTTAAGAGTAGTTTGACTTAAGAGCATCCATTTGGAACGGATTAAATTCATAAATCGAGGTACCACTGTATCAAAAATAATTTTAAGCCCCCCAAAAAATGAAAAAGGAAGCTAGACAAATTCAGTGTTTGTCACGGTACAAGACCGTGAGGTAACACTTGTCACGAGACATGTTATCATGACCATGGGAACACTGAAACAGGGCTGTCATGGTACAAAACTAGTTGCGGAACAAAGAAGGATGTGAAGTAACCACCTTGGTGTTGTCGGCTGGACAGCTAGCTCAGTGAGATAGGATGGAATTTGAGTCAGGGACTTGGATTCCCAACTCTGCCCTCAAGGCGAAAAGCCAGCCTGTGTGGCCTTGGGCAAGCTGCATTGCCCTGGGATAACCCTAGAAGAAGGCAATGGTAAGGCACTTCTGAGTATTCTCTACCTAGCAAACCATTAAAATGGTCACCATAAGTCAGAACTGACTTGATAGCACACCATTATTTATATTAGGGAGCGAGCTCACGGACTGACTTGCTGACTCGCTTTGTTATGAACCACTGCTTTCTCATCTCTTGGCAAGGAAATCCATTTCCCTTGTTATGTGTGGCCCCCGCAGAGAACTTGCTGGCCCCAGAGTGTAGGCAATCAGAGCTGCCCAGTGGCTAGTGAAGCAGCAGTGGTTGATGGGAGACGGGGGGGGGCACATAATCAAGAGACCACCTCTTAAACCCTTTGGCGCCCTCCTCAGGGTACCTGAAAACATCTTAGGCCCCTGCCAAGGAAATTTGCAAACCCAAATCTTGTCCATCAGTACCCATACATGAATGAATACCTAGTCTGCTAGGCAATAAATCTTTACATTACAGGTGGACGCATGGTTCTGCCCTCCTCAGCTCAAAGTTTCATCTTTGACTGGCTTGCTGTTAGGGTCAAATCATTGTGGTTAAGTTTTGTACACTTGTCACTGGTCGGCACAGTTGACATTAGACCTTAACTTGGAAGCCATCAATGTAAGGCTCTTAATTACTTAATTGCTAATCACCTTCTCATGAGCCCCCCACCTACTGCTGTGATCCTCCTACAAGCTTGGATTAAATGCCTGCAAAGTAAGTTACTAGGGCAGGGTGAGGCCAGAACACAAAAGGTTAAACTTTGGGCTTATCCCATTGTCCAAGTAAGACGCTGGGTGGGGACAGGGAGAGATGGGTGTGGAAAGACTAGGAGCATTAATGCTGAGAAGATATTCTGGAGTTCTAAACCGTTTCTTTCTAAGAGAAACAAAATAGATCATACAAGTCTGAAATCCATCCGTTTCGGTTGTATAGAATGTAACCATTTTAGGGAGGAGGCAGTCCATTCATCACTGTTACCAGCAGGTTCTCTACATTGGGGTCTTCTACTGATTCAGATGGGCCAACTCTAGTATAATTTACTACACTAAGTCTGAAAAATTCTCAGTCATCCAGATGAGTCTATCTGGAAGTTGAGTCATGGCTACTGGACATCTTTTTCTTGAAAGACAGAAACGTTTCACGGCTCATCCAAACAGCTTCATCAGTCAGACATCTCTGGCTGATGAAGCTGTTTGGATGAGCAGCGAAACCTTTCTGTCTCTCAAGAAAAAGAGGTCCAGTAGCCATGACTCAACTTCCAGATTACTACACTAAGCAAGAGCATTGTGACCATAGAGTTGCAAGTCGCGTCTTCTGTCCTGCGAACCCCATCCCGATCCCAGCTGCAAGGATAGCAAACATCCATGGAAAGCGCCTGCTTCCTGCCCAGTATTACTGCTTCACATAAACAAAACACTGCTGCGTGGTCTTGAGATTAAAAAAAGAAAGTGGCTCTGCCCTTGTGATTTTGCCACAGGAAATCCAAGACACAGAGAGAAAAACAAAGAGAGACAGAGCTGTGTAACCTGAGCAAGAGGCTTCTCCCCTCCCAAGGGGGTTCCAGAGACAAAGCACCTTGGTCTAGAAAAGGACCAATGTTTCTTGTGTTTGCTTACTCCAATATTATGTGACAAGGAACCTATCTTGGTTGTGGTCTGTTCAATTCTGGGAATAATAAGGCAACATTCAAGAGCCCCACCTTCCCCCACCCCACCCCATGCCAAGACAACATAGGTCAGTGGTGGTGAACCTTTGGCACTCCGGATGTTTTGGACTGCAGATCCCACGGTCCTTTGTCATTGGCAATGCAGGCTTGGAATTCTGGGAGTTGCGGTCCCAAAACCTCAGGAGTGCTGAAAGTTCACCACCACTGATATAGGCTTTCCATTTAAGCCAGTGTTTCCCAACCTTGGGATACCCAGATGTGCTCTTGGTCTCCAACTCCCAGATGCCTTCACCATTAGCTGTACTGGCCTCCATTTCTGTGAGGCGCAGTCCAAGGACCCCATTGTTGGGATGATGGGGATCCACTGCTATGACCAATAGACACCTCCAGTGTCATATCCCAATTCAAGAAATAAATACCAAGAAATACCAGAAATAAATACCACGAGGCACTTTTCAAAACCCTCCTGAGAGTAACTGGGGCAGCTTTTAGGTCCGGTCTTACTTTGAGTCACATCCAAGGTTTAAATAGGCAGAGAATTCTGAATGGGGGAAAAGCCACCACAGTTGCATAAATGAAATGCAGGGCACTTGAACAGAACAGAATAAGCTTTCACTGTTTGGCCAACACAAGCTGCATCCATAAACCACAAACCTTTCCTAAACCGCTGGGGGTGAAGGGTATCCACGCTCTGACTGCCATTCACTCTGTTGTTTGTTGGTAACTGAGCTCCGTGCTTTCTGACAGAGACTCTGCCTTCTCCCTGCGCCTTTTAAGGCTGCAACACAGAGAGGCACATTCTGTAACAGGAAGATTTCATCTAAAGCACACACGCACAAAAGGCCTTTCCAGCTTCCTCCACACTTCAGTGTTTTGTGGCCTGGGTGAGAGGCAGCCTTTTACATTTCATTTAAAAAAAGATGCCTGCATCCATATCTGATTATTCCCTCAGTCGGGATGGAGAGCACATGGCCTTCCAGATGTTGTGGGACGGAGACTCCCGTCAGCCTGAGACAAAAGAGCCGAAGGTGAGCTTTGCCGTCCAACACCTTCCAGAAGGCCGCCCCTTCCCTATTCCCACTTTACAAAAACATTCTTGTCTGGAACCTAGAGAGGCTTGCTCTGTGGACATGTGCTTGTGTGTGTGCACTTTTACTGCACATTTGCACCAGAAAAGGCGTAGCTAGCTGCCTCCTCTGATTTGGAGCCTTCCCAGTTTTCCACAACTTGGGAACATGGATTTCCATAGGCAAAGCCCCCTCCAGAGGGGAGGCTGGGAAAGGGCAACCAGAAGGCCCTCTGCTCAGCCTGGCACTGAATCCCCCAAAGATGCAGACTAGAAGCCTGACCTCAGCACCAGCTTGCAGGGCTCCATCCATCTCAGCCATCACTACATCCTGTCCTTCCCGAGAGCAGAGGCATCCTGTCCTTCCCTGCCAAGGATCTGGGAAGAACCCAAGGTACAGCAGGTAGATTCAGGGCAGCCCTGGTGCCACCCTCTGGTCCCGTCTCAGCATGGAGCCCAGTCACAAGATGAGGACGCCCACTTCCCCTTCCATTCCAGGAGGGCCACTGGAAGAGCTTCCCAGCCATGGTCCCCTTTATGCCCAAGCAGTTACCATTTCATTCTTTGGGGAAGAAGACCCATGCAAATGCCCTCCCACCTCCTAGAGGCATCTTGGACTGGAGTGATCGTCCCGTTGTGTGTTGTGAATAATTTGCAATCCTTGCCCCAACACAAGGTGTCTGCAGTACACAGAACCATTGTGCATCAATGGAAATACCACCTGGCAAGACAACCAGCCCTTGACTGGTGTGATATGAATAAAACACATTCAATTTATGTAATTCAAATGCAAGAAGGAAGGAAGGAAGGAAGGAAGGAAGGAAGGAAGGAAGGAAGGAAGGAAGGAAGGAAGGAAGGAAGGAAGGAAGGAAGGAAGGAAGGAAGGATAATTCTGTTGCACATACACTTGTACAAGCCAGGTTCAGGGAACTTGGTCATAAGAACATAAGAACATAAGAAGAGCCATGCTGGATCAGGCCAAAGGCCCATCTAGTCCAGCTTCCTGTATCGCACAGTGGCCCCACCAGATGCGTCTGGGAGCGTACGAGAATAGATATTGGTCTCCTGATACCACTTCCCTGCATCTGGCCCTGGAAGTACCCTGTTTTTAAGCCTGGAGATTACACATCTCCATCATGATTTGTAACCTGTGATGGACTTTTCCTCCAGGAGTCTGTCCAATCCCAGTTTGAAGGCATCCAGGCCAGGTGCCATCACCACATCATGTGGCAGGGATTTCCACAGACTAACACCACGCTGGGTAAAAAAGTATTTGCTTTTGTCTGTTCTCACTCTCCCAACCCTCAATTTGAGTGGATGCCCCCGAGTTCTGGTATTTTGTGAGAGGGAGAAGAGTGTCCCTCTATCCACTTGACTCATGCCCTGCATTATTTTGTATGTCTCAATCATATCCCCCCTCAGGCGCCTTTTTTCCAGACTAAAGAGCCCCAAATGTTTTAGCCTTTCCTCATAAGGGAGGTCCCCCAGCCCAGTAATCGTTTTAGTCTCTCTCTTCTGCACTTTTTTCAGTTCCATTATGTCTTTTTTGAGATGCGCTAACCAGAACTGTACTCAATACTCCAGGTGTGGCCTTACTATTGTTTTGTACAATGGCATTATAATGTTGGCTGTTTTAATTTCAATTCCCTTTTTGATAATCGCTAGCATGGAATTGGCCTTCTTCACTGCTGCCACACACTGGGTGGACACCTTCATTGAGCTGTCCACCAACACACCAAGATCTCTTTCCTGATCTGTCACGGATAGCTCAGAGCCCATGAGTTGATAGATAAAGTTTTGATTTTTTGCCCCAATATGCATTACATTATATTTTCCTACATTGAAACACATTGGTCATCAGGGTGTGTGCAAACAAGAACACTCTCAAACAGAGACCTGAATGGACCAGAAGCATTTGCAAACATCACCAATGATACAGACGGCACCACTCACTCACTCTGAGCTAAACACCCACACCCTCCCTCTTGCCTGGGTTGTTACCAGGAGAAAGGCAGCCATGCCCTCCACTCAGCTCTTTGGGGAAGGTAAGTGGCTAGGTGGGCCGAGATGCAGATGCCAATCTCTGGCCACACAGGTAGGCCACAGCCAACCCTTCCTACTCAAAAAGGGGCAGGGAAGCATCTGGCCTCCTCTGGTCTTTCCTGGGTTAGCTGCCCAGATGTAACTTTTCTTTCTCTGCCTATCTCAATGAACCCCCCCCCCCCCCCGTCCCAGCTGGCTCTATATGCCATCCCCAACAGATGCTCTATATGCCATCCCCACCACCGCTGTTACTCCTGCTCTTTGGGGGGCTGTTGAAAAAGCTCTGCCCTTCCCTTCCCTTCCCTTCCTCCTGGCCTCCAAGCCTGCCCTTCCTCTGGTGAACCTCCAGGCTCCCAGATGTTTATTTGTTCCTTTGCCCTGCTGATTCTTGTGGGCAGAGGACTTTGAAATCCAAGAGGCTGGATCCCTGGAGGTCCCCAAAGCAAGGAGCCTGCCAACGCAAGCCTGACAGCTGGTGGGGGGGGGGAGAGGAGGAAGCAAGTACTGTATGGGGTGGCAGGGGGAGAGAGAGAGAGAAGCAGCAAAAAAAAAAAAAAAAAAAGAGAGCGACCGGAGTAAAGGAGGCGCAACAAGAAAAGTGGAAAACAACTCCTCGGCCCAGATTTCCGATTCCCAACTACCGAGCTTAATGGCAAACAGCTGTCTCTGACCGCACGATGCCTCCTCGCTCCTCCGTGCGCTCTGCGCGCGCGCCCCCATACACACACACACACACACACACACACACACACACACACACACATACATGCCCGCCTTCGCTCCTCGCCTGTTTCCAAACCTGAAAACAGGCGCGGAGAAAATGCGAGGCAAATCACAAGATGCGAAGCCGAGAGAGGGACGGCGGGAGCAAGACACACAGATGTTGTTTGTTCTTCTCTCCCAGTTATTATTTTTTTTCCCCCAGCACCACAGAAGCGGCGTTTTAGTTGACATTAAAGCCCTCTCTCCCAGAGCGAGACAAGGGAATTTGGGCAGCATCGTCTCCCGGGAGAGGGACTCTGGCTTTGTGTGTGGAGCTGCAAAGGGGGGACCTGGATGGGCGGGGAGGCGAGACTCCCCGCGATCCCTTCCGGACGCCCGGCCAGCCCGGCCAATCCTCCACGGGTCCAGGTCCCGTGTGTGTGTGCCCCTGGGTGGGTGGTGGGTGGGAGAGAGTTGGGGACGGTGGCGGACATTGCCCGATCTGCCTGGCAAAGGGGAATAAAAAGACCGCGGGGTGGAGGGTAGGGGTAGGACAAGGGTCTCCGAAGCCCCCAGGCACCTCCTGGGCTTACCCGGCGCAGGAACGGGTCTCTCTCTCTCTCTCTCTCTCTCTCTCTCTCTCTCTCCGTCGTACCTTATGCCGAGTTGGCTGCCTTCGGCGTTCCCTCCTCCGCCGTCCCGTGCACAGAGTCGCTTCCTAGAATCCGGAGCGGGGATGAGGGTTGGGGTGGAGAGAGAGAGAGGGGGGGGGAGAAGGACAGATGAGATGCAGAAGTTTCTTTTTGGAGGACGAGGGAAGGCGCGGGGGGGGGGTTTGGCGGCACAGAAGCGGAGGGAGCCCTGAGGTCCTTGCCCGTGCCAACCCCAGGGAATATGCCACGGGGCAGCTCGCGCGCGCTGCCAGCGCCGTACCTTCGCTCTCTTGCCTGCTGCCTCCCTTGCCCGCCCGCCCGCCTGCCAGCGGCGCGCCACTCCCGGCTCCAGCGCAGCCTCCTCGGAAGGGCCGAGCGGGGGGTCCCGGGCGGCTGCTTTGGGGCTCCACCCTCGCCCCGCTCAAGCCCCGCCTCCTCGGTGGGGGTGGGGGTGGGGAGAAAGCGGGCGAGCACCGCGGCCTCTGCGGTCCCCCCCCCACCCCCCTCCACCCCGCCTCCGCCCTTGGATTAGCCCCGGTGGGGGGGGGCAAGCGGGCCCTTCGAAGGCGGCAGGAAGGTCGCCCAAGGCGCTTCCTTCGGTCCCCACGACGGCACCGGCCCGCCACCGAAGTGGGCCCCGGTCGACAGAGAGCGAGCAGGAGCTGCGCGCACGGCGTTGCGGATGAAGAAGCGGGGCCAAAGGCGGGCAGGCTGTTCGGCGACGAGGCAGACGCGTGTCCCGCAGACTCGCGTCTTCAGGGAAGGCGGCGGCCTCTTCGTCGGAAAGGGGCCCGCGGGTCTCCTCCTTGGAAGGTGCTGGGGAGGATTCGTACGCGAAGAAGGATTCGTACCAGAAGACAGGCTGTTTTCTAAAGGGATGGGCAATCCCCCTCAATGCTCTCACACAGCAGAAATCAGCCTCGTCCGTTCCACAGCACGAATCAGCGGGGCCCCTTTCTCCCAGCAACGAGGAGTACAGAAAGGGAACCTCTCCAGTTCGCTGCCCCCGGCGCCCCATCCTGCCGCCCACTTGAGTGCAGAGAGTCCACCGGGAGCTTAGTGCCGCCCTGAGCATTCGGCCAAGGTCACAAGGGCTCCCATCAAATCTTAAGCTTGGGTTCTCCTCCTCTCTACTTGAGAAGAAATTGACTCTGAAAGTTTTTGGCACTTGCTGCTGTGTAAACAGATGCGCAAGTAGATTGCATAGAATTCCGTACAGGGTACCATGGAGCTAAATCCAGAACTGCCCCATGTTTTATAAAGAAATACACTTGGGGTACTAAAAAAGAAACAAGCAATAAGCAAGCAAGCAAACAAACCAAAAAAGGAAGGAAGGAAGGAAGGAAGGAAGGAAGGAAGGAAGGAAGGAAGGAAGGAAGGAAGGAAGAAAGAAAGAAAGAAAGAAAGAAAGAAAGAAAGAAAGAAAGAAAGAAAGAAAGAAAGAAAGAAAGAAAGAAAGAAAGAAAGAAAGAAAGAAAGAAAGAAAGAAAGAAAGGGACAATTTTTCATAGGCCTTCCAAAGGCAATGAGAAAGTCTTTAGTTCAGACTGCATTTTCTGTAATACTAATTATCTATTTTAAGGTAATTTCTATTGTATATTGCTTTTTAGTGGGTGTAGATTGTTAAATTGATTGATCTGAATCTACATTTCATTGGCCATACAGTTCTTTCTGTGATTACTGTTGCATCGGATTTGTAATTATATTTGGATTTTTCTGGCAGCACATGGTTGGTGAAGGCTGATCAACTCATTTTAAAAATACTCAACACTTTGTTCTGCTGTACAGTACACTTGGTCGAGCAGAACAGAACCAAAGGTTTTCTGCCATTTGCTAAGGCATAGTTTGCACTCATGTTTTGTCAGCCAAATACTGTAGAAAGTGTGCTTGAGACATAACTCTTATGAAGGATGCACATGTATGGAGGAACACTACTAGTTTCTCTAGAAATGACTTGTGTTACGAGCAACACTCCCCTGCTGATCTGTGTCCAGAGTAAAGCTAGGCCAGCTTGCAGTATTATTTTTACAGTCATCTTCACTTCATGCCCTCCCATCACATAAGAATGTAGGAAGAGTTGGGTTATAATTTTAGAAGCCCTTGCACATTGCTTTCCAGCTTGTTAAAAAGTACGGAATTTTTTAAATAAAAAAGAATTACAGCCAGAATATGCACAGCTTCAAAGATGTTGGAGGAATAAGTTGTTGCTACAAAATTCAATAATGGTTAGCTGAGGCTGTTTCAGGGGAGATTCTTGCCTCTCCCCTTCCTCTTAAATTCTAAATTTAGTGCACTACAAGTGCTGGAAGAGTTACACACACACACCCAATCTCCAGGGACAAGGTTTGCAAACCAAGAGACAAATGCTTTGTAGTTGATTAGTTGATCTGAAGGGCTGCCATAGAAAGGAGGAGCAGGATCTGTTCTTTATCATCCTAGAGTGCAGGACGCACATCAGTGGGATCAAGATAACCCAGCTTTCAGCTAAATATTAGGAAAAACTTCCTAACTGTTAGAATAGTATGACAATGGAACCAAATACCTCAAGAGGTGGGAAATGTTCCAACACTGGGAGAGCCTTGTCCAGGAGACCTCCCAAGAAGGCGTGAGAAAGAGGGATCCTTCTCCCTCTCCCCCGCTGTCCCCGCAGGATTGGGCACCCCTTGCTCGGTGGGTGAGACGCAGTTCGGGGGGCAGGAAGGAGTGCAAAAACTGACTTTGTCCCCCGACGCTCCAAACCCTAGCTACGCCTCTGCCCCTCCCTGCAGTAGCCCAAACAGGGGGCCAAATGCCCGTGAAACCAGCCCCTTGGTATTAGAGCTGAGGCTTTTGGAGTCACTCGGAAGAACTTTGGGACAGTGTGAAAGGCATGCATTGTGGAAACTACAAATGAGGCTAAAACAAGAATCAAGTTTATCCACCTCGTACGTCTTGGAAGGAAAGGAGAAAGCCGGCCAGTGATTTTCACACCGACAAAGAGGACCACAAAGCACAATATGGGATTGCAATCTTAATTTCCAGGAATCGCTTTCGACAAAAACGCTTGGAATGGTAAACTACTGTAGAAATGGAGCTGGGCAGGGGGTGGGGAATGTGTGCTTGTGAGGAGTAGATTATTTTATGATGTCTCCCTGTCCAGGAGGACTCCGGCAAGATCCGTGTCTGAGGAGGACCTGTCAATCCCTTGCCCTTCTTTGTGTGGAGAGGCAAAGAAATACAGAAGTTCCAAGGTACCCCCTGCGTTGAGGTACAAGGAAAACTTGGGAATGGGGGGGTCTACAAATTGGAGGTTGGGTAGGCAGGACTCCCCCTCTGCCATCCCCATTTTCCTGGATGGCAATCAAACCCTTTCCAAGATTTTCTAGGTACTGTACTCAGAAATGGCTTATCATTCTCTTCTTCTGGGGTTGCCCTGGGACTGGACAGGTTGCCCAAGGCCATACAGACTGGCTCTTTTTGTGCAGTTCACAGTGAAGAATTGAACTCCCCAGACTTTTGTCCAGGCTTAATATCTTGGTGCTTTGTGCAGCTTGGTTAGATGCGATTTGCTTAGAACTGTGCCAACACTTGACCAGTGCTTTTCTTTAAATTGATCCTTAACCTTTGCCACAAACTAGCTTTCCAGCTGCTGTTTTAATTGTTTTTAAAACATGCACACCCATTGCTTAAATGAAAAAAAAAAGATTTTTGCACAGGTTTCAAAAATGCCTATGCTGTGGCTGAAATCCAGCTGCCCAGTTCTTGCAAACAGTGTAACTTGTAAAAAGTCGATTGCCACCAAGGAGGAATTCTCTGTAGAACTTTACGGCTTGCACATTGAGTCTTGTGACTTAATATGCAACAGATATGATCTGGTTTCTTAGCAATTTGCTTCCAGCTGTACAACAGGATGTCAGCCTATGTTTGTTTGGTTCACACACCCCACCGCCCCAACCATTGGTTAATTACTGTCAAAATTACCCTCATTGTCCTACCTTGTGAAAATGACTGTTAAGACAATTATACAAGAATGCCTGAAATGAAGTATTTTTAGGACGAATGGAAAAAAATGGTTCAACTTAAATGAACTGCCTGCTTCTACCTACATAGTGATGTGGCACACTCAAGAAGACCAAAATGGAACCTTTGGAGTTACCTTTGGTGTAATGGCGGTTCTTTGAGGGTTCCTCAGCGGAGTCAGAGTAATGTGTTTGTGCCTCTGTGGAGTCAGTCTTCAAAACCTTCCGGAGCTGAGCTGCCTCCTTCTACCATTTTGACAGGAGCTCTGTCCACCCTACAGGTTTAGAGCACCTTAGCAGTCTGCCTTCAGTTCCAGTATATCAGAAAATAGACACAGTGAGGAAGATAGGATGCATGACTCCGCAGATGATCACTTGAGGAACCACTGAACCTTTGGCATCGTAGGTGTTTTGGACCACAACTCCCACAGTCCTTTGTTACAGATGATATAGGCTTGGACTTCTGGGAGTTGTGGTTCAAAACATCTGGTGTGCCAAAGGTACTATAGAAGCCATTTTTCTTCCCCATTGTCTCTGTAGACTTTGCTATAGGGGGACCCCAGGCTGACTTACCAGAAGTGGGAATGTCATCGCAACACAGATTCAAGACTGCTCTGCCAAATTTGATGCAAAGTCAGGTGCATATGGTAGTGCCTGATAAATGTGGAAGGCTGTGTCTTGGTGGCTGCTCTGCAGATGTCCTCTAGAGGCATGCCTTAGAAGGCAACTGGTGAAGATGCTATTGATTTGGTTGAGTGAGATCTGAGTCTTTGAGGGTGGGAGACCCAAGTGAGATCATAGGCTAGAGAGATGCACTCCATTACCCGGTGAGTAAACCCTGGGAGGATACTGGGCTGCCCTTCTTGCAGCTTCTGTAACAAACAAAACATTGAACAGATTTCCTGAGTAGCCAAGACCTGGAAGTCTAAAAGGGCAGATCTCTCCTGACATCAAGGGAGTGCAAGTTGTGTGGTCTATAGACATGGACAGATTATGGGACAAGCCTGGGAAGACTACCTCTAGATTTAAGTGAAATGAAGTGGTTGCTTTAGAGAGTAAAGAAACATCTGGATAAAGTACCACCTTTTCAACATGAGAACAAAGCAAGGGAGTCAGAATAGAAAGCACAGCTCTGGCACCTTCCTGACAGAGGGGACTGTGATGAAGAAGGCTGTCTTCCAGTTAAGGAGCTAGATGGGACAGGTGGCCATGGGTTCAAAGGGTGGGTGCATCAGTTGCCCCAAGACCCAGTTGAAGGGAAGAAAGAGGAACAGCGAGATGAACATGATCCATGCTGAGAACCTGCCACCGAGCCAGATGCTGATCTATTGAAAAATGACTATGCCCTTGGTCCATGGGCATCCACACTCACACAGAATTTAGAAAGCCCATTAAAATCCTGATGTAGTTGCATTGGCTACCCGTTGCCTCCTGAATAAGGTTCAAGGTACTGGTTTTGGTTTACAAAACCCTCCATGGCTTAGGACCTGTCTATTTGGCGGAGCGGATCTCCCAGAGCTCAGCTTTGTCCCGACCGACCAGAGCCTCGCTCTCCCTTTCACTCAGGGTGGCCACACCGAGGAAGGCCCGAAGGGTTTCTACCCATAATCGGGCTTTCTCGGTGGCTGCCCCGGCATTTTGGAATGCACTGCTGACGGACATTAGACTGGCAGATTCGCTGCTGGCCTTCAGGAGGGTGTTAAAGATCTGGCTCTTTAGGGAAAGCTTTGGGTGGCTGCTGAGTGCATGGTGGTTTGTTGTTGTTTCTTTGTTTGTCGTAGCCCTTTCTTGCCGGAGTCTACCTTGTGGTATGGTTGCTGATGTTGTTTATATATATAATGTATATATATTTTTAATTAATTAATTAATTTTTAATGATTTAGTATGTTTGGGGTTTTCTCTGTTTTGGGCAAGTTGTTTATTTGCAATTTGTTGTACACTGCCCAGAGTTCCCGAGGGAAAGTCAGGCAGTCAACAAGTACAAATATTAATATAGTGTGCAGAGGACAAACCATGGCTGTCTAAGTTTGAGGCCTTCTGCAGCCCACACTTTTGTTCAGATTATGGAATGGCAGTACAAAAAGTATGACTTCCACAACTGCACTACACTGGGGTGAGTAAATCAGGCTCGTGGCTGGGTCTGGCAGCCTAATCTTCATAAGATGCTAGATTTCTTTTCCCATGACATTGTTGTTTGTTGGATTCCCAACTTCTGTACATTCTCTCCATTCTAAAAGGTGGAAATTCCTTTCTGGAAGCATACTTGCTGATCAAGATGCACAGACTCTGATAGCTGTTGTGATTTGTTTGGGTTGTTCGGCCATGTTCTGGGAGTTTTCCTTCCTGATGTTTTGCCACTCTGTGGCCAGTATCTTCTGAGGGCAAGGAGCTCCGGGAACTAGGAGTTCTCTCTGTGCTCTGGGGTATAGAGTCGGTGAGACTGGGGTTTTGAAGTTGTGGGAAAGGGGAAACTTGTTTTACGCAGAATAGGTGTTAGTCATTGTATTGTGATGGAGAGATTACGAAGTTTCACTGCCATCAGGGGTGGCAGTGATAGTTCTTTGTGGTTGATGGGTGTCATTTGCTGTCCTATTGTGTGAACTGATCACTGGTGCTTGTGGCTGGGTGGGAATCATTGAACTCTGAACTTTTGCAGGCTGTAGTTTTCAATACTGCAAGCTAGGCTTTGTTGTTTTCTAGACTTACCTTTTTTGTTGAAACTGTGCTTATGTTTGTGGATTTCAATGGCTTCCCTGTGTAGTCTGACATAGTGATTGTTAGCGATGTCCAGTACCTCTGTGTCCTGAAAGAGGATTTCATATCCAGTTTGTTTCAGGGTGTGTTCCACTACTGCTGATTTTTCTGGTTGTTTTATTCTGCAGTGTCATGTTCTTTGTTTCTGGTCTGGATGCTATGTTTTGTGCTCATAATATATACCTGGCCACAACTACAAGGTATCCGGTATACTGCTGCAGTGGTGAGTGGGTTCCTTTTGTACTTTGCTGACCATAGCATCTGTTGTATTTTTGTGGTGGGTCTAAATACTGTTTGCAGGTTGTGTTTTTTTAAACACTTTGCCCATTTGATCCATGACTCCTTTTATGTATGGCAGAAATACTTTGTTTGTTGGGGGCTAGTTTTCTTCTTCAGTTTGGTGGGGTTTTTTTCAGTTTGATGGCTCTTTTGATTTCACTCTTAGACTAGCCATTTGCTTTTAGGGCCCAATTCAGGTAGCTAAGTTCAGTGTTGAGGAATTCAGCTTCACGGTTATGGTTTGTGTGGTCTACAAGTGTTTTATGCCTTGTTTTTGCCATGGGTGGTGGTTGGAATTTTTATGTACCGGTCTATGTGGGTGGTCTTTCTGTAGACCTTGTGTCCTAATGGGAAGTCCGGTTTATGTATGACCAGGATATCTAAGAATGGGAGTTTCCCCTCTATTTCTTTTTCCATGGTGAATTGTATATTTGGGTGGATATTGTTGAGGTAATTTAGAAATTCTTCCACTTTATCTTCACTGTGGCTCCAAATTATGAATGTGTCATCCACATATCAGAACTAGACTGTGGGTGGAAAGGGTGCTGCATCCAGAGCTTGTTTTTCAAAATGTTCCATGTAGAAGTTTACTATGACTGGGCTGAGGGGGCTCCCCATGGCAACTCCATCTATTTGTTCATAGAAGTCATAATCCCACTGGAAGTAGCTGGTCATAGTTCCTTGAGCTCCTTGCCCTCTGAAGATGCTGGCCAGAGTCCAGCGAAATGTCAGGAAGAAAAACTTCCAGAACATGGCCAAACAGTCCGAAAAATTCACAACAGCTATCAGATCCTGGCCGTCAAAGCCTTTGAGAATAAATGCACAGACTCCTTTTTAGCTCACAACCTCGAGACTTCACAGGCAGCATGCTTAATCCAATAACAAACGCTAACTCTTCTAGGATACTGGCAATGAAACCTTTATACAAAAACATGCTGCCACTTTTTGTCCCACATTTTGTATCATCCACAGCTGAAATGTGACTCCACTCAACAGTTCCTCTTTCTTGCTCTACCTGGAATGCCATATTACATTGTTGCATCCCAGTATTCTCCTCTGCTTGTCTTTCTGAAAGAAAAGCTGCTATTGTCCCCCACTGAGGTCAAGGAAAATCACAAGACCACCCCACCCCACTTTCTGCTGACCCAGTCTTGAACCAGGTTCACAAGCGGTACAGCTGTTCATCTCAAAAAGAAGCCTCTAATCTCACTCACCTCCTATTTTCTCATAAAGATAGGCAATCCCCTTAAGGACAAATGACTGATTTTACTAAACTCCAGTTAAAAGGACTATCATTGCAGAATTCAAATTCCTGCAAGGGGGTGGGATGGCAATCAGGGATTTCTTTTGTGGGAAGGCCCATGTTTCTTACCAAAGTAGGCAAGCATTACTGCTTAGTGCCTCTGCAAGTGTTGATTTTCTTTTTAAAAGGTGACGAGTAATATGGACACAAATCATTAGATAGTGTGCTAATAATTACAACCATTGTGTTCTGAGCTTGCCCAGCACAGTCCTCTCTTTGCTGTTCTGTTTTATTTCTGCTGAAATAATCAGACAAGCACAAGATGTTAATTTCAAGTCACAGGGTTCCCTTGAACTCTTCTGGGCCAGCAGGACAAATTAACTCCTATGTCATCCAAGGCTGCTTTTCCCACATATGAAAGTTATCCTTCCAGATCACATGCTAAGGGTCTCCAGTGGGACTTCTGAACTATGACCACAATATATTACAGTGGTACCTTGACTTACAGATGCCCCGACCAACGAAAAATTCAACTTGCAAATATAAATCTGTGGGTATAGAAAAGGCCGACTTACAAAAAAGCCTGGTTTTTTCAAGTTACAAAAGGGAAAAGGAAAGATTCCTTTTCAAAATAGCTCCTGCTTGTTTACAATAGCAATACTGCTATCTTGTAGCCATCCAACTCCAGTGCTGCAATTAGGAAGGAGCCAATTTGCACAGGAAAGCTGACAACCGGGGTTCCTTTTTTTAAAATGACCTTTTCAAACTGGATATATTTGGGGGACTTTTTGGAATTTTGGGGAGGATTTCTCAAGCGGTAGAAAGGTAGGAGCTGAGCCTCTGTCGTTTGCATGCCTGTTGATGTTTTTATTTTCATTCTGGGTGGTGATTTCCCACTTGGAACAGATTAACCCGTTTCCAGTGCATTTCTATGGGAAATTGTGTTTTGACTTACGAAAATGCATTGGGAACGGATTAATTTTGTAAGTCGAAGGTATCATTGTATACACATAAAACTTTCCTGTCCACACTCCTGAGACACCTGGGAATCCCCTTCCAGGCTGTCTGTAAATCTCTTCCACCACCATCTCAAAAGGAACAGCACTCTTACCAGTTTTCTATCCACTCCCCCGTGCCCATGGCTTTCTAACACTCAAGCATCTTTTTCATGGGAATTTCTCATTGAAAGAAAAGCACCCTCTTCGCTGCCTGCACTTAGTGGTCCCCTCTAAGATTGACAACTGTGTTGGAATGGAAGGCCCAGTGAAAGGTACAGAGGTCATGATGGGCAGGAAGGTTTGTGTGACAGTGCCAGTTATAAACCTTTCCCTATTTTGTACATTTGCTGGGAGCGTGCCATTGTAAGACAAAGGCATCAAGACATCAGTATGGCCACCTCCTGTGGGATTTCAGGCAGGTCAGTTATCTTCACCATTCTATGGCAAGGTTCTTCACCAGATATCCTTATTAAGGCTAGCCTCCTACAGCTCCCGTATCTATATTCAGAACCCTCGGTTAACAGCAGCCTGTCACCGGTGGAGAGCTGGGCGCATGAGCTGCCTTACTCAAATACTGATGGCTTTCTAGTATGCCTTCCCAGAAGTCTTGCTCTTTCTCTGGGAGTCCCAACAACACTCATTTTTTTGCCACAAAGAGTGCAGCAGGCAATGAACATAAAGGATGGCTGATGCTAGGAGACTGTATGTATCAGATGCTTCAACACAATCTTAGAGCCATTCGAGTTTCATGATGACAAACTATGTTTGTTTTGGGAATTGGGAACAACCACTAGCTCAACTGTGCCCTGTACTTACTAGCAGTTCATTACATTAGTCTACATGCTTGAGCTTTTGTTGCTGCCCAAGGAGAATTAGAAAGTGAGCCTGCTCCAAAGCAAAAAATGAAGTTTTTCAAGTTTTACCGAAGCCCTGTGTCTTGAACGTTATGGCAACACTGTCGTTTGTTTGCTGTAGATTCTGTGGTGCGAGAATGGCAAAAAAATCTGACCATTTCCAACACTCATATTTAAACAACAACAACAACAAAAACCCCACTTGAGCCAGTTTCTTCACATTTGTTTTAAATGACATTATAAATAAAATGTTTACATCCTCTTCCACTAAGGGGCAAGACAGACAGAACTCAAGGCTTGGCTAGACACCAAAGGCCTGCCCGTGGCAAAAAGGTAGCCTTCTCAGCAGGAAAAGACGTTACGAGGGGGTACAATCTGGATCCAAACAGCTGCAGCTTTGGTTGTAAGTGGACAAAGGAGCCCCAGCACTCAACACTTGGTTTTCCTCTGTTAAGGACCAGCTGTTCCATGTAAAGGCTGTCAGTGCAAGGGGAGAGGGAGACATGGGGCAAGGAAGCTCACCTATGCCAATGGGCCCAGCACCTGAACAAATCCCTGTATGTTTCATACTGATTCAGGTCTGTCTACAGGCATCTGCCTGCTTTACTTCAGTTTGATCCAGCTGGATGTTAAACCAGCCCTGGCTAAACCCTCAGTATCAATCAAGGGAGTCCATTCAGTCTGGGTCCGTCCTATCTATATAGATGAAATATTCAACATTTATATTCAAGTAAATCTGGATTTATCCTCTCTGCTAGGAAAAAATACATATATCAAAGAACTTCCTCACCAATAGTTCCCCAAGGAAAGGAAAGGGATGCACCCATCTGGTCCCCCAAATCCTCCACTCGGCCTCTGTGGGAAGGGGACCCCTTGAAGGAAGAATGTCTTCAGTCTTACAGCGTAGCCAACCTCAGGTGCAACTCTAGACTGCAGAGGAAATGTTCCTTTCGCTCCTTGCTTGGGAAGGTGGGCGAGAGGCACTATGATGAGGAAAAAGTAGCCTTCTACACTCATCTCTTTAAGAAACAAGGGCACTCACAGCCTCTGCTTGGGATGTGGAGGAAGGTGTGTGTGTGTGTGAACGGAGCACACACCCTCTCTCTGCACTCCATGCTCACTCTGCTCTCAAAGGCACTGCTGTGATTGAGTGTATGCAAATGCTAGCTCTGCCTTGAAAAAGATTTAGCAAGAAATAGAAAAAGGCTCTTTGGTCTAAGCTGCACACACAGAAGTGGGGGAAGATCCCAGAAGACTGTTGGCAGGAGGCCATCCCTTGGGTAACAGCTACGGAAAATCGATGGGTCAGGATCCCCTGAGAGAGAAGTGGGGGAGGCGGGAGAGCACAGCCAGAACATCTGGAGTTCAGCCCAAGCTGGGGGCAGGTAGATCAACCTCCTAAGAGAAGGACCTGCTCGCTTCCCAAAGAGAAGACACAGAACGCAGATGTTCCAGGTCTCCCTCCTCTTCCTCCCAGATATACTTGCCTTCTTCCCTGAGCCAGGAACAAGCTCCAAGACATGGGCCAGCTTGTTCTTGCTGGTCCGTAAAGAGTTTCCAAATGGTGGGCAACCAAAAGGAACAGTAAACACAGGAGAAAAAAAAGGGGCTGGAGTGGGTGGGTGGGTGGTGGGAGAGTAGGGGCAAGAGAAACCCAAGGAACAGCCCAAGTACTTAGGCTGGACCCAGCTGCCAAGGGGGGGAGGGGACCTAGAATCCACAGGGGGGCTTAGGTTTCCTATACAATCATAGCCCACGTTTATGGATCTCGCCGTTTCCTGTGGAAGCTCCAAAGCCCATGTGCGTAAAACAAATCCCCCCCCTTCCGTAGGGATCTGCAGGGCTTCACCAGAGAGTCTACGTGGAAGGCGACACGGTGATAAGCTTCCTGAGGATGGAGCACAGCCTTTTATCTTCCCTAGCACCCTCTTTCACAGGTTTAATTCTTCCTGGCATTGGGATGGACTGGCTGGCCTCTCCTCCTACAGAGAGAGCCTGGAATGACACCGGAAGGGGACTCTAAATCTCAAGGTGACATCCCAGTGCACAACAAGCAACATCTTCCCAGTATGGCTGAGACCAAGGTGAGGTTTCAGGGTCAGTAGCTTCTTCCACCAAAAAGAAAGGAGCTTGTAGTTCGGGTGGTCCATGTCCATCCAGAGGAGAGAGACTTTCTAGGCTTCAATCTTCCGCAGACTCAGTCTGTTGAAGGAGTTTCTGGGAAGACATATAAAAACAGGATTGACTGATAGATAGAATCATAGAGTTGGAAGAGACCTCAAGGGCCATCTAGTCCAACCCCCTGCCATGCAGGAACCCCCATCACAGTGCTCCCGACAGATAGCCATCCAGCCTCTGCTTAAAAACCTCCACAGAAGGAGACTCCACCACCATTTGTGGCAGCATATTCCACTGCCGAACAGCTCTAGCCGTCATGACATTCTTCCTAATGTTTAATTTGAATCTCTTTGGAATCTCTTCCTAATGTTCAAATGGAATCTCTTCAGATTGGCTTCTAAACCTATCCATACCCTGACATCTGGTCCTTATAGGCCTTAGAAAGAAATTTCTTTATGGGAATAATTATGGAAAGTGATAGACTAGAACAGCAAATGTGAAAATTTGCAGTTTAAAATCTACGAACCAGAAAACCCCACCACTAAAACCACACGCCCAGCCTACAACCCATGCTGCCCTCATAAAAAGGATTTAGGGTGTTTCCAGAAGAGGCACAAAACCATCCGCTTGTATGCCAGGTGAGGTGGGGTAGTCTGGAGGAGACTCTGCAGTGAACAAGACGGAGGAGGCCAGGAAGGGGGTTGGATTCAGCAACCTGTTACAGGCCCCTTCCAGCCCAATTAGTTCCATGGTTCTAGGAAAAGAGAAGCCCTTCAATGGCGAGCAGACGGCCTGCTATGAATTAAGTCAGAAGGAAGCAAGTACAACTGTCCAGCAACCTGAGGATCCAACTCCCCCAGTCCTCACATCCAGCTATAGTGAATATGGTTGATAGGAATGGAGGCCCAAAACCATATGGGAAAACCACTTGTGTGTGTGTGTGTGTGTGTGTGTGTGTGTGTGTGTGTGTGTGTGTGTGTGTGTGTGTGTGAGAGAGAGAGAGAGAGAGAGAGAGAGAGAGAGAGAGATCAGGTGAGGCCTATCTCGCCATCCCGCCACCTCCACAGGTGCGTCTCAGAAGAACACATGAAAGGGCCTTCTCTGTTGCCGCTCCCAGACTCTGGAACTCCCTCCCTCTGGAGGCCAGGAGTGCCCCATCTCTGATGTCTTTCCGGAAACAGGCAAAGACATTTCTTTTCAGGTAAGCTTTCCCAGAATGAGGGACTACCTACTATGTGACTTTTATATGGATTACCATACATGATTGCATTGACGGATTTCAAAAGGACACCAGTGTTTTCCATGTTAGTTTCCACCCCTCATCATGGATTTTTTTCTTTTTTTTAATGCTCTTTGTAGCTTTAATGTTACCTTTTAATGTTCTAAGATGCCTCTTCTAATTTCCCTGTTCTTAACTTGAATATGTCTTAAAATGTTCTGGGCTGTATATTACCCCCATTATTGTAAGCTACCTTGGGTCCATTTCCAAGGAGAAAGGTGGGATAAAAATATTAAAAATAAAATGAAATAAAATAAATTTATTCATCAGACTCTGTAAATGGCTCCCGCCTTGCAGCCTCACCTGTGTGCCGAATGAGGGGCCACAGGGTTATACAGCTGAGGGATTTTGCGGTTGAGAAGAGGGTTCAGAGCTTCCTTTAGACGCTGGTAGTTCCTCTCCAGCTCCCGGAGGAATTCGCGCTGGTCTTGCCCAATCAATGTTTTGCTCTTGCGAAGGGCATCTTCACACCTGGGGGGAAAAGCAGCAGCAACAAGGATGAAACTTGGGAGCCTTAGCTAAAAAGGCAGGCCTGGAAATGTGTTTTTTTCCTCAACTCTTCCATCTTTTGAGCTGAGACAATAGGCTCCTTTAGAAGCGCTACAATCCAGAACTGGCATCAGATCTCTTTTGAAACAACCCCAAAAAGGAATCAAAGTGAGGTGTTAGAACAATGTCATTGCTTTGGGGGAAATGTCTCTCTTTCTCCCTCTCTCTAGCCCTGATCTCATCTCTCTGAGCTCTTCAGCAGTCCAAATACCATCCACTCTCTGCAAATTACTCTCAGGCCTGGGACAAAACGTAATTGAACTCAAGGGGGATTTTCTTCTCAGTATACAGCAAAGAACAGGTATTAACCAAACTACCTAAATTGTTCCATGCTATGCTGCGTGGTGTAACTTTAAATCTTGGGGGGGGTTGGGAGTATTCTTTGAAAGCACCACCTTCCTGAAATTTATCTTTACCTTTTGTTCCTTAAAAAAAAACAAGAACTAATTATCATCTTTATAAACAGGTCCAAAACTTCTCAGAAAGCAGGTGAACTTTGATCAGTCTGGACTGCTGGGGTGCTACCTTCTCTACCACACCCATATGGTTCCCTGTCAGCCTTTTGCCTTCTATGCTGGCGACACTGATGTTTTCATACTGGGGATGGGCTGTGGGCCTTAAGAGTTGGCTCCCAGCCCTCTAGACTACCACATTTTGCAACTGTCTTGGCCGCTGTGGGACCCCTTCCGTAGGGCATGAATCTAAATCTAGCAACAAAGACCAAGTCAACAAACACGGGCTTTGAGCAGTCTCCATTCTCCCTCTCTCTCTTGTGAGTCACCGCCTGATCTCTTGGCGACTGTGTGATACCAGCTGTCTCAACTGGAATTCACATTAGCCACTGCTCTTACAGAAGGCGGGTCAATCCTCCATTTTCAGAGTTATTCCGGCATCCAGTTAAGATTTTTTCACAAACAGATCATTGGAAATTTTCACACTGCATTCTCCTCCCACACGGAGATCACGCTGGAGGCACACAAAAACAGCAGCTGCGGGCCCTCTGAACTTCAAGGTTTTCCCTGCCTGGAGCACTGCCCCATCCACGTGGAGGCAGAGGTTTTAGGCTTCATTTATGGTCTAGACCTGGATAAGGAACGTGGCAAAAGATGGTTTTCAGGGGCTGCAAGCCAGGTCCTTACAGGGTTGTTCAACTAGACTGAAACACAGAGCTGTTTTTCATTGTTGTTGTTGTTGTGATTGTTGTTGTTGTTGTTCAGTCATGTCTGACTCTTCGTGACCCCATGGACCAGAGCTTGCCAGGCCTTCCTATCTTCCGCTGCCTCCTGGAGTTTGGTCAAAGCCATATTGGTTGCATCAATGACAATGTCCAACCATCTCATTCTCTGCCGTCCCCTTTTCCTTTTGCCTTCAATCTTTCCCAACATCAGGGGTTTTTCCAAGGAGTGTTCTCTCCTCATGAGGTGGCCAAATTATTGGAGCCTCAGCTTCAAAATCTGTCCTTCCAGTGAACATTCAGGGTTGATTTCTTTCAGGATGGATAGGTTTGATCTCCTTGCAGTCCAGGGGACTCTCAAGACACTCCTCCAGCACCACAGCTCAAAAGCATCAATTCTGCAGCGATCAGCCTTCTTTATAGTCCAGCTCTCACTTCCATACATCACTACTGGAAAAACCATAGCTTTGACTATCCTGACCTTAGCTGGCAAAGTGATGTCTCTGCTCTTTAGGATGCTAGGTTTGCCATTGCTTTCCTCCCAAGAAGCAGGCGTCTTTTAATTTTGTTGCTGCAGTCACCATCTGCAGTGATCAAGGAGCTCAAGAAAATAAACTCTGTCATTGCCTCCATTTCTTCCCCTTCTATTTGCCATGATCTTAGTTTTTTTTTTATGTTGAGCTCAAAAAGGTTTTCCTTGTATAGCCTGCCAAATTAGTCAAGATCTTACAAGTCTGTCTACTTTTACTTTAACCGTAACATGTATGTTTGAAAATAAAAATGAGCCCTTCCTTCTCATTATAAACCTGACATTCCCTTGACTGCTGCTTCTCCCAAGAGGAATGCAAAAAGAAAGAAAGAAGAGAAAGCCTTCCTTTAGCAGAATTAGGACTAATCGAGACCCCATCACGACTTGTTCATTTCAACTACAGGGAGAAGAGCAAATGAAACACACTTATGTGTAAGAGCCTAAACATCTCAGAATCAGCTTTACAGCCTTCCACCACAGGTGACCCTTTGCTCTACTCTGAGGCAGAGGCTGTCTCTTATAACTCCATTCTATGTCCTTTCACCCTGGCTGAGCCCCAGTGGCAACTCGGTACTTCTCGCAAAGGAGACAGTCTTCATCTACAAGAAAGGATGGGTTGGGGGGAATTTAATGCTCACCGGCGCTTTAGGGAAATCTGTTTAATTTCTATTTAAACTTCTTAACAGGCTCACTCATGAACCAACCAACCAATGAAAGCAACACAAAAGCAAGTTAAGCATATTCATGGGACATTGTCACATGTGCTGCCTACGTGGTTGTCACTGACAACAGCCCAAAACATTCATTTTGTCCAGATTAGTTTAGTAAAACTATTAAAACAAAGATGAGTTTTGGATGATTTATGCTATATAATTTACGGTACTTATTTGGTTTATTTAATATGTCCCCTTTCTTTCCAAAGTATGTGCAAGAAATGTGCAGTGCGTAAGGAATGAACCATTCGCCTCTGGTCTTTTGGGGAGTAGGTCATTTAAGTTCCCAATCAGTCCCTACCAGACACATCAATGTGGCTCTTAAGAGGTCCTTCTAAAGGTTTTATCCCCAGCACAGAATCCCAGGGAGGCATGCCAGCAACCATGCCTGGTGTGCCAGGGAGGTAACAGAGGAGCCTGGGTGACTTCTTTCTGGTCTCGTCAGCCACACAGACACATTGTGCCCCCCCCCACACAGACAGACACTTCTGCATCTACTAAACTTTTGAATTACAGTGGTCCCACACCCATTCGCGGTTCATATACTGTGGTCCCGCTATATTGCGGTCCCGCAGTATATGAAAAAAGACCCCCTGGGGTAAGAGGGGAAAGGCCTGTTTCAGGCCTCCCTTACTTACTCCAGGACTGGCGCTGCCCCAAACGGGCCTGTTAGGGTCTTCCCAAGCCTTCTGGAGGCCCCCAAAGACCCGGGAAGGCTCTCACAGAGGCCCGTTCAGGGTAGGGCCAGGCTGGGGGTAAATACAAAAGCACCCAGCTAGGCGCCCCAGGCCTGACCCAACCTGCATCCGCATATTGAAGATTTTCAATTATTGTGGGTCGGATCGGGTCCCTAACCCCTGCAGTAGACGGGGAGTCACTTTATTAGATTTTAGAGCTGCAGGATATTTTTGTGACATATCCCTGCAGAAAACACCATCCCAAAGGTTTTTGCTAGAATTTGTACACTTTTTATTATTCATTAAAAAAAAACCCCATTGTTTTCAATCTTTATAGTTGCAAGCCAACCACACAGAACATGGCTACAGAGTAATCTACTGCTTATGTGCTTTGAGGCCGCTCAACCTGTGCTGTGTAGTACCTCTTGGTGAAATCCTTGAAGCAGAGTCGCAGCTTATTGTGGTGCCGATACAGCTTTGGGTCATCTGGAATCTCAGCCAGAAACACCTGTGCTACCTCTAGAGGGCCCTGGAACATAACAAGCCGTGATGAATCATGATCTATAGGAAGGCTCTAAATAGGTTCAGCTTTTGGGAGAGAACTCTTCCTTTCATTGACTTCCCACCTTGCACACAGCCCAATCACTCCGTCCCAAGCATCGTGAAGGCGCAAGGACCCCTCAACCGAGCCCCACGCTTCTACCTCTTGCTCTTCATTCTAATCTGACTCTCTCCAAGGACTAGACCTTGCTCTTGCCTAACTCCCGGATCTTCCAACACCTCACTCTCCTAGTGGCTTTGCTAACTTGGCTGTCAGCCTTCTTCATAACTCGGAAATCACTTTCCCCGACAGGTACCTGGTTGACTATGGTGCCAACACAACCCTGCAGCACCATCTGTAGCATCTTGGCATCGGCCGGGTCCTGGTGCGTGGCAAAGGCCAACTCTTGGGTCTTCTTCTGCATGTCCTCGATGGCAACCTCGATCGGAATGAGAATTATCTAGGGATACAGACCGAACTTGCCTCAGTCTGGAATATCTTATAAATGGGGCACATTTCTACTTTTGTGTCCCAGTTGATCAGTGAGGCTACAAAATAAAACAGGCTGAACTGTGCTTTCATCATTGTAAGGCTAATTACACTGCTGACAATGAGGCCTGTAATAAGACTTCCTGGGGTAGGAACTGGCAAGCCACCCCGGTATCCCTGCCAAGAACATCCCATGGTCAGAAACAAAAGGCTAAAAGATATGACGCTGGAAGATGAGCCCCTCAGGTCGGAAGGTGTCCAACATGCTACTGAGGAAGAGCGGAGGACAAGTACAAGTAGCTCCAGAGCTAATGAAGTGGCTGGGCCAAAGCCGAAAGGACGCTCAGCTGCAGACGTGCCTGGAAGAGAAAGGAAAGTCCAATGCTGCAAAGAAATATACTGCATAGGAACCTGGAATGTGAGATCTATGAACCAGGGTAAGCTGGATGTGGTCAAACGTGAGATGGAAAGAATAAACATTGACATCCTGGGTATCAGTGAACTTAAATGGACAGGAATGGGTGAATTCAGTTCAGATGACTATCACATCTACTACTGTGGGCAAGAATCCCAAAGAAGAAATGGAGTAGCCTTCATAGTCAACAATAGAGTGAGAAAAGCAGTGCTGGGATACAACCTAAAAATGATAGAATGATCTCGGTGCGATTCCAAGGCAGCCCTTTGAACATCACAGTCATCCAAGTTTATGCACCAACTACCGGTGCTGAAGAGTCTGAGATCGACCAATTTTACGAAGACTTACAAGAACTTCTAGAACTGACACCAAAGAAAGATGTTCTTCTCATCATAGGGGATTGGAATGCTAAAGTAGGGAGTCAAGTGATAAAAGGAATAACTGGCAAGTTTGGCCTTGGAGTTCCAAATGAAGCAGGGCAAAGGCTAATTGAGTTTTGTCAAGAGAACAAGCTGGTCATTGCAAACACTCTTTTCCAACAACACAAAAGGCGACTCTACACATGGACATCACCAGATGGACAACACCGAATCAGATTGACTATGTTCTCTGCAGCCAAAGATGGAGGAGCTCTATACAGTCAGCAAAAACAAGACCTGGTGCTGACTGTGGCTCAGATCATCAGCTTCTTATTTCAAAATTCAAACTTAAACTGAAGAAAGTAGGGAAGATCACTGGGCCAGTTAGGTATAACCTAAGTCAAATCCCATATGAATACACAGTGGAAGTGAAGAATAGATTCAAGGAATTAGATTTGGTGGACAGAACACCTGAAGAATTATGGATGGAGGCTTGTAACATTGTACAGGAGGCTGCAATGAAAAATATTCCAAAGAAAAGAAAATGCAAGAAAGCAAAGTGGTTGTCCAACGAGGCCCTACAAATAGCGGAGGAGAGAAGGGATGCAAAATGCAAGGGAGAAAGGGAAAGATACAGAAAATTGAATGCAGACTTCCAAAGAATAGCAAGGAGAGACAGGGCGGCCTTCTTGAATGAACAGTGCAAAGAAATAGAGGAAAACAACAGAAAAGGAAAACCAGAGATCTGTTCAAGAAAATTGGAGATATTAAAGGGGTATTTCGTGCAAAGATGGATATGATAAAGGACAAAAATGGTAGGGACCTAACTGAAGCAGAAGAGATCAAGAAGAGATGGCAAGAATATACAGAAGAATTATATCGGAAAGATCTGGATGTCCCTGATAACCAAGATAGCGTAATTGCTGACTTGGAGCCAGACATCCTGGAAAGTGAAGTCAAGTGGGCCTTAGAAAGCATTGCAAATAACAAGGCCAGTGGAGGTGACGGCATTCCAATTGAACTCTTTAAAATCTTAAAAGAGGATGTTGTAAAGGTGCTGCATAAGATATGCCAGCAAATTTGGAAAACCCAGCAGTGGCCAGAGGACTGGAAAAGATCGGTCTACATCCCAATCCCAAAGAAAGGAAATGCCAAAGAATGCTCCAACTATCGCACAATTGCACTCATTTCACATGCTAGCAAGGTTATGCTCAAAATTCTACAAGGCAGGCTTCAGCAGTATGTGGAAAGAGAACTTCCAGAACTACAAGCTGGATTTCGAAGGGGCAGAGGAACTAGAGATCAAATCGCCAACATGCGCTGGAGTATGGAGAAAGCCAGAGAGTTCCAGAAAAACATCTACTTCTGCTTCATTGACTATGCCAAAGCCTTCACTGTGTAGACCACAACAAACTATGGCAAGTCCTTAAAGGAATGGGAGTGCCTGACCACCTTATCTGTCTCCTAAGAAATCTATATGTGGGACAAGCAGCAACTGTCAGAACTGGATATGGAACAACTGACTGGTTTAGAACTGGGAAAGGAGTACGACAAGGCTGTATACTGTCACCTTGCCTATTTAACTTATATGCAGAGTACATCATGAGAAAGGCCGGTCTGGATGAATCACAAGCCGGAATTAAGATTGCCGGACGAAATATCAACAACCTCAGATACGCAGATGATACTACTCTAATAGCAGAGAGTGAGGAAGAATTAAAGAACCTCTTAATGAGGGTGAAAGAGGAGAGTGAAAAAAATGGGCTGAAGCTCAACATCAAAAAAACTAAGATCATGGCCACTGGTCCCATCACCTCCTGGCAAATAGAAGGGGAAGAAATGGAGGCAATGACAGAGTTTATTTTCTTGGGCTCCTTGATCACTTCAGATGGCGACTGCAGCAATGAAATAAAAAGACGCCTGCTTCTTGGGAGGAAAGCAATGGCAAACCTAGATAGCATCCTAAAGAGCAGAGACATCAGTTTGCCAACTAAGGTCAGGATGGTTAAAGCTATGGTTTTTCCAGTAGTGATGTATGGAAGTGAGAGCTGGACTATAAAGAAGGCTGATCGCCGCAGAATTGATGCTTTTGAGCTGTGGTGCTGGAGGAGAGTCTTGAGAGTCCCCTGGACTGCAAAGAGATCAAACCTATCCATTCTGAAAGAAATCAACCCCGAATGTTCACTGGAAGGACAGATTTTGAAGCTGAGGCTCCAGTACTTTGGCCACCTCATGAGAAGAGAGGACTCCCTGGAAAAGTCCCTGATGCTGGGAAAAATCGAAGGCAAAAGGAAAAGAGGGCGACAGAGAATGAGATGGTTGGACAGTGTCATCGATGCAACCAAAATGAATTTGACAAAACTCCGGGAGGCAGTGGAGGATAGGAAGGCCTGGCGAGCTCTGGTCCATGGGGTCACGAAGAGTCGGACACGACTGAACGACTGAACAACAACAACACAGACCGAACAATAGACACATATAAACAGAAGTGCACCTAAGAATTTGCACTTAATTTCTCAATCAAAGGGGGGGGAGATACTCCAAAAGCAAGCCAAATTTTGAATTAAGGACATCTGAATGCTGTGAGTTGCACATGTTACGGGAACCAAAGACTCGTAACTTGCTGTGCAATGTTTACTGGTTTGTATAAGTCGTCCTGCTTTTGCTGACTGCACAGACCAAGGTGAATGAACTCAGCAGAAAAGACCCCTCCGCACCACTTTCCCCTTGAATTCTCCCTCGCCCTGCACCATTCAACTCAGCTATTCCTCTGACCTTTAGAGTTCAACATGAACTGCTCAGAGATTTTTCCAACTATTTTCATAAAATCATAGAACAGTGAGGGGCCGGAAATAAGACTTCAGAAACAAAACATTTCAAGGAAGAAGATAAACTAGGAAGCAGAGTTTGCAGCGTAGAGCACCATCGGTAGTCCTCCAAGCCCAGGCCTGCATGCTGACCCTCCCTCCCAAGCCTCTTGGTCCTCCACCCTCATCCCCAAAAGGCACCTACCTCCTCCTTCTGAATGACATTGATGCGGGTCTTGATGTAAGGGAAAGCGTGGGACGTGGTGAGCAGAGTCTTGCGCTTGTACTGCTCATGCAGATCGCCGTGTGCTCGCCCGTCCAGCGTGAACGGTGTGCAAAACATGAAGGTGCGGAGGTTGTAGTTCTTGTCAAAATAGGTGACCCGGTCCTTCAGCTCGTACGTGTCAAAAAAGGGTTCCACGTAAGTCAACTGGATGTATGCCTAGGAGGAGGGAAGGAAACAGAAGGAAAGCAAGGGCAGCAACATTATACCCCGCCCATCTTCCCCCCCCCCCGCCACCTGTGTAGTTACCATTAGGGATGGGCACGAAACAAAAATATTATGTTTCCTTTCCTTCCCTTTCCTCCCCTCCACATTTTTTGTTTCGTTTCATACGATTTTTTTTTTAAAAAATCATATGAAACGAGCTACTAACAAAGTGGTTCATGTGTAGGGGCGGAGTTGGAAAGTGGCAGAGGGACAAAAGGTTTTTTAAAAAACTTTTCCCCTCCCCCAAGCCCTGCCTGCCAGCTGATGGGAGCTGGGGTGATGGAAAAGGTTCCCCACCCCACCCCACCCCACCCCACCCCACCCCAGATCACCTGACAAGGAGCTTGGGGGGGAGGGAAAAAGTTTTTAAAAGCCCCAGGCTTTAAAAAAAACTTTTTTCCCTCCCCAAGCCCCGCCTACCAGCTGATTGGCTCTGGGGTGGGGGAAAAACTTTTTCCCACCCTAGTGCCAATCAGCTGGAGTGCCTTGGGAGAGGGGAAAAGGTTTTTTTTTAAAAAGCCTGGAGCTTTTTAAAAATACTTTTTCCCCTCCCCCAAACGGCTTACAGACATAACAAAATGGTTCATTTCAACAAGAAAAACCAACAAAATTTCGTTTAGTCTGTAATGACATGCTGCTTCGTGTAGTTTCATTTTGTTTCATTTTGTTACGAAACGACACAACGAAACAGCATTTCATTTTTCGTTCTGTGCCCATCCCTAGTTACCATGTGTTTGCATTATCTTTCTAAAGACTGGGCAAACTGACCGTGGGAAAGAGCATCTCCCATCAGTTCTACGCTAAGAAAGGTTCTCTGTCATCCAATAAGTCCAAAGGAAAAGGAAGAAAATGAGAGCTGCTGTTCTGGCTCTTGCTACTTTTCCGAATAGCCCACTACAGTTGCAGCTATCTATGTGGTCGAAGACTAGCAAGTGTCTATTAAGTCCTTTTCACTCTGTGTACAAGACAAAGGAGAAGCAATGTAGGAATTCCGCTCTCATCTACACCCCCGTATGGTAAATCTTCGGCTCTCTCCCTGACAAGGGCTTCTCAGGTCATACCGGCTGAACAAGCCACACAAGTCAAGACCACTCTGGGTACACTTTCCCTTCCTGAGATATTCCAGCCCAACAAGTATCACAGGTTGAGGCTTCTGTGCCTTTGACATGGCCGGCCAAGTGCTCAAATATGCACGAGAGAGAAACTACCTTGTTCGGATCCAGCTTTGCTTTGTCTACCGTGTTGGAACCCTTGATGATTTCTACCATGTCATGCCCAAAACGCTCAGCATAAAACTCCTGCAAAGGGGAAGGGGGGGGAAGACACAGATGCTCTTCAAGGCATAGCAAAAAGGACCCAGGAATTCCTCAGTAAATGAGTGCTAATCCTCAGGGCCAAACCAAACCCAGATAGGTACAAAGAGAGCTTATTATAAAATGGGTATGTGGAGGAGAGAAGCCAAGCCCACTACCTCCCCTGTTGAGCTGCTGTAAGTAATTTCTCTGGCCCTGCTCAAATAACCAGAAATGAGATCAGCTGAGGGATAGTGGGTAAAAACACCCCAGTGTGGGGAGAAAGGCAGGTGGGGTTTCCTGAACTTATCCCCCTTAATGTATGCTCAAAGGCTTTCATGGCATGGGATCTGATAGCTGTTGTGAGTTTGTCGATCTGTTTGGCAGTGTTCTGGAAGTTTTTCTTCCTGACATTTCACCAGACTCTGTGGCCAGCATCTTCAGAGGGCAAGGAGCTAAAGGAACTAGGAGTAAAGAGAATAGAGAGAACTCCTAGTTCCCTGAGCTTCTTGCCCTCAAAAAATCCCGGCCACAGAGTCTGGCAAAATGTCAGGAAGAAAAACTTCCAGAACACTGCCAAACAGCCCGAAAAACTCACAACAGTTCTCCCACTTGCTCCAATTTAGTAAGAGCCTACCCCCTACCCCCTATCTTAGAAATGAATGGACAAGTAAGTTTTCAATTATACATCTATGTCTGGTGTAGCCTGCATACTGTAATTAAACTGTAAACTTCCCAGAGACTACTTGAAGTGGTATGGGGCGGTATATAAGCAGAACACTTTGCTTTTGGTGGGAAAACCTGATGGACACAAAATGGGACCAGCCCAGAGATGGGTGCCAGCCATGGCACACACTCCCTTCTGCATGCACATCGGCAATACTCCACCAGCCAAGCTGGCTGCAAGGACACTGTCTCTAAACTCCACAGTCATTTTGGCCATGCCTTTGCAACATTTTGGCAACCCCTGTGACAAGTGCCAAGGATATCTTGGAGAGGGAAGGAGAACCTTCCAGAAGTGAAGGAACCAGGTACAGCAGTCCCCCGCCACAATATGGTTCATATATTGCGGTCTCAGTGCTTCCAAAGAGGTTTTTAACCCCCTCCTGGCACCTCAGCAAACAGATCTTGAGCTCCTGGCAGCAAGGTTTGCTGAGGTTTCAGGAGGGGGTTGAAAACCTCTCTTTGCAAGCAAAGTGGCAGGAGCAGCCCTTGCTGAGGCACCTGTATTTCACTTCCAAAGAGAGGTTTTTAACCCCCTCCTGACACCTCAGCAAACAGAGCTGGGGCTGCTCCTGCTGGCTGCACTTGCAAAGAGAGGTTTTTAACCAATCCCTAACACCTTGGGCTGCTTGGCTGCTGTTTCCAAAGAGACGTTAACCCCCTCCTGACACCTCAGAAAACAGACCTTGAGTTCCTGGCACCAAAGTTTACTGAGGTGTTAGGAGGGGGTTAAAAACCTCTCTTTGGAAACACAGTGGCAGGAGCAGCCCAAGGTCACTTTACTGAGGCATCTGTATTTCGAGGATTTTCGTTTGTTGTGGGTGGATCAGGCACCTAAGTCCTGCAATAAATAGAAGAGTACTGTAATCTTGTTCCTATGGTGGAAGGGGGCTCCAACAGGACCAGATGTGTGTGTTGGGGGGAAATGCCCCTGGCCCCATTCAAATCTGCTCACCTCTGTCATATATCCCCTTTACAGTGCCATTTTTGACATCAACTCCTCCGAATGGAGACACTTCATGTCATTTCCCATTTTGTATAACACCAAGCAAATTGACAAGACGTTCTCAATAGCTGATAATCCACATGCAGCACAACCCATCTGACCAGTATACATACAGTATGCTTCAAAGCCAAGGTATCTTTTCAGCATACATGCACCAAGTGTACATGCAACACAATGCATACACTGTACACAAATTGACCTTGGTGTTGACGTGCTCCTCTTTCTGCATCCCCCTCCATACCTGTATTTCCCCCTTTCCAAGTTCACTTGCTAACATGACTGCTTGACCCACACCTCCGTCAAGTTCACTTCAGGTCTTACCTCAAGGCGGTGAGAGATCTCTGCTAATTTAGTGATTGAAGGTTCCTTGTAAACAAACTCTTGGTCATCCAAGTCCCCAAATTTGCTGCCATAAAAACCAACCCGGAAATAGGTTCCGAACATTCTCTAGTTGACCTGAAGAGAAATACCATGAGAATTCTGGGGCTGGCGACTTAAGTAATGCTGCCTGCAAAGGGCCAGTGGTAACACAACCCTCTCCCAGCACTTCTTTCCTTCAGAGATTTCTAGGTCCAGATATAATTCAACGTGAATCTAGTGCTTGAGAGCAAAAAGGCCAGGATCCGTACTCCCCTTTTCCATGAAATCCATAACAAATTGCTGAAAATACAGATGGGATTGTTGCTTTCCTATACAAAGCAATCTCTGTACCTGTGTCTGTCACTCAGGTGTGGGATTCCATGCAGCCAGTCACCCAAAGAGTTTTTTTGTGATCTCTCAAGACCCCAAAACAAAATAAAAGGAAAAAACAATTTTAGCCCCCCCCCCCCAGAAGATTTCAATTTCTGCTGAACATCTAACTATCAAAACCCATAGTACTGTATGGTCAGCTTCTGGTTTGACTTGGCCTCTGGAATCCCAGGCCTTGCTCAATCCTGTCCTGACAGGAATGGGGAACAGTTGGCTTGGCCAAGTCTTACAGTTCTACCATCTTTTCTCAAGTCTCCTACCCAAATCCTTTGCAGTGAAACTAGCGGTACCCCTTAATGAATATGAGATAACCGTTTCACTGCTCCTCACTGAATAACATCAAGAGGTGTGCTCCAACTTACCAAGATCAGGACAGGAACGAGAGGAGGCAGTAGAATTGATATGTTGAATGGGAAGCAAAAGAAGAAAGAGACATTAAGAAGCATGCAACAAATCCTGGAAGACAGCAGCTACTGAGAAGGGGTGGTGGGATTTGCTGTCTCAAAGCCAGTTTTTTAGGAGTTGGAGGGTCTGCATTGGACTTCCCTACCCTCACAACCAATCAGGAACCTTGCCTTGCGATAAGCATTAGCTAATTGGGCTGGAATCCTTCATGGCAGTGGCATTTCAGTCACCCTCTGGTATGGTGACGCCCATCTTAACCCTTCAAGTCAGAGACGGAATGAACAATTGTTTTACCCCCACCATCCCCAAAAGCGCAAGGCAGTGAAAACACAAGGCTGGCTCAACAATCCCGAGACCCTCTCTGGCCGCCACATCCCACCAGAGAGTGCCAACACTCTCCGCTCCAGAATTCTCTCGTGCATGATCACCCCCTCAGGCACATCCTGAAAGGGGGTGTGGGTATCTAGGCTGGGTTGTAGCCCCTTCTGAAACCCTCTCTATCAAGCCGTGAGGAGTGAAGGAAGCAAAGCCGCATGAGTGAAGGCCACCGTACAACCCCACAGGACCAGAATGAAGCCCAATGGTGATGGGATAGCTTGAGGCTGCCAGTGGGTGGAGGGAGAGCTCTTCCATCCCTGGTTCCTTGCAGAAAAGCAAAGGCCGCTCCCACGGGGATGGAAGGCAACAAAGGGATCCAGAGTTGGTGTCTCCCTTCTTGAGCCTCTTTGGACGTGGCGCTTTGGAAATGTAAGCGTGAAAAATCTCAGTCCTCGACATATTGGCCAAGCACATGATTTGACAGAAATGAGACCGGTCAGACTAATCTTGGGATGTACAAGCTTTTAAATTTTTGTCCACTCTTTGTTTATCTCAGCTTTCCTGGATGGCAAGAGGTCTTTTTTTTTTTTTATTTTGTTTTCACAGAACTTCCCAAGAATCAGGTCTCGGAAAGATTTCGAAAAATGGAGGTTCTCCTGCAATTTGCAAGAGCCAGAAATTAAAAAAAAAAAACCATGCTTCTCAGTAGAAGGCTCTGTAAGGGAATCAGTAGACCGGGCACCCGAGGCTGAAGGCTGACAGTCTGCTGCCCACTGGTTAGAAAGGCAAGTATCCTGAACGGACAAATGGAGAAACAGGAGAGAGAGAGAGAGAGAGAGAGAGAGAATGCAAGATGTCCTTGAGGGGCAAGGACACAGCCTGATAGACTCTTTCAGTACGAGTTACCTAGCATTTGCATTGCTTTCCTTAACAGCAGGTAAAGCACCTGGGGATTAATCTGAGTGACAGCTCATGAGGTTTCACCTCACAAATGTGGTTCCCCCCCCCTTCTCAATAGCAACCCTCACTTCAGGAAGAGGCAAAGCAGAAAGTTAACGCCAAGGTGAGCAGGAAGTGATGCAGGATGTGTACCCTTGACCTTTACCATTTGGACCCCCTCCAAAAGTGCAAACTATGGATCCATTAACTTCCCTATTCAAAATATTGCTCCAAAGAGAATACCCGTCCATTTTACTTGGTTAAACTGGGTCCCTCCACCAGAATGGGGGGAAAGGGGGGGATCTTGGCACTCTCGGAGCTATACATGCACAGCACTCAAGGTTAGTGCACTGCTGTCTATGAGTCAACATTCAGATGTACAGCAGAAATCTTTAAACCAGATGGAACCTTTGTAAGGGTCCTAAAATATGGTTAAATTATTTTAGCAGCTGAGGGTAAGATTACTGAATGAAAAAAAATAAACATTTAAAGTGATCTTTGGGGACGTCAAGAGGCCTACTTATCAACGTTAGAGTTCTAGGTCCTTGAACCAAAGTATTTCACTTGTTTTTGGAACTTCGTAGCTGCCCAAACAAGGCTTGGGTGATGTCCTATGTGACAGGCAAGCCACGCTCATTCAAGTGGGAAGTGTTCCATCAGGATTATGCAGCATATCTTTTCTCTGCCATCCCAAAGGATGGTGTATAAGCTTTAGCTCAGGAGTCCCACTGCTTTACAAATGTGTTTGACATTTTTTTAAAAACGATCACAGGCAGAGATTTGGGCATGAACCAGTTTGTTCCTCTCCCCCACCCCCAACCGCCTCCTCAGCCGATCTAGCCAGTCACCCGGCACTCTTTGCTAACCTCCCAAGGTTCCTGCTGCGTTGCTCCACCACCCACCAGCATAAGGGATGGCGCTCCTTGTAGCAGTCCCCAGGGAAGGGGAAAACACACCACCCCCAGATACAGAACTGCTTTGCGCTGTGTTTCCACAGGAACCCTTCCAGGAAGTGGGCGGTCAAGGTGCACATCAGGATGAGCTGAGCTTTTTAGGCTCTGAACCAGTACCTGGACTGGGTTCCATATCTAGGGAGGAGCTAGAGGGCTCTTTTGCTCTGGGCTCAAGCACAGAGGGGCCACAGACTGACCAGCCGACATCACAGGATCACCTCATTTTAAAGCATGGGAGCGTTTGCGAAAGGGCATCCCTTTGGAATAAGAACTCGGGCTGGGCGCTTCATTCTGGGCATGTGCAGTAGAAGAGGAAATGGCCATGCAGACACACTCTCAAGCATGGGAAGGCATCCCCGACAAGAACCGTCTGGCAATTAACAGGTGCAAAGGGTGCATAAATACTGCTCTCTTGTTGCAAGGTGGCCCCATGGGCTGAATACACTACCCAGCCGAAGCCTGCATCACAGCCACCGACTGCAAACAGCTCCAGAGATGTAGGGAGAGCGTTGTGGTCATTCTCCAGGTCTCTCTGGAACCATCCTGCCACACAGGTGGGCATTCCTTTCTCAGATACCCAACCGTTGTCTATTACCTTCTTGCACACTTAAATGGCTACCTGAAAAATAGCATTTTTTTCTGGAAAAGAGAGTATTGCAGAGAGATCCTATATCCAGATCCTCAGTCAGCACCCAAATCAAATGTGTCTAAATATTTTACAAAGGTATTTTTAGGCCAAATATGAAGATGTCCCATTAGGCAATTAAGCCAATGGTGCAGATATGGAACTGAATCCCAGAGAGCAGTTTTGTCTGCACTGTTTTAAATTCCCTCTGCAGATCAAAGCCATTTTAAGCAAGTAGGCATTTGGCTTACTCAGCCTATCAAGAAAAGATCTGAGACTCCATTCTGGTGCTACGTAACAGCACTGAAAAGACCAGCTTAAAAGTGGGGTGTTGCAGTAAGTGCACAACTGGGCGATGACTAGGAACCAAAGCGGCATGCACACTCACACAACAGACACAACACTCACACTGATACGGAAAAGCAAGACATGTTGTCGCCTACCTCCCAACCAGAGGCCTGATTGACAGAGCAGAGGGGAAAAGAGAGAAACAGAAAACAGGAAGACGGTGGTTAATTTATTAGAAACTCAGCAAATTCTTGCCACAAGTTGATCACCAGCAGGATCTGATAGCTGTTTTGAGTTTTTCGAGCTGTTTGGCCGTGTTCTGGAAGTTTTTCTTCCTGACGTTTCACCAGACTCTGTGCCTGGCATCTTCAGAGGGCAAGGAGCTCAGGGAACTGGGATCAGGGATCTGAAACTTTGGCCTTTAAAATGCACGGAGGTGGGCGAGAAGAGGTTGGAGTGAAACCTCTTCTCTCTATCCTGGAATTGCCTTTCCAATGGGATTCAGAGAAGAAGGAAGACACTGGCAGTATGACCACATGTGAACAGGGAACTCCCATGTCAGAATCCATGTCCTGTTTAAAGGCTTCCCCAAGAGAAGGGTTTCCAGCTCAGATGCTGACTAAAAATGGCATGATCTAAGCTGCAAACCATTTCCAGTCCCCCAGATGGACTTCTGACATGGGCGGCGAAGTGGAAGGCGGAAGGGCCTGGCCAGTGGGAAGGAAGATGCGGAAGACTTTCTAAGCCCATCTCCCCCAAAGGCGCCTGGCAACAAATTCCGGGAGATCCTTCTCACCTGGTTGGTTATCTTGCTGAAGGCATCTTGCAGTTTGCCATGCAGGGTCGCCAACTTCTTGAAGTCGCGGTTGGCTTCGTGGATGGGAATCAGGATCTTGTAGACCTCATTGACAGCCTCATACAGCCCGCCCTGAAGAAAGCAAGAACACAGAAAAGTCCACTGACCCATCTGGGCAAGCAGGGCACAGCCAATACCAACACAGTTGGGGCAGCTGGTTTCCTTCTTTTGGTGGCTTTGTTCTACAATGCATGTCCAGTGGCCATGCTGGCTGGCATATTCTGGGATCTGTAATAATAATAATAATAATAATAATAATAATAATAATAATAATAATAATAATAATAATAATAATAATAATACCCGCCCACGATAATTGAAAATCCGCGATTTGAGGATGTAGGTCAGGTCAGGCCTGGGGGGCCTAGCTGGGGGCCCTTGTACTTACCCCCAGCCTGGCCCTACCCTGAACGGGCCTGTGAGGGCCTTCCCGGGCCTTCCGGAGGCCCCAAAAGGGCCTCCCTGTGAACCGGAAGTGACTTCCAGGTCGCTGAAAATCATTTCTGAGGCCCCCAACAGGCCTAGAAAGGCCCTCGGAGGCCTTAGAAACGATTTTATGTGAACCGGAAGTGACTGTGAACTTCCGGTTCACAGGGAAACCATTTTCAGGCCTCCAGAAGGCCCGGGAAGGCCCTCACAGGCCTGTTTGGGGCAGCATCAGTCCTGAGGTAAGTACAGGAGGCCTAAAACAGGCCTTTCCCCCCTTACCCCGGTGGCCCTTTTTTCATATACTGCAATCCCGCAATGTAGTAGGACCACAATATATGAACCGCGAATGGACGGGGGACCACTGTAATAATAATAATAATAATAATAATAATAATAATAATAATAATAATAATAATAATAATAATAATAATAATAATAATAATAATAATAATAATAATAATAATGGAACTTCTCCAAACCATTGAGCAAGACCAACAGAGGGGGATGAGAGAGAGGCGTGCAGAGCACTTTCAAGAATGAGGCCTCAGGGCAGCAGCCTGTTGAAGGAATATTAGAACAGACAGACCGTCTTATGATGGGGTGTGAAATGAATGGCGCTCCAGAAATTTCTGGGCTGCAACTCCCCGTGTCCTTAACCCACCCAGCCAACAGGGACAGTGCATGGGATCTGCAGCCTCCCAACGTCTAGAGGTCTTCCTGGCTTAGGCACAACTAAGGCCGCACCCATTGATTGGCTCAGGCTAACAAGCTAGCAGCTTTATAAGAGCAGATGGAGGCTCAAAGGCTCATCATATGACACAATTCCAGGGAGTTGAAAGTTATGGGATGCCCTTTCCATCCACTGGCAGGGATGGCTGTGTGTTACATGAGAGATCAAGGCAACTGCTTCAGGATCTTCACAACTCAAAAGCTCCATCCGTGGACCCGCATGGAAGGGCCAGAAGCCCCAACCAATGAAGGGAACAAACCCTTGGGAGACCTAAATTGTATGTAGTGTTCGAAACAGGCCCATATAGAAAAACTAAAAAGAAAATGAAAGAAAAAGTAAGAGCCAAGCCCAAGACCGATGGTTCAGCGTGCGGCTCTGCAAAGCGCTAGTGGCATTAAAGGAGACTTGGGAGGATTCTTCAAGGAAGAATTTGTTTTGATCCATGGAACGTAGTGGTCGATTGTTGGCTGTGTGTTACAACCAGATTTTCAAAAACCATGCTCTATGGGAAATGAATCGCACCAATTCCTATCAACCACTGCAAACAAATGCACACAATTACTGTTAAAGAATCATAATCCTCAAGATTTTTGATGTCAGTGATGGGAAAATGTTGATAAGTCCTCTTAAGAATACTTGAATGAGTAAGAGAGTCAACCATGGCCATACTGTCCTGGGCAGGGTGTGGGCTGAAACTGCTACCAACTCTACATTTAAAGGGGACATCCTGAGGCCCTCTCTCTTCAGGTGGAGAAGCAATGTCATCATTTTGGGATAAGAGAATGCTGTGGAGTATCCTGTGATGATAGGAAATTAGAGAACATGTTCCATTTGGCATGGTAGGCTGCACTTCTGGTCAGCTTATGTGCTGCTCTCAGGTTGTCCTGTAATTCCTGGTTATCTAGTGAAAAGATTGTATTCTCCAGACTGTTGAATGCAAAGACTGCATGCCTGGGCGGCACAATGTCCCTCCCCTGTACTGGGTGGAGGTCATGGAGGTCTTTGCGGGAAGGTAGCCCAAGGTACTGTCTCTCTCTGGCAGTAGACAAAGGGCTGGCTGGGCCACCTAGATGTTCTGAGTAAAACATTAATAATAATCAGTGTTGTCTCCAGATTTGGCAAGGAGCTTTGATATCAGTGGAAACCGGGGTTGGGGGGGGAGGAAATGGGGAGCAGATTTGTTGACCACCCATGAAGACAAAGTGTCCCATAGCGATTTGCTGGCGGGTTCCCCTCTGAAGCAACAGAGTTGACATTGATGATGGTGGCGCAATGTGATCCGATCTACCTTCATCTTCTGCCTTGGTGTTTTCTCACCATATTAAAAGAGGAGGCTGCCTGCTCAAGCAAGCCCACGAGCCCTTGCTCAGTGAAGGACTTCCCGGAGCAGATTCCTTCTTCATCTGGAGAGAGGACATCATCTGAGACGGCAGACTCTTCCAGCACGTTGGAGGAGATGTTCTTGGACAGAGAGAGAAACGTTTATTGCACAAGGACCACTGCTCTGAATTCCTCTCCCCTCCCAAAAGAGTCTTCCAACAGCAAAAGCTCTGACTAGCTAGGACCGGACTAGGCAGCCTTGGCGCATCCGGGGCTCTTCCCACCCACTTCCTGGGCCTGCTATGAGCCACAGTAGCCATTCCAGGGGAAACAGGCTATGACTGGAATATTGCTTCTGAGATCCCACTTTTCTTGCTGCTTCCTGGTGGCTTGTACAGGTGCAATTTGTCTCAGTGGGGAGGAGTATTTGCAAATAAATTTTAAAAAATTAAAAAATAAGGTGTTGGACAGCAATGAAACCATGTTCAGTGGTTCTGCATGTAGGCAGTACTATGCCCATCCTTGCCCTAGAGCAGGCCTGCCCAACAGGTAGACCGCGGGCTACTGGTAGCCCGTGAAGGTTTCAAAAGTAGCCCACCGGCCATCAATAAAAAATGTGAGGGGATAAGTTCTCCACCCCTCCCTCCTCCACCCCAAGGACCACCACTGCCCCAGCAAAGTTCTGGGTCTGCTAGCCCACTCTCTCAGCCGGGCGGGGCAGTTCGAGGGCCATGGCACAGTGAAATCTGTTCCCTCCAGAACAGATTACTGTAATTGGTTTTCAATGCATTCCTATGGGAAACCGCTGCTCTACTGACGAGTTTTTAGTTATGAGCACGTGCTCAGAACAGATAAATTCATAAGTAGAGGTTTTAGTGTAGTAGCCCTCAAGCACTTTGGGCTGGAAAAAGTAGACCTTGGCCTGTTCAAAGTTGAACAGCTCTGACCTAGAGCATGAAGAAAAATATACTGAAGCCTTGTTGGGGCAGGAAGCTCCACTCCTAGATCTAATGAATTTTTTTTTAAAAGAGAAAGAAAATGGTGAGCTAGAACTTTTGTTCCTTCAGTCTTCCCATCAGAAGGCAAGACTGAGGCCGGCAGATCAAGCCTTCAGGTAAAGAAGGAGCTGAAGAGAAAAGGAGGGGGGAATTCCTCAGTGGAAAAAAAAAGACCAGCCTTTGTCCCAGGGACATCCTGCTCTTGCTACCTGTCTTCTTACCTGGAAAGTGACACAGCCGATAGGAAGGTGGCGGCAGTCTTCCAGCATGCTCAGGTACTCGGCCACCAGTGCCGCGCAGTGGACCCAACACTGAGCTGCCTCTGCATGGTTCCCACGCTCAGAGTGCTTTGCCGCCATGTTCTGAAGCCAGGTCAGCCTCAAATCCGGGGAGGTTTGGTAGCCTTTGGCTATCCTGAGCCGGGTGGGGTGGGGTGTGGGGAAGAGAGCCAACAACAATCACGGATAGTAGCTCTGCGTCCAACCACTTTGCCATATTAACACTGTTCAGGAAGCACTGCTCCCTTCCAGTCCCCTCAGAAATGAGGGTTCATGCCTGCACCCTTTTAAAGGCACTTTGAGCAAGTCAAGTGTTTTCTGTCATCACAGTGAGCAACCCACACATCTGCCTTTACACCGGCAGGCCTCTAACTGTACCAGGTCTCCTCAAGATGAAAATGAGAAAGGTCTCCCTCAAACCCCACAGCTCCATTTCAGTAACTTTTCTCCCCCCGGTAATGCTCCCCAGAAATGGTCCACTTCACCCTTTCCCACAATTAAGAATGTTTGACCTCTTAAAGAAAGGGCGCACAGGCCTACTCCCTCACAGTCAAACTGGTCCCTTGACTCTTTTCCACCCGCCTATAAGGTGACGTGTAGTCCAGACTCCTAACAACAGCCAAAGCCTCTTTCCCTGGTTAGGGACAGGTTGGCATCACTGGCTGGAGAAGCAAGTGCTGCCGGCCACCAACCAGTATACCTGAAAGTGATGCAGAATGAAACTTTGCTGCCCTCCGCACAGGGCTGTTGAGTCAGAGTCGGAGGAAATTTTGTGTACCTGTTGTCGGAGTCGGAGTCAGCAAACAATGCACCGACTCCAACTCCTACTAAATTTAGATTGGAATCTTTTAAAAAAGCAAGTTTAAGTGTCCCAATTCACAAAAAGTTATAATTAATGACTTCTCTACTGTAAGAATAAAGACCAATGCATGCAGTGCCTCACGTAACCGTAAAATGAACACATTAAGTGACCGTGAAGAAGCATGCTTTTCATGTGCTTCACTATATGGCACGCAACACACAATTAGGAGCGGCAATACTTTTACTTTCCATAGTGTTGTGTTCTGCTGTTACACAGCGCCCATGGGTAACCTAGCCTCTCACTGATAAGGGATTAAGTAAATATGTTTTTTGCAGGACTAGAGACACTTTTATAAGTGAAGGGAATGGAGGGTCAATAGTTCAAGACTGAAGCTGTAAACCATTGGAAAAACTGCTGTCATTCAGCTAAGGCTATAAAAACTTGTAAACTCCGATTGTTAGCTTAAACTTTAAACATGACTAGGGAAATCATGTTTTATAATAAATGCCCCTTCAAGGAATGTATAAAATACATTCGCATATTAATACAGAGGAGTCGGAGTCGGGGAGTCGGAGTCGGAAGTACAAAAAAACTTAGGAGTCAGAGTCGGAACATTTATCTACCGACTCCACAGACCTGCCTCCTCACCCACTATGTGTGTGTTTTTCTTAATTTTGTTTAATTTAATTTTTTTATTTATTGTCTAGACATCCTTCCTTTGGGACAAGGAAGCTGTGAAGCTGCAAAAGGAAGTTACTCTTCTTGCTCCTGTGTCCCCCAGCCCCTCCTTCCCGGGACACTGGCCTACCTGTACATCAGGTCTATCAGCATCTCGGGATCTTCCTGGTGCTCCTTCATCTTCACCGTATCGGTCAGAATCATGTGCAGGTTGAAGACAAGATCCTGAACCTGGACAGGCACAGAGGGAAACAACTTCTCTTGACAACCATCGGTGACATGCCCAGGAAGAACATAATCACCTCCACAAAGAGCACGGACAGTGTGTGTGTGTGAGCCGGGTGCTTGAGGAACACTTGCAAAGAAGATCAAGGTAAACAGAGCCTAGTCTAGGAAGCAGGATGGGGTTCACCTTGATCCCCCAGACTGCTTCCTTCATTCACGTCCCCTGCCTTTGACCGCAAGAAATTAACCTACGGAGTAAGTTGGGACAAGAACAACACACAGACTTGTTTCATTATCAACTATTTGCAAAGATTTCTTCCTTTCCTGCATTTGCTAAGTATTAGTTTAGGAATGTTAAAATGCCAGTACTTGGGCCATTTTTCAGATTTACAGACTCTAAATTCTTTCCAGGGCACTAAATGTCACCACAGAGTCATTTTAAGCTATTTTAGGCAGTACACATGCTGAATACTGAGGTTGTTTTCCAAACAGGAAAGAGAACATTTTCTGATGCAGGATATGATAATTTCTCCCATTTAGATCATTTATCTATCAGATTCTATTTCTGATGTAGTATCGCATATTTTAGACTTTTTTTAAAATCTGAGAAGATCAGTGCTCCAAAATTAAACAACTATTTTATAGTACAGTGGACCCTTGTATAACAAACAGCTTGTATAACATAAAATTTGTACAATATAAAAAATTCCGGAGATAGGTGAAATTTGCTTAACATAATTGCCTATGGGGAGAATCCGTAAAACATAAAAATGGGATCACTCTGTTTTCAATGCATTTCTATGGGAATTTGTATAAAGGAAGATTTGCTTAACATAATTTAATTTGGAACAAATTAATTCCTTTATACAAGGTACCACTGTATTATATGTCAGTTGTAATCAATAGAAGCATGGGTATAAGAAAGAATACTGTACACATAACATTATGTGGTCAAAAACAAGCAGTGCGTTATTTTTAAATACAGTAGTTCCACATTTATCACAGGGGTTACATTTTCCAACCACCCGCAATAAATGAAAATCCATGATATGCGGACGCCGTCATGGTGACGGAATCCACATATTGGGTCAGGTCCAGAGGCCTCCCCCGTGGCCACGGCTGGGTCCGGAGGCCTTCCTTCCCTCGTCCTTCCTTCTTTTGCCTCAGCTGGCTGAGGGGAAAGGGGTCTGTTTCCAGCCACGCCCCTGTTCCAGAAAGTTGTCGAGCATTCAGGTTGGCCAAGGGAAAGTCAGGCCCCTGGTGGGGGCTGGGAATGAGCTAGCAAGTAGGCGGGTGAAGGGAAAGCCATGACGGTGGCTGCTGATATCTGGGTGGCTGGCTGGGGCCGCTTCTCCTCCTCTGTCCGTCAGTGCACCACTCCCATCGGAGGCCTTCACAACTGGTGGAGGTCCCAGCCGCAGAAGCCTCCAGCTCCAGCAGTGGCCACGGTGGAGACTTCCGGAGCTGGGTTGGGAGGCCTCCGTGAAGGCTGCTGTCACCAAAGGGGGGGTGCGTGGGTTTGAATCCCCTGCTCATGGTTAGTGTTCAATCCTGGCGGATTCTCACCGCTGGCTCAAGGTTCACTCAGCCATCCTTCCAAGTCAGCAAGATAAGTACCCAGCTGGTGGGGTAGGTGGGTGGATGTGTATCCTATATAATTAAATTGTAAACCACCCAGAGAGTGCTTTAAGCGCTTTGGGGCAATATACAAGCAGCATGCTTTGCTTTTGCATTTTCCTCTGTACATCAACTCAAAGGATAGATTCAGGTTTCCTCCATGCACTCAAAGTGTTCTGCTTATATACTGCCCCCCAGCACTTCAAACACTCTCTGGTGGTTTACAATTTTTAATTATACTGGCTACACAACCAACAACTCAGATCTCCTAAGACAGTGTTGGCGAACCTATGGCACGGGTGCCAAAGGTGGCACTCAGAGCCCTTTCTGTGGGCACCCGACATCACCCCTTCACAGCTGCCTGTATGCAAGTTAAATTGCCCTATTGGCACTTTGCAAAAAATTACTGGGTTTTGAATTGCAGTTTGGGCAGTCGGTCTGTAAAAGGTTCGCCATCACTGTCCTAAGATATTATCTGTATGTTCTAGTGAGAGATTGTTATACCTGGGACATCCACACAGAGCACTTATCAAATTTGTTATCTAGGCAGAATACATGCACTGTTGATGTTTTGCTTATTCACACAAGCGCTGTTATTTGAAAAAAGGAAGACTGCCTCCTTATTTCACTTCTTTTTCCCTTTCATCTAATGTGTTTCCCTTCATTCCCTTTCTCTGCTTATGTGAATGGCTGCTGAGTGTTTTATTTTAAATGGATTTAAATTGAATGTATTTGGGTGTTGCTTACAGTTTTTTTTGTATTGTGTACTCACAGTTACTAACTAAAATGCTGCCTTTTAATTGTGGGGGGCTTTTCAAGGAGATATCAAAACATTCTTAAATAAATAAATTAACAGGGAGCAGGTTCCTGCCAGGCGACACCCTGAAAGAAAGCAAAGGACCAGAGACAGAAGGACAGAGATAGCAGAACCCACGGCATCCAGTGTTCTTCATCTCTTAAAGGCAAAGATGCCGCCAGCCCTGGAGAAGCTGAAGCCCCAAAGGACAGCCCAACACCTCTGGCCTGGCCCGACCCGACCCATGTCTGTTGGGAACGGTACCTGCTCAGCAAAAGTCGTCTCTCGGAGCTCCGGGTCCTCCTCGGCGTAAGTCAGGATGGTCTTCAGGGAACGCCGCAGGTGCTCCTCATTGAAATTCTGTGAGGTTCCCACGAGGGAAGAGAGGGACATGGTGACCTGCATCTTCACTCGGGCAAAGTTCTGCACAAGAAAGAGAAAGGAGAAGTCCTCGTTCTTGCTCCATTTCGTTTATGGGATGACATTTCTAGCTGTAACAAGAGTCAAAACGGAATTCTCTGGAGATGCACAGAAAACAGAGAAGGCAATCCTGACAGTTCCTTCTTTTCCTGTCTCTATCTCGCCCCTTCTGGCAACAGCAACAGTTTTCCGACAGCTGCCAGAAGAGGGCATTCGAGCTACATGCTGGCTTCCGGGAAGCATCTTTGGAAGGATCCGCTCTCAGTTCCTACAGGAAGTCAGCTGAGGATCCAGGCTGGCAAGGATGGCTTAAGGTTTTTTCTCATATTTTATGCCATCGGCGTACTTAGTGGCACGAATCCAACTGCTAGTGCCAACCACAGCAGCCCCACTGTATCAATTCCTGAGTGGTAAGTCAACACTTTCATTAACTCCCACTGATTCAATGAGTCTAACCACATATGCTAGTTCAGCCTAGGTTTTGACTTATGCTTGTTTTTGTTGTGTCGTTACAGTTGTGACTGACTCTTTGTGACCCCATGTCCATGGAGTTTTTCTAGGCAGGAATACTGGAGTGGCTTGCCAGTTCCTACTCCAGGCACCAACAACACCTGGTATTCCCTGGTGGTCTCCCATCCAAGTACTAGCCAACCCTGACCTTGCTTAGCTTCCAAAATCAGGTGAGATCGGATGTGCTCAGGGCATCTAGGCAGCTTTTGATTTAGGCTACCATACAAGCATATATAATAAAAAGTGAAACACTAAAAATAACAGAATGATAGAACTATACAGGTCGGAAACATCCAGAGTAGGGATGGGTTGTATGTTTCGGAAGCAGCCAAAAAAGTTTTTAACCTAGTCTGACAATTTCAGAAAAGGAGATATGAATACTCAAGAGAACATAAAGAGCTAATATTTAGAAATATTTAGAAACTTTGCAGACTGTATCTTTGCATGGATATTGTACAAAGTACAGAGTAGGTCTGGCAGGCATCAGTACAGAGGCTGTTCTATACCAGCAGTGCTTTAATGGACAAGACTGCTGTGTCAGTACCCACTCATTTGATTCTTCAAAACATCTCCAGCTGATGAATATGGGATATTCTGCTTCTCAATCCATGAATCTGAACGTGAGTCCAGTTGCTGTTCAGAAACCCCTGAAATGCAAGCAGCCAATCACTTACCTTCCTCCATGGTCATATCAGGCTAAAGTCCAACCTGGAAGAAGTCTCCTTACGTCATCTATCCTTATCCGTGGCACTGGGCAATCAGACAGGGAGGCGGGATGATGAATTTCCCTGCACAGCTCCTGATTGGTCAGTGCCAGGGAGAAGGACAGATGACGTGAGGAGACTTCTTCCTGGTTGGACTTTAGCCTGATACGACCGTGCAGGAAGGGAGGTGATTGGCTGCTTGCATTTCAGAAGCTTCTGAACAACACCTGGGCTCATGTGAGTCGTTTTGGAACATGCTGCTTCTGAAACCAACAGGCCATCTCTAATCCAGAGTCCATCCTCTTTCCAATGCAGGACATCTGTAGTTACAGCAAACATGACAGGCCGCCATCTTCCCTATGTTTAAAAATCTCCCATGAAAGACAATGTATATTCCCTTGGAATTAGTCCATTCCATTGCTGACCAGCTCTTTCCATCAGCTGTTTCACCCTAGAGTTTCTTTGAAAACACCCTTCTTGGAATTTGAAATGATGGGGGAACTCAATAAAACCATTTAAAATTCCATTTAAAAACGATTCACTGAAAGCCAGGAGAAACGTAAAACATGAACACTCAAGATAATTACAGTAATCCCCCACCTATTGAGTGGTTTAGGGACCCGACACAACCCGCGATAATTGAAAATCCGTGATATGGGGATGTTGAGTCAGGTCAGGACTGGGGGCATGGCACTGACCTGAAGAGGCCTCCAACAGGCTTCCCGGGCCCCAGAAGTGTTTTTTGTAATCCGGAAGTCACTTCCAGTTTGTCGGAAACCACTTCTGGGGCCTTTGAACTGCCTGGGAAGCCCGTTGGAGGCCCATTTGGAGCGGCATGTCAGGCCCAAGCAGCTTCCCCCCAGGGGCCCCTGCCTTTCATATGAACCGTGAAATGGGGGGGGGAACCACTGTAATCTGGAAAATGATTATTATGAGCCTACATTACACCCCATATTATTATGGAAATGAAGGCAGTTCTTGGCTACAAGAAGGTTACAAATCTCAGCAAAGGGAAAGAGAGCAACTCAGATGTAGAGAAATCTGGGAATGTTCCAGGGTTCATGGAGCCTGCATAAGCTCTTCAGACCTAGTCCTGGCCTAGCTGTATGTCGAGAAAGCCACTGCTTGGTCGAGCAGGCAGAGGATTCTTGTCCCACTTCCTCATTATTCCTCACAGCACTTACGTTGCCAATCTCAAAATTCTGCCGCATGAGAAGGTAGAGCGAGGTGCTTGCATGGGTCCGGATGGTGGCCACTCGGCTGCTGCAGTGGCGCAGGAGACGCAAGCAGAGATCAGCACACAGTTCCGTGTCCTCCTCAAAAAGCATTTCAGGGAACTGCAAGTAGAAATGTGATGTTAGTTCATTAGACCATGATTTTTTTTTTAAAAAAAATGGGTTTCTATTGACTGCCAACGAGGCCAAGTGCAAAATAAGTGCTCAACCTAGTTTGACAATTTCAGAAAGGGAGATATGAATGCTCAACAGAACATTATTTAGAAACTTTCCAGGCTGTACCTCTCCATGGAAATTGTACAAAGGGAGGAGGAGGAGGTCTGGCTGGCATCGTTATGGAGGCTGTTCTGTATCTGCAGTGCTTTAATGGGCAAGACTGCTGTGATCAGTACTCACTCACTCAATTTTTCAAAACGTCTCCAGCTGATGAATATGGGATATTCTGCTTCAAAATCCATGATTCAAAATGCCAGGAAGTGGCTCAATATTCCTGAACAATATTGTGTTGCCAACAGGAAAAAAGGATGCCAAGCTTTACCCCAGTGCTGGACAATCTGGATGTTGACAACACCAATGGCAGCAGACAAGATCGTCTACAGCAGTGGTGGCAAACCTTTGGCACTCCAGGTGTTCTGGACCACAACTCCCACAGTCCTCTGTCATTGGCAATCTAGGCTCGGAATTCTGGGAGTCGTGGTACAAAACCTCTGGAGTGCTGAAGGTTCGCCACCATTGGTCTACAAGACAACCTCTACTGATCACTGCCATTCACACTTGTTGGAAAAACAGCCCTGGTACCTGCTTTGTGCTTGGGTGAGAAGTAGTTAGCCAATTTAGTGTGGGGGGGGTTTGAACCAACATCTTGGATTTTCTCCTGTGTGGTCTCACTTTGTGAATGGCAGTGAGCAGAAGAATGTCCTGCATCTAAAGCTTGGCATCTTTTTTTCCCTGGCCGCAAATGTGAGCATGATAGTGGGTATGGTGTTTTGAATTTCAGGCCTTGGCAAGCCTAACCCTTTCGATTCTGCAGGGACAGAAAATGATTTCAATGTACATACAGTATTCAGCACTGAAAGGGTTGCATAGTAGAATCAGATGCTTGGTAAAGAGCAGTAGCGGATTCAACAGGTACAGTGTTGGCTTCCGCCAGTATTCCTCGACACACTCACCTTGGTCACTAGTGCCCTTTGGGTCGCAAAACAATGTTCCAGGAAGGAGGCACTAGGACTACACCCCATGCTGTGCAGAAGCACTCTCATCACCCCACTCAGGACACTCTCCTTGGCTTCTGACAAGATCACTGTCTGTAGGAAGGGACGAAGGAAGGAAGGAAGGAAAGTCTATTTAAGAATCCTATGAGGAAAAGGAATGCAGCAATGCTAAAGAATCTATAAAACAGCTGAGCTCCTGGACTCATCCTTGAGCCTAGATGCCCAGATCATAGCTGTGGCCAGGAGCGCATTTGCACAATTAATGCTACTACGCAGGTTACACATGTGTCTTGAGATATCTCCTCTGGCCTCAGTGACACATGCCCTTTGTAGCTCTAATGTTACCTTTTAATGTTCTAAGATACCTCTTCTAATTCCCTGTTCTTAACTTGAATATGTCTTAAATGATCTGGACTGTATATTGTCCCCCATTATTATAAGCCACCTTGGGTTCTTTTCCAAGGAGAAAGGTGAGATAAAAATTTTCAAAAATAAAACAAATAAATATTTAGTATTCAGTTTGCCCGTTTAGCATAACTTCAGGCGGTGTAAAACACAGAAATAAGCATACAAGTAATATGTAAATGCTTCCTCGACAAAAATCCAGCCAGAAACATCAGCTCCTCCACCTCACCCGCTCAGCACGCTGCAAAGGAGAGAAGTTGTGCCAAGCAGCTATTTGTTCTTCAGTATTATTTACATTTTGTTCCATAGCTACGTTGAACAAACTGGATTGGATCCTACTGGTTAGGTATGTCGGCATGGCACATGACAAGTGGCAACGTTAACGGGGGACCCTCTGCCCCTACGATTTAAGTAAAAATAAATAATGCGGACAGTTCTGGCTCCTGGATTCCAACTGAATCCCTTCTAAGCCATTGCTTTACAGACTGCCTTCCTGCTTCCCAACACTGTTAAGGCTCATGTTCCAGGAAATGCTTAGAGAAACGAATGTCCTATTCCTCGATATGCCACGTTCTGTGGTTTGAGTGGTGAATAAAAACCCCAGGTAGCCCCATGGGGGTTTGAAAGAGCCTCCTCTTCCCTCTGTAGCAGCTCCTGGTCTGGCTCCTTCCTCAAATGTTTGCATCGGCAACTGCTAAGGGATGAGAGCTTCCCTTCCTGTTAGATCTCTTCTTCATCCCCCTTCCTTCTGTCCTGGCTTCTTTGCTTTACCAAAGTATGCTTCATCTCTCTTCTGCCTCCCCTGGGAACCCCCAGCCCCAGCCCCTCCACAAGCTCAGCCTTGCCTGAGCTCGATGGCAATTCCTAGGAAAAACAGGAAAAGGAAGGGGAGACTCCCAACGTGCTGGAAGAAAACAACCTATGTTCTCATTGACCTTGACTACTCACTACATAGGATGATTCATTATTCTAAGATTCTATAGCTGGATCCCTGCATCGCGGTGACAACACTGTCATAGGCCACTTCCAACTCCATTATTCTATGATTCTATAATAAGCATAACATGCTTGTTTTCTTCCTATTGCCCGTTGCAGACTTTCTTGCTTTTGGTCATCTTCACCCACACCCAGTGTTTCTGACCAGAAGCCTGCTAGATGCTTGTGCGAGATCCCCCCAAACTATGCTCAGAATTGAAAAGCAGCCTCCTTTTCTTCTTGGGTATTTGAGGGCTCCAGAGCCAAGGCAGAGGATAATGAGGCGCGATGAAGGTCACGGAGGGTTAATTGCACGGCTGGTACCAACCTGCACAATGATTTCCAGCGTGTCCAGGACCACCATGTTGGCCTCGGTGGCCATGTTCCCATCCACAAGGGCATCATGGTCCATCTCATCTTTGGACCTAAGAAAAGAATCCACATGCACATACTGCTCACGGCCAGAGGTATCAGCTCTAGCTTCCAAGGTGATCCCTCCGTCTACTGCCCATTGGACCATCCAAACCGCCTTCAGAATGAAAACAAAGACACCCCCCACCCCCATTCCTGGACATGCAAAGCCAAAGACCGTTGGCTCCCAATATATCGCCTTGCTGCTCCTTTCCTTGAGCTCTTTCTGGAACCTTCTACCCAGGCCAAGGGGTCAAGAGAGTTTGGAGGCACAAGAACCATAGGCTGAGGGCAGGGTTAGAGAGAGGAGAGTAAACAGCCATCTTATCTCTAGTCAAATACCTTTCCTGGACTAGCTGGCTTTCCTGAAGTACTTTACAACCCTGGCCTTGTTGAGGTTTCCGGCCTGTGGATCTGAAGCCCCAAATAAGAGGAGGTGTAAGAGTTGGGAACCACAGCTTCACCCAACACAGAAATGTTCCTCTGTTTTAAAAAAACAGAAGGCTTGCACAATCTGATGGTTGCTCTTGAAGGTCACGGGTCCACCACGGCACATCACCTCAACCCTTTGTCCCCATATACGACTTTGGGAATCTGCAAAAAGGCTATGGCATGCCCAGGCTGAAGAACCATTCCCGTTCTCGGGTCCCTTGGCCTGTCCTGTGCAGAGTGCTAAGGGCTACCTTCCCCTGACAAAGACCGGGTCCGTGGCACTGTAAACTGTGATCAGGGTAGAGTTGGCGGGGACCAAGGCACCTCTTCCCCTCCGGTGCCCATTGTGAGTGACGGGCTATTTGGTGTAACATTAAGAGAGCAAAAGGGGACGCTTAAAGATGTGCATGTCCATCTCCCCTGGACCCCGCTGGAGCTGCCCGCAAACGCACTTGTCCACCTTATCCAAATTCTGCCTCCAGTGGGCAATATTCTTCCTCCAGCGAACATTCTCTTGGTTTCCAAATGGGCTGCGCTCTGTGAGAAAAGGGAACAAAGTGGGTGGGTGGGTCAGAGCCTGTTAAGTTGAATTCAAGCTCCCAGGTTTTGCATGGATTGAGGAATGAAAGTGGGCAGAATCTCCCAGGGAGCTCTCGGATATTTTTTTCTTCCATGGCGAGGGTTTTTTTCTTATAGCCCACTGGCAGCGAAGAGAAAAAAATACAAGGAAGAAATAAAGATCTGTTTATTTTATTTTTAATGGGGTTTTCTGTTTTCAATTTTTAAAACATACTTTTATTTATTCTTCAACACAATTTTATCAACTTTTGTCGTATTATTTCCCTCAACCTCTAGAGCAGCAATTATCCTGATTCTGTGTCACACAGAATGCCCCATCTTCATGAAGCAGAACGACAAAAACATCAGGCTGCCTTGACCACAAAAGCCTTTCCTTCTTATCTACCTACAGCCTACCAAACAACTGAAATCTAGGGGGAAATTAACGCAAACGTTTTAACTGGATGAGCCACACATATCCCCCAATTTCAGAAAAAGCTGTTCTCATGAGGGGGTGGGGGTGGACTCTCTGACTGTAACTTTATGATACAATTATGTTTCTAGCAGTTGCAAAAAACATCTTTGGAAACACCCCAATATCTGAAACAAGATAACTAGAATTAACGGTTTGTTTGTTGAAGCAGAAATGAACCAGGGTATATAATAAAACACCTCCCCACTAACTTAATCCCAGAAACCAAAAGGCCCTGCTTGGTCCTTCTGACAGCACTTTAGCAAGGTGGCTTTTCGTCACTCCCAGAAGGCTTTGCTTGCTTGCTTGAAAACCAAAAGAAGGGAGAAGCAAGCTCAGGATGTCTGCCACCTCCCCTGCCCTCCTTTCCATCCTTCTCACCTCGGCTACGTCGAACCATCTCCTGGCGTGCTCCAATTGTGCCCAAGATGGCTTCCTCTAGTCGTGCTTTCATGTCCAGAGATTTCTTGAAGGTCAGGCTGTTGATGCGCTCAAAGGCTTTCCTGCCCTGTAGGATGAAAGGACATGGGAGTCTAAGCAGCCTTCCCACCAGGAAGGCTGCCTTCCACCAGGAAGGCTGCACTAAGAAGCAGAGGGTAGGAAATGTCCATTTTACAGCGGTATACCTTGTATAAAGGAATTACTTCGTTCCAAATGAAATTCTGTTAAGCAAATTTTCCTTTATACAAATTTCCCATAGGAATGCATTGAAAACAGAGTGATCCCATTTTTATGTTGTACGGATTCGCCCCATAGGCGATTCTGTTAAGCAAATCTCCCCTATCTCCAGAATTTTTTATGTTGTACAGATTTTATGTTATACAAGCTGTTTATTATACAAGGGTTCACGGTATTTTTATTTTTGGACATCCACTCTTAGAATCCCAGAGGGGCAAGGAAGATCACGGTGAGATAAATCAGTGGCTGCCCCAGCATTTTGGAGATAAGACTGGCAGGGTCTCTGTCGGCCTTTGGGAGAGCTCCAAAAACCCAGCCTTTTTAAGGAGAGCTTCGGTGACCCCTAAGTGCATGATGATATTCAGTTTAGTTGGTTTAGTTGGTTTTTGTCTGTCCCAGACTCTTTTTTTCCGGGGTTATGTTTGTATGTATGTATGTATGCTGTTGTTGTATCTTATCTTTTTATTTGATTTACATTTGGTTTGTGGTGGTTGTTTTTTGGGGGGTGGTCTAGTTGCTTTGTTTTATAATTTGTTGTACACTGCCCAGAGTTCCTGAGGGAAACTGGGCGGTTAATAAGCACAAATATAAACAAATAAACAAACAAATAAATAAATAAAATTTTCCAAGTGACAAAAAAGATGACCTGGCTGACAATTCCCCAGAGCCCATGGGTAAGCTGGTACACAGCTCCTCTCTTTGAAGGAAGTGTCCCGGTATTCTTTTCAGCAGAAACTGAGCAGCGGAATACAGGCACCTTTCAACTCCCTCAGGAGGAAATGCCTCTGGCTAAGGAGGGATCACTTGGTCTTGTAGATTGCCATCAAAGACTCTACTGACAAGACAGATGTTATTGTGGCTCACATGGAAGAAAAGAGAGATGTCAGGGCTCCAGGGACAGGGCCACTTTCCCATTCCCAGCTCATCTACCATCCATCTGAAGGGGGACTCTCACAAACGCTTTACCTGTTGACCTCTTGCCATCCGCAGGCAATGTTTTCGTTTGAATGTCCTGCATTGGGAGAAAGCTAGACGAGAAGGGCCCTTCTAGTCCCTTTCAGTGCCACGGTTCTGTTTCCTCTGTTTTGACACATATTTTAAATTAAATATCCCTGTATGTATTCCAACATGCCTGTGGAACACATTATTCAACCAGTTTGGACCCATTAAGGAGTCATCATATGTGCCGCCATCAGCTTTGTCTTACCAACAAGGACCTTTTCTAACACAAGGTGGGTGTTTCAGTCAAAAGAGAGCGCTGGCTCTCAATACGAGCCTATGGACAAGGAACTGGCTAGCTTCAGGTATGGTTCCTGAGTTCTGTCCCTCGTCTTGGGAGGGAGAGAACGGAAACAAGAAAGCAGCCCACCAGCTTCTCCCGGGTGCTTCTCACCTTGTATTCAAAGCAGGAGACACAGAGGTACAGAAGGTCAAGGAGCCGGTTCACTTGCAAGGCAGAGAGGTCGGCCAGCCAGCGATGCAGCAGAGACTCGTCAGCGTTCTTCAGGACCCAAAGGAGGCACACCATCAGGTTGCGGCTGGCTTCAGCAGAGAGCATGTTGTATTGGCGGGAAGGCTGCAGACCAACAAAACCCATAATCAGGGCAGCACAGATGCCCGATGGGACACAGACGCCCACGGTGCACTGGCTCTACAAACAATCAAGTAACACTGATTGCAAAAGGTAAGGAAGGGAGCAGCACAAAGCAGGTCTCTACTGATCCTAACCAGTGTAAATGACTTTAAGATCGGCTTAGTTTGTTTTTTGACACTGACAATAACTTCAGGAATCAGGGGGCCACTGATATCGCTGTTACAGGGCAAGCACAGGAGACGCATCCTCCATGGCACCTCTGCTGACCCTCTGATGGGGCTGTCCTTCCTCTCCTGAAGGTGCCATGGAACACTGAACCATTTCTTTAGGTTGTGAGGCGGCTACTGGCATGAGGCATTTTCATCTGTGTCCCAGTGGGCTTTGTTTTGTTTTTAAATTGGCTTCTTCCTGTCCCGTGGGGTACATTGATGGAAAAAAAGGGGGAGGGAAGGCAGGGGACAAAACATGGCGGCCCCTTCAGCACAAACTAGCACATACATGCAGACCTATGGATGACTTATGCAATGCCCTTTGTGTTCATCCCCCACCTTCACCATGGGGCTCGTGACCAGGAGAAGAGACAGACAACAAGCAAAGTGACAATGCACCAACAACACAGGGATGGGACCCTCTGGAGATCAATGACTTGAAATAGCAGGCTACAGCCAGGGTGATGAACTGCACAGGTTTGGCTGCAAGAGAAACACCTAGAGTTCTTATTAGGGCAGAGACCGAGACAGTGACAGGGGACCAATTGATCAGATGCTCGTTCCATCTCTCCTGGTCAATTTTGCCTTTAAGGTGCCAAAACTTTTTGTCCTCTCCCCCCCCCAGCATGCTGAAACGGACTAACATGGCTACCTCTTTGGAAATGTTTGCATCTGTTTAAGATGCTGGAGGCTTCTGAAAGCCTGTGTGCTACAAATCTAAATACACAAAGCATTTTTTGTGAAAACACACTGAAGTTTATTCTCGAGGGCTTTCACAGCCAGGATCTGATAGCTGTTGTGAATTTTCAGGCTGTCTAGCCATGTTCTGGACGTTTTCCTTCCTGCAAGACGTTTTTCTTCAGAAAAACTTCCAGAACACACCCAAACAGCCCAAAAAGCTCACAGCAGCTAACTCTGGAGTTTATCCCCCTGCAGTTTCTACCTATTCCCACCCGATCTGGTTTCTTCTCTCTAGGGGAAGCTCTCCAATGTTGAGACGCCCAGGACTTGTAAAAGTCCTGCCCCTAACATCATGCGTTGATGTCCCGCCCCGTGGGGCCACAGTGACTCTTTCATCCTGCCTTCCCGCGAAGGGAATACTCACCACTGAAGGCATTGGGAAGACTGTGGACCGGTGAGCGTGGGGCAAGGGAGAGCCAGCAATGGCCAAGGCGACAGAGGGGCTAATGGTGCTGCCGTCCCCATCGCTGTCCTCGGTCATCATGGAGGCCAGCCGGCCTCGCTGGCTGTGGTTCTCTGTGAAGCAGAAGAATCCTTCAACTGTTTCCTTTTTAACACACACAGTGGGTTGAAATAGCTTTATATGCCAAGCCCCTTTAAATAGCCAACTTGGCCACGGCTTTGCGGTGCTGCGCCACCGGAGAGCATCGTGATTCTGAGCACTCTATCACAACCATCGGTAAATCAAGCCTCAGCCTTTAAAGTTCGTACACTAGGTATCTGGATGTACTCTTGATGGAAGGGGCAGCTCCTAGTCCTCCAGCTTGAAAGAACATGGCTTGGGACCAGCTTATCTGACGGAGCGTATCGTCCCAAGATCATCTTTGGCCCAGCCCACTAGATCATCCCAGGTCCTAAGGCTTAGAGTTGCTACCCCGCGGGAAGCTCATAAGACCTCCACCTGGAACCATGCCTTTTCGGTGGCGGGTCTCATTTGGTGGAATCCACTTCCCAAATATATTAGGACTGTGGAGCCCCTTTCAGCCTTCAGGAAGTGATTAAAAACTTGGCTTTTCCGGACTGCTTTTGGCGATTAATGGTGATCGCATTTTCCCCCTCCTTTCCTTTTTTGCCACCATTCTATATGCCATGTTTTCATTGATTTTAATGTTCTTATTGATTGTTTTAGTTTTATGTATGATTTGTATACTTGATTTGTATGGATTCCGTTGTTGTGAACTGCCCAGAGTTCCTCTGGAAATTCAAGCGGTATAATGGGCTCCTCTTTTAAAATGTGGAACAGAGAAGAGAGGACACAGACTTACTATCTGTAAGAAAGGGTTGTGGGGACCAGTCCTCTTTGGGACAGACTAGGAACCTGTACATATCGGCACTTCCATCTATTATTCCCCAATGGGGGCACATCCCTGCCCCCCCCCGGATGCTACCTGGACTCACCTGTGAAGTCATAGAGCTGGGGGAGAGCGTCCATCACGATGCCAATCAGAGGCAAATAGAGCTGAGCCACGTGGGCCCGCACAGCACGGTCTGTGTAGCGGCTATCTGCGTCATGGCTGCACAGTAAGTTGTGCAAAGCACTGATGGCCTTTTTCTGCAGGAAGAAGGCGCTAAGGGAGCGCAAGGAGAGCAGCATCAGAAGAAGGGGTGGGTTTTGACTTCAACCCCCCCCCCCGTGAACCTAACCGCTGAAACTGTGCCACCTTAATGATTCGAGGAAAGGGAAAACTCCAGCTGGGTCCTCCCCTCCCTTTCCCAACTGCGGGTGTACTGGGGTCAGTTGGGGTTCATAAATAGTAATGAAATGGTCTTGTGTATCTTTATGGATTGCCTCTTTTATTATTGTTTTACTTAGTCCAGGGCTCAGCTCTGCTATCAAGAACAACTGCGGGGCTGAAGAGACATTAAACTGAAACTCATCCCAGATAAGATGGGCAGTTAATTTCAAGACGACGTTCAGCCTCAGACGGATGGAACTACGCTCGCCTCGAGAGACCAGGTCCATGGGGGGCTGTGGAGAAGGTTGACACAGCCAGCCCTAACTTTAGTAGCTCAGTGGCACAATGCATCATCTGCCGGCTGTGAGCGGTGTGCAATGACACAGTTAGCCATGCATTGGTGACACCTTGTTTAAGCTACTGCCGTGCATTGTGTGGGGGGCTGCTGGGAAACCACAACTCAGATGGTCAGTGTATTTCTGCACTAACTGAGAGTGGACATGCAGAGTATTTTCTGTTTTGAAAGAACTGTGCAGGATTCTAGTCCATTCCTAGGCTCCATTAAAACTCAAGCTTTAACCTGCAATGCCCTCACCACCTTGAGGTCAGGTATCTAGAGGACTGCCTACTCAACCTTGAAGTCCCTGCTCTGATTCCTTCACATTATCAAGAAAGATGGATGGTGACTGTAGACAGAGCCTTTCTAATGCAGCATCCTGTCTTGGAATTACACTTCTCAATCAGCACCAGTTTTGTTCTCTCATTAGTGCGAGTTGAAAAAGCTTTCTCTACACTTGAATTTTTAATCAGAATTAGTTCCGTAGCTGAATTTTATCTGTGCCTTTGAACGTGCTTGATTGGTTGTTATTCACTATCTCACACGGCTTGATTCAATGCAAGGTGCTCTAAGCTTTAGCAGAAGAACAGGCAATCGGCAACTCGAACCGGCAAACAACATGAGGCACAAGCCAGCCCAAGGAGGAGCATGCCTACCCCTCTGCCTCCGGCTCCAGGATGAGCGCCAGCTCCATCAGCACCAGCCCTGCCAGGAAGTGCTGCTGCCGAAAGGCCACCGAGAGCTCAAACATGCTGGCCACTCGTTGGTCCTGTGTGTGGCTGGAGAAGGCTGAACCCTAGGAAAGGAGAAAGGCCCTCTTAAGAAACCAAGCAGAGCTATGTCTCCCTAAGAGCCAGAACAACGTCATTCTTCCTGCCCTCATCACCAGAGCACAAATTACAACACACAGTCCTTTTGTTAACCTGGCAGCCCTTTACACACCGGTTGTAACCTCAGCGTAATTCTTCAGGCCTTCAACACTAAGCCAACTGAGGAAAAACCAAGCCGTTAAGGTGAAGCAGTTCAGAAAATATTAACCAAGAGCAGGACTTCTTTCCAGTAAATCCAGAGTACGGGACCTGTTCGAAGGGGCTCAAGTTACAGGAGGCCAGATTTCATTTGAAAACCGCGTGGGGGGGGGCTCTTAACTGTTAGAGGAGTACGACAAGGAACCAATCACCCGAGGAGGTAGCGAGTGCTCCGATACTGGAGGACATTCAAAAGCAAGTCAGCCAACTAGGGATGGGAAGGAAACGAAACATTCGTGTTTTGTTTCATTTCATTTCCGTCCCCATTTCATTTCATTTCATTTCATTACTAACAAAAAATTTTGTTTTGTTAGTAATGAAACAAAATGGAAACGATTTTAGCTCACCCTATCCCAAATTTGAAAAGATTTGGGATTAAGGGGGCTCCAAAGGGGGCCTCCTAGGAGCCTTTTTTAAAAAATTGGAATCGGAAAGCAGCCAAGCTGTGGCTTTTTTCCAATTCTAATTAGAAAAAAGGCTCCTAGGGGCACCCCTTTTGGAGCTTAATAACTCAGTCCCCTTAATCCCAAATCTTTTCAAATTCGGAGGGCTTAAAGTGGAGAGTCCAAGGGAGCTGCCAAAAAAATTATACCCCTTGGACCCTGTTTTAGATAGTAACAAAATGGTTCATTTTTAACAACAACAACAAAAAAACCCCGACTGTTTCATTGCTATCCAAAATGAAACGGGGTCTCTCATTTCGTTAGCTTACGAAATGATTCATAAGCTAACGAAATGATGAAACAAGTGTTTCATTTTCATTAGGGTGCCCCTGCCCATTCCTACAACCAACCATTGGTCAGATCCACATTGATTTGAATCCATGCATAGAGCAGCCTCGCTAGGTCCCTTCCAATTCCATTATTGCGTCATTCTATGATTTTGGCAGCGAAACACAGCCTACCTAGTAAAACACATGATCAGATCACTTGCTGTTCATGTCTTTTCAGCCACTGGCTTGTTGCCTTCTTTCTCCACCATAATCATGGACAAACTTTGAATGGCATTCCTCTCATTTTGGGGGGAGGGGAAGCCAACTTTCTCCTCTTTCAATTCCTTCCTGAAAAACTACTTATCTACCAAAACCTTCCTTAAGCTATCAGTCTTTCTATCCTGCACTGAACCAGACACATTAATGGGGTGCCCAAATGGACAGAACAAACTCACAAAGGACAGTTCTAGTTGAGGTTACTAGCCATTTCAGCCAACCTACAAAATCTATAGCAGCTACTGGGGCAAGGAGGGCTTATCAGGGGTGTCCCAGTCAGCTATCCTGAGAGAGAGGGCCTGAGAGAGATATCCTGAGCCACCAGGAGCATTCCCTTCCCATGTCCGTTTTGCTGGCCCACTTACCTGTGAGGTTGCTGAAGAGACAGAGGGAGATGGAGAAGCAGGTGGTGAGAGGCCACTGCAGGGGAGATTCAGGGTGACATAGTGCTCATGGCTGCAGATGATACGGATGAAGTCCATCCTCAGAGCAATGAGGACGTTGGGGTTCTGGGTGGTCAGCAGTCGATTACTGATCTGGATGGAAGTGGGTGTGGGGGAGACCCTCTGATTATTTTGGATTTGGCACTCCGGTCACCATCACCCTGCCAGCTCAAGTGGCAGCCATCTTAAGCTGCTCTCTTCTTCAAAGCCACATCAGAGCATTGATTGCAACTGAGTGGTAAAAGGTTCAGCAACATCCCAGTGCAGCACTCTATCTATCTATCTATCTATCTATCTATCTATCTATCTATCTATCTATCTATCTATCTATCTATCTATCTATCTATCTATCTATCTATCTATCTATCTATCTATCTATCTATCTATCTATCTATCTATCTATCCATCCATCCATCCATCCATCCATCCATCTATCTATCTATCTATCTATCTATCTATCTATCTATCTATCTATCTATCTATCTATCTATCTATCACCCATCTTCTAACCTGAACTCTGGGTGATTTATAATAATACAATAAGGATAAAAGTGAGGAAAAACCCACCAAATACAACAATACCAAATGCAATAATAAATACTCAAAAAAAAAACCCAATAACCAATAAAAGCACATGAATAACAAAACCAGCAGGCAATCTTATTTTACTGGTAAAAAAAAACTATTGATGGTTGCCAAACGTCTCTCTAAAAAGCAGCGTTTTAACTGCTTTCTTAAAGGCAGGCAAGAACTCTGCAAGGCAAATCTCACTTGGAAGCTGATTCCATAATGTCAGAGTGACCACTGAGAAGGCCCGACTCCTAGTGATCGTTTTTCAGGCTTCTCTACACGTGGCCACCCAGAGTTAGAACGCCTGTGACACTCTGGTGGGTCGGCCTCCAGCTGATCTTAAGGAAATTTGCTCTGGCAGGTATTCAGGTCCCAAGCGGTGGAGGCTTTTGAAAGTCAAAACCAGTACCTTGAACCTCACTTGGAAAGCAACGGGCAACCCATGCAGGCGAGCCAGCACTGGGGTGATACGGTCGTACCTTCCTGCACCCACCACCAGTCTAGCCACCACATTCTGCACCTATTGTAATCTCTGAATAAGGGTCAAGGGAAGCCCCACACATTGCAATAATCTATCCTCGAGGTCAAGAGCTGCCCCTTCATTCCAAAGGGGCTGCTAATGTGTCAGTGTGGCAACCAACCATGGAAATAAAATGGAGAACGACTACAAAGAGGCTGCAGAGAATAACTGGGGAACTTTATGTACTAGAAAATAAGAGATGGGTATGAAATGAATTTTTTATTTCATTATTCGTTTCATTATGGAACGAAACAAATAACAAACTGACCAATCAAAGAAAAATTAAATTAAATTAAATGGAAATTTCCGTTTCGTTCACTTCGGTTTTCATTTTCCCATAGGAATGCATTGAAGCAATGCATTCCTACAGGGAAAAGCCGGCAGTCCCCTCCCCCACAACGCACCCGGGCGGGAAACCGCAGGCTTTTTTTCCCCTGTAGAAGCCACCACTGATCAGTTGTAGCATGGGGCTTTGGCAGGAAAAAAAGTTTTAAAAGCCCGCCCTTTCCCCCACCCGATCGGGCGCCATAAAGTGGGGGGGGGGAGGAATAGAAAATAAAATTTAAAAACGTGCCAACCCAGCTCACGGGCCAGCTGGTTGGCTTGAGTAAATAAACCAAAACAAACAATCAAACAAATAAGTGCCAACCTGGTCCACGGGCCAGCTGGTCGGCCCGGGTAAAACAAACAAACAAACAAAAAACACAAACACCAACCTGGCCCACAGGCCAGCTGGTCGGTGTGTGAAGAAACAAAACAAAATAATAATTAAAAAAACGCGCTGACCCGGCCCACAGGCCAGCTGGTTGGTGCAAGTAAAAAAACCCAAAATATAAATTAAAAACCACGCCGACCCGGCCCGCGGTCCTGCTGGTTGGCACGAGTAAAAAAATAAAAAAAATGCACTGACCCGGCCCATGGGACAGCACGAGTAAAAAAAAACTAAAAAAAAAAACACCATACAAACTAACAAAACAAATTTTTTTAAATTTTCTTTTGTTCCAAATGAAACAAAACAATAACAAAATGAAAAATGAAACAAAAATGCCCATCTCTACTAGAAAATATTAAAGGTAGGCTAGACAGCTGAATAAGGTAATAACTGATAGCAAAATCCAATGTGGACAGAGTTTTGCCTCACGCTGGCTTCCTAATGACACAAAAATTACTTTTTGTCATATCTGGAAGGGTTCTTCTCTCACAATAAAGTTGCAACTATTCAAAGCTAGAAATGATGAGCCACACCCAGGTCATGGTTTTTCTTCTAAGTGGCCTAATCTCTCACCCATTCCGAAAAAGCACTCCCTTATCTTGCTCTTCTTGGGAAATTTCTTGTCTCCAAGCACACCTCTTGCCCATATCGCTACACAATTAAGTACCTCAGGCAGAGGACAACCATTATATTTAATCACGGAATGGAGCAAGCAGAGGAGAAAAGAAAATGGTGGAAGAAACAACTGGATAGAGGGAGAAGCCTGGATTAATTATAGAGTGAAGGGCCACATCACTCTTGTTCTCCTTACAGAAGAGCCCCAAACTCTGAAAGGAGGCACAAGAGCTTTCAGAACTTTCCCCTAAAACAAATGAGCAAATCCAATTTGCACTGGCACGTTCCAACAGAAACTCAGCTATTTCCGCCAGCTATGAATGCTACCAAACAAAAGGACTGGTAAACCATATAAATTCCAAACCCAGTATTAAAGTGACACTCATATAGGCTAACCAAAAATGCACAAGCTAAAATGAAGATAAAAATGGCTGGATATTGATAAAACGGGGGGGGGGGGAGATAAGCGGTAAAAGAATAGTGTCTTACTATAATATTTGCTTTTAATATCACACCAGTTAAAAGAACAAATATGTATTTTTATGTGCCTCTGAACACTTTTTCTTTGTCCTATAACAATTTGTCCTATCCTATTACTTCAATATAGAGCAATTAAAATCAACACACTTTTAAAAAACGAAAACTTGAGTTTTCTGTGCTAATCGTTGAGCTCCCCTGAAATAACAATTGTCACGCTGGGGAAATGGCGTCACAAGGTTCCCCTATAGTTACCTGCTTATAATAGGAGCGCAGAAGGTTGAAGACAAATCCACGATCCAGGAAAGATAGCAGATCATTGAGAAAAAAGGCCAGGCTGCTGTTGAGATGTTCCACCAGCTCCACATCCTAGGGAAGAGGCAGAAGACCCAAACATGAGAGGCCTCCAGAGATCCTTGGCAATCCCAAGTGGAAGAGCAAAGAGGAAACAAATTGGAAAAGGCTCTCTTTTATACCAGAGAGTAGCAAATTATGAACATGGGAATAACACAATTCCCATGGCATGGACAGGAAAAATTCTCACTGGACTGTCTTAAGAGGTCTAGCACTTAATCAATAGGTTTGTTGTAGTCCCTGAATCATTTCCACGGTTAAATATGTACCTCCATATGCATACATAGAGAAATGTCATGGGAGACGCAGAAGACAAAAGACATTTGTTCTTAAAAGAAAACTCTGAAAAAAATAAATAATTTGCATTGCTATGTAATATTGCGCCTGCTGGACCACTCAGTGACAAAACTCCTGGCTACACAGCTAAGGGTTGGGAGTTCAATTCTCCTCTTTGCCTCCTGGGAGCAGAGCCAGCCTGGGTGGCCTTGGGCAAGCTGCAGAGTCCCCAAGGAGCTCTCAGAAGAAAGGAATAGGAAGCTGCTTCCAAGTTTATTTTATTTATTTATTTTAGTGCTTATATACCGCCCGTCTTCCAAGAGGAACTCCGGGCGGTGTACAACAAATAAAAATAAGAACAGTAACAATAGGTGCCAGGTAAAAGACCTTCCTGTTCCAGAAGTTTTTAAATCGATATAACATAGGTTGTGGATCCTGGTGGCAATTTTAGTGCACTGTATTTGTATTTAATTTTTTTATCTATTTTTATTGTTTATTGGTATTTTGGTGTATTGTTTTAAATTGTCCATTTTAACTGTAAGCAGCCAGGAGACTTTTGGGCAGTGGGCGGCGTAGAAGTTGTATAAATAAATAAAATAAAAATTAAGAATGTCAATCATCATCACTACCACCACCACCACTCTCTCAGCGCGGCTCAGGGAGTTGGGCACAAACGGACCCCTAGGAAGGGCGCCAGAGGAGAGGCGGGGAGCCCCGGCCATCGCCCCACCCCACCCCCAACATCAAACAGTCCCCTCGTGAGATGAAGGGAGATCCGCCTCAGCCCCTTTCATCCCCAACCCGCAAGCCAGTGCTGTGTTGGAAGAGACGAGCATAGAGGGGAGTGTGAAGGGCAGGGTGGGCGGGGCAGGTAGTCCACAAGGAGAAGCCTCAGCACAAACCTTCTGGCAACGGCTGGCAATCTCAGCACTGACGGTGCACACCAGCGCCGAGATGTCATCGACAAAACGGCCGGGGAAGCGCAGCTTGCGAGAGGCCTCAAGCTTGTCGCACATGAATAGATGGTGCGCCATACTCTTCACCTGCAAGAAGAAAGAAGCATATCACCCTCAAGATGGCCTCAGCGTATCCGGTCTGGGGCTCCTTATCTGGAACTGAGCCAACCTGTATGGCTTTTGTGAGGCCAAATCCCATGTTAGACAATATTAAGCTGAATCGAACTCAATCCACTGGCACAACACAGAGCTAACAACCAGTACTGCCAGTTAAACTCTACGATATCTAAGTAAAAGCAAACAAAGTGAACTGGTGTTCCTCATAAAGCACACTCTGGGTGGTTTACAATTTGATTAAGCTGCTGGTGGTGGGGGCAATGTGTAGCTTGCATAATTACTTGTAAACTGCCCAGAGAGTGCTTTAAGCACTATGGGGCAGTATAGAAACTGCACCATCTCACTGGAAAACTGCGCATTCCATTTACCAATCACAGAGGGATGGAAAGTTGAGCCACTTAGCTGGGATTGAACTCATGTCATGAGCAGAAGTTTGGCTGCAACCCTGAGTTTATCCACCGCACAAGGAAGTCCCTAACATGATTGCTGAGTGATCAAGTTTTAGACGATGTAGCCATGTGAAGTCTGTGCCACCATATCAGACTAAAACAAAAACTAAAGAATAACTAAAGAAGATAAATATGTTCTCTCATCTTAAGGTGTGTTCAACTACTGCTGATTGTTCTGGTTGTTATAATCTGCAGTGTCTTTCATGTTCTTTGATTCTGGTCTGGATGCTGCACTTTGTGGTCCCATTATATACTCGACCACAATTACAAGGTATCCAGTACACTCCTGCAGTGGCGAGTGGGTTCTTTTTGTCCTTTGTATGACTCCTTTTATGTATGGCAGAAATACTTTGTTGGAGGCTGTTTTTCTTCTTCAGTTTTCTGTTGTTATTTGGTTTGATGGCTGTTTTGATTTTGTTCTTGGAATAGCCATTTGCCTGTAGGGCCCAATTCAAGTGGCAGAGTTCAGTGTTGAGGAATTCAGCTTCACAGTTTCGGTTGGCGCAGTCTACAAGTGTTTTATTTATTTATTTATTTATTATTGGATTTATACCCCACCCATCTTCCCTAAGGAACTCTGGGCGGCTTACAAAGCTGATCAAGTCAGCAAATATAAGGAACACAATACAATACATAAGCAGCAATGAGTTAAAACATGTTAAAACACATGCACCCAACGGACAGGGATTCTCACTTGGTCTAAGTGTGACCACGACAACACTCTCTCAATGGTTTCAATGGTTTTGATTATGCATCTTTTTGTTTTGGATAATGGTTGGAATTTTTATGTAGGTACCGATCTGTGTGGGTGGGTTTTCTGTAGACCTTGTGTCCTAATCGGAGGTCCGGTAACCTCCAATTGTACAATTGTACAACCTCCTCCTTGTACCATTTAGCTACAGACATTTTCCTTCTTTATTTCCTACTTTATTTCCCTTCCAACACAGAGAAGCAGGCACCTGAGTAAAACCACTTCATCTTAGCACCTACTCAATTGGTTGCCTACTCATTGTTCTCCCATCTTGGCACCTTAGGGCTTTAAGAAGCCAATTACGATGACCACAAAAGTGACAAGAGGAAGCCTTGTGTGCCTTACTATTGGGAACAAACCAGTTTTCCCTAATTTTCTATAGGTGTGGTGCAATTGATGTCCCCAAACAAAAAAACAATAAAAAAGAAAATGTACAGCACCATCTGGATTGGACAACACCAAAGCAGGCAACCAGAGCAGGGCCACAAGACCAACCCGTCTGTTCAGAGGCACTCAAGCAACTAGGAACGTACCATCAACTGGAAGAAGAACCAGGCTTGGTGCAAAGCAGCCTCCCGCACAGAGCTGGTGCTCACCACCCACTGCAGGGCCAGTTCTTCATGAAGCAGCTGAAAGCCCAGAGACCAAGAGAATGAAAGGAGAAGAGTTAGGCATGTGCACTCTAAATACTGAGCACCGTCTTTGCAAAATCAGTTCTTTTGTCACAACCTGATGGAGCCACCATAGCTTTCATTTGAGAGAGTGGGAGAGGAAAGGCAAAGGTAGGCCTTCTACACTCCCAGTTCTTCAACTCTGAGCTGGTTCCATGGTATCCTGCTTTCCTGACTGAAGAAGTCACCTGCCTCTCTGCTGTTTCCACAGAAACTACTTCTATGGACTAGCAACCAGACAAAGGAGCAGTGGACGGGTCACATTTAGCAATACATGCTCAGTTTTCAGTACAAAATACCCTAAAGAGTTGTTTTGTTTTTCCAAACCATTCATGTCTAATCAATTTGCATTGAACCTGTGAATACCTAATACCGCCGAAATAATAACCCCACGGAAGTTCACCGTCTCCTCTGTATCAACAGCTCAGGTAGCCAGATGTTCTAGAACAGTGATTCCCAACCTTGGGTAATCCAGGTGTTCTTGGACTGATATTCCCAGATGCCTTCATCCCCAGCTGTGCTGGCCCAAGTTTCTGGGAATTACAATCCAAGAACACCTGGGTTACCCAAGGTTGGGAATGACTGCTGTAGATCAAAGCATGCAATAAAAACAGCCACTTAAAAAAAAGATAGGGTTTCTTTTAGAGTTTCTGCAAACAGAGGCTTGGGATGCATGCACACATAAACAATGCTGTTACAGCAGGGATTTTCTACACTTATTTCCTTTTTGAGTTGTTGTAACATTACTGTCTAGATTTAGACCAACAAAGGACATTACACATTCAGACCGGAATAATCCTGTTCTACTTTTCCCTAAGTTTCAGCTCCTTGACTGGACTGGTGTTTTTTCCATGTAAAGAAGTGCTACATTCTGCTCCACACTAACTCGATCCTATGTTGACTACTTGGATGTCTCAATAGAACACAGGTACCAAAAAAGATGGGCCACAGCATATCTTCTAAAGCAGCAAAAAGCCCAAACTCTTTTCTCTCATAGAACCACTTCAGCTCCAACATCCAACCACCTAGGGTGTCCTGTTGGGGAACATGGTCTATAGGAGCCCTGCATCCCCTGAAACTCCTCAATTTTAGTTTTGATATGAGTCCTCACATTCTGTATAGCAGCAGATCCCTGCTGGGGGGGTGAACTCAAACCTTTTTATGTCTTTTCCCCTTTTCTAAAAAAAAAAAAGGTCTGTACCTAGAATATGTTCAGCAACAGGGTGAAACATTGGCAAAATTGCCCCCACCCAAGACACCTGGGGCCTTTGCAAATTAAAAGAAATGTACACAGCCTTTTGAAATCTGGAAGGGTGTGTGAGAGGAATGAAGACCTACGGAAGTTGTCCATTTCTGCCCCACGTGTGCACCCCTGGCAGACCCCATGGATTTAATCCAGTGACAGTTTAAGGCAGTGGCTTAGCAGAAAAAGTGCAGATGAAATGGAAGTTACCTACCTGTAACTGTAGTTCTTCAAGATCACGTCTGTGTATTCACACTGAGGGTTCTACTGCGCCTGCGCAGTGGTCACCGGCATGTATCAAGCTTGTGGCCGTTAGGACCTCCCCTTCTCTCTGCGCATGCTCCTCCTTTCCCGCGCTAGCGTGCTCAGTTCCCCAGCTATCCGCCGCTGAAAGACAAAAAGAAAAAGTGACGGATAGAGGGGAGGAGGGTGGGATGTGTGAATACACAGACGTGATCTCGAAGAACTACAGTTACAGGTAGGTAACTTCCATTTCTTCTTCGAGACGTCTGTGTGTTCACACTGAGGGTGAGTAGCCAGCTCACTTACCGGTGGAGGGCCGTCACTATAAGGAAGCAGAGAGAATGGCCCGTCCAAAGACGGCATCAGACCTGGCCCTAGTGTCCAGACGATAGTGGGAGATAAATGTGGACGGGTTGGACCAGGTAGCCGCCTTACATATGTCGCCTATGGCTACTCCCCTCAAAAAGGCCGTTGAGGAGCGAAGAGTGTCCTTTCGGCACAGCCGGTAAGGGCGTCGAGGCCGATTCATACGCCAGTCGAATGGTGGAGGAGATCCATTTGGAGATGGTTTGGGAGCAAACGGGGACACCCGCACGAGGATTAGATGGGCGGATGAAAAGTCTTTTAGACTTCCTGAAGTCTTTAGTTCTGGACAGGTAGTACAGAAGGGCTCTCCTAACATCTAAGGTGTGGAGAGATTTCTCTATGTCCGAGGATGGCACCGGGAAAAAGGTGGGTAGGACCAGAGGTTGGCTGAGGTGAAACTCTGAAGCAACCTTCGGAAGGAAGGAAATGTCCGGAAAGAGGGTAACCTTCATGGGGTGGAATTGGAGGAATGGTGGGTCAATCCGGAGGGCGGCAAGTTCTGATGCACGCCTCGCAGAAGTGATAGCCACCAGGAAGGATGTCTTCAGTGAAAGGGTATATAAAGGCACCGAAGCTAGAGGCTCGAAGGGTGGCTTAGTGAGGGACTGTAGAACAAGCGTGAGGGACCACTGAGGGACAAGAGGCCTGAGAGAGGGGCGGACATTCCGTAGGCCTCTGAGGAAGCGTTTAAGGTCTTGATGCTGGAATAACTTGGCCGCATTAGAATGTGGCGGCTGATGTGCGACGATGGCAGCAACGTAAACTCTCAGAGTGGAAATAGAGAGTCCTCTATTGGAGAGGTGGAGTAGGAATTGGAGCACGGTGTCAATGTCGGTAGGCGAGGAGGGTAAGTTGTTGCCTCTTGAGAAGTGGAGGAAGGCTTTCCACTTATAGGAATAGAGAGCCGTTGTAGATGGTCTCCGAATATTGGTCATGATGTGTTCTAGAGTAAGAGGATTCTCCAGGCCGTGAGGTGGAGAGAGTGGAGGTCTGGATGGAGAATAGACCCGTTGCTCTGCGAGATGAGGTCTGGGCGTTCCGGTAGGTGGCGGAAGTCGATCGCCATTGCTGAGAGTGTGGCAAACCAAGGTTGCCGGGGCCAAAAGGGCGTTATGAGAATCATGTCGGCCGAGTCCATGTGAGCTTTGACCACGGTCTTCTGAATTAGTGGGATTGGTGGGTATGCGTAGAGGGGATATGGGTGCCATTTGATGGCAAAGGCGTCCCCCAGGGAGTTCTGTCCCCGTCCGGCCCTGGTGCAATAAAGAGGGCATTTGGCGTTGTCTGGTGTGGCGAACAGGTCGATGCAGGGTCTGCTCCATAGGGTGCAGAGTCTCTCGTAGACTTCGTCGAGGAGATTCCATTCGTGGGTGTTTGTGGAGAGTCGGCTGAGCCGATCCGCCTGTTGATTGTTCTCCGACGATATGTGGATTGCCACCGGGAAGATATTCCTTTTGGCACACCAGTTCCACAGGCGCATGGTCAGGAGAAGGAGGCTTCTGGAATGAGTCCCGCCTTGTTTGTTTATGTACCAAAGCGCTGTGGTGTTGTCCGTTGTTATTTGGACAGTCTGGTGAAGCAGCAGGGGTTCGAAGGACCGCAGTGCTTTGAAGATTCCCAGGAGTTCTAGGAAGTTTATGTGCATTGTTCTTTCTTTGCTGTTCCAGGTGCCGTGAGTGTGGAGATGGTTGCAGTGGGCTCCCCAGCCCGTCAGGCTGGCATCCGTCGTAATCGTCTTGGAGATTGGAGGTGGCGTGAAGCGCCGTCCCTCGTTCAGGTGAGTTGGTGTTTGCCACCAGCGAAGGCTGCGGTGAATATCGGGCGGAATAGTGATGTTTTTGGTGGGTGGGTCGTGCAAGGGGTCAAAGAAAGCACGCCTGAAGTGGACGGAAGACGGGCATGGGTGAGTATGGAATGGAGGCCATTAGGCCGAGGAGATGTTGGATCCATTTGGCCGGGGTTGCAGGTTTGGATTGAAGGGACTGCACTGCCTGTCGGATCTTGAGTTTGCGTTCCTCTGGGAGGAAAGCTTTCCCTTGGGTGGAGTCCAGCACTGCTCCGATGTAACTGACTATTTGTTGGGGACGGAGCAAGGATTTGCTGTCGTTGATGTTGAAGCCCAACGAAGTGAGAGTGTGTACGGTGAATGCAATGTCTTGAGTGGCTTGTTCCCTGGAGGGTGAGACCACCAGCCAGTCGTCTAGGTAAGGGAATACTTTCACCCCTTGTAGACGTAGGAAGGCGGCGACTGGAGCTAGACATTTCGTGAACACTCTTGGGGCTGTTGAAAGGCCGAATGGTAGAGCCTTGAATTGATAGGTGTGACGTCCGATTTTGAATCTGAGGTACTTTCTGTACGCCTTGCGGATAGTGAGATGGAAGTAGGCATCCTGGAGGTCGACGACTGCAAACCAGTCTCCGATGTGAAGAAGCGGAAGAATATTTTCTAAGGTGGTCATCCTGAATTTGGTGTACGTGATGAATGTGTTGAGATCCCTTAGGTCCAGAATGGGACGCAATCCACCGTCCTTTTTTGGGACAGTAAAGTATTTGGAATAGAAGCCGAAGGTGTCTGTGACGGCGACAAGTTCGATGGCTTGCTTGTCGAGGAGAGTGCTGACTTCCTCCAGTAGGGGTGGGGTTGGTGCAGTGGTTATTACTTGTCCCAAAGGAGGGATGGAGTGGAACTCTATCGCGTACCCCAATTCGATGATGGTAAGGACCCAGGAATCCGATGTGATCTGACGCCACCTGTGAAGAAAGGGTTGCAGTCTGACGTCCGGAGGATGCGGGCAAGGCGGGAGTAGGCTGTCAAAGGTTCTGTTTGCCCTTGCGTTCGAAACGCCTACTTGGTTGCTGAGGGCGTTGTTTCTGAGGTTGAGGTTTGTAGGATGATGAGGTGTAGGAAGGGCGAGGCCTAGGGTGCGACCTCTGTCCTGAGCCCTGGGTGGCGCGTTGCCAGGACGACTGCTGTCTCCGGTAGGGCTGATGGGATTGGTATTGAGGATTAGAGATGGATTTGGCATTTTTTCTCATTTTAATGAGGTTATCTATCCCCTGATCAGTGGTAGAAGCAAATAGGCCTTCCCCATCGAAAGGGGAGTCTTCGATTCTGTTGCGGGCGTCGTCCGTAATGTTTGTAGTTCTGAGCCAAGCGTGTCTGCGAAGATGGATAGAGGTAACTAACTGCTTGGACGCCGCATCTGCAATGTTTCTGGCCGCGATAGTCTCATAGTCCACAAGGGACATAATTTCTGAATGAAAAGCGAGAAGTTTAGCCTTCTGGTCTTCAGGTAAAGAGTTGATCACGGGTAGGATGTCCGTGAGCAGGTGCCTAGTGTAGGCCTCCATTACGCAAAGGTAATTGGAGGTACGGAGGGAGAAAGAAGCAAGGGAGTAGTGTTGCCGGCCGATAAGGTCGAGTTTACGCCCCTCCTTGTTGCTGGGGGCAGCAGCAGACTTCCCCTTAGCTCGGTTTTGGACCGCATCAACAATTACGGAGTTGGGAAGAGGATGTTTATCGAGGAATGCGGTGCCCTCGCCGTGTGTCCTATACATGTTGTCAACTCTTCGTGACATAAGAGGTATGGAAGACGGTGTCACCCAGGGTTCTTTGATGCGTTTAAGGAGAGAGGGTATAAACGCTAGTCGGAGGGGAGGCGTCTGGTTCCTGTTCAAATGTCCGAAGAACCTGCAGGACTCTGCTTCCTCATCCTGCTGAAGTTGAAGGTCCATGACCTTCGCAATTTTGTGAATTGTATGGGAGTAAAGTTTCATGTCCTCCGCCGGTGAAGGTGGTTGCGTATCAGCCACATCAGACTTTGGAGTAGGCATGTCAGCATGGGAGGTATCCGAGTAACAGGAGCAATCTTCCTCATCATAGTCTGAAAGGTCGGGTAATGCTTCGTCCATCGAGGTGGGGGAGTCAAAGTGGCGTCCCC